>OU963900.1:13125000-13750000 GCA_902850365.2 Chilo suppressalis
GCACAAATGTGGGCGAAAGAGTGAGAGCATATCAACGGCTGTATCCCCTTGAGCTTAACAGTAACAGTAGGGATTGTTCAATGGGGATTGATACACGATCAGTTGTCACGCCTAGTGGTCGTTCAGTGAGAGTGCCCCATAGGCTAGATTTATAGGTTTTTTTCGGTTTTGCATTGCTGTAAGTGTATGCTCTAGATGCCAGCACTGCAAGGTGGGGTGGATGTTGAGGTTGCGATTAGCAGTGGCTGGCCGGTTAGGTTTTTTTGAATAGAAATACCTTTTTTTCTGTTCGTTGTCATAGTGATATTTTTCTGTTACTTCATTTCAAGGTTTAATTTTGTGAATAAGTAAAATATTTAATTTCTGTGAATTTGTATTTCTATAGAATATATTTATTGTGTCCTATCTTCGCGGTTTTTATTTGAAGATAACACGATCATCGGGCTTCACTTGTACGACCACGAACCTTCACACCAATCATCCTGTTTTAAAAGATTGTATAAAATTGCTCTGGCAATGTGATTTAAAAGATTTCGATGTAGTTTTTGCCTAGATACCTAGTCATATAGGTATATCTGGCAATGGAATTGCTGATAAACTTGCCAATGATGCTGTGGATTGTTGAGATGTTTTTCCTTACAAAAACTTTATTAATGATCTTTTAGGTCTTCCTATTTCGGATCTATGTGAATCTTGGGGACAAATATGGTCTGTTTCTAGTAAAAATAAAGGAAAGCATTACTCACAAATTCAAACTTCCATTCCTATAAAGTCTTGGTTTTATAATTTTAGATTTGGCAAGATAAAGACTGCTATCATAACTTGAATAAGACTGGGTCATGTTTGCACACTCGTTCTCGTTGCGAACCTACCCACATTTAAAATAATAAATAAGTAACCACGATTAAGTGATAACGGAACATTCCGCCCACCAAAAATACGTTAAAGTATTTTTCGATATAAATTGAAACGATTTATACGAAAATTTAGAATTAAGATTTTATTACGAAAGGCATATGAACTAATTTCTAAACTAAAACTATTTATAATTATTTAGGTTTAATAACTACAGCGCATTAGTCAGATTGGTTAGGTAACGGACATAGCTTTACCAAAGGTCTCGTAAGACGAGAGCCATCGATAGTTTTAACGGTAGTTAAACGAACGATTCCATCAGGACTAGTATGTAACACCTCTACTCGGACCAAAGGCCAATGCAATGGTACCGTATTATCGGTTTTAAGAATAACTACGGATCCTACTTCTAACGGTTTTGCGTGCTTAGTCCACTTAGCTCGTACAGTGCGAGACTGGAGGTACTCATGCTTCCAACGCTTCCAAAAGTCTTGTTGAAAACGTTGAAGCAATTGCCACCTACCTAAGCGACTGATATTTAAAGCCGAGTAGTCTTCGTCAGGAATCACAGTTAACGGTTCCATCGTAAGAAAGTGACCGGGCGTTAGTACACTTAATTCATTACGATCAGAGCTGAGTGGATAAAGTGGTCTCGAATTTAGCAGGGATTCTATCTGAACAAAAAGTGTGGTTAATTCAAATTTAATTTGGATTTCCCACACTCCGCCGTAGTGGGGACTCGAAGGAGGATTGAAACGAAATTCGATCTTTTCCTTATGAGCCGCATTCTGCATGAAACGCTGGAGATGATTGCTTGCACCTACATAGTTGGTGCCGCAGTCGGAATGAATTATACTGACTCTGCCGCGACGACCAACGAAACGTCGAAGAGCTGCTATAAAACCACCAGATAAGAGATCTGAAACAGCCTCTAGATGAATAGCCTTGGTGGTGAGGCAAACGAAAAGACATAAATATGCGTTACCTAATTTAGCACCACGATGCTTTCCAAGTTTTATACGAAACGGACCGCAAGAATCAGTACCGACAACTGAGAAAGGTTTGACTTGATTAATGCGAATTGCAGGCAAATTGCTCATATACGGTCCAAGAGGCACAGGTTTTGTTTTATAGCATGACACACATTTGCACAAGCAATGACGTATAGCTCTTTTGGCAGATATAATCCAAAATTGTTGGTTTAAAAGATACTGCATTGTATTAACACCGGCGTGACAGTTTTCACGATGAAACGCTTCGATAATGAGATATGTGAATCTAGAATCACGCGGAATCAAAGCGGGATGCTTATGTTCAAACTCGAGACCAGATCTGGCTAAGCGACCGCCCACCCTGAGAACTCCAGAGGGGTCTAGAAACGGATTAAGTTTACGCATTTGTTTTGAAGGAATGTGTCCTTCTTTCAACTGTCGAATTTCAGTAACGAAGGCAAAAGATTGAACATGTTTGACAATCATCATTAAAGCACTATGAAACTCTGTACGAGTAAGGAAAAGATCAGAGCAACACGAACGCTGATTACGAAGGAAAGAGGCGTATCTTAACCACCAACATAGAATGCGTTGTATTTTTCGAATACATGAATAACGGCGAAGAAGAGTATCGAATATCGATATTTGGTCAGACTGGCCATTATCATGGATAAACAGAGCGCGTGGAGGCTTCCTCTCTTTGAGCATATCTTCTTCCTCGGAAAGATTAACGTGCTGAGGCCAGCGATCGGAAGATTTTAAAAGCCAGGATGGCCCCGCCCACCATAGAATATTGTTTACAAGATCGGATGGAAGCTGTCCGCAAGAAGCGACATCGGCGGGATTATCCTCAGAAGAAACATGGTTCCATTTAGCGATGGGAAGGACTTCCTGTATGTAAGCGACTCGATTGGAGACAAATGTCTGCCACTGAGAAAGATGTGAACGAAGCCAGGCAGGAACAACCATCGAGTCAGACCACGCAGACACGATCTGCCGATACATTTGTCGCATGTCGGCCACAAAAACAACAAAGTGAACCCTAAAGTTTAAAAGTATCTCAACAATATTGGTTTGTAGTTTAGGCCCTATGAGTAATGTATCGTTAAGCGAAATACCTCTAGAATCCCTGGCAGAAGCGTTGAACACAACACGAAGTTTCGTTGTGACACTTTCCGGACGAACGACGCAGTGATGAGGAATGTAATACTTTCCAGACTTTAAATTTTCGATAGAAACAGGGCTCATATGACCACTGTCTAAATAGTCTTTCATAAACATATTATATTGCAAACGAAGATCGGAATTTTTGGAAAGTCTTCTTTCGAGTGAATATAAACAACGCAAAGCGGTATCGCGAGATCCGGGAAAAGAATGTTCCTTCTCTTCGTCTTTGAAGGGTAAGGTAACAACGTATCGTTACATGGAATCTCGTGAGTGAGTATTTGCGAAGATATTCTCACACTTATCTTCCTCAGGAGTGAGATGTTTTGAATTTACGAAATTGAATGAATCTAGCTCCCAAAGTTTCTGTACTTCTTCACAAAGAACGTCATTTTTATTAATGAAGAAGGATCGCACCTTTTCGTCTTTGCCAACCAGCATTTCCTAACAGAAGCCAGCCAAAAACAGAGTTGAGGGCGGAGGGTTGCTTCGGTCCTCCGTCGACTCGACCGGGCAACAGTAGCGAAGCGAAGACTTCCGCACCAAGGAGAATGTCAATGGGGCCAGGCTTATTACAGTTTGGATCAGCTAAAGGTAAATTCCTTACACGATGCCACGTTGCTTGGTCGAGATGAACGGATGGCATCTTGCCACATATGTGAGGCAATGTTAAGGCGTTTATGGCGAAAAGCGGTTTACCATTAGCACAAATTTCGAGATCAACATTGCCTGTCACTGAAGCGGTAGACTGTCCTAAGCAATGAACCTGACGTGATGTCGATGTGTGAGTAATACCTAAACGATGGAGAGCACATTCGGTAATGAAGTGTGCTTGACCGCCAGAATCAATCAATGCACGAAAGTTTTGAAATATGCCAGACTGATCTCGTATTTGAATGTAAGCGGTAGATAATAGCACGACAGAACCATCGCCGAGACTCGTTAGAATCCTAACATGATTAGGGGTCTGATTGTTATTATTAGATTGATTTTGCGAAGAAACAACTGACATCTTCGTGAAGAAGCGTATGATGTCGGTGACGACATTTTTGACAACGGAAAATAGATTTGCAGTCACTAACCGTATGGTCGCTGACAGTTGAAGCACAGACGATTAGATTTAACAAACTCAATCCGTTCAGACACGGGGGTCTGTGCAAATTTATGACATAAATTGACAGAGTGATTTTCTGAACAGAAAGAGCAGGTTACGATTGGATGTGCTGACGACTGGGACAATGCATTTGAATTGGATTTAGTGACTTTAGATGATTGCAGTTGTTTAGATGAATGGGATGAGTTGGAAAGAAAAACTGAAGTGGATTTGTTACGCGATGCGGACGAATTTACTTTGGTAGGTTGAACCTTTTCAGAAAAGCGCGTTTTGTTATTATCATTTGACGAAAAATGGGTGTCACGAACTAGCGCTTCGCATTTTGCGTAAAGAAAAGATTTCAAATTTTGATAAGAAGGTAGTTCCTTTGTCGAGTTTAATTGTTCGAAAGTGCAGCGCGTTTTTGTATCTAATTTTGATAAAATTAAATAACAGAGAATAAAATCCCAATTTTCAGTAGGAAGGTTCAATCCCTTTAAAATATTTAGGTTTTCATTAAACAAATCCAAAGTGAAAATCGAAAGGAGAATTTATTTTAAAGTTTATATTTTGCATTTCTTTCCAACACGTAAACGCTAACTCGCGCTTATTGCGGTACCGGGCGATTAAAGTTTCGTAAGCCTCTCTGTAAAAAATACCTTGGACAGGATAAGTACGAATGAGTCCTAAGGCATCTCCACTAAGGCTAGATACTAAATAATGCATACGTTCTGTGTCTATGAGTGATTCATTATTGTGCACCAATGAATCAAAAATATCATAATATTCAATTTAATCGTGGGAGAGCCACGCAGTAGCTTGGGCTACTGCATGAATGGGCCGGCTCGACCGGAAGAATATCACGACCTCACAGAATACCGGCGTGAAGCAGTACTTTGTGCTGTGTTTCGCCGAGTGAGTGAGGCTACCGGAGGCCCAACCCCCCCCCCCCCCCTTTTCCTCATGATGGCGCAATTAAATAGGATAATACCCCAGGGGGGTAACCAGCTGTTTTCACGCTGGAGAATCCCCCTCTGGACGTCCATGCCCAGAACTGTCTCCTTCTGGACGTGGACGTCGAGGCTGCCCTTCGTATTCTGGGGAGGGCAAAACCGCGCTCATCACCGAAACTGCTCGAGGCCAGAGCAAGCGTCATACGACACCCCCTGCCATGTTTAACGTGGATTTCTGCAACATCAGGGGCTTACACTCCAACCTTAATGCTGTTCACTACCACCTTCAGACAGTGCAGCCGGCCTTGCTTTTTTTGACTGAGACGCAGATATCCTCTCCAGCCGACACCTCCTACCTCTGGAGGTAGGGTACTGGTACCCTGGGTATACTTTGGAACATTCCTTTGTACCACGGGCTGGGGTATGTGTGTACGTTAAAGAGGGTATCAGTTTCCGTCGCCTCAGCAACTTTGAAGGTAGGGACCTCTCCATCTTATGGTTGCGTGTAGACGTCGATGACCATCCCCGCGTCTACGCCTGCCTCTACAGGTCCCATAGCAGAAATACCGAAATTGACCGACTCTATGATCACGTCCAGGTGGCTACAGACTCCGTGCTTCAGCAGATCCCATCATCTGAAATTGTGATCCTTGGCGATTTCAATGCCCACCACTCCGAATGGCTTGGATCGCCCACTACCGATCATGCAGGCAGATCTGCTCACGACTTCGCCTTGGCCTATGGTCTGACACAACTGGTCACCTCGCCTACGCGAATCCCAGATGTCGAAGACCATACACCTTCACTGTTGGACCTTCTGCTGACTTCACATCCGGATAATTACAAAGTGTCCATAGATGCCCCTCTTGGCTCCTCGGACCATTGTATAATCCGGAGTATGGTGCCACTCACTTACTCACCGCGGCCGCAATTTGCTGGCTGTCGTCGTGTGTGGCACTATAAGTCAGCAGACTGGGATGGGATGCGCACTTTCTTTTCATCCTACCCTTGGGGCCAGGTTTGCTTCTCGCAGAATGATCCCAACGTCGCTGCCGATTCTGTCGCCGATGTTGTCCTTCAGGGTATGGAACTTTTTGTTCCTTCCTCTGTGGTTCCCATTGGTGGCAAATCCCAGCCTTGGTTTGGTCACTACTGTAAACTGGCATCTCGCCAAAAACAGATGTGTTATCATCAGGCCTGGGCAAACGCAGCGGCGGTCGGGGATAACAACACTAGCGATCTCAAAAAGAAATATAACTTGGCCTCCAGGTCCTGCAAAAGAGTAATTGCCAGAGCGAAGTCGGAGTACATTAGCAGCATTGGCGAGAGATTAATAAAACTTCCCTCTGGAACACGCGCGTTTTGGTCTCTTGCCAAGGCTGTTGAAGGAAAATTCTGTAAGCCATCCCTTCCACCCCTGCACAATGGCGACGAATCGATGGCCCATACTGCAAAAGAGAAAGCGGATCTTTTATGCTCACTCTTTGCGTCCAACATAACTTTAAATGACAGGGGATACATACCGCCGACCATTCCGCGGTGTGAGAGCGCGGGCGGTCGGTCTGGATATCGCGAAGGCCTTCGATCGGGTTTGGCACAAAGCGCTTCTTTCGAAGCTTCCTTCTTATGGGCTTCCTGAAAAGCTATGCGTTTGGATCACTAGCTTTCTTGCGGACAGGAGCATCAAGGTCGCGGTCGATGGTGCATGCTCGGACTCCAAATCCGTAAACGCTGGTGTTCCACAAGGCTGTGTGCTATCACCTACGCTGTTTCTTCTTCATATCAATGATATGCTTCAAATTGATGGCATTCATTGCTATGCAGACGACAGCACGGGTGATGCCCTATATACCGGCCGCGCCCACATTTCACGGGAAAACGTCATCGAGTGCCGGAACAAACTTGAGTCTGAAGTCGAAACTTTGTTAAACCGAGTAACGAATTGAGGCCGACTTAATCTAGTCCAATTTAACCCTACGAAGACACAAGTATGCGCGTTCACCGCAAAAAAAATACCATTTGTCGTATCTCCTCTTTTTGAGAACACTCCTCTAACTGCCTCAGCTAATATTGGAATTCTTGGCGTTGACATATCGAGCGACGTCCAGTTTCGGGATCATTTAGAGGGCAAGGCCAAATTGGCCTCTAAGAACCTTGGTGTGCTCAATAGATCGAGAATGTACTTCACACTGGCCCACCGACTGCAGCTTTATAAGGCACAGGTTCGGCCTCACATGGAGTACTGCTCTCATCTTTGGGCGGGGGCACCCCAGTACCAGCTTCTCCCTTTGGATCGCATCCAGCGCCGAGCGGCTCGAATCGTCGACGACCAGGACCTTTCCGATCAGCTTGATCCTTTGGCTTTGCGTAGGGATGTAGCTTCGCTCTGCATCTTCTATCGCATTTATCACGGGGAGTGTTCTGAGGAATTGTTCGGATTAATTCCAGCTGCTGCATTTCGCCATCGTACATCGCGACAAAAATTTCATCCCCATCATCTTGATGCGTGGCTATCCACAACCGTGCGTTTTTGTCGAAATTTTTTACCATGTACGACAAAACTGTGGAATATGTTGTCGCCAGCAGTGTTTCCGGACCAATACGACCCAAGAACCTTCAAAAAATGAGCGTACTCCTTCCTTAAAGGCCGGCATCGCATTTGTGATACTCCTGGTGTTGCAAGTGTCCATGGGCGACGGTGATCACTTACCATCAGGTGAGCCGTCTGCTCGTATGCCCCTATAACATAAAAAAAAAACAAATTCCCACGATTTAATATGTCCCGAAAAAGTAGGTAATTGTAATTTAGGCAATTTTAAATTATAAGTTCTTAAGCGTTCTAAAGCGGTAGGTAACGATTGATTTAATTGTCTTTCGTTTGAAGGACTGACGGTGCAAAGCCAAAATGTGAAAATACGTTTCATCAAATTCGGCACGTATGGAATCTTGCTCCTCAGCTAAGGTATCATCAATAACTGACAATATATCGGAATGCGAATCTTCAAAATCATCGACTATTTTTTGCAATGTAGAATAATGAGCAATAAACATGTCAATTTGAGTAGGATCAGTTTTGGCCAGTTCTGCGACAGCAAACATCTTCCTCAAACGATTAAAAGCTAAAGTACGTTTACGGCGCAATGTCGATAAATCGGCGACAGTTAGTCCATCATCAATAGGTATACATTTTGAATTGCGTTTTTTAGCCATGGTATCTGGTTTAGAGCGGCGACGAATATTGTATGACATGTTAGAAATTTATATAAATTAAAATAAAAACGATTTAATTTTGTCCTGGAAAAAATAAAAATCACTGTCACCCTACTTTATTTCCTTATAGCGAAAATCAAGTACTGGACGAAGCGTAATAATGTTATATGCAAATAGAACAAATAGAATCGTTCGTAGGTAAACCAAAATATTTAAACGCAATTTGCCAAATCTATAATGCCATTTAGGTATAGGTCACCTGTTTACGTACTCAGCTGATTACCGAAAAAATGCGCTTTAGTTATCGGTTTATATATTGAAACGCTGTGAAATCGATTAAAATGTTAATAAATGACTAAAAGAATCAAATATATTCATATGCCTTTGGTTAAATTACATTTTATTACCAATAAAAATATTATGAGGTAGTTCAACTATGAAACTTCTAATGGAGAATTTACGTTAAATTTAATAATTTTGAAAAGTATTTCGATGTTATACGAATTAAATTGACTATGTTCAATGAAATTAATAATTGGGAACTGAGTTTAACTAGAAAAAATTAAGAAAACATATGAAGGTGCGATTTTAGTTCCCGGGTTTCGGCACCATAAAATATGTATTGTTATTGCAAATACATATTGGGGGCAGCCGATATAAGTAATTAAAACGATTGAAAAGGGGCTGCAACGAGATAACGATAAATACACAATTACGAATGGGTTTGCTAATAGCGTAACGTACTCACATTTGAAACCTTTGTCGGAAGCTTGTGGTCCGCGTATTCTTCTAGCTAGAGGGGCAACAGCACACACAGTCATAGAAGAAATTCACAGTTTATTGTTGACGAATTCCACTTGTTCGGTATACCGCACGTAAAGATTAGGGTTATACGATGTTAGCGAGTGCGCGGGCGCGGAACAGAGTGACGTAGGTCCTCTCGTGTGATCAGTGGCTAACTGTCTGCGTTAGGCTAGTAAAAAACCACATTCGCAGATACATCGTTCTCGTTGCGAACCTACCCACATTTAAAATAATAAATAAGTAACCACGATTAAGTGATAACGGAACAATTGTTAATAATTTCTGAATTTATTTTATAATGACAGCCGATTTTGTGCTGTCATTTATGCTAAATTGTTTTTTCTTATTGAAATGTGAAATCAAAGAGTAAAATCAAGTAATATTATTTGATGGTTAAAAAATTAGTACTTACATAATAGGGGTGATGACGGGGTACAGTAAACGAAATTCTATTTAGTCCGTCAGTTAGATGATCGAAAAATAATGGACACGTATTTTTTCTTTGGGCAATTAACCAAAAAATGACAAAGTTTTAACGCGTCAAAGTTTGGGAGTAGGGGCTTGTGACGTCACTTTTGAGTGAATTTTCCCTTATAAGTGTACTCAAACGTGACGTCATGCGACTTTTCAAATCAATATATCTCTGCAATGCTTATATTATGTGAAAAAAGAAAAAATACGTGTCCAATACTTTTTGATAATCTACCCGATAAACGAAGAAAAAAAAATTAGTCATCATCCCTATTATATCCACAAAAGAAGTGCCATTGTTTTACACGAGTATTGTATTGTTATAACCTGCTATCAGATATTGATGCTAGCATAATATCCGCGAAGTCCAGAGAATAACCTTGTCTTATGAACGCTATCCTGATAGTAGTGTGACCACCAGGACAGTTTGTGTTCTTCACCCCTTTCTAATTAATCGTCCCGCAAATAAGTTTATCTGATGCTGTGGTAATGTTTTACAAAACCACTGAATTGCGTCATTTGCAAGGTCGCACTCCACATCGGCGAGTATTTTACTTAACCCTGCAAGCGTATCGTATTATTTATTTATTATCTTTGGAGCTAACATAAGATGCAAAGAAACAATGGATGTAAAAAGACTTTTTTTCCCCCGCTGTCAATTTTTCCTGCTTCAGCTGCATGAGGAAACTGAGTGCTTCTCCATTCGGTTTATGTATGAAATGGCAGTGAGATTATATATGCGTAGGAGTATTACGTAGTTCCTTATGTCTTTTGCAAATATTTTAAGACCAAAAATGTGTCCCTATAGACTTTGTTGATATCGCAGGTCGTCACCATGTCATAACTCTGCACCAGTTTTAGTAATAGCCCATTTCTTTACCAATCAAATATATAATTTATTGTTGGCTGTGTCTCATTAAAATATAAATAACACAATAATCCCCCTGTGTTACCAAATGATTTAATAACTGAGTTTTATACTCATTATGGCCAGAAATTAGTAAGGTTGACATTGTTTAAGCCACACACGAAATAACAGTTGACAATTTATTTTGCTTTTCCATCAAAATGTTAACCTTTTTCATGATATTTCATTTGTTATTTATATTAATTCTCAAGACCTGAAGTGAAAAGCAAAACTAAAAAACAAAATCTTCGTTATTTCGTTCATTTCGCGGCGTCAATAAGTGTCGCCGCACACGGGCCACCGACCACAACCACAAAACACCGCACAGGGTACGCCCGGTGGCCGCCCCACGCTACAAATCGTCGTTGCTCGCTTCTTGTGGCCCGCACCGGCCACTTAATGCACCGATACAAAACGCCGCTAGTGTCGCCGCACACGGGCCACACGCCGCATCCACAAAGGCCACCATGAAAAGCTAGAAGCGGCTAATAAAGTGGCTGAAGCGCGCTACAGCGGCCGACTAAGGTAAGGGAGATAGGGGTGGGGAATCGCACGAGTGACGTGTGGCGGCGTTTTGCATCGGCGAATTAAGTGGCCGGTGCGAGCCACAAGAAGCGAGCAACGACGAATTGTAGCGTGTGGCGGCCACCGGCGTATCATGCGTGGCGAGTCCATATAAAATGTATGAAAACTTCAAGCAATATGCCGGTGGCGGCGTTTTGTGGTTGTGGTCGGTGGCCCGTGTGCGGTGACACTAAGTGGTGATGCCCGCTGCGGAGTCAACTCCAGAGCTGTAGGAATGATAATAGAGAGAAGTGCGGCCCGGACAGTTGCCGTCACCTTCGGGCTACCTATACCTACCTACCCAGACCACAGCAATCCATAAAATATATTTTATTATGTATGACCATTCATAACTTTGTACAGAGTAGACCGATTTTGATAATTCTTTTTCAATCTAATTGAAAGGGGTTACCCCGAAGTTGGTCCCATATCAATTTAGAAACAAAAATCCTACCCTAAGGGTGGTAAAATAGGGGTGAACGTTCAACCACATATTTTGATGCCGAGTTGCATATTACAAACATAATAGTCACTAGTTTTTATAAAAAGCTTTATTTTTTTGTTTAGTTCTTCTTATCATTTTTGAATACGTTAGTTGTTGGTTCTATTTTCCCGAAACAATCTGTAAACATTACGGCCTTAGTTTATTATGTATAATATAATAGGGTGAAATTAAATGTTTTAATGAAATTGCGTGAGATTGTTGGGTTACGTGTATAGATTATTATGCCTGATTATTTTCGGATTTTTTAAAATTATTTTTATCGAATTTATTTTTTTATTTGGTTATTTTTTTGTCATTTCTTCCTTATGAGTAATTATTCATTTTAAACACGTCTACATAGAAGTTGTAAAACAACTAAAAATAAGGACTCCTAAAAAAACGGAAAAATAATGAATGCCTCCTGGCGAGATCAGCGCCGGGGGCAACGATCGGCGGCGTACAAACCACTCGGCCACGGAGGTCGTCAACCTTCAAGTTGGCTGTCTGTTAAAATTTTTACAATCGGAAAAGAGTGGAAAAACCGGATGTTACCTTCTAGCGGAGCGTTGCACTATGGGAACCCGCCTAAGAAAGCCATCACATAAATTTTAATGCATTTTTCGTAACTGTGATTCGAGGCATGAATTATACATCAAATTATAGCTAAAGAGTTACTTTATTATAATCAATATATAATATAATCTAAAGTTAGGGAATGAAAAAAATAATAATATGATTTCAGTTAGTTTGGTATAATTTTATAGTATTATAACAAAAGAAGTTATTCAATTCAATTCAATTTATTTCAGGCATAGCCCATATAAGATGTTAGTAACAATATTCTTATAAAAAACTAGAGTTAGTAAGAGTACAATCGAAAAAAAATATAACAATAAATAATATAAATCATATAAAAATTAACATAAAGTGTGGAGCTTCACCCATCTTTGTATAAGTGGCATATCCCACCTATCAACAAACACCCTGAGAATACTGTTGGAGCTGCTCCGTAAGCGAGTTAGCGCCGAGGCACACCTTTTCCTCATCACCGCAGCAAAGCCATCTATTCGCGCTTCCACAAACATATTTGACGCGCTGCACCTCCAAGGCATCCCCAACATCACTCTCAAGGCATTGTTATACTGCACTCGAAGGTCGCTGTAAGCCCGCCGCGTGAAACTCACCCACAGGCAGCACGTGTAGAACGACTGGCAGTAGGCTTTAAAAAGCGTTAATTTGACTGCCCTACTACAACGTGAAAACCTGCGAGCCAGCATATTGCAGCGAACCGCCAACGACCTACGCTCCCTCTCGATATCATCATTATCGTGCAAATCCTCCGTGACCCAATGGCCCAAGTATTTAAATTTCTGAACACGTTTCAGTGGATTCTTAAAGAGTGTTATTTCAGGTAGATTCGTGTAGTTTATTGAACCTGACTTAAAAAGAATCCACTCACTTTTGCTAGTGTTATACCTGAGCCCATGGGCAAGTCCATAACACTCACAGATAGCAATTAGTCGCCTTATCCCACTAATAGATGGGCTCAACAGCACCATATCATCAGCGTAACTGATGTTATTTATACAAACACCGTCTACGTAACAGCCAACGTTTGCGCTGTTGAGCTCACCTATCAGCTGGTTCACATAAAGATTGAACAAGCGAGGAGAGCTCAACCCCCCTTGCCTCACTCCACAACGTAGCCCATACATATCGGAATAAGTTCCTGCCCATTTTACAGTATTCATCTGGTTACTGTACCAAAATTTAAACAAACATAAAACTTCTTTAGGTACCTTAGTCTCACAGTAAAGCTTCTGCCATAACTTATCGTAATTTACAAGGTCAAAAGCCCTAGACAGATCCAAAAAACAAGCAATTACTGGTGTTTTTCTGGTCGTATAATAATTAACAGTTTGTTTAAGACATAGCACAGCACTTTCGGTTGATAAACCGGGCCTAAAACCAAATTGGTTATCATGCAACTCTATGTTATCAGCCAATATATTGTCCAATAGACCGTCCAGAACTTTCGCGATAATTGTAGCAAGCGATATTGGTCTATAATTAGAAATATCTGAAATATCCCCTGATTTGGTTTTTATGATAGGTACTACAACTGTTCTAATGAGATCTGCCGGTAAATAACTATGACTCAAACATAATGTATAAAACATTGCAAGTACACGCGGCAAATGAACTCCAGCATACTTTAGGTGTTCAATAGTCAGACAATCAAAACCGGGAGACTTTCCTCTCGTCATTTCTTTTATTACACTCGCAACTTTCTTAGCGGAAAATGTAATTGGCGCTGATACGGCACACTTAGGCTGGTAGTTTATTAATTCTAATTCTTTAATTACAGAAGGCTCAATCTTAAAATGGCTACTGAATGCATTGGCAATGTCCGCTGACCCATGCACACCCGCCACGCTCACTGGTAGACCCGATTTACAGCCGAGTGATTTTGTAGTTTTCCAGAATTTACTAAAATTTTTATCTGAGTGGCACTGAGCTATGTTATCCATTTTTAATTGCTGTTGCTTATCCTGTAAAAGCTTTAATTTATATTTAAAGTAACTTCTAGACGTACACATTTTGTCATATATATAGCCAGAACACGGTTTGCCATATAATATCCAGTTCTTGTAATGTAAACGCGCCTCACAGTGAGCATCGCGAACGTACTTGTTCCAACCTGGGATATATTTCCTACGTTTACAATTGTTTTTCTTATTAACATATGATTTTTCCGAGGCTTCTTTAAGAACGCATACAATATCTCTATACATAGAGTCTAACAATAAAAAGTGTTCCGTTTTCTTACACATACTGTCAGCACAATTACAAAATTCGGAAGGAAAATCAATTTTACGCAAGTTTAAGTTACAATAATCAAAATATTGTTGCATTTGTTGGGAGTTTCTATCACCCCACAACACCCTATTACTACCGCTAACAGATGGAGGCATAGCCCTAGGTTTTATTAAATTAATATTGCACTCCAGTAACAAAGGCATATGATCAGACCAGTAAACGTCATACAGCACAGCGGCATTGACAACTACGGGTCTAGCCGCACTAGTCACTACACAGTGATCTAACCATCTACGAGAACCATTAGCCGAACTTGTAAACGTATATGTATCCTCCGGTAACAGTTCTTTATCAACCCAACACCATAACTGTTCAGTACAAACTGTAAGTAACTCACTCGCAAATCTGGTATCAGGATGAGTATTGAAATCCCCTAATATAAAAACGCTTTCTACACCACTGCTCTCAATTATTGAGATAATTTCACTTAGACACTCCGTATATTCCATGAGATTATCTGCACTGTCAGTAGGCATATACACGTTAAAAATTAACAATGAGCGATTCTCTTGTTCTATCTTCACACACGTTACACGATCGCTGTGGCAAGAGATAACAGAAACCGAACGAAACACCGATTTTCTCCACAATAACGCAACACCGCCGTATGGTCTCCCTTTGAGAACGCCTGCAGAAATATCAACGGCAGATTTTCCCGTGTACGCAAAGTCCTTATCGATGCTTCCAAGGTACGGCACGTCGTGGGGTAGAAGCCAAGTCTCCTGCAAAGCGACAACGTCAGAAACACCACATATCTTCCTTACGCAGTCCAAAGAACGAACAACGTTTTTGCAATTGAAGGATGAAAAAGTTACATTCGTGTAGCTATTATCCATTAGTGTTAGGATTTTCTTCACTTCTTACCTGGGAATTTTCCCTTTCTTTATTCGTTTTAAAATAAACGAAGCGACGAAAACGTATGCCTTCCGGCCACAGCTTGTCATCTAAGAACGCACTAATTTTATGTTTTGTCACAAACAATTTAAAAGCATTGTAGGGCCTTTCTGATTTCATATTAATTTTCTCGAGTTGAACTGTTTCATTTGTCATTTTAAGAATATAATTGCAAATGTCTTTCTTAGTAGTATCTTTATTTACATTTGATATAAAAAGCGGTATTTTTGTATCCGCCGCTTTAAAATTTCCCGTACTGGAAGTGATAGCTGTTCCCGTTTTTCCGTCCAAGCGATTCTTGTACCTTATTCTTTGAACCAGTGTCCAATCATCATCAGCCTTATTTTTCACTTTTGGCCATTCGCCTTGTTTTAGTACTGCGGCCATTGATATTTTTGGTAATTGCTTTACTGGTGAACAATCAGCTGATTTAACTTTGTTTTCCAACACAGTTGTGTTGACAGGTGCAGTCGTATCGCCTGTTTCCACAGCTAGGTCACACGTGCTGGTGCGAACGAGAGAGCGATATTTCGGTGCGCTTTCGCCGCCACTGTGTGACACTGTGTCGCTCAGTGCCTCAACCTCCGTAGATAACGGTGACAAACCGAACGGCCCGCTGTCCATGTTTGCGTACCCTCCTCCCCTTATTTTATTCACATTAAGATTAAATAACGGATTTGGTAAATTTTGCACGGATGAATTTAGATATTCTTTGGTCACATAATCCTTCTTTATACTCTCTATTTCATTCCGTAAAACCAGTATATCCCTTAGCAATTTTGTAACATCTACGTGATCGAAACTTATAGGCGGTAATTTGTGTAAATGATACACAACAAATACAGGCAGCTGATCAGGATCAGTTGTTTTAAATACCGTTATCACGTCTTCCAAGTCTTTCTGTTTTTTGTCTTTTCTTCTGGATATCATTTTGCGATTCGTCTTTACCGGCGTAAACAACAAATTCTTGGCTTCGTTGATCTCTTCCTCAGAAAATGCAGAAACACATATACTGATTAAACTTTCATTATCCATAACGTCATGTCTACTACGAATAAATGAGAGCACTTCCGATATCACAACATTGCAATTTGCACACTTAATCGTATTATTTACGGACATTGTCGCACGGTGACTATTCGCTAGGCGCGCGCCAAAGAGTAAAGTAAGTATGCGCGCGCGCACGAGACTGACTGACACTTATATAAGTGTGATATTTTAGAAAGCTTAGAATGTCTTCTTTTCTATTAAATTTATAATATATGCAATTTTTAATGTATGCAGATTTTTTAATATTACTTAATTTAAAAAATCAATATCATAATGTATACTATTTTCGTTTCTTAAACTTTCAGTTGTAGTTTTGACATTGCCGAAGCTTCCCGAAGTTCTGTTTTTGTGTTATTTCTTAGATAATATAATATTATTTCACAGCAACAAAAACCCACATTAAAATATCGTTACGTTTTTATAAAAAGTATATAAGCTCTTGAAAAGATCCGCGTTTATACCGCATCAACCCCTTTTCAGGGGTGATTGCTTCGGATGAAGCTTTTAGTCAGTAAAAGTCTGACATAACCTTGCAGCCGGCTGTAGGGTATCCATGAGGATTTCACCCCGCCTGGGAGTGAACAAAAAAAAATCGGTGATTATCATTCGTATTCAAAAAAATAATAATATCGAATTGACTTTGAGTTTGAGACGCAGTTTGACTTTTATTTAGGTATTACAGTTGAGATACATAGATTGATATAAGTTGGTTTTTTCTAATTTACAATATAGAAAATGAAGACCCCTGCTCAAAGATATTGTGGTAACTACTGGCAACTACGGAACCCTACACTGCGCGAGGCACAACACACACTTGCCGGTTTTTTCTTTAGTCAAATTAATATTTGAAGTCGGTGCCAGTGCCAGGCTTACCCAAGTAGTAAATGGGAACTGAGATCTATTGTAGGGCACCGACTCCAAATATTGATTTGACTAAAGATAAAAAAACAGTATATTATTTTTTACTTTTCGACGGTTTTCTGTTTTTTTTAATAAGTTTTTATTTTATAATTTCTTGTGGCTATCATTTTGTAATATACAACTCAGCATCAAAATCTGTATTTCTTTTTCAAATATGCAGTTTTTCTAATATTACTTAATTTAAAAAATCAATATCATAATGTATACTATTTTCGTTTCTTAAACTTTTAGTTGTAGTTTTGACATTACCGAAGCTTCCCGAAGTTCTGTTTTTGTGTTATTTCTTAGATAATATAATATTATTTCACAGCAACAAAAACCCACATTAAAATATCGTTACGTTTTTATAAAAAGTATATAAGCTCTTGAAAAGATCGGCGTTTATACCGCATCAACCCCTTTTCAGGGGTGATTGCTTCAGATGAAGCTTTTAGTCAGTAAAAGTCTGACATCATTCTGTAATATACAACTCAGCATCAAAATCTGTATTTCTTTTTCAAATACATATGGGACCAACTTCGGGGTATCTAACTTTTCCAATAAAGAAAGAATTATCAAAATCAGACTACGCTGTAAAAAGTTATGTGATCAAACAATACAATCAGTGAGTGAACAATCAATCATCACCTGTTTTCATACCCTTAGGTTTGGTTTTTTTTTCCAAATTCATATGGAATGGGATCAATTTCGGGGTATACCCTTTCCAATAAAAAAAAGAGTTATCAATATCGGACTACATACATAAAAAAAACTAATATACGCGTCGACTTGAACCTCCTAGTCCGTTTTGTTCGTCGGATAAAAAGGAAAATACTTTTGAAAGCAGGTAATTTATGTAGTGTGTGGGTGTGGTGAAAGGGTAAAAATATTACGTGATTCCGTCAAAATGTTAAACACTTTATTCATATTTTACAAATCCAATTAATTTAAGTTGCTGTTGACTATAATATGTCTAATGTCAGCATTTTTTTCTTAATACAACTAACAAATGTATTTTATATAACAATGCTTACTTAACTCTTTTTAACATAAAAACCTAAAATGCTCTAAGATAAGTGTACGTAAACTGAAAAACATACCTAGAGTGGTAAATGAAACACAGTTATAAAATTAAAAACAAACTTGAAGACCATCTAAAATTAATTAGAGCGCACAACAATCTTATAATCTATTTTCCGTCCTTTATCAGTTTGTAGTGTCAGTTAAGTACACGCTGGGATTTGTTGATGCCTGACCGGCAGGTATATTGGCCAAATTGTATATAGCTTTTTCGTAAAAGTTAATTCCATTCAAGAATGTGTTTACGCCGAGGTACTCGTTGACGGCGTGCAAAAGGGCTGGCGTATTTATCTGAGGCGACAGACCCAACGCCGGCACTCCAGCTAACCGCACATGCCGAGCGTCGGTGGACCCGGATGGTATCGCGGGGAGGACCGGTATGCCCCTGAAAATTTCAAATCCGTTTGTGAAGGTTAGGCGTATCTATAAAGTACGACACAGGTAAGGAAGGAGGGAGGGGGTCGACGAAGTGTGACCTTGGGTGACAAGGGGTGGGAGATTCAAAATCCAATACTTTTGAACCATATCAAAAAACTTTAAAATTTACAACTCTATCTGTACATATGGGTTTTAATTTTTTTGGTGGCTTTTTTCAGAACTACTTAAAATCGGAACTGCTGTTTTAATTTGTGGCGTCACAGAGGGAGGGGGATGGGGGGGGGCTGCATCAACAGTCGGTATCACCCACCAATTCGTACTGGACCCCTTTTTACTGAAAAAAGGTAGTTCCAAGCCCCAACCCCATTTAGGGGTGTGGAGGCCCGGGGGCAACTAAGGAAGGGAGGCCCCTAAACACGGACATTTAGTAGTTGTTTCATCCTTAACAAAAATTAAATTGGAGGTGTCTGTCTTCCTCATAAATATTTTTTCTTGTTTGATCCATACATATTTATAGCCAAGGTTTTTTGCAGCAATTGTTGATAGGTGACAAAATA
This sequence comes from Chilo suppressalis, assembly GCA_902850365.2. Lineage (NCBI taxonomy): Eukaryota > Metazoa > Arthropoda > Insecta > Lepidoptera > Crambidae > Chilo > Chilo suppressalis. Next base: position 13,144,237 of record OU963900.1, read on the forward strand.
ATGTTCAACAACAAACACTGGTTTTGCGTCTCCGGCTATACTCAAATGTGAAAAGTGCAGTTTATCTTAAGGATTCTACTTATTGAATTTTATTGCGGCCGCCAAGAAGATGTCCCTTATTATTGATAAGCAAACTGTACAACAATAGAGTGAGGACGCGTACTATTCATTTTCACGATCCTGATGCACTGATGAATGTCAGTCTCCTTGATGTTACTTTTTATAATGTTTTCAAGTTGCATAACAAGTGTCAGTAGATTTTTAGAGAAATGTTAAGGAACACATTTAACTTTAATATTGTTGACCTGGGAGTGCTTTTCAGATACTGTTACACGCGTAGAGAGGTCTTTGACAGCCGCCTGCAAGCATTCGTTGTCCTTTCTAAGCCTGTTGATCAATTCAACTTTTTGCTCTAATTGTTCCTTAAATCTGGCATAACAGTCGCTGATAGATAGATAGATAGATAAACACTTTATTACTCACACATACACAATTAAATGTTTTACAAAACAGATAGTCAACTACGGTGGGTAAAGGCGGTCTTATCGCTGAAAGCGATCGATTCCAGACAACCTTTAAGTCGAAGGATAGTTTAACAGAGATAGAAGAGTAATGTGCCAGCAAAATATAAAACAAAATAAAATGGAAATAACAATATATATATATATATATATATTATATAAAATACATACAAAACATAACACCTACACACACACACACATATATATATATATATATATATATATAAATAAGAATATACTATGCTTATAAGTACCGACATAAATATAACATAATATTAATAGAATAATATATACGTATACATTACACATATAAGTTATATGTTGCAAACTAGGATCTTGATAAAAGATGTTCGTGAAGCTTGTTCTTGAAAGTTGCAAGTGATGCCGAGTGACGGACTTCTGATGGAAGGTTATTCCATTAGATTGCAGCCTTGATAGTGAATGAATCCCCAAAGTATCCAGATCGAGTAAATGGAGTCCTAAGTAAATTGTCTGTCCTGGACCTAAAGTTGAGCACGTGATCGGTACTTAGAAATCGGAAACGTTCCTTAAGGTAGGGAGGAGAGCGAGGATCATACAGAACGTTGTAAAGAAGAGTGAGAACATGCTCTTCAAGTCGTAGTCGGATGGGTAGCCACTTCAATTTATTCCTGTATTCGGACACATGATCAAACTTGCGCAATCCATAAATAAATCTAATGCAAAGGTTCTGAAGATGCTCGAGCTTGTTTAACAGATCCTCATTAAGGTCAATAGTGCAGATATCAGCGTAATCCAGAATAGGCAAAAGAAGTGACTGCGCAAGTTCGATCTTGGTCCCCACAGGCAGCAAGTTCCTCCATCTCCGCAGTGAACCGGCAGCAGCGAACATCTTTCTGCTGACTTCAGCAATGTGAGGCGACCACGACAAGACCGCATCAAAAATTACACCCAAGTTTTTGACATTAGCACAAAGGGTCAAAGGGGTATCGGAAAATAGAAGAGGAGGAATAATACTAGAATTGAGCCTGGCTATCTGCTTCGATCCGCCAAGGATGATCGCCTGAGACTTCTGAGGATTCACTGTCAAGCCATGGGCACTACTCCATTCGTGAATGGTCTCAAGGTCAGCGTTTAGCTTAGCAATCATTCCGTCTAAGTTTTCAATAGAGGCTTGTGAATAAATCTGCAGGTCGTCAGCATATAAATGATAATGACAAGAGAGGAGAGGGGTCAAAAAATTAATAAAGAAGGAGAAAAGAAATGGGGAGAGGACTCCGCCCTGGGGTACACCGGCTGTGAGTTGACAGCAGGCAGACAATTTGTAGTCAACACGGACACATTGGGATCGTCCGATTAAATAACTCCGAAACCACTCGACAACGTTATCGGATACAAAAGCAGATTTTAACATTGCCAGAAGGATATCGAAATCAACAGAATTAAATGCGTTAGTGAAATCTAATAAAACTAAGGTTGTAAGTTGTTGATTAGACATTCCCTCTCGCACATCATCAGACATCTTAGTTAAGGCAGTAACGGTGCTGTGTCCCAGACGAAAGCCAGACTGGAAAGGACAAAGGATATGATTAAAGTTAGCAAATATGCTAACCTGGTGGAATACAAGACGTTCCAAGACTTTTGACAGGAAAGGAAGAATAGAAATAGGTCTGAAATGAGAAGGTTGGGTAGGATTTGTAGATTTAGGAATAGGGATAACAGCCTTGCGCCAGCAGCTCGGAAAAATTCCTGTGGTAGGTTAGTGTAAAAGTTAAATATATGGCAGAGAATGGAAACGCAAGAGGGCATGCAAAGGAGAATCATACGTCGGCCTATACCATCTAAGCCCTCAGCGGTAGAATTAACAGCACGTTTATTCTTTTCAATCTCACTCTCAGACACAGGCCTAAAAGAAAAGGGAGGATATGTCAATTTAGGAATACGTGAGAGGAATTGGAGTTTAACGTTATGAGGGATAGGAGAATTGAGCGTGAAGTGGCGGTTCAGGGAGTCAGGATCCAGATTGAGAGGTATACTCGATCTAGACTTGCCAATGCCAATTGAGCCCAGGAATGACCATACTTTCGCTGGGTTACCATTAGCAACAGAGTCATGTATATGGCGACGCTGTGCATCTCTGCACATTCGACTACAGCGATTCCGTAGCTCTCTGTACCGCGAACGGGTAACGTCAGATCATTTCTGAACTTCACTTTGGCAACGTTACGTGTGATCATTAAGGCCTTGATTTCCGCAGTAAGCCAGGGAGCCGGAAGGTGTTTAAGACGTATAGGACGAAGAGGAGCATGAACATCGAATAGTTGAATAAGTAAAGAATTAAAGATTTAGAGCTTTTGGTCGATAGAAGGAGCTACAAATACTGCAACCCAATCGATGCCGTTACTACATATACTGTACATAGAAGCGGATAGTTGATCGATTTCTCTTTGAATGGGTTTGATACGCTCGTCGATGATATTGGTGTAGACAATAATTCTGTCGTTATAACAGAAAGTTCTTCTTTTGCAATAGTCTGTATATCATCCCCTATTATGACCATTGCATCAGTCATTTGCTTTCGGATGGTGATGTTATTATCTTCTTGGGTGGTTTTAAGTTGCTCAGCTCCCAGAGACATACGTATGGGTATGAGAGTATTATCACCTCCACGACGAGCAGTCGCTTGACAATTGGGACAGATCTAAAGACACCCTAGAGGTGGTAGTGTCTATTTTAGTGCTGGTGAAAAGGAAGTATGTGTTACATATTTTGAAATTCATCTTTATTATAAAGAAAATATAGTAAATAATAAAAACACTGATACTTGATATAAATGCAAAATTCAATCATTAATATTTTTCACCTTTGCCTACTTATTATCCTATATATTTTATAGGACGGCTATTTTCCTGAAAGTGTCAGGCTTATCTGAGTTAAAAAGGGGCTGTAATAGACTTCCAGAAGGACTTTGGTACGTGACAGGAGAACCTCGATAAGTGGATTTTCGCCAGCATTCGCTGGAGGAGGTTGTGTGGACGAGCTAATTATAGTAAAGGGAATATGAGTACGTAAGTAAATAGCAATTCCACCACCTCGAGAGCCAGTGCGATCATTACGTATCAAATGGACACCAGGTAAAGTATAGGATGAGGACGGCCGAGAAGGTTTAAGCCAGGATTCGGAGACTAAAACAGCATGAAGATTTTTGTGGTTGAGATACGCTAGCATATCAATAAAATGAGCTGGAACACTTTGCGTATTAATGTGAACACGTTTAAGTTTTTAGAAACATCAAAAAATTCACCATCGATGCAGTCAGAAAAGGAAGACATACTAACAAAATTAGCATGTCTGCAGTCGCTTACCCGTGACAAGAGCTGAAACGAGTCATCACTATCTTTTTGTGAACTAGTCATACACAATATAAATACTTTATGTAAAAAAGCGTCGTGTCTGCCTTTTGTCAGGAACTCGGAGAAAGTGATACCTGACTCTTGTAATTTTGTTTTGGCAAACCAAATCTTGTTCCGCATGTCAAGGTCACACAACTTCACTACACGGGGTCGTGGGCGATCATTGTTAGTGAATCGACCCATTCGATGGCAGCGACTGACATTCTTGGCATATCTGTAACTGACTACGAGTAGCAACGGCCATCACAGCAACAGCAGTAGCATCCTCCTCTGAAGATTCCGGCAGTCCGTGAAACAGCAGGATCTTTCTTTGGCTATGCATTTCCATGTTGTCCACCTGACGCGCAAGAAGATTATTTTGGACTTGAAGACTATGAATGGAAGTTCTTTACTACCTACTTACATTACTACCCTCAAAAAAATATTGGTCGGTCAACATCGGTTGAAAAAAATATGTGTAGAAATCGAATTCTACACATATTTTTTTTTACATCAACCCGACAAAGACTACGAGAGTCGGTGGTTGGATCCGATCGTGTACAAATTTTTGAAAGAAGACTTTTTATAGTTACCAAACAAAAAGTCACAGGCCATCCCTATGGATGGAATAGGGAGACTAGACCGTGACCCACCACGCGGGCCCAGAGCGGATTGGTGGGTGCTAACGACTGCAGATGCAGCCTTGCAACGGCTTAGCGTGCCTTCCTAAGCACGGAGGAGCTCGAGATAATAAGTTTTTGATTACCCATCCAATGAAGACCATCGCGAAAGTTGCCTTACTTTCACGATCGCAGGCAGAATGCCCTCACCACCTATGCTATTGAGAGCTCCTCGTTTGTTAGGTCACTGATATATAAACAACTTTTGTTAATTGGTTCTAAAAAAGACTAAAACTTTATGTTTATAAAAAAAGAATACCAAATAAGTACATGGTGCGCATGATGGTAGACGGCCATCATAGCCTTCAAAGAGGCTTGCGATATCAGACAGAGTAGCACTTGCGTGTTACCTACCTATCCCATACCTCGTGGAGCTCTGGAACCTTTCTCACCGACACCAAAGGGTAGGGTACCGTGGTCTTCTGGAAGGTGAAGTTTACTTCCTCAAACGGATCTGTAGTATGAATATACGTACTTATACATTCATAGATAATAAATAAATTTCAAAATAACTTACATATCTTTGGCTGCGTCCGAAATAGCTGTCCAGTAAGGGTTACTGGAGTTGGCGATCGTGGCTGGGCTTTGGGGATTCCTTGAAATGTACGTGATTGTGATATTGTCTCCCGCAGAATAGATAAGATTCTCCAACTGTAAAATACATTATATACATGCATGTATTGTTTTAACTAGCGTAAAAATGTAACGCACATAACACAATATTGTTATAATGCAAATTAAAAAAAAAATATTGTGGAAGGAAAACAAGCAGCTTTCTCCATTTGTCGTGCATATTTTTTATGTATGGTCAGTAGGTCTATTTGCTAACTGATTTTGACATTTATTGAAGTGCGACATATTTATGGTCATAGCGAAAAAGACCTTCAGGGGAAACTGGAGCCTTTTGAATTCAATGGGGAGATCATTTGGTATAATGGTATTTTGGTACAAACAATGTTTCTCCCTTAGCAGGTCCGGTCAAAATTGTGGTTTCTACTACGTTCCGGTGCAAAGCTTTGACTTGTAACCTGGTGCTTTTGCAAAGTTTGGATGGCTTTGGATATCTTAATAACATAACAGGTGTACCCACAGGCAGTAAAATTCTCTGGTATGGTAAACCCGGTGGCTTCAAAGTATTTAACAACTCTACTGGATAATCAACTGCATTCTCAGTGTTTACCATAGTATCAATTGAGTTATAAACAATATGTTGCCCTTCAAAGGAGTTCAGTAATATGTCGTTAATGACCGCTGCTTGGTCCATCTTTGGGATAAGTATAGGTCTTTCGCACAACCACTCTATTGACTTTTCCGAGATAAGCGCAACGTCTGAATAAATTTTTGAAATCAGGTTTTCAACTGTGGTTACTAAAGTGCACAGATCGGAAGGGACAGATATCATGCCATCTTTTTCTGGATAATTTTACCACAGAACACAGACCGAGACTGCGCCAGAGGATTGTAATGGTATATGATCTGATGCATTGATGTAATGTTCCAAAGTAATCTAGATAACTTGAACACAGACCCAGACACCATAACCACCGACTCTGATACTCTTACCGCTGCATCAGATATCTTAAGTGTGTATTCTGATCCCGAAACCTTGGATGTACAATATGAAGTGGAAGTTCACACGGAGTAAGACGAAGGTAGACGAAATGTGTTTTATGAATGGCAGTGAGGCAGCGTAGTCCGGGCCAAACTAGTGAGCATGGTCAAAAGGACAGGCTTGTTTGAAAGATTTTGAAATCCGGTTTATACCATTTGTATGATCTAAGGGACACATGTAGTGATGGTATGTCTCTAAACAAATACTGTCAGGATAAAGGCGCAGTGTGTATATGAGGAAAATTCTTTTTTTTTTCAAATAATAATCTGCGCCTGAGGACGGTTGATTGTCAGTTCGGCCGTGACGGCGCATTATGAGGGCGCCACTGTCTGTTCCACTTGACTGTTCATCGGAACGTCGCTTTGCTTTTGATTCATTAAACATCGATTTTTAGTTGGCTGTCTGTTACTAATTTTGCAACTGGAAAAGAGTGGCAAAACCGGATGTTGCCCTCTAGCGGAGTTTTGTAAAGTTGCCATCGAGACGGCCGTCTTTGAGCACATTTGTTTAGACCACTTGTTGTTGGGACAACTCGACTTTTTAAACATCTTAGTCGGGCAGCAGATGACGCGCAGGAGCAATTTCCCGATGCAGAATTGGTGTTTTTGGGGGACTTTAATGCTCACCACAATTTTTGGTTAAGTTCCTCAAAAACTGACCATGCAGGGATCTCTGCTCACGCATTCGCTCTCACGCGTGAGATGAAGCAATTGGTCGATCAGCCCACCAGGATTCCAGACATTTCAAGTCAAGTGCCTTTATTACTGGACCTTCTGCTCACGACCAATCCTCTCTATCAGGTTGCGGTAGGAGCCCCTTGGGCTCTTCGGATCACTGGATGATATCTGCCAAAGCGCCACAGGCCAATCCCCGTGTCTAACAGTGGTAAAACGCGGAATCTAGCACTATGGGTCGGCAGATTGGGGCGGTATGCGTGACCACTTTGCGTCCGTCTCTTGGAAGCAGCGCAGCTTCAGTGACAAGGACCTATCAGCCAGCGCAGTTGCTATTACTGAGGAGAATGTAATGGTTATGGAGTACTATATTCCTCATTCCAATCTCATCAGTAAGGGCACACGTAACCTCTGGTTCAATCACGACTGTGCTGAAGCTGCTTCTCGTAAAAAAGCGGCATATCGTGCTTGGATTAGAGGCCGCGCTCTTAAGGATAAAAGCAGCCTACATATTGATTCCAAGGCCTAAGGTAAGAAGGCTTAAATCAGAGCGGATGCCCAGCGCGTTGCACGTATTGGTCACGAACTCATAACGCATCCTACGGGCTCCCTTAGCTATTAGCGTTTGGCTAAGGCCGTGCAAAAGAACTTCTGCCCAGACGGAACACTAGCTTATAAGCCGCAGGAGAAAGCCTGCGAATTATAAGAATTTTTAAAGAAAATTTACTTGCAAAACTCTTTGCGGCTAACTCCCGAATCGACGATTGCAATGCACAGCCACCATCATTACCTCATTGTGGCACAACGATGCCTGATATTAAAATCAGGCAGCATGAGATTCGTGCCGAATTGCAATCACTCGACGTCCGGAAAGCCAGTGGACCTGATGGCATCCCAGCACCAATGCTCGTATTCTTTGGGGCGTGTGCCGGAGACTTGGAGAGATGCTAACCTGCAATCGGTGCCCAAAAAGGGAGGAGGATCGCTCAGACCCGGAAGTCCCCTACCCTTCTTCAGGGCACAACACGATCCATGGATAAAAGAAAACGGTTGCAACGAATCGTATATTTCCGACGCAATCTTTGCATCTTTTGATTAAAATTTAATCGAGCCAGTTGCTTAATTTGTGATTTGATTATTTGATTAAACTAAGAGATAATTTCGTATGGTAAAGTTTAAATTAGTTATTTGTGTGAATTTTAGTCATTATCTGGATATTCCGCCCACAACCATAATTACAATGAGTGAACAATCTGATGAAGGCCGCAACTCTGCTACATATTCATTATTTTAGTGTTGTGAATACCAACCTGCTGCTGGAAGTCACTTTCTTTGACTCTGGTATTCAGTCGGATGTCGTATGTCAGCCTAACCAAATTTGGCACTACGTTGTTTGCAGATCCACCCTGAACAAAGATGTTATGCAACTCAATGTGATTATATAATATTATTGAACTGTTTGAATTAACTTCAACTGTTGACTAAGTGCACTCAGAGACATCAATTTACGATTATAGCTACTGCTAGAACGCCAAGCAAAATACTAGGTTCATGGCTGGCACTCTCTTTGCGAGAGCAATGAATAAGATAAATTAATTAAACACATTACACATTCAATTTTAATGATGTCTGTGAGAGGGGTGGTGGTAAGTATTTTACCATTTATTCTATGAGAAAAGTATGCTCCAGTCTAGATTTTATTTGCTGCTAGCAAATTTTATGTCGTGACACTAAAAATATAATAGTACAAGTCATCAAGTGATAAAGCATTTGGGCAAAGGTAGTCGCTAAAAACTTACAGACAATATGTTAAGGTTCACCGAAGTATACAAGCTGGAGTCATTGGCAGGCGAGCTAAGGAAAATCTGGTATTGTTCATCTCGATATTGAAACATGTTTGTCGCTACATTATAGCACTGTAATAGAAAAAATCATTGTTTAAGTACTATTGAAATAAGATAACATTTTTATTAATAATATGTTTGTGATATTTTTGAATAATAATATTCATGCTAGATATTGGGATTAAGGAACAACAAAAGAACAACTTATTAAGTATTACATTTAAATTGGGAATCTCTCATTCTTATATGAATATTCATTGCTTTTTCTTTTCTTTCCATATGGAGTGGGGTGATAAAGGGAAACGAATGGCTATGATAGCATTTGACAAAATAATAGGCTTGGAGCCAAATGCGATTTTGAAAGTCGCCGTCCGCTTGGTATTAGTGGAATGTTTGTGTACCGGGCTATTGGTAGGTAAAATAAAATGAAATCTCTGTTTCTGTAAGAAAAAGATCTGGCCATTCACGTAGTGTTTGTACGAAAAAGGGGATAAAAGCAGAGAAGGAAAGAATTTGAAAAAATGTCCTGTTCAAAAGCAAACGATTTTATTTCGGGAAATGAATATACCACCTAGAACCATGTCACGTACTTTAAAAGATAAGGCAGGACTTGCATGCGGCTTATTGAGACGCACTAGTCATTATATAACATATTACGAAATAAAAAGGGTGGTAAAACAACCAACAACTTCTTAACAGCGCGGATTGGTGGGTGATAACGGACCCAGTGCGGATTGGTGGGTGATAACGGACCCAGCGCGGATTGGTGGGTGAGAATGGACCCAGTGCGGATTGGTGGATGATAACGGACCCAGCGCGGATTGGTGGGTGATAACGGACCCAGTGCGGATTGGTGGGTGATAACGGACCTAGCGCGGATTGGTGGGTGATAATGGACCCAGTGCGGATCGGAGCCTCATAACGGACCCAGCGCGGATTGGTGTTTTTTTTTCTTCAGATTAAGATTATGATCATTGGAGCTAAAGAAGTTTCACTTCAGAAGTGTGGTCATAAGCACACTCGTTTTCTTTTCTATTAAGCAATGTTTTAACATTTATGTAAATGTTATTATATTTAATGTATAAAATAACACACACATTTTTCAACTCTTCAAATAACTCTAGTCTATATCTATCTGTGTTGTTTTAATAATTGTGTTTTTGTGTGTAGGTATTATCATACAAAAGAAATCTTACTTTTCCAACTGCTGTAGAATTTGTAGGTTGAAAAGAAGACCCATGTCCTGCAGTTCCGCGACATTCAACTATTATTTCTGTAAAAAATCAAAGACATTCAACTATTCTATCTTTTAAATAAGATATTATTAGTTCAATATGTACATTTTATTTATTAGACTAGTGGCCGGCCTTCGCTTCGCTTCGGTGTAGAGCTGTAGTGTAAACTATAGTTTTTGTTCTCAGGCTTGTGTTATAAACAATGACTTTATTTATATAATTACACGTGTTATTGTGAGTCAACCATAAAAGATAAACATATGCTGTTGCAGGATATTTTTTAGACAATTTTATATAGAATATTTCCGTCATACATGATTTCTATGTAACTTTAACCATTAAGGCTGCACATGTGACTGAAGCTTAAAAAATGGAGTAACTTCTCCCGTTTTCCCAATATTTTCCTTCACTACTCTGCTCCTATTGATTGTAGCGTGATGAAAAGTATACTATAACCTGCCCAGGAGTAAGAAGAATAATTGTACCAAGTTTCGTTTAAATCCGTCGAGTAGTTTTTGTTTCTATAAGGAACATACACACAGACAGACAGACAGACAGACAGACAAAAATCTTACTGATTGCATTTTTGGCATCAGTATCGATCACTAATCACCCCCTGATAGTTATTTTAAAAATATATTTCATGTACAGAATTGACATCTCTACAGATTTATTATAAGTACTAGCGGCCCGCCCTCGCTTCGCTTCGGTGTAGAGCTGAAGTGTAGACTACAGTTTTTGTTCTCAGGCTTGTATTATACACAATGACATTCATCTATGATTCTTCTTATACCTGCATGCAAAGTCTCAGCCCGATCGGTTTAAAATTGATAAAGTTTCATACAAACTTTCATTCCTTATTTTATCCCCTTGGGATTTTCTTTATATTTTTTTCCGTAAGAACCTTGTACAGAGTATTAGAAAACTACAAAAAAAAAAAACAGCCAAATCGGTCAAGCCGTTTTCATGTTATGTCGTGACAACGGAAAACGGGTTTCATTTTTATATATATAGGGTGAAATTGAATGTTTTAATGAAACTTCGTGAGATTGTTGGGTTACATGTATAGAGTATGCCTGATTTTTTTCGGAATTTTTGAAGTATATTTTTTTCATGTATTTATTTATAATTTGTGTATTTTTATGTCCTTTCCTCCTTTTGAGTAGTTATTCATTTTAAACAAACAAACTTACATATCCAGTGAAAAATAACTAATAAATAAGCACTTCTAAAAAATGGACAAACATTAAAATTCCACCGCGGGTCAACGACCGACCGCACCCGCCAGCCGTTGAGTGAGTAGGTACCTCTACACAGAGTTCAGCTGACTCCTTTGATTCCACACAATACAATAAAGTCATCTTATGCCTTTATTGAAATAATAAGCACAAATGTCATCTTCTCTTAAGCAGAGAAAAACTTTAAAAGTTAATAATAATTTTGTCACGATTAGAAATAGGCAAATGTTAAACAAAAAGAAATACTTATTGCAGTTCAATACTTGGGTCAGAATAAAATTTATAAGCAGGTATTCAAAAGTACTTACGAGACCGATGAACCTATTCATTTTTTTCACTTTAACTTCCCGTATACACTTTGTAAACACAATCAATCACTAAACCTACTTTCGTAAAGCCTTGTGGCTCTGCTGAGTATTCCGTGACACTACAATAACAACACACCATATCCAACTTCTTATATTGAGGCCACAGAACAAGAACTAATCAAGGCATTATTTGCAAATCTTCTCTTGTCACAAATTTAAAAGATAAGCACGCGCGGTTTATTAACTTGACACTACGCTCGCTCACTGCGCTTTGCAGGTATTCAACGCATAGGTAGGTATTCAACCGATTCAACGGGCGGGAGCGGTCATTGCTCCCGGCCGCTCGTCTTCTGTTTTTACGTTTTTTTAGTAGTGCTTATTAGTTGTTTTTTACTTACTCTGTATGCGTGTTTAAAAAGAATAATTATTTAGTACCCAAAAGGAGGAAAGGACTTAAAATATAACAAAAAAAAAAGGAATTTTATTTTAAATCATTTTTAAAAAATCCGAAAAAATTCAGAGTTAGTCCATATACGTAACCCAACAATCCCACAAAGTTTCATTAAAACATTCAATTTCACCCTGTATAGATAGATAATTAAGTGACATTCCAATAACAAGCGTAACTAAGTAACGTCATCAAAGCCCAAAGAGAATATATACAGGGTGAAATTGAATGTTTCTATGAAACTTCGTGAGATTGTTGGGTTACGTGTATAGATAATGCCTGATTTTTTTCGGATTTTTTAAAATAAAATTTTTCGATTTTTAATTTTTTATTTGGTTATTTTTTTGTCATTTCTTCCTTATGAGTAATTATTCATTTTAAACATGTCTACATAGAAGTTATAAAGCAACTTAAAAAGAGCACTACTAAAAAAACGGAAACTTAATGAATGCCTTCATTATGCCTCCAGTCGAGATCAGCGCCGGTCGGGGCGACGACCGGCGCGGCGGCCGCCTGTTTAGGTACCTATTACACGCACAGATGACTCGGCGCTTACCTACTCTCCGCTTTGATCCACACTATTTAAAAACATTACAATAAAATAATCTTAGATGCTTTATTATAATTATTTATTCACTGATACACAATACCTTTGAATATTATTTCATAAAGCACAAGTAATTAATCAATCTTCTGTTAGAGCAATTAAAAATCCTATAAAGTTAATATGACTATCACGATTTTAAATCGGTAAAGCCTGTTTGTTAGTTAGTGTAAGAACTTCTTTTTTATTGTTAATGTTAGTTGCCTCGTTTAATTAAAACTTAAGCACAAACGGCTTATTTAAAATTGTGAAAAATCATACAGAGCAAATCGGTATAACTTACGAGCTTAGTGAAGGAAGGAACTCTTCGTGTCTGATTTGCCCACGTCATGAAATTCCCAAAACGTTTAATCACAGCCACAGTCACACACACACACACACATACATAATAATATGTTGTTTTGCGGCAAGCACGGGCGAGCGGCGCGCCGCACGCTGGCAACTAGCGCCGGTTGCGGCGTCTTTGATGATGTGAATTCCGCCCACCTCCCCTCTTCCCCGCACGCCGTGGTTTGCTTTGATTGCATGCAAAACGCAGTCGCAAGTATATCAATCGCGCGTGAGCGTGCGTATCTTTTGACTTAGTGACATACACTGTGATAATTTCATTATGCCTCGGTATACGAACCAAGAATATTTAGAGATGGTGTACTGCTATCGCGAGTGTGACGAAGTAGGTTTGGTTTACGAATGAGTCCCCAAACCATAGAAGTTGCATTTTGTGCAGTCAGCAGTGATAGGGACACTTTAAAAAAGGTGAAAAGACACGTCCGCAAACATGCCTACCTTTGTTTGCAGCGAAATTGTGGTTTAGAGCAACAATTTTGCAGATATTAATTTAAGTCTCTTTTTATTGCTAGTGTAAATACTTTTTGATTAGAAACAACTAATTGTGTACTACCCGTGTGATTGATTTGATAAAAAGTTCTAGTGAAAAAAATGAATATGTTCCTCGTTCCTCGTTGTACCTTCTTACATCGCCGGTCTCGTAAGTACTTTTGAATATCTGGTTATAATTTTCATTCTGACCCAAGTATTGAACTGCAATAAGTATTTCTTTTTGTTTAACATTTGCCTATTTCCAATCGTGTCAAAATTATTATTAACTTTTAAAGTTTTTCTCTGCTTAAGAGAAGATGACATTTGTGCTTATTATTTCAATTTCAATAAAGGCATCTAAGCCGATTTTATTGTATTGTGTGGAATCAAACGAGTCAGCTGAGCTCTGTGTAGAGCTAGGTACCTATTCACTCAACGGCTGGCGGGCGCGGTCGGTCGTTGACCCGCGGTGGAATTTAATGTTTTTCCGTTTTTTAGAAGTGCTTATTTATTAGTTGTTTTTCACTGGATATGTAAGTTTGTTTGTTTAAAATGAATAACTACTCAAAAGGAGGAAAGGACATAAAAATACACAAATTATAAATAAATACATGAAAAAAATATACTTCAAAAAAATCCGAAATAAAACAGGCATACTCTATACACATAACCCAACAATCTCACGAAGTTTCATAGAAACATTCAATTTCACCCTATATATATAACACGCCTCCGCGGCCATTCCTGGCTACCGCACCAGAGGGGCCGGTAGCAACTGGTCCAGGTGATGTCTCCATACCTCACCACTATCCATCGTAACTTCATAATGGACACGCCCCAGCCGTCGTATCACAGTGCCAAACTCCCATCTGTGGATGCCATTATAACTCCGAGCCTGAACACGGTCACCCTGTTTGAATTGTTTCTTTAATTCTATCTGCCTTTTCGTGTCTCGAGAGTCGCTTGCAGCGGAGGGTTGCTGTAACATGACATCCCAAAGCTTTCTTGATAATTTGTACATAGCGCTCTGCTTGCCCATTCGTAGCGGGGTGGTATGGTGCAATTGTTTTCTGTGTAATCCCATTGTCCTTCAAGAATCTTTGAAAATCCTGGGACACAAATTGCCGACCATTATCGGATACTAATGTGTACGGAGATCCGAATGTAGCAAATATTTCTGACAACTTTTTAATGCACCAATTAGTCGTGGTTGTTTTCGTAGGTATGATTTCAGTCCATTTTGAATAAGCGTCCACTAGGATGAGTAAATAGTAGCCTCCGATTGGACCTGCGAAGTCGATGTGAACTCTTTGCCATACCTCAGTAGGGTATTCCCAATGATGTAATGGAGCTTTCGCTGGTTCGTTCTGTTGTAATCGACACGCTCTGCAAGACTTTAATTTATTCTCGATATCTTGGTCGATGTAAGTAAACCAGTAAACAAAACTACGAGCCAGCAGTTTCATCTTCAACATCCCGGGATGGCCAACGTGGAGTTCATTTAATATATGTATGCGTAACATTGGTGGAATCATTACACGTGTACCTTTAAGTATGCAATCATTTTGTAAGGTAAGTTCATTATCTTGATATCCGTATCTTCTGACTGATTGTCCATTTCAGAATCATTTAAAGTTTCTTTTGAAATTATATCTGGACAAACGTCTAAGGTATTCATTTGTTGTAATTGGAAATGACTGCATTGATCTATTTTGTTTTCTTTGTCCTTTTCAGTGGAAAATCTTGATAGGTAATACGCGTTCGAATGTTTTGACGATGTTCTGTACTCTATGTCATAGTCAAATCCCGATAGGTAATGAGCATAATGAAACAATTAAATAAAACTAGTTTTTTACGGGTTAATGCACGAAACTTTATTTATAAGAAGGAGATAGAAAGCCTCTCTTGAGTTTGTTTCGCCGGTTCTTCTTAGGAAGGTCTCAATTTTTGAACCGGTGGTAGTTTACGGTAGTTAGGGTCAAATAAATAAACTCAAAATTACAAAAAGAATTTTAAATAAAGTACTTTATTAACTAAATTAAATAAATTCATACATAGACAATAAAAATAAAAAAAATAAAAATCGAACGCTCAATAAAAAAGTCTTTCGAAGGTAGCTCGACAAAATTAAATAAAATTTGATTCTGACGACGTAGCCTGTAAAGGCTACGAAACGTCAATAAATAAATAAAGTTTCGTGCATTAACCCGTAAAAAACTAGTTTTATGTAATGAGTGATGTGCGTGAAAACCTAAGAAATAAATATAATGAAACAATCTCATCGTGCTTAGAGTGGGCAAAGTTTGATGTGGGTGAAAAATCGACCTTAGTGGCTTGTGATCGGTAATTAATGTAAATTTACGTCCATAGCAGTAGTAGAAGAACTTTTTAAGTCCCCAATATATAGCCGTGGCTTCTTTGTCTATCTGACTATATTTACGTTCGCTGCTAGATAGTGTTCTGGATGCAAAGGCTATGGGTCTTTCAGAACCGTCTGGAAATCTGTGAGATAAAACTGCTCCTAGTCCCATGGGTGAGGCGCCAGTGGCTAAGATCAAAGGTTTGGTTCGGTCAAAGTGTGTGAGTACTCTATCACTCAATATTTCTTTCTTAATGGCATTGAAACTATATTTCACAATCTGCTGTCCAGTGAAACTTCGAGTCTTTCTTCAGCAAGTGGTTGAGTGGGCACGTTATATATGCTAAATTTGGGATAAATTTATTGTAGTAGTTTGCCATTCCGAGAAATGTTCTTAGATCGTTTATATTGGTTGGCCTTCTAGTTGCCGCAATAGCGTTTGTTTTCTCTTTGTTTTTATGCAAGCCGTGGGAGTCTATGGTGTGGCCAAGATAATTAATACTTTTTTTGAAGAAATTGCATTTGTTTTTATTTAATCGAAGGTTGTTTTCCTTTAATTTTTCCAGAACTTGTTTTAATCTTTGTAACATTTGACTTTCCGAAGTCCCTTGAATGATTATGTCATCAAAGAAACATTTTACTCCTTGTATTCCTTGTAGTAGCCGATCCATGAATTTTTGCCATAAACTGGGCGCTACCTTAACACCAAACATTAATCTGTTGACTTTGTAAGTGCCTTTATGAGTACTGATTGTTTGTAAAAGGGAACTTTCCTCGTCCATCATCATATTTAAGTAGGCTTGATTAATATCTAATGTAGTAAATAATTGTCCACCATTCATCTCAGAAAATATCTCTTCTATAATCGGTATAGGGTATTTTTCATCTTTGAGAACTTTATTAAGCGTTACCTTGTAATCCGCACAAAGTCTGATTGTTCCATTTAGTTTCACTATTGGTACAATCGGAGTTCCCCATTCTGCGTAGTCTACTTTGGTTATTACTCCTTCTTTACAAAGACGTTCAATTTCATCATCTACTTTTGATTTTAGACCATAGGGTATACGTCGAGGTTTGATAAAAAAAGGTTGTACGTTTTCTTTTAAGTTAAGATGTCCCTGAAAATTTGGTATTTTACCTAAATCAGATTGAAATACCGTCGATGAGTATTCTTCCAGTAGGTGATCTAGGTGAGGGTATTCTTCTGTACTTTGTAGTGTTCTCATATCTGCTAACTCGAAGTTTAACTCCTTCATCCAGTTTCTTCCAAAAATGGGGTCCACATTTTTGTCAATAATGTAGAGCTTCCCATGGAATGTTTGGTTTTTGTATTGCCCCTTGATATATGTAAATCCATATATATGGCTTAATTACTTTCCCAGTGTACGTTTTTAATTTCATGTCGGTTTCGTAAATTTTATTTTGAAGTTGTAATTTATTATAATCTGACAGCGAAATTGAGGACAATGTAGCTTCAGTAACAAATTCCATTTGTAATGTCTTAGAATTGATCAAAATGGTAATCAAATATTTATCAGTAATTTCGCTAGTTAGTTTATTTATTTCTGCCAAATTGTCATCATTTATGGAACTTAATGATTGATGTACTTGGTGAGTATTTATATTACGTTGTAAACAGACTTTCGAAATGTGGCCTTTCTTTTTGCATCTTGAGCAAGTAGTATTTACCATTTTACAATCATTTGCTCGATGTTGCATGTCCCCACACCGGAAACATTTCCCTCTCAATTCCCTTATTATAATAGGGAATGAGGTTGTCTGTTTTGCATTGTAGTTTTGAATCGATTTTTGGTTAGAAGTTGAAATATTATAAATATTGTCTGTGTTTACTCGTACGTCTCTGGATATGTAACTGTTATCACTTTTGCCTTGTTCCATTGCCGATGCAGTCTGAATTAATTTAGAAAACAATATTGTGTTTCTGTCTTGAAGTAATTTTGTGCGTACATCACCATCTTTCAGACCTCGAATTAATTGCAAGCATAAAAATTTTTCAGCAATTGATTTGCTACAATGTAAACATCTAAAGCCACAATTAGAAGAAAGTTTCTTAGTTCTGAAGCGTAGTTTGTTACGGTTTCTTGTTGTTGTTGTAATCGAGAAATAAATTTGTTGTAGGGTCCAGATACTAGGCTTAGGGTCCAAATATTCATCTAATAATTGTGTTATTTCATCAAATTATTTGTTGGCTGGATCATCTGGAGAACATAGATCGCAAATTTTTTCATGTAGTTCTGGAGGTAGCGTTGATATCAAAACATACACTTTGAGTTTGGAATCAGTAATATTGTTAAGTAGGAAATATACATTTATCCTTTTTAGGAAATTCTGGAAGGATTCCTTTTACTTTTAAATAAGATATTATTAGTTCAATATGTACATTTTATTTATTAGATAATTAAGTGACATTCCAATAACAAGCGTAACTAAGTAACGTCATCAAAGCCCAAAGAGAATATATACATAACACTATCTATTTCTATTTTTTCAATGGATTAGTCTAATATGGATGGTTTTCTTTCATTTAAACAATCTTAAAACACCTTACCTACTTTTTCAGTATATTACTGTTTAGGACTTTCATTTACTTTTTAACAATTGTTATTCTTTTTGTAGATAACTTACGCCACACTGCTTTATCTTGATATAATACGGGTAGCACGGGCAAATTCACAGCGCCACCTTCGTCGAGCTCGAAGCCAACATTCATTGCTTTAAACTCTTTGCTCTGTAAGAACTTTTGCATTCCAGCTACAGTACCTACTTCTTCATCTGAAATTAATGCATTCAATTGTTTTATTTTATTGATCTCTATATATGGGTCTAATGGGCGATTGTAATACAGTATAGTATTACAATCGCCCATTAGACCTGGGCCGATGCCTTTGAAAATCGTAAAAAGTGAAAATTTTTCGGATCTGGATGGAACCCATATTAAAAGGAAGAGAACTTATTAAAAAAAAGGAAAATTTCGGGAGATTTTAGTTCGGGAATTGGGGTAACATCTAAAAAATTCGCTCTTAGGTGAGTGGAAAACCAGGCGGAGTCCACGAGCCACCTAGGCGAGTGGCAAAACAGGCGGAGCTCACGAGCCAACCGGCTGGGACAGAGATGTGGAGCCAGGTAGTGAGAGGGAAGACGAAGAAAAGAACAAAGGCATCTAAGGTGACAGAGCAGGGGGTCAACCACCCCCACTCCAAATCAAACTGATTCCAAACCTGCCCTTACGAAGGAAAAGAAAAAGGCAAAGTAGAAGAGAAAGGTGCCTCCTAAAGGAGGTTCACCAAAGCGGTTGAAGGTTTCTGCGTCGGCAATCGTTGAAAAAAGGCTGAAACCTGAGGCAGAGCAGAATGGGCGGACCTATATGGGGTGGATCATGGATGCCAAGAGGGCATTCTCCCTGACTACCCTGGGCATCCCCAAGGGGGTAAATATAAAGGAGAGCCAGACGGGTGGTTGGCACATCGTGGTACCTGGTCCAAATGCTAGCGAGAAGGCGGATGCCCTCGTCGAAAACACAAGAAGATAGAAAGGGCTGAAGAGATGGAAATCAGGAGGCCGAAGAAATGCGCACACTTGTACTTAACTGGCCTCGATGAGTACAATACACAAGGGGAGATCGCTGCTGCGGTTGCTGCTGAAGGGGTTACTGCCCCATCGATAAGATCAGGGTGGGACATGCCTGGTTGGGTCCATGGACATCGAGGAGCATATCAGCGCAGCTTCCGACTCCAGATTGGTTGGAACCAGGTGCGGGTGCGGATCATGGGACCTTTACCCGCGTGCTGTTTCAGGTACCTGGGTAAGGGTCACTGGCTAACAATGCCCCGGAGAGACAGACCGGAGCCAGATGTGCTAACGATGTGGAGAAAGTGGACACAAGGCGGCAAAGTGTTTTGCCTACAAATTCCACTGCGACGTATGTGCGCATGCCAGTCGCCCGGCGGATCACAAGATGGGCGAAGGAGTTTTGACCCACTAGTCGTCAGGAGTGATCCCGTCGGGGACAGAGACCCTGCCTTTGGGAGCAGACCCCCTAGGGACTGTCGGGCCCAGGTGAGGGGATGTCTGAGAGACCAACTAGTCGCTTGGAGTCCTCAGCGAGGGGAACGGGGGACTCGGGCGCCCGGGGAAGTGGAACGACTGCTCCAACTCCGATGGCGAGGGGAGAGGGACGGGGAGAACTACGCTGCCCCTCCCGCTCCTCCGGGAACCAGCGGACTGGTGTGGGAGCGGCAGCCCGCATTGCATCCCGTGTTCCTGTGATTAGTGGATGACCCTTTTAGCTCGGGGAACTGCATATTTACTTAGTGTCCATGTCCGGGGGAGGGTAATCACCGGCGGACGCATGGTCAGTCCCTTTGGGTGTACTATGTATGTCCGCCCCCTTAAACGTATGTGTTGCGGTCTTCGGGATATGTGTCAGAAAATAGGTACAATACTCCATTGTTTGGTTTTTTACTGTGGGCGGAGAATCCGTAACAAATTTTCCAAACATTAAAAAAAGGCAACTACGAAAAAGGTGGAAATCCAAAAGTTGTAGATCTTCTAGAAAATAATTTCTAAAAATTTATTAATATTTAAGGTCAAAATTAGCAATTACGCACCAGGCATAAGTGTCATATAGACATTCCTTAAAAGAGTTATGTTCTTTTCCTTTATTCTCTTCAAAGCTTCATAATACTGAATCGACACTGACTTCATGTCCTGTGAACCACGCCCATAAATTTTGCCATCCGATATTTGGCCAGAAAATGGAGGAATAATCCATCCATCCTGCAATTATGAAAATCTTGTTTAATTGGTATTACATGTGTAAATCATTTCTTTTTGGAAATATTTGCCTCTTCTAATATTCCAAACCTGGTCTAGGCACTAGCGGCGTTAGGGTAGGTACGGTATTTATATATTTATACGTAAATTCCTTTAAAAAATTAGAGGAAAATCATTATGTTGGCAATACTAAATTGGTTCGCACCGTTCAATCCGCAACGTGGGAATCCCTGACCATAGAGAAACACACTTTAATTTTTGACGAAACGGAATTGGCAGCTCATTTCTCTTCTCATTCATTACATTCATTATCAGTGCATGCAATTGAAACAGTTATTCCAATTATTTTAAAATAAACAAATGCAGTAATCAGGCGGTTCTCGCTATGTTTCGATGCTAATGTTTGACACTCTTTGTTCCGACTTTCGAGTGATATTACTTTTATCGAAACAGTTGAAATGCTAGAATATAAATAGGTTAAAACCGATATTTGTTTTTGACGGATTATTGAAAATAGCTTTTTCATAGACCTATCTAGGCTCAACAATATCCCAATCTAGGTTGGCAAATATAAGGTACAATTCCGCAGTGGGCTGCAGACTGCGCCCGCAGGCAACACTGCGGCTAGCGCCTGCGGCTGACCGCAGTGCTGCCTGCGGTCGCAACAGTTTCTATTCCGAGTACGGCGGCATGCCGCGGCTGCACAATGCTTGAACCATGCCTCAGTCACTCCAATACATTCGTGCGAGACAAAATGTCAGACACGCTACCGATAATTTACTAATGTGTCTTTTGATAGAAGAGGAACTATGTGAGCCAAACAAAAGGCCATATTCTTTATTTTTTAAGCATACAGAACAAAATTAAGAAATTAAATATGTTTAACATAAAATTTGTCTATGGGCCATTGCAATTCAAATAGCGTATATTCCCATTTAGGTAGGTACTTATTATTTTTATTTAAGTCCTTTCCGATTGCTCTCCACACATTATCTATGATCAAATCATAGCGGTAACTTAGATATGTCGTAATGGAATGGATGACCAGAAACAAAGTTAATTAACTTCTCTTAATCATCATCCGAAAAAGACGTATTTTTTTTAAATACGTGTGACCTCTGCGGTTCGTGACACCACAGGATCAGCAGTCTGCGGTCGCTGCACGCGGATTTTTTCCAAAGATTATTAAGTGACAACCGTCAGACCGCCTTTTTTCAGCACCGAAGATGGCGTACTTCAAATACATACTAAAACTGACCATTTCCCTTATTGTTTTTTTTTTTCACCACTGTGAATAATACTCTGTGAAACAATGTTCCTCAAAGATGCAACTACTGAAAGCCAACAGACCGATTTGTTTCAGCGCTGGAGATGTGATACTTCACATACATACCAAAACTGACCATTTCCCGTATGGTATTTTTTTCTCAACAATGAAGCTTCTTTCTTGCGCTATTTCCCGAAGATGCAACCACTAAGAGCAGGCAATGTCGGTCGACATTACTTACATCAGGGTACCACTCTAAACCCATAAAAATAAATCCACTCGTATCCATGATCGTTTATAATTTTCCTGTGACCTCTTACATTAAAGTAACATCGATATAGATCATAAGTACAGGAATAAATCTGAAAACTGGGGGGGGGGGGGGGGTCTATATATGAATATTTGCTAACCTCGATGATATAATCGTATTCGCCTGCCTCTAATGTAAGTAGTTTCCATTTAAATTATTATTTAATAATATTAACATCAAATCAAACAGCGTTTAATTATAGTTCTCGTTTGGGTTGTTAATGTTTCAGTAAAGTAATAGTTTAAAGTTCGTGTTTCAACACTTACATTATAATAGATTTTGAAATGTGACGTCACGAAATTTAGATCCCTTCCGACCCCCTTGTCACACGATGTCACACTACGTCGACCCCCTCTCGCCCCCTTAAAGTGTGACGTAATTTATGGATGGCCCCTTATGATGCGCATATGCCTTTATTCGTACAAAGAAGTCAAAAGAAAATATCTACTCTTAATGCGAATAAATCAAGAAGTGACTCTATGTCGGTGGGTCGTAAAAGTTGCGAATGGTCGCTTCGAACGCGATTTTAAGTTGTTTCGGCAAGATTATTTTAATAAAGTATTACATCACATGCAGCACGATTTTAAAATTGCTTCAGTCGTCACTACTGCTTTTCATGACCCAATAACTTATTGAAATGCCCAAGAAATTATTGACAGAATAAAAAGTAATGAAATAGAAAACTTGCGTGTAACGTAATGAAATGGTGAAAATAGAAAACTTGCTGGCGGAATATGTGATTGACCAGTACCCTTATCACGAACCAATATCGAATTTTTAACGTTTGCGAGTCCAAAGTGCCATTGTAAAATGTGTACTGATTTTTAGTTCTCGTTACGGACTTTGTGCCGCTGCTGTTCAAGTTTCCATACAAAATTTGACATTGACATTTCGGTTTGCAAACTATTCGAATTCGATAATGGTTCGTGCTAGGGGTACAGTACCCCTAGCACGAACCATTATCACACACACACACACACATAAACATTTATTTGCATTAAATCATAACATTAAGTTCTAAAGAAAAGTTTACTAGAAAAAAATCCACGCGGACCAGGCAGCGGACGGGACTCGAACCCGCGTCCTTCGCTATCCGGGCGAATGCACTGACCATTATGCTACCACGGCCCTATTAGCCGCGTCGAAATTTTCCTAGCCTTAAGCTGCAAGGCAGCGCCATCTCTTCGCATTGTAGGTAACCCACAATTTTTTCTGGATTTTTTTATAGTAAACTTTTCTTTAGATTTAAACATCTAGCAGTTAAATGCTTAAAAAATAAATAAAATCATAACTATAATTGCTATTTCTTCTTTCAAATGTTTAATACTTGAAAAAGTATTCATTTGACATTGTGGGTTACCTACAATGCGAAGAGATGGCGCTGCCTTGCAGCTTAAGGCTAGGAAAATTTCGATGCGGCTAATAGGGCCGTGGTAGCATAATGGTCAGTGCATTCGCCCGGATAGCGAAGGATGCGGGTTCGAGTCCCGTCCGCTGCCTGGTCCGCGTGGATTTTTTTCTAGTAAACTTTTCTTTAGATTTAAACATCTAGCAGTTAAATGCTTATAAAATAAATAAAATCATAACTATAATTGCTATTTCTTCTTTCAAATGTTTAATACTTGAAAAAGTATTCATTTGACATTGTGGGTTACCTACAATGCGAAGAGATGGCGCTGCCTTGCAGCTTAAGGCTAGGAAAATTTCGACGCGGCTAATAGGGCCGTGGTAGCATAATGGTCAGTGCATTCGCCCGGATAGCGAAGGATGCGGGTTCGAGTCCCGTCCGCTGCCTGGTCCGCGTGGATTTTTTTCTAGTAAACTTTTCTTTAGATTTAAACATCTAGCAGTTAAATGCTTAAAAAATAAATAAAATCATAATTAAGTTCTAAAGATGTACGCCATTGAGTTTACTTATCTGGGAGGAGCCACTGACTCTTGAGATACGGGACATGTCCTAGTTTGGGAGTTTGGGATTCACACTTTTTTGAAAATAGTAACTGTAAGGTGCACTTAGTAAAACTAATGTCAATGTTTAATTATATTCTTAGGAAATAAATATTATTATTATAAAAGTTTAAATCAAAAATTTTCAATAAACCGGCCGCAGACCGAAAACAGACAATGACCACAGACTACTTGATGACATTCAAATTGGCGCGCTCTTAGTAGAGACAGAAGCTGTCAAAAACTTTTTAAATTCTCGCTTTGGACAATCGTGAGCCGTAGTTGCTAAGGCGGACTACCACAAGTTAATTAATCGCTTCGAATTGAGCAGCTCACATAATTATATTAGAACTTCACGTGCAGGTAGGTTCTTTTTAATATTATTATACGTCAGCTTTCAAGAAAAAATATATTATCAAAAGTGGAGAAAGATTACACTTCGCTCAATACCTCTAGAGCTGCAGGCACTACATCCATGTGCGAGTTGAGCATGATGCTGCTCAAAGTTGGGTCGGATCCAGGCCACTTTATCACCAAAACAGGCATGCCTTTTACATAAACATACTTCTTTAGTTTCAAGCCTTCTTCGGCCGCTAGGTTTTTCCAAAATTTTACAGCGGGTCCTGTAATTAAAAATCTTGCATTAATATTTTGCACAGTTTATGTTCTGCGCCAATTAATAAGCGAACCGAGAATAGCGGCTTGGGTGGACTTGTATTCTCAGGTTAGGCCGACAATAACTTAGGATAGTCGGATAGGTGAAAGTTTTGTGTTACGTAAACTAATTACCTATTAGTAGCTTGACGGCGCAGGAGTATACCGCGTTCGGCCTGCGACCGTTGGGAGTTAAGCTCTGATGTTTTAAAATCACAGATACGTCATACACGTTTCTAATTTGGCAATACGAAAGTCAGGTAATTGCCCGACTTGCATTCAGTCGGACACGCCGCGCACACTTTGCTACAAAGTGTTAATATTGTAGGTTTTTTCCTCAGATAAAAACAAAAAGGGAAGATACGGCATTCGCAACTCAAAAGTGATCCGCTTAAATAGTGATGCATGATCACAATTCGCTTTAGTCACAATTTGCCATCCAAACAGACTGCATGTACACTCAATATAACAATATTGCGTATATTCTGTGTTAGACAGACAAAAAAATGCTTTCGATGCTTTTAAAAAGAACACAAATAGTTCAAGATCAAATAACAAATTCCACGGCAACACTGTTCATTCGTAAAACTATAAAAACTTTTTTTTTCTCGAAGATCATGGTTTGTCTTGAATGTTATTAAGTTATTCGCCATTTGTTATCAAGAAACGGACAACAATATAGCTCAGTCGTTTGTAGGGAGAGAAAAGACAACGCAAAGCGACGTGCTACTCAGACTCATGGGTCAGCGTCTTTCAGAGGCAGTTTTCGCTATGTAGCAGCAAAGATGTGGAACAACATCCCACCCCTTTTAAGAGCAAGTATTTCCATTTATGTATTCAAAAAACACCTCCGCAGGCGCGACAAAGTTCCTTACGGCAGGCTTGGAGGGGATAGGGATTTTGCTGCGCGACCGAACTGAAAAAAATGTGATAGTAAAACCGTAAGAAAAAATGCGTGGAATAAGACCATTAAATGAGACGTGCGCATAGGGGGTGGTAGAGCGATGAGGGTGCATCACTGAAATATTGTGATATTACACCAACACTGAATATGTGTGAAGTTATAGGGGGTGGTAGAGCGACGAGGGTGCATCACTGAAATATTGTGATATTACACCAACACTGAATATGTGTGAAGTTATAGGGGGTGGTAGAGCGACGAGGGTGCATCACTGAAATATTGTGATACTACACCAACACTGAATATGTGTGAAGTTATAGGGGGTGGTAGAGCGACGAGGGTGCATCACTGAAATATTGTGATATTACACCAACACTGAATATGTGTGAAGTTATAGAGGGTGGTAGAGCGACGAGGGTGCATCACTGAAATATTGTGATATTACACCAACACTGAATATGTGTGAAGTAATAGGGGGTGGTAGAGCGACGAGGGTGCATCACTGAAATATTGTGATACTACACCAACACTGAATATGTGTGAAGTTATAGGGGGTGGTAGAGGGACGAGGGTGCATCACTGAAATATTGTGATATTACACCAACACTGAATATGTGTCAAGTTATAGGGGGGGGTAGAGCGACGAGGGTGCATCACTGAAATATTGTTATATTACACCAACACTGAATATGTGTGAAGTTATAGGGGGTGGTAGAGCGACGAGGGTGCATCACTGAAATATTGTGATATTACACCAACACTGAATATGTGTGAAGTTATAGGGGGTGGTAGAGCGACGAGGGTGCATCACTGAAATATTGTTATATTACACCAACACTGAATATGTGTGAAGTAATAGGGGGTGGTAGAGCGACGAGGGTGCATCACTGAAATATTGTGATATTACACCAACACTGAATATGTGTGAAGTTATAGGGGGTGGTAGAGCGACGAGGGTGCATCACTGAAATATTGTGATACTACAACAACAGTGAATATGTGTGAAGTTATAGGGGTTGGTAGAGCGATAAGGGTGCATCACTGAAATATTGTGATATTACACCAACACTGAATATGTGTGAAGTTATAGGGGGTGGTAGAGCCACGAGGGTGCATCACTGAAATATTGGGATACTACACCAACACTGAATATGTGTGAAGTTATAGGGGGTGGTAGAGCGACGAGGGTGCATCACTGAAATATTACACCAACACTGAATATGTGTGAAGTTATAGGGGGTGGTAGAGCGACGAGGGTGCATCACTGAAATATTGTTATATTACACCAACAGTGAATATGTGTGAAGTTACAGGGGGTGGTAGAGCGACGAGGGTGCATCACTGAAATATTGTGATATTACACCAACACTGAATATGTGTGAAGTTATAGGGGGTGGTAGAGCGACGAGGGTGCATCACTGAAATATTGTGATACTACACCAACAGTGAATATGTGTGAAGTTATAGGGGGTGGTAGAGGGACGAGGGTACATCGCTGAAATATTGTGATATTACACCAACAGTGAATATGTGTGAAGTTATAAGGGGTGGTAGAGCGACGAGGGTGCATCACTGAAATATTGTGATATTACACCAACACTGAATATGTGTGAAGTTATAGGGGGTGGTAGAGCGACGAGGGTGCATCACTGAAATATTGTTATATTACACCAACACTGAATATGTGTGAAGTAATAGGGGGTGGTAGAGCGACGAGGGTGCATCACTGAAATATTGTGATATTACACCAACACTGAATATGTGTGAAGTTATAGGGGGTGGTAGAGCGACGAGGGTGCATCACTGAAATATTGTGATACTACAACAACAGTGAATATATGTGAAGTTATAGGGGTTGGTAGAGCGATAAGGGTGCATCACTGAAATATTGTGATATTACACCAACACTGAATATGTGTGAAGTTATATAGGGTGGTAGAGCCACGAGGGTGCATCACTGAAATATTGGGATACTACACCAACACTGAATATGTGTGAAGTTATAGGGGGTGGTAGAGCGACGAGGGTGCATCACTGAAATATTACACCAACACTGAATATGTGTGAAGTTATATCAAGCTGTGGACCAGTAACGCCTGTGAGACATGATTATGATTACAAGGTGAGTACTTATCAGGAGGTGGCAGAGCGACGGGGGTGCATCACTGGATTATTGTGACATTGTAGTTTATTCTAAACTGTGGGCCAGTCCTGCCTAGCATCCTTTACGAACGCTAGCGGGACATGATAATAAGGTGCGTATGTAGGGGGTGGCACAGCTACGAGGGTGCAGCACTGGAATATTGTGACATTACACGAAATCTGGATATTTGTGACGTTATACCGAGCTGTGGAGCAGAAACGCCTATCATCTGCTGTAAACTTAAGCTAGACATGATAACAAGGTCAGTACTTAACAGGGGGTGACAGAGCGACGGGAGTGCAACCCCAAATTATTGTGGCATTATACCAACACTGGATTATTGTCGTATATTATACTAAACTGTGCTTAAGTCCAGGGGGTGGCAGAGCGACGGGGCTGCATTACTAGATTATTGTGACATTGTAGTTTATTATAATTTGTGGGCCAGTCCTGCCTAACAATCTTTACGAACACTAGCTGACCGAACTGAAAAAAATGTGAAAATGTGATAGTAAAACCGTAAGAAAAAATCCGTGGAAATAAGTGCGTGGAATAAAACCGTTAAATGAGACGTGCGTAGGCGCGACGAAGTTCCTTACGGCAGGCTTGGAGGGGATAGGGATTTTGCTGCGCGACCGAACTGAAAAAAATGTGATAGTAAAACCGTAAGAAAAAATCCGTGGGAAAAAGTGCGTGGAATAAAACCGTTAAATGAGACGTGAGCAGGCGCGACAGTCGCATACACAAGCGAGTTTGCAATTTGTGTCGATTCTACATTAGCCGAAGGAACTTCGTTCCTACCTGGTGTCCCACGACACCACATATTTTTTTTTATTTTTGATTCACTATTTAAGCGATAATGGCTTACATATTAAAAATATATATATGCTGTCGCGGACTTTTTTGTAGAACTATTTAAGAGATACATTTATACTATACATTATATTCATGTAACTTTTATTATTTTTGCAGTGCTGGCAAAAATGGCTCGCAGATGGGAGATTTTTCCGTTTTACGTGACACTTATTGTTATATTTTGGCCAATTCACTCAATAACTACATAAGTTATTATCTATATGTTGTTATTATGTATGAGCTATATTATTGTTGTTTCATAAAAATCCATTTAGTAAATTTGTGCGAAAGAGTAACAAAGATCCATACAAACGTAAGATTAAAATTAAATGCGCAAATGGTTGATATGCAACTTTAAATAGTTATAGATCCTAAACCTAACTATGATTTTTAATTATCTAGACAATGATATCCAACTCGACATATTTCGTCAACTTATTTTTTTACTTTGTCACAATATGGCGCCTAGTTGTTTCCATATTGAATTTCGATTACTATCATATCTTTAGTAGCACTACCATCATTAAGACGAATCGATTGGTGTATGAATCATCAAAATCGGTCCACGCGTTTGGTCTCTAGCGTGCCACAAAGGAACATACATACATATATAGACTGTTAAACACTTTACCCTGTCAGCGCGTCGCGCTTCGCGCTCTTGCATTGCGCAGTCGGGTAAAAACAGGTAAAAAGGACCCAGTTGAAAAACAGCGTCAGTGAAAACTGACACAATGCTGAACTGGGCCCCTTTCGGCTCAGCTGTGGATATAGGTACATAGGTATTAAGTGAATGTTTAATGTTTTCAATCTATATATACAGGGCGTCCCACGGCTACCTCACACGGTGGGAAAGTACCTATATTAAATATAGGATATTTTACGTAAAGAAGACATCATTTCATTTTTAATAATAACTAGAACTGCATTCACAGGTTTTAAAAAAATCGACTGCTACAACTGGGAATCAAACTCGTGAAATTTCGTAAAAAAAAACAAGACATATTTTGTGATAACCATCGAAAGGGCTTCTCATAAAGATTATTTTTTACTAAATAACATAGCATTTTAAATGAAAGGAATGTCTTATTACGTGATAAAAATAATAAAGTGATATACAGACTGTAGTACGTACGCATTTCTTTTTGAACTCAGTCACAATGCGATTGGCTGAAATTTATAAAAATAATAATTCGAAAATGGAACACATACATTTTCAAGCGTCTCTACCCCTAGCACGAACCATTATCGAATTCGAATAGTTTGCGAGTGTGAAATGTCAATGTCAAATTTTGTATGGAAACTTATACAGCAGCGCCACAAAGTACGTAAAATGACATTTCGCACTCGAAAACTATTCGAATTCGATATTGGGTCCTGCTAAGGGTACTGTTCTGTATTTTTGTTTTTTTTTAGTTAATAACGGAAAGATATCTAGAAATACTTAATATTTTAAGAGGTGAGATGTAAACTAATAATCTTCCTGATGCAAATCGATGAAATCTCATTTTCCAGCAAAATGGGGCTTATAACAGTAGGAGAACTGCCGTGTTTCTTAATGAACACTTTCCTTCTTGTATCGGTTCTTATGGACAAATAAGATGGCCAGCGCTATCCCCAGATCTAACCCCACTGGTTTTTTTTGTGGGGTTATGTAAAAGATGTAGTATACATGAACCGGTAAGACAGTGTGCAGGAGATACAAAATTAACTCAGAGTATTATTACAAACATTCACCACGCAAAGATAATGAAATCGACAGGCAGAGAAAACATTAATAGAGTGAGAATTTGCATACAACAAATCGGATCACATTTTGAACATTTGATACATTAAATGACTATTTTTTCTTGCACCGTTTCGTTTTTTATTACTTTTTGTTGAATATTTTTTTAATATAATGTGTAATTTTATGACTTTTCTTTCATTTAAAATGCTAAGTTATATAGCAAAAAATAATTGTTATGATTAACTCTTTCGATGATTATCATAAAACATGTCGTGTTGTTGTTTTCGAAATTTCACGAGTTTGATTCCCCGTTTAAGCAGGCGATTTTAAAAAAATCTGTGAATGCAGTTCTAGTAATAATTAGAAATTAAATGATGTCTTCTTTCGGTAAAATCTATCTTCATTCTATTTAATATACTCTCCCTCCGTGTGAGGTACCCGTGGGACGCCCTGTATATATATATATGTAAGTACAAGTGTAGACATTAGTCTGTATCCATGTCTGTGTCGAATAAATGTTTTGATTATAATTATGATTACATGGACTCGCCAGTACATTTCTGTAACGCTCGCTCAATTGAATGTTTATTTACACAAGTGTGCGTGTGAGAGATTTGCTTATGAAGTTAATCGTAAAATATTTTATTTGATGATAGTATGGGCGTAGCGTATCTTCCATTTTTATTTTAATCTATAGTTTTTCCAGACAAAAAGCTCTATGTGTGCTTTTAGATAGTACACAAAATACTATTAGAGACAAGAAAAACGTGTCATTTCATTCATAAGTACAGTTTTAAAAATATTTAGTGATTACCTATTTTGACAGTTTCTGACACCGTTGACACTAACTCCATTTATTTATAAACAACGAGTAGGCCCGTATTATAGAGAGAGTCTCAGTGATTGATCTATGAGCATAGTTAGAAAGGGATGTCGCTATATATAGCACACAGCGACATCCCTTTCTAACTGTACTCAAGTAAAGATCAACACTTGGTTGTCATTCTGCAATACGGGCCTTAGACTAGTTACGCCGTGTTTTGTTCATGTCACTCAAAAGCCATTTGTCATTCAGTGAACAGAGACAAAACATGGAGTAGCTAATCTACGCTTATTCTATAAATAAGGGGGATAGAGGCTAAAGAGCGAGATGTAATTTGCTTTATGAATGAGAGTGAAAGGAATACTTTGGTGCACTCTATTTGCGGCTGTTGCCAAGGGAAGTTGGGGCGGGGACTACTTGTGCATTTTAAAATGTAATAATGTGGGCGTATAACCTGTCTTTATAACTAGTCTGGCCATAAATACTGTCACATAAAAACTTTTATATTTTTAAAATTTTTAATTATTTTGGATTTGGAACACGCACAAAATAATAAATATTTTATAAACTTATTTCGATTTTGCGAAATGTGAAATTTTCACATATTTTTTCGTGTTCATTATCAAATTACAATATGGATGGGGTGTTAAAGAAAATAGGATTGCAGTGATCGCCTTGCACAAAGTGGGTATGGAGCCATCGGTCATATACCAGACACTTCAAAAGCTTGCAGAGCGGCCGCGTGCTGTTAGACCTAAAAATTCGTCGAAACCCCATTAGGAAGCAAAAAATCTTATCGCGAGAAATGAAGACTCCCGCTAGGACTCTGTCGCTGAAACTCGGTGCTAATCGTCAATATACAGGACATGCCCTAAATCAATACATATTTACAATTAAAGAGAGTGGATCGATCAAAACGCCTTCTGTCGCGATATGCGATGCGGTGAAGAGCATAGAAATATCCTGTTTACCGATGAAAACAAAATTACGATTGAAGAACTACAATAAGTAAAATGATAATGTGTATGCTCACAGTTCTAAAGAAGCTGCTCAAGTGGTCGGAAAGGTACAACGTAGTCATCATCCTATGTCAGTGATGGTTTGGTGGACGTGTCTTATAAAGGAGTCACAAAACTACATTTTTGTGAAAAAGGAGTGAAAACTTCAGCTAAAGTGTATCAAGATACAGTCTTGGATCATGTAGTGAAACCTCTCAGCCACACACTCTTTAAAAATTTACCGTGGACTTTCCAGCAGGATTCTTACAATCAACAACTATTCCGACGTCCATACAGCTCCCCTAGCATGAGCACCGCGATATGATACATAGCTCGTTTTTATGACGCTCTATTGTCAAATACTATGGAGTTTGACAGTTACACTCGATAAAAAATGTAAATACGTAATGTAATTTGTGGTGCTCATGTTACTGGGCCAGAAGAAGTGGTCCGTGTCTTTCATAGTTAGGTATCTTGTCTATTGATTTACTTATAATTCCCAATTTTCAATTATTCAATTAAAATTAAAAACGCGATTTTAATAATTAGGGTATAAAAATCGAATAATTTTGCGAAAATTTTCAGTTCGATCCAAAAAAAATTGAGACTATTTAAAACATTAAAAATGTCACTTGCATCGTGTTTTCATGAAACCACACCGATTTTTTGTACGTAAATCGAATTTTGGAAATTTCCCCGGAATTCATACCTTAATTAGACAACCAACAACGTTCCTAATTTTCAAGGCATTATGTTCGAATGTATTACTTCGCCTGTACTTACTTACTTGTAAAGTAAGGCCGCCTACTTACCTTTGACAGTTTCCCTTTTAATTTTATTGTATACTACTACCATAATTCTTTTCACATTGACTGTTTTTGAACTGGATATGTAGGGAAATTATATTATACCCAAAACATTCTTATTTTTAATATTTTAATTGGCAAGTTGTCGACGTAACTTATTATGTTCATTTATGCCAAATACCAGCTTTCTAAACTGCAGACAGATGGACATAGTAAATCTGTAAGGGTTTGTTGTTGACTACGAACGGAACCCCAAAAATGTTATGTTGTACTTCAGAGATGTTAGAATATATTATGCAAGTAGATTTTCTTCAAATATTCTGTGATTTGATAAGAATAAGACGGCATGAACGCATGATTTGAATTAAATAATTTAATATTTGACTCACCTAAGTCATTGTACGTTGTTGTATTTATTTGAATATACTTCTGTAACAGAGCCACCGTAGGATTACTATCGTAGGTAAAATTATCAGCTTTACTAAATATTATTACATTTAAGTAAAAGCAAAGGGCCGCTGGCCAAATTTTAAAGCGAAACATTTCAATGTATGTTGTGGTTCGAAATTTTTCGCCGTTGGTGACACCGCAAATGTCGACACAATATTAAGTAGAGAAAAAATTTCAACGCCTTTTATATTATTATGTCACAATGGTAATCAACGTGAGATACTTATTTAAAGATAAAGCAAACATGTTATATGTATGTACAGTTGGTCTATAAAAAATGTAATGGCTATTATAAAATTCTGTATAAATCCATAAAGGAATTAAGTTATATTTAAAAAATCTTACGATGACGACTTCCTGTAGGGCTAGTTTACACTTCGGTAAGTAGAAGCGAGTTAACTTACGGTCTTGGTGAGTTAAGTTCTTATCATCTTTTTGAAAGGAATTTGCCAGTTAAGTACATACTACTT
Source organism: Chilo suppressalis (assembly GCA_902850365.2). NCBI lineage: Eukaryota > Metazoa > Arthropoda > Insecta > Lepidoptera > Crambidae > Chilo > Chilo suppressalis. Next base: position 13,178,094 of record OU963900.1, read on the forward strand.
ATCCGATTTCTAAACACGCAATTGCATTTAGCGAAGTGTAAATTGCAACGGCAACGCTTTTGTGACACTTCTGGTGTCGCACATGTGTTGATGCCTACGGGCGACGGTGATCACTGACCATCAGTGATCACCGTCGCCATTTGCTCGTATGCCTGCTATAATATAAAAAAATCAAAATCAAGCTTTATTTAAACTCGTTGTTTAAACGCTCGAAAAAGAAGATTATTGTACGCAGATGTTACTTTATGCCTTTCGGTCTTAATAAACTCTTTCATTTAATTTCTATACTTGCATCAAACAAAAACTAAGCCCACGGCGGCGCGAACGGGACGGCGAGATCCGCGTCACTCTTATTGACCATACATTTTGAGGCATATTGGTGTGAGGCATATATTGATTAGATAAAAACTCAATGGATCATATTATATCGCAGTTTTGGGCTTTAATTTCCTAGATAACGGACTTTACGCCAAAATGATTCCTTTTCAGAAAAAAACATCATTACATGATTTGGCAAATAAGTAGCGCGTAAACCGATTTTTTAAGCAATTTTTATTTTAAGAAAATATTTACAGAAATAAATCCACGCAGACCAGGCAGCATACGGGACTCGAACCTTCACCCTCCGCTGCTGCCTTTTTTTTGCGAGGTAGGCAAATGACTCTACCCCAACTGATGTTAAGTGGTGATAAAGGCCAAACGCGGAGATAGCTAGTACAGCAGTTTGTCTGCTACAACAATCATCCTCACCTTGCCGACTTGCGAAAATGCTTCTTCACGCCTCTCTTAAAGGACCCCATATTATAAGAAGGAGGGAACACGTGCGCGGGTAAAAAAATCCACTTACGAATAGTACCTACGACTAAGAAATGAGTCACCAAATTTCTTTGTTCGTGTAGGAACAGTGGCCACAGTAAGTCGGTGGCAACGTAGGCCAGCGCGCGTGGTCCTCTGAAGAAAAGGTAATGGAGGGATAAGGGAGAATAGCTCCTCAGAACACTCGCCGTGGTATAGTTGGTCGGTAGCGCATTCTGCGCTTAATGATGCCACATCGCGGCGTAATAGTAGAGACTCGAGTTTCTTAGTTACCTCTTCATCCCCAATGATGCGAGCAGCAAAGGCAAGGCAAGAATAGGAAAGCCAATGACCTCTATCTACGGTTTGCAAAAAAAACTTGGAACCCTCTTTTAGCACTCCGCTAATTCAAGAATAAAAACCAAACATTTGTAAACAAACAATAACAAATATTGATAATTAATATCGGTTGAATATTTTTTTTTCATATTGAGCTTTGGCCATGAATGGTTCATAACCTAAATCGTCAACCAAATGTCACTCTTAGTTGCATTCAGAAACTCGATTTCAATCTTTCGTTTACATAAAGGATGCATGTTCGTATGTAACCTAGTAATAGTGTATGATTATTCATCACTACTCCGGCGGTAATGCAGAGATGAGCGGAATAGAAGAGCTAGATTCTGATTAATGTTTTTTCTCACAGTCTTAATAAATAAATAAATATTATTAAAAATCGGTGGTTTTTTCTCTCAATCTAAATGTTATTAAAAAAATCTGATGCTTTTTCTCACTTAATCTTAGTAAATAAGTTTTATTAAATAAAAACTTTTTTTTGCTCACTCTACCTATTTGGTTTGAATTGACAGCTATGACATCACAATATGGCGCTCAGTCGGTCCTATTCTTAGTTGAATCGCATTATATATTACGATTTTCATTATCTTATGATATATACTTACCGCTACAGCATCCTTATCTTAATTTAGCATAAATAGGTATTATTATTTTTTCTCACTCGTGTTTTAAGTACTATAAGTGATAATGGCCGAAGAATCTAAAAAGAACAGCGGGTGTGTAGAATTTGGCATGAATGAAAAATTCCCTATTAATGTCTTATGTAATTTTATATGCCCCTACAAAGGGGACCGCGAAACACTCACCGCTTTTCTTACGAACTGTCAAAACGCAATTGATCTAGCATCGCATAGCCAAAATATATTATTGACAAAATATATTTTATCTCGTTTAGAGGGAAAAGTACAAATCGCGTGTTCAAACAAAATTTTTGAAGATTTTAATCAAATTAAATCTTTCCTCAAACAAAACTTTAGGGAAAGAAAGCATTATAACCATTTATTGCTAGATCTACAGGCGTGTAAACAGCAATCACAAGAAACAGTTTCTCAGTACGTACTTCGCGTAGAAGCATGTCTCACAGATTTACAAGCCGGAATTTATAATTCCGACTCTCTAAAAAAGGTTCTTTGTGGTCGTGTCGCAATGCAGTGGCGGACTAAGCCCGTCAGGGGCGGCAAAGCTGAATGAGGCCCCCAGCTATAAGAAAAATGTAGATTCATATGTTCATTTCGTTAAAACCAGTCTTGTCAAATTCACCATAATTTTGTATCAGATTTTCAACTGCTACAGCCAGAGCGTCATCTGAAGCCTCTAGCATAAACTTTGTTTCAATAATTTGGAAAATATTTTTGATTTTTTAATAGCCAAATTCGAAAATTCTTGTATAAAGCGGTCTATGCATTCATACATTGACCGACGTATTTCTTCTTGAATTGATAATCCAGCATCATGAGCTGATTCACCCGATATCTTCTTTTTACCTTCACTTTTCCTGGTTTCTTGATGTTGATGAACCACCTAAATACTTATTCAAGGCGTTTGGTTTGGTGATTCCTGCATCTAAAGTCATTTTTGGAGACCGCAAATATTGTTAGACTTAAATAGAATGTAGTGAATGTAAATGTATGAGTACAAGAGTTAATTATTTGCACTTCATTCATTCAGGGATTTCTGAGGAACTACCCGCTACAAAGACGGGAATTCCCCCAGGGTATTGGACGCGTTCAGCAAAAAATGTTAGTACCGCGTAAAAAGTCTAGATAACTGTAGTGTTTTGATCTTGATGAAATCATGTAGGTACTAAGCACATTTTTAAAGTCTTGTTTAGGATTTGATCAGGGTAACGTGGAGGCATTTGGGGGCCCCCCAAGATCAGAGGCGGGCCGCCCCTTCCGCCCCCCTGTTAGTCCGCCACTGTCGCAATGACCGAAGATTTAGCGCTTTTTACTTTTCCGCTAGGGTTACATACGCGGCTTAGTAATAACGTAAGATGTAGAAGCCCTAAAAATCTAAACAGTGCCATTAATATTGCTCTTGAGGGAGAGAAAATTCAGAACTATCTTATCTAAGACGGTTAACAAACCGAAATGCAACATCTGCGGAAGACATGGGCGTTCGGATACAGAATGTTTTTCAAGGCCCAGACGCGCTATTCCATCGCGATCTTTCCCACAAAATCAGCCGCAATACGTGGCATCGCCGTATCGTAACTATTCACAAGCTTTCTGCAGGTATTGCAAAAATAAAGGCGACGATATAAGTCAATGTCGCAAGCGTAAATATAATAGTGAAAGATACCGCGGCAATAATAATTACAATAAGTCGCCGAACGTGCATCATGTTACAGATGCGCCGACACCACCGTTCCCAGGTCCGTCAACGCCGATACCATATCAAATGGTGTGTGACAATACGCCGACATTGTCACACACCATTTGATATGGTATCGGTAGTAATTTAAACTTTCGGATCACGAAACCGTGCCGCCGTTTTCCGGGAAGTGTAGGCACAGGCTTCTAATTATAAGTTTAGTAATAAGCCTTATTCTATTTCCTATATCTCAGCAAGCACAGCTTCTGAGTCAATCTGCATCTCGGACACAGTTTCCGAGTCATAAGATAAATAAAAAATCTTATAATTCTAATTCATCTCAACAGGTACACAGGTGCCTGTGAGTGTATTTACATCTCGGACGAAGCAGCCGAGTCAGACATTTTATAATAAATGTTATAATCCTAACTCTAGAATTTTCATTCAATTTATTAAGGGATAGTATAAATAAGTAAGATGGCAAATATTAAACTAGAACTACACTAAAAATATACAAATATTAAAAAAATAGCTGCCCTAGGTCGTCTCCGTCGGCAAAGGTGCCCAGGACGCTGGCGGCATTTCCCCACTGAATGGCGAGGCTTATGCGCTGGGCGAAATAGCCGCCAGCTCTGCGGTCTCCACCAATCTTTTGGCGATTTCTTTAAAAAGATGGTGGGCACCGGAGCCCCAGGGTCCCTGAGTCTCGACTCCAAACGCCGCAAATGTGAAGTCTCCACTGAGGCAATCATACTTGCGGCGCTTAAGGGCCTCTGCGGTCGAAGCAGCCGCGCCAGCCTGCATCGAGGTTCCGGGAATATGAGACGGGGCCAGAGTGTCGACGCAGGTTGCGTCCCACACAAGTGCCCGTCCCAGCTTCCAAGGAACGAGTGTCATACCGTCGGGCCTCTTACCGTCGTCGCGCGCCAAGCCGCTTGGTTCTAAAACGGCAGGCACGTTGGCGGAGGCGAGGGCCCTGCGGATGACATCGTTGATGCAGTGGTGGCGGGTTATACGGCCGGCACTCCTTGTGCAGGAGAGACCGTGATGGCCGAGGTTGGTGACAAACGCTCCGCACCGGCAAAGATGGGGGACGACACAGGGCGAGCCAAGGCGCAAGGACGTGGCTATGCGAAAAGTTGAGCGGTCTAGGAGCGTACCGATATTCGCGGAAGGCAGTACCTGCAGCCATAGTCCAGACTCCCACTCGCCAACGGCTAAGAGACGCGCACGGTCTGCGGGACTGCTAGCTGATTCTACAAGCGCATTGCGTTTCAGCCTGCAGAGTGGCGCGTCCCAAAGTCGCTGGGAGGCAGGGTCCGTCGGGACGTCGGTGTCAGGGCAGGCTGCACTCCAGGTTGCTACGGCTTCATCTAGAAGCGAGAACAAGGACACGCTCAAAGGACGCCCAAGTATTTTCGCAACGAGTGGTTCGGTAGAGTGTATGGAAGAAATGAAGGCCGGGAGGGAGACGTCCGAAGTGTTGCGTACACCCAAACCACCGAACCTAACTGGGAGTGATGCTTGGGTCCAGGAACGGAGGTCAAATTTTATATTTAAGGAGGAGAGAGTATGTCTTATGACACCGTCCAACTTTGTTAAGAGAGAGGGAAATTTCCAAAGTGGACAGCATCGCAAGACATACGTAAATTTAGGGACGAAAAGACAGTACCTTATGACATAGGCCATTTGGCAGTTAATTTTGAGTAAAGGTTCAAAAACTTCTTCATATTTTTTTAAATTTTGATCTACAAAATCTGGGAGTGATTCATCAAAAATCGGGGACCCTAGGAGGCAAAGTGATTTCTTATCTAACAGTCTTATGCTTGGAGCTATTAGTTGGAATTCAGAAATGATTGCCTCCCTGTTGTCGAGGCTTTCTGGAACAAAAATCTCGCATTTTGCAAAATTTAGTTCCAGGCCTATTTTGCTAAACTCGTTTTTAAGCATAAGAAAATCAGAGAGGACTGTGGTCACGTCGCCTCCTAGGGTGCCATCATCAAGATACCACATATTTAATTTAGAATTTAGATGGTCGATGATTGGGTGTATAGCCAGACTAAAAATGGCTGGGCCGAGAGGGTCACCCTGCTGGCATCCGACTGAGGAGGACAGGAGGTGGTCTTTATATAAAAGTTTTGATGGTTTGCTGTAGCACTGCCACATAAAGTTATATAGAGCTGGAGCCCTCAGTCTGATTTGTGACAGCATGGTGCCCCTATCAACGGTATTGAAAGCGTTTTTGACGTCGACTTTTAAAATTACCTCACCACCCTTGGACTCTGCAAAGGCTCGGAGCGAATGTACGGCAGCCTCGCAGCCGCCTTTAGAGCCAAACCCGAGTTGTATAGGCTGGAAATAAGTCCCGAGCGTATCCGCTGTAGCTTTGCAGCAGATCTTAGCTACGAGACGTCGATATGTCGAACCTACTGCGATGGGGCGGATGCCGCCGTCTTTTTTTTAAGGGCGCATAAATTGGCTCCATATAGTAGGTCGACGATATCGGTGGCACTTTCCCACTCAGCATCAAATTGCACAGTGAGGTAATGGCCTCAAGCAGGACTCACCGGCTTCACCACAGCATCCACTGGTAAGGTCCTTAAGGTGTTGTGGGGATAGGCCATCAAGGCCGCCCGCTGATCCTGGAAGAAAGGAAGAAAGTGCAAAGCGGACGGCATCTTTGGACGTTTGAAGCGGTTGGTCGCGAGGCCAGGTGCAGTGGGGAAAGTCGCGTTGGAGGCTGGGGACGGGTGTTTGGCTTGCAGGGCAGAGAGAGTCTCTGGAGAGTCCGGTGCCACCGCATCGTTAGAAAATAATAAACGCGCAGCACCCTTAATGTCGCCATCACTTATCTTATTTTCTATATATTTTAATGGGTTACGAATTGATGTTGGGGAGTAGGAAACTGGGGATTGGAATAAGGTCGGATTTAGGTTGGTACTGCATTGCGTTTAATAAGTGTCGTGAGCGACAAATCGCGGTCCGTGCCTTTTTCGATATGAAGGATACGAAAGGGAAAGGTTAGTAAACGCTCCCAGGAGTGGTTTGAGTTGAGGCGTACTGTATCTCGAATGAGTTTAGTCAGGTGTTGGGCGACGGTAACTCTTGCACCCCTTGGGATACGTTTTAGCACTGGGAAAGTTGTTTCAGATGGGCGATTTGGAGCCAAAATGGTTCGGATATGTGTAAATTTTGTTGCGGACACGGATGGGAACAGGTAAAGAGGCTGGTACTGAGCTATGTATATTTAGAGGTTTATGGCATTTACCAATGTGGATACGTAAGCCTCTCTCACCTTTGAAAAACCGGGGCTGCGCGCAGAGCTGCACTGGACATGGTTCTCTAGTGATGCGTTGGCAGTAGAAGTTCCTGCGTCTTGGCTTTGCATATAACTTATCACTAATTACTTATAAACTATTTAAATTAAAGAATTTGTAAAAAAAACAACACTATAAAAATAAAATACAAAAGAATTGGCGATTGTCAGTTTTGGCAGCAGCAGCGGTGCGCAGACTGACACCGCGCATCTTGACGGCTGCGCGCGCAGGACGACTCCGTAGAGTTATGTCTTCTGGAGCTATGTGGTAACTAGGTGACCCGGTACAACGCTTATGGTCTCCAGGGCGACCCTATGGCGTCGGGCTGTCAAGTAGAGCAGCGCTGATCAGCTGATTGTTTGCAAATTATGGGACCAAAACACACCGCACGACACCGTCCACACACTCTGGGCAAGAGGCGGCCCCAACGAACGCCAGCCACGGGTCCTTAGTGCCTTTGAATAGGTCGCACTATATTTATTTAATTAAAATTTATGCGCATGTGTGTTGTCAAATATCCACCATTTTTTTTTTGAAATCCTAACTCTTATCCTAAATCCTATTCTAATTCTTGTGCTACATCGTACAGTGATAAATTAAAATTAAATAATAATATTTCTAGAGCCTCACATCGATCTGTGAACTCGAGTTATATGTCTATGCATAAATCCCCTTCCACGGGGTCTCCCATATCGCAGCATCCTGAAAATTAATTTAAGAATGATGCGCAAAGCCCTGTTTACGAGATAAATTCCATTGTGAAAAAGATATCGTTACCTCATCTAAATCTCAAAACTATTTTTTGTACAAACTCTCTACAATAGGGAAGATGCACATATAATATTCATGAAAATTGTATGATTATAATGTTAAAAAAATATAAAAGAAATGCCACTGCAACGTTTTTATTTTACATAATGTTGTTTTTTAACAATTATTACGAATTAAAAATAATTGAAACAGAACGTATTTTAAAACACCAATCAGCGTTTAGTGACGTCACTCCTGTTATGACTACTTCTTTGAGGTTATGGTTGTTAAAGTAAATATTATTTTATGGGAATATTTATTGCGTTTTTTTACATTTAATAAAAATGGAAGTTGCGTTTATCAAAGCAGACTCCAGGAATTTACCAAGAGTTAGTGTTGACACGGTTATAACTTTTTTTGTCCAAAGTGCAGAGTTTTTAAGTGTGGAAATTAAAGGGACTAAATTACTACGGTATGTAAAAATCGTAGTTGTTAAACTTCGTATTTTATTCAGCGGCTTCTACAAATCTTACGGCGATAATGCAATCGGCTTAGTCCCAAATTAAAAGAGATGGAGAATTATGTACAGTAAAAGGTCGAGTTCTCCGGAGCATAAAGTACGTAAAGAAGGTTAACGTGTTACAGTTATTTTAAATGAAACGCAAAGCTTGGTTCAGTCCTGCCAATGTGAAGATTGTGCCACACATTTTAAACTTTATCTAATTTTCGACGTCATTCTCCAACTGTAAAATTAAAATATGTTATGGACAGGTTTTGTAAGTATTAGGTAGTTTACTAATGCGTTTTTACGTACAAGCAGATTAATTAAGCATATAACAAGTATATTCGCCGACTTACATCAAAGTGATCTTTACAGCATCACTTTTTTTTCAGTTTTGGGTCAGAAGTTCCAGTCAAAAACAATTTATTTGGAAACTTTGTTGAAGTAGATTGGCACAAGATATGAGTCAACACAGCTTTTTTTCGGAATATTAGTGGTATTGTTATGATCACATGATTTTGATGGATAGTCCATTTTAAATTTTTCAAAAAAATATTTCGAAAGTCGAAAAAATATGCAAAAGTATGAAAATTTAAAGCCAGCGACGAACAAGTATGACCAGTGGCAGACAGGAGTGACGTCATCGCAACCATAGGTTCGTTTTCGCGCGAAAATTTAAATTGTCAATTTAAAACCGCATTTTTTCCGATAAATCATAATGTTTTAATTTTTTAATATATCTGTGGTTTATTCTACATGGGATTCTTTAAGATGAAAACAAAAATAAAAATATTGAATCTTCCCTATTTCTCATTGATACGTAGTACTGTTTCTGAAAGTTATCCACTGCCTCTTATATCAGATATACTTGACCAACTAGGCCATTGCAAGTATTTCAGCACTCTTGACCTTTCTAGCGGTTTTCATCAACTTGTTGTAAGCCCCAAGGACGCGCCAAAAACTGGTTTAACTGTCAACACCAATTCTGATGTTTCTGGACACTACGAGTTCACTAAAATGCCCCTTCGAACTTCCAAAGACTGATGAATACAGTCCTTTCAGGTCTTCAAGGCCTTTATGCCCTTGTATACTTAGATGACGTAATCCTTTACAGTTATGACCTGAAATCTCACATTTCAAAGCTTACACTAGTATTCGATCGCTTATGGAAATTCAACTTAAAGTTGTAGCCCGATAAGTGGGAATTTCTGCGACGCGAAGTCGTTTATCTCGAGCACATTATTACAGACAATGGTGTCTGTCCTAATCCAAAAAAAAGAAATAGCCATATCAGACTTTACCGATCCCTTCACTAAGTTATCCTATACTAAAATGTAAAATATAATATCTTTTCTATGTCATAACAGTAATATTAAGATAAATATCTACCGTAATAGTATTAAATATCTAACGCCGGTCGAGATCAAACAAATCCTTAAAGATAACCATGACTCTCCTCTCGCCGGTTATCCGGGTATTTCGCGCATGCTCGGAAGGATAAAGTCCCAATTCTGGTGGAAAACCATGCGGCAAGACATTGAAGATTATGTAAAGAATTGTCGCTCTTGTCAAATTAATAAGCCCTTACGACAAACCAATCGAACTCCAATGGTTATAACCTCCACAGCATCTCGGCCCAATGAAAAGTTATTTCTAGACCTAGGCGGGCCTCTCCATGAAACTCATGAAAATAAATATAAATTCATACTAACTCTACAAGACGACCTTACGAAGTTCTCCCAAGCATATGTTGCAATCTTGCTCTGCCGAAGAAACGGCGCAATCACTAGTGTTATACATATATCATATGGGCATCCAAAAAATTATTATTTCCGATCAGGGCACTAACTTTTGCTCTGACGTTTTCAAACAGCTAGAGAGACTGTTTAGTATAAAACACATATTTGCATCTCCTTATCACCCACAAACATGTGGAGCATTAGAAAGGAGTCATTCTACTCTCAAAGAATATTTTAGGATCTTATATCGGGGAAAATCAACATACATGGGATCTATACATCCCTAGCGCAATGATCGCTTATAATTCCAATGTTCATAGCACCACAGGCTACTTACCCTTAGAGTCACTATTCGGCTATAAACCATATTTACCTTCCAGTATCGACACGCTTGTTACTAACACCTACACTGATTACATTCGAGCACTCAATCACCGAATGTATTATAGTCGCCAAAAGGCTCTTGAAAATATTCAATCGTCAAAGGAAAAATCTAAAAATTACTACGATTCACACATTAAGCCTCTATCTTATAAAGCAGGTGACATGGTTTACATCCGTTGTCATCATATATAAAACAAGGCCTTATCTCCAGTGTGGAAAGGTCCTTATAAAATAATTAAGTTAAACGGCAGTCATACCGTCACTCTCCTTATCAATCGTAAACATGTACGTCATCACTATGATGAAATTAAACTCGTAGCTGACTGCACTACGTAATCATTTCATTACGTCACGTCTGACGATTGTTAATATACTATTTCAGATCAACGCTGTCGCCGATCAAGTGCGAGTACGTCTCGCAGATAATAAGCAGTCCAGGAGCTTTACTCTGTTTCTACGAAACGAAATTTCGGTAACGAACGAATTTGAAACGTAATTTCGCCATTGACTCTACTCTATTTCATTTTCGAACAGGCACATTAACTTCGGAACCATAAACAGTTTTCGTGAACGAATGGAATGAGTCATGTTTGTGAATTCTTTTTATCTCTACTTATAAGAAAACGTTTTTTTACTTGGAAACAATATAGGTAGTTTAGGGCAATTTTTTAATGACATTGAAAGAACCTTTTTTGACAGTGTTAGCCGACTAATTTGTAGAGTTGATACATTCTACTGTATGTCAACCTAAATTTGTCGTTTAATACTTTGAAGTATCGAAATTACAATAAATAATAAAAAAATGGTTTATTTGTTAATTTTACCTGCTAAAAATGTTTCTCGAGCTAAGCTATTATTAAAAATACTCTTGCAAGTATTTTAGGCTTAATAAATACAAAAATATCAAAACGAAAATGAAAAGGTAACAATTTTCATTTCGTCAATTTGAGGTTAAAATTTCGAACAATTATCTGTCAAATTCAACTTTTCCTTCGAAAGTTTTGTGAATTAGAGTAGGCTTGGAGAATTTAATTGTCAAACTATTTCAGACAAACGAATTTTCGAAATCAAAAGGAAACAGAGTAAGGAACGTGCGAAATTTCGATCGAAATTTCGTTTATCGTTGAAATAGAGTAGGCCTCCAGGTCTTTATTTCGATAAGTTATTAGATGTTAAGTTCACGAATAGCGATTGGAACGTTGTTTCATATGTAGATATAAGTCACGTACAACCTAATCTAGATAAGGTAGAATTTTTATTTAAAAAGATAACCGTATTCTGTAGTTCATTCGCATCTGCTAAGATTCGATCTGATTGTACTAATTCTATATCCGCGTTGAAAAATCAACATCTTACGAATGTAAATAAGTTCTCTTCCATATCGTATTTATTAGTAGATGAGAGACCTAATCGTGTCAAAAGAGGTCTCATTGAGCTTGGTGGTTATTTCCTAAAAACTATTTTCGGTAAATTAGATTCTGAGGATGCAATAAAATTCTCAAAAGCTATCGAAGATGTACAGACGGATGAAAAAGATCTTGCTCATCTCATGATAAAATTCACATTATTAAATCTACCATTTCATCTTTTCATAATTCTATTTCTAAAGTTAATTTAAAAGAAATACAACTCTTGAGTAATATGGAGAGTATTTATAAAGTCCTAGAGACTGTGTCGAATTCAAACAACAAATTAGAGATAAAATCTCAGATAAGCTCTCTATTAAAATTCCCTAGAATCTATAATACATACGCTATCCTTCGATATTGATGATATCTACAACGCAATTTTATTTGCGAAGTTAAACTTTTGCACCCGACTGTACTTAGTCCGCATCAGTTGTACAATGAGTTAGATATAATCTTAGAAATAATCTACCTAGCCACTACGAGCTCCCTTTAGCTTTAATATTACAAAATATTCATTATATTATAGATATATCTAAGCTTATGTGTTTTTATCATTCAATTAAAATAATTATGGTTATTAAGATGCCTTTAGTTATACCTCAAGTTTATAACCTTTATAATGTAAATTCCTTTACCTGTCCCTTATGATATATCGAAACCAGACACATACTCGCTCATATCGCCATCCAGTTCATGCGTAGCAATAACAGCTGATCGTATGTTTTACTCACCTGTCGACGTGGAACGATGCAAGGTTATCAGTGATAAGTGTTATGTGTGCGTTTTAGTGAATGTGTACTCGGCTATCGCCAATCCCACGTGTGAAACTATTCTCTTGAGTGACGTAGTGAATAAACTTCCAGACATTTGCGAAACTCATCTCATTCGTGGCTCTATTGACGTTTTTCATAAGATAAGTTCGAATTAATGGATTTTTGTTCAATCCGAACCTGGCAAATGCCACATTAGTTGTAATAGAAATATAGATAGCATAGACATTATTTTGTTTGGTACTGGCATCTTATCGTTCCCTAAAAACTGTAAGGCATTTTATAAAACTCTACAGTTTACTGCTGTTAGCGAGATAACGTTAGGCACTTACAGTAACGAAATTTTTAATTTTAACATCTTGTTGGATGATTGTTGTGAAAGATCTAAGATAAATAAAACTTCCGATAAATTACCTTATTCATAATTAAGTAATATTGATAATCTCGATTCTTTACTACACGCCAGTACTCATCTAAATTCATTCGAACAAGAATTAAATAGATTAGAGAATCCATCTCATTTTGAGACCTATGGTTATACATTATTTGTCTATAAGCTATGTTGCTAGTTTTATAATATTCTTATACTTATTATATAAATATCTCAGAATCTTTTGTAAAAGTCCTTCATCTCATTGCATTCAAATATTCAACCAATGTCGTAATAATAAAAAATCTAAGACAAATCCTATATCTCAAGTGGTCATCTATAAGGATCGACCAATATCAGATGATTTGACTACATCTGATTCTTCAGAGGAAGCTGAGATAAAAGTAGTACCAGCTCCTCTAAAACGAAATCTTGTAATTAGTTCCAAATCTCATAATCCCTAAGATAAGTTCTAATTCTAATATCTCTATCTATCTCTTCTTAAAGCAATGATTCTATTTCATGTGTATTTCAATGTCCTAATCTTAAATATTGTATGTCGTCTCTATCCTAATCCCAATAATTCAATGTCGTCATCTTATGACCTAACTCTAATCTGTGTCAATCTTTAATTTTGATCAAAATGTAAGTTAAATATTGTAGTTAATTGTAATAAAACCAGGTAAATCTTGTTGTTATTTCAGAACAAAATCTAATAAACAATCGATACTTACCTAGTTGTTTTTACCAATAATCTCTCAATTGTATCGAATGAAATTGTAATTTTGCGTATCTTAAGTTGTTTTACTATGTCAATGTAGTTTATTGTATCAATCTCTGTATCTGTATATTTCTACCAAATGTCAGTCCAATTCAGCATTCAGTATTAAATATCTCATCACTTTGAGATGTGATGATCGATCTTAACGGGGGGGGGGGGGTTGTTATAACGAATTTAACATTACAGCTATATAAAAATAAAAGTGCTGATGCATCCCTATTGCATTTACGTCAATGCAATAGGAATCCACCTCAACCTCCGGTAATTAAACTTTACTTTCAATCAGTACGGATTGGACTCGCGTTCGGGAAACACCTATCGGGGGGCACGGCAGTGCCCCCGCCAAGTCGAGCGCAAAGCAAACACTGCCGTACCATCCTTTACTGGAACCATTTCGCCGTATTTTCAGGCCCCTATTTGAGAACATCTGGATAAGACCAGAACGCAGAAATTTTCGTCATCCAGTAAGCTATAATAACATACTTTAAATCCAAAATTTCAAGTCTGTACGTCATTTAGTTCCGAAGCTAAGCGAAAGCAAAGTTTCGCATTTTAGACACTCACTCACTCATGATCATCAAAATAAAACTAGTACTTCCCATAAACTCAGAGATCTGAAATTTAGTACAGAGTTAGGGTTTAATGGCCACATAAAGGGAAAACTATAAAAACTAGGATAATCGAAGATCTAGAGTACCTGGTGACCCTGATTAGAAAACACAAGAGCCCAACCAAACTATTAGAAGAGATCGACATACCGCCTTTAAAAAAACTATTCAACTTGGTGGGCCGCTTCAGTTGATGTCAAAAATCGAAGGTCTGAAGTATCTGATGAAGAACCCTCAGCTGGTCTCAGCTGTATTAGAGATATGGTATTACCAAGGGGGCATTAGCCCCCTTCTACTATTGGTACACAAAAAAAAACGACTCAGATCTCACAAAAAATCGAATTGCAAAAATCCAGCGTAGTGGGACACATCTTTTAATTTAATCTAGCCTATAGCGTCCCACTGCTGGGCGAATGCCTCCCCTTCTACTTTTAATACGCATACAAATAAAATAAAAGGAAAACTCTGGATAACACTAGACTGGCTTTTGTACTTATACTTACGAGTTTACAAGAAAAAAATAGTCGAACGATTAACTTTATTCTACTCGAACATTACACAAATTAAATAAACAAATTACACTAAAATATTAATTTCGCTCAAAATTTGGTCAAATTATAGTCCAATACTAAGATTGGTGGTGATACCAAGGTCTAAGTCTAAAAAATGCCCTCATGGACATTGGCACCTCCATATTCTCTTGTGGCCAAACCTATGTGGCGCTTTCACGAGTAACCAATCTTCATGGGGTTCACCTCATAAATGTTGACTTCAAGAGTGTAACAGCTTAAGCTTCAGCGATCACCGAATACAACCGGCTTAGGCGTAAATACCGCGCCAATCTTTTAGAAATTAAACCATCTAAAAGAATAAATAAAGAACGCGATGGGGCAATACGAAAAACTGTTGCTACTGTTCAAGAATCGCAACCGGAAAAAAAGAAAAGAAAGATTTGTAATAATAAAAAGACTATTCATAAAAAGAAAAAAAATCTTTCAAATAAGAAAATATAATAAAATAAATCAATATGTCCACGTTTCTACAAAAAGAAGTGAAATCCCACCAAAAATATTCTGTAAAAAACTTGCCAAGTCTCGTGGAGCTTGCTTATCTCTAAAAAGTAATGAAATCTAGACAAAGTCGTGCCAAGTCTAAGGTTCCTTACTGCGATTTCTTTATTATTATAGTTAATGTTGTGTGACTTATCCGTTGAAGGGTACACAAGGGTACAAAACCAGGTGCTACATGACACCATAGCACCGATGCATTCATACATGCAACATTACGTGTAAACGCAACTTTATCAAGCGTGACTGGTTATTCAATCAACGTTTTCCATGTGGCAATTTTCCATCGTCAATGGGTAGCGGTTCTGACGAAAGATTGGTGGTCATATTATTTATTGATTGAACAGATTACATATTAGTTGGGCTGTATTGATTAAATATGGAAGTAAGTTTGTATATTTAATAATAATCTATTTTAGCCATAAGCATTTCAGTCTTACGTTTCACGATTTATTGTATTCTCCTTATTAAAAAAATCCAAGTGAGGATTGTAAAAATCATTTACTTGCCACAAAAAAAGAATAATTCCAAGTACATATCCAAGATTTTGGAGGTCTATGTTTTGCACCAAAGGATTTTTTTTTTATTTGTAAGACAACAGAACAAATTATAAGACGGTGTATAAAAATAAGCGGTGGAAAATCACTGTTAAAATAATATGATAAAAAATATTTAACTTTAGAAGCACTGCGTTGGTTATGCATTTAAAATTATTTGTAAATACAGATGCCCACAGCAAGGAACAGTTCAACCACTATTATGAATTGACCAAAGCTGTCATAGAAAAATATGTAGCTGTGCGTTTGCACTATATTTGCAAAAAAGAAAATATCGAAACAAAACATAAATCTAAAAGACAACTTTATAATAAATTAAACTTGTTCCAGGGTTAGTGCAGGTTTTGTTATTTTTTGTCACATAAGCATCTACGCGTAGATTAAAATAATGTTTTGTCATAGTCATAACAAAATATTGTTTTTGACCTTCACCGTGTTCCCATTAGCACATCCTTAATATGTATGCTTCTTGTATTCTTTTTAGTGTGACATAATATTATCATTTTCATCAAATTTCATATTATTTTTGCTTTAGTACATTTCGTCATTAAACATGTATCTGGGTCATTATACGAAGTACAAAAAAACTGTTCTTTGGTGATGTTTAACTATTTATAAGTTATTTCAAAAGCTGAAAAAATCTATTTAGTACATTATTGTGGCTATTTACCAAAAACATAAATAATTCAACCATACCTTATCTACTAATTTGTAAAAAAAATCAAAACAGAAGCGTGGTCATACTCCGTGAACTGTTCTAAACACATTTTTCGTCAGAAAAGCTGGGAAAAAAGTTATATTACACACTTGAATTAAAAAGAACTTACAGTATCTGTTTTCACACATCCCAATAAACATCAGAACATAGCAGTTTATTTTTTCTTATTAATATATTAAAATTTGTAGCCATTATACAGGTGTTATAAAAATTTGAATCAATACCGTGAACTACTATTTTCACCCAACAAAAAATTTTTGAGACCTGAATTACTGCTCTTATTACCTGGTTACACTGCTTTTTGCTGTTAGTTCAGTTGTGTGTGCTAACCAACAAGAAGGTTATGTACTGTGAAGTTTTGTTAAAATAATATATGTAATATACGTTTTTGGTAAAGTTTGGCCCGTCAATTCGGTTAGGGATTTTTTTGGTATGTAGTAACGTATTTACTTTGCCACCATAGCTCATAATTAATGCCATGGGGACTTATTTTGGTTGTAGTTATAAATTAATATGTAACTTTTAAAACCACGACGTAGCATGATTTTAAAAATGATTCGTCAATCCCGTGATCGTCATTACTGTGAACTTGTTGTTCACAGAACTTGTATTTTTTCGGTGTTTAATACAAACACTTTTGTATGGCAGTATTCAGAGTCTGGTCATGGAAAAGGACGCCAGACGGTATAGGTGGCTACTTAAAAAGACATAATGATCGACGAATGGTTTTGGGGAATGACATTCCAGACCATCAAACTTTGATATTATTTTTTGAAAAAAATGGAAAATAACTTTTGGAAAAAAATGACTTCTTGGTTAGGTTAATGCCAATAAATGATGTATGTATTATTAGGCCAATAGAGAACATTTTCTTTTTCAGAATAGCTTTACAAAACCTATCAAGGCATGATGAAAGTTCATCAAATTGTTTGGGCAAAAGAAAACCCAGATTTCCTTCAAGCCAGGCGACTGAGTTGTTTGGAATGTCATTCAGACATCACTTGTCGTCATTTTAGATTGGAATAAATGTAATCACCAATACAATCATTACAAGCAACTCAGAAAATGAGCCCCTATACCATCATGCTCTAAATTACGTGTCGATGAAATTTATTCTGACAGGTAAAACAAAATTAGGCCTCTGAGACAAAACAGGGTAAATTTTTTGGCTGTTGAATATACCCAGAACATTATAATAAGAGAGTTCGCACATTTTTATCATATGATGACTTCAGTGATTCTTATAATTTAGTATCACAGAAATGACGTTCCTACTAAATATCATTTCCGTGGACATGAATGTTTGATTTTTTTTTATTGTTTTTTAAATTTATTGATCAAAATAATGTTTCATAATTTATTTTATCTTGGCTTAATGGTTTTCGGTAGAACATTTATTATTATAATAACTGTATTGATTCTTAAGTTATGATCACTTAGATCATTTCAGTGAAAACGTGCATCAATTCTGTGAGACTTAAAAAATGATTTTTCATTTTTGTACGTATTAAACGTAATAAAAATTCTGTTTTCTGTTGTGATTATTGTATTTGATTATATTTTGCAAAAAAATAAATGTTTGAAACCCAAAAAATCCTCACTTTAATTTTTGTGATTTAAAAAAGGCCATTTCGTATAATGACCCATCTATTATATATGTATGATGTATTATAAAGACAGATAACTAACTACTAGTGAAACGTTAATTGAATAATTATCATAAAAAAACGAGTGTGCTTATGACTACACAACTGAAGTGAAACTTCTTTAGCTCCATCTGTATGGATGTATATTATATATATATATATATATAAATATATATATGTGTGTCTACAATTTTTTGTTGTAATTATTCTTAAATTTATTCATATTGAACCATATTGTTGTAAATTAAATAAAATCTAACAAGATTATATGTATATTACTTTCTGCATGCATCGCATTCAGAACTAGACCTAAAGTCAAGCAATTAGAGTGTTTATCTTGTCGCCTTCGAAGAAAAGCAATAAATTTTTACGACCTTGCAATTGGCTTGCAGTCTAAATTGTCATAACACCTTCACAAAACCACATCAATTAAGACCGTATCCCCTATAAATTAATGTTGAATATATCCGATATTATTTACGCGTTGGTTACGCGACCTTCCTATGTACCTTTAGGACAGTTTTCGACTACAATTTTGTACGTGATAGTGTACCTAGGGTATTTAATATCGTTGATCACGTACGCTAGATGGTCACCCGTCGATCGATTCAGCCTAATTCCGTATTGACGATGGTGAATCAGGGAGTAATCTTCTAGGTAACGGGTCAGATGGTTGTTAAGGACCCCTTCTAAGACTTTACACAACACTGAGGTGACAGCTATTGGCCGATAGTTGGCCGGGTTAGAGCGTTCCCCTTTTTTGGGCACCAGTTGCACATTGGCATTTCTCCAAGCCTGCGGATGTTTTAGTATAACTGCTGGGATGCCATCGGGTCCACTAGCTTTCCGGATGTCGAGTGATTGCAACTCCACACGAACATCACGCTGCCTGATTTTAATGTCAGGCATCGCAGTGCCATAATGAGGTAGTGTAGGTGGCAGTGCATTGCAATCACTGATTCGGGAGTTAGCCGCTTTGCCAACAAATCGGCTTTCTCTTGCGGCTCATGAGCTAGTGACTCATCTGGACATCCCAGAGGTAGCAGCGAGGGCTGGCAGAAGTTATCTGCACGGCCTTAGCCAAACGCCAAAAACTATGGGAGCCCGTAGGGTGCGTTAACAATTCGTGGCCAATACGTGCTACACGTTGGGCATCCGCTCTGATGTAAGCCTTTTTACAAAACTTGGAAGCACTATTATAGGCTGCTTTCAGTGAGTGAACCCCAGGGTCCTTAAGAGCGCGGCCTCTGATCTAAGCGTGATATGCCGCCTGCTTACGAGAAACAGCATCAGCACAGTCGCGATTAAACCAGCGGTTATGTGTGCCCTTACTGATGAAATCAGAATATGGAATGTAATACTCCATTCCCATTACGATCTCATCAGCAATAGCAACGGCGTTGGCCGACAGGTCCTTTTCACTAAAGCAGCGCTGCTTCCAAGGGACGAACGCAAAGTAGTCGCGCATACCATCCCAATCTGCTGACCCATAATGCCAGATCTTGCGTTTGATCAACAATAGTCGAGGGGTTTTGGCCTGTGGCACCTTGATAGATATCAGGCAACGATCTGATGAACCCAGTGGGGCTCGAACCACAACTCTCGCTCCTGCGGATGAGTCGTAAGTAGAAGGTCTAGTAAAGAAGGCGCTTGACTTGCTATATCTGGGATCCTGGTGGGCTGATCAACCAGTTGTGTCAAGTCATGCGTGAGCGCGAATGCATAGGCAGAGATCCCTGCTTGATCAGTTTTGGAGGAGCCCAGCCACAAACCGTGCTGGGCGTTAAAGTCCCACAAAAACACCAGTTCTGCGTTGGGAAATTGCGCCTGGGCATCGTCTGCTGCCCTACTAAGGTGGCCAAACAGTCGAGTTGTCTCAGCGTCACCGGTGTGGGATCTGTAAAGGCATACGTAGGCTGTGGCCAAAGGACCAGAAAGGCCATCTGCATGTACCGGCAACATGGAAAAGGAGGAGTCTTCTAGGCATCTCAAACGGCGACAACAAACATCCGCCCGAACATACAGGCATACGCCGGCTTTTGCTTTTTAGGATTCTTCAAGCGCGTACCCGGGATATTTAAGGTAGCCTGTGTCAGCGGGCGGAAGTATTTGTGTCTCCGTGAGAACAATAATGATGGCCGTGCTGTCTCAAGATGGTGGTGGACAGCATTGACGTTAGAGTGGAGTCCGCGTATATTACAGAACTCAACCTCAAACAGCG
This sequence comes from Chilo suppressalis, assembly GCA_902850365.2. Classification (NCBI taxonomy): domain Eukaryota; kingdom Metazoa; phylum Arthropoda; class Insecta; order Lepidoptera; family Crambidae; genus Chilo; species Chilo suppressalis. Next base: position 13,198,398 of record OU963900.1, read on the forward strand.
TGGAAGGCGTGGGGGTGTGCACCGCTGTACAACCAAACTTTATTTTACGGGCTGCCATCATTAGAAAAAAATGAGAGATGTGAATCGAGTGGAGTAAGTCACGACAAAGTCAGGCAAATATGTGAAGGCACGTTTTGCCGAGTAACTCCCTAAGAAAGAGATACGCCGACCCAACGGACGGAAGAGCCCCCGCACTCTCAGTGGCATACCAATGTATTACTAATGCAATGAAGGTCCTCTTGTCGAAGTATTGAAGTGAAAAGAGATGACAGAATAGGAGATTCGCACTGGTATAATATGCCTCAAAATGTATGGTCAATAAGAGGCCGTATACAGTCTCGCCATGTAAGGACAAAAAAATATCTATGTTTACATTTTGTTTAGCAGGGATGTAATCGACATTATAATGCATTTCTTTGACGGGCGCACAATAGGAAATTGTACCCATATAACCTTTATTGTGTGGTATCTAGATGTAGGACTAGGAAAACAAGGGCCTTTAATCCTCCAGCTGGAGATTTAATAGATAATATAATTGAAATTCGCGCTGATTGAAAAGTAGTTCTGTTATCATATTTAATTGACTGACTGTTACCACAGTGCTCCACCTGCTATACAATATTTATCAACTGATAAAATATATGAAAATATATTATATGGCTAATGATACAGACTTGTCATTTACACAATAGCACATTAGATGATTGCAACTGCAATTATTTAGACAGATGTGGTTTTCGTTGTGGTAGATGCTGCTTGTGAACTTTCAATAAAGCGAAGAAAAAAAAGGAAAGGAGGTACTGGGTACATATATACCAACATTCAAATGCAAAATTAAAAAAACTAAAATTTTATACTTTGTACAGTAATTAACGATCATAGATAAATGATGTCTCGCTACTCTCGACTAGATACCATGCTATAAAAACAACAGGAGCTCTACTCTCTTTCTCCGAAACGAAATTTCGGCAACGAACGAATTTTAAACGAAATTTCGCCAGTCACTCTACTCTATTTCATCTTCGAACACGCACATAAAGTTCTCAGTTATCGTGAACGAATGGAATGAGTTATGTTTGTGAGTTCTTTTTGTCTACACTTTTTAGATAACGTTTTTTACTTCAAAACAATATTATTTTATGACAACATGTTTGATTACATTAAAACAACCTCTTTTGACAGTGTTAGCCGACTTATTTGTAGAGTTGATATAATCAAATGTATGTCAACCTTTTGTCGTGTAACACTTTGAAGTATTGGCAATACAATAATAAACAAAAATTAGATTTATTTGTAAATTTTTCATACTAAAAAATGTTCCTCACGCTAAGCAGCCATAATTAAAAATACTCAGTAGTAATTTTATGTTTAATTTAAACAAAAAACCCAAAACGAAAATGAAAAGGTAACACTTTTCATTTCGTCAACTTGAGGTTATAATTTCGAACAATTATCTGTCAAAATCAACTTTTAGTTCAAAGGTTTTGTTAATTAGAGTAGGCTTAGAGAATTTAAATGTCAAATTATTTTCGAACGAACGAACTTTCGAAATGAAATAGAAACAGAGTAAGGAACGAGCGAAATTTCGATCGAAATTTCGTTTTTCTTTGAAATAGAGTAGGCCTCCAGCTTCGTAAATGCGGAATTAGTTGCTGCATTTACTGGAGTGTGTATATCTCAATTTGATAGGATGCTATTGTGTCAATAATTGTGTAGCCAGCTTATCAACTGTTACCCAGGTAATAGGGAAAATATTTTATCGTGTGCTGTGGTTATAAATGTAGCTGGTTATAAAAAATATGTTACAAGTTATAACCGTAGCTCAGAAAATACCTAATTGAAAACGAATATGTCAATATTTTTGTGTAAGTCCTTATATGATTAGGTGTAGGTTTTTTCTTCAGAATAATAGTAGGTTGATATACACAATGATTAGGCCTTATTTTTATATATATATATTTATTTTCATGTAATATTTTTTCATCATCATCATCAGCCTATTAATGTCCCCGCACTGCAGGAGCACAAGCCATACCTATGGATGGAAAAGGGAGATTGGGCCATTCACCACCACGCGGCGCGGGCCCAGTGCAGATATTATTCCATAATTGGTATGTTTTTTACAAATTTGCGCCGTTTTGGGATATTTTGTAAACGGTTTATTTATCTATATTATTGTATGGGAATATATTATTTTAATGTAATATATTTAAAGTATGTTTTTTATTTAAAAAAACACATAAATCATCATTATTACTTGAAATTGATTACAGATGCAAGGTTGCCTAAATTTTTTATAAGTACTTCATAAACTTCGATGCCCCTCATAAAGACGTGAACGTTGATATACTCGTTAGTGTTGTGGATCCTTTGGACGGTGTTGAATAGTGGTGCGAAACCGAAAGCAGGTATTCCGTAGTTCCTAACGAATAAGCTGTCCGAAGTGGCCGGCAGAACGATAGGAGTGACGTTGAAGCCTCTGTGAAAATTAATAAAGGTTTTCATTATTTCTTCTTCCTCGTCAGCAGTGCTGTAAGAACAAACTCAATTTTCAAAATTTCAAATCACACGTGCAAATTCCGCGGTAAAAAGTGAGTTTGTTCCAACAGAATAGCACTGTATAATTTACATTTTAAACTTTGAACGTTTTTTATTATGTCAAGAAATCGAAAAAGTTTTTATTACATTTAAGATTTTAGACGATTTATTACCTCAAATTTTAAAAATATCGTAGAAATTTTGAAATTTCTTCAATTCCAATTTTCTCTTTAATGCAACTCTTTCTGCAATAATCTATTGCATTGAAAATAAAGGTCAAATTTCAAATATTTTTAATCTATATTAACACATTTTCGTTATTATTAGAAGGTTCTAGGTGTAATTACGCATTCTCTACAAAAGAAAACTTGTCTGTTTTGTCATTTTTAAGTGAATTATCAGGCAAGTATTATCAGGTACATGTAATTTTACTTCAATCACAACTACAACAGATATTTAGTAATAGTCTTTTTGACGGAAGTGGTGGCGGGATATGCATTCAAAACCGAAAATCCACTGTACCTTACCTGTCCACTCCTAACCAGAGTGGCTTGTACTTAAGGACAAAAAAAAACATAATCTTACAGATCATAAACAGTATCCCTCAGCGTTATCCAGTATGGATTGCTATTGTCCACGGGTGTTGCCAATGCGTCCATTTCTCGTCTTAAAAACTCAAGTTTGGTTCCATTACCAGCATACTCGGCCCAGGATTTTGCCTGAAGAGAAATAACTTCTACAGATTTCTGTTTTATTACATTTTAACTTTTTTGTTAACGGATCCAGAAAGATCAGATCTTGGCGCCTCTATCGCTCTATCGATTTGATTTTGACAAACATAAACGTACAGTCTCATATACAAGGTCTAAAATAGAATCTTTCGTTGAGATTTTTTTTTCCTTTTCAAGTAGTATAAGTAAAACTCACCAAAGATAACATTTCCGTAGCATTTGCGGTCGTTGCAAGCCTCATATCTGCTACCAAACTAAATGAACTTGGTATAACATTTGGTGCATATCCACCCTGTAAACATTACATGTAGTGAAATAAATAAATATTAATATGAGTATATAGGAAAAATGTTACGTTTGTTACAAATGAGAATTTGCAGACTACTCTTTGAATTAAATCGAATTTTGTATAGAAAAAAGAACACGTGTGAAGTTTATTGTGACTGTTATATATAAAGCAAAGAAAAACTTTTCGATAAAATAAATTGTACGGGACGCCGGGCTGTCGCAGTAGCGGACAGTTACCGACTCGTACTGAGGGGTGGAGGAAGTTACACGCAGGAGTCTTGACTGTAGTGGACTGTAGTTTCGGCGAATAAAACTCCTGGTGTTCGGTATTGAAGAAATCGGTGGGCGCTGATAATGGATGGCCGGTGAGAGGAGGCTTCAGGTCCAGAGTGAACCGCTTGATTGTTTCTTCCTGTTCCTTATGGTAGGAGAGCCTGTCGCTGAATGCATGTCGGAGCATGTTCCGACTCGAATTTTATATGCTAGGACTGAGCTGGCCAGCGATCCATTACCTCACCCACGCTATACTTTATTTTTCATTTTCTCAAAAATTACATTAGTGCGAGCTTAAAACTAATTGTACATACATCGGGCATACATTTAGGCATATTTTTAACACAGTTATGTGTCCGTAAACGTGATATTTTAGGTGTGGCGCGCAAAAAATAGGTCTCCGCAATATTTATACTTTCCCCCTCCATAGGGCTTCGCCCTGCCACGGGGCTTCGTTGCCCCACCCGCGCGCTCCGGGCGCGCCGGGTGGGGAGCGCAACATGTCTCAGAAAACGGTTCTATACAAATAGGTTTTGTCTCCTACACGGTACATTTTTACACTTATTGATGTGATACCTATTTATTTACGTAGCCCTACGCGTTACCTATCTAATACAACAAGTTTCTTACAAGAATATCAACAAACAACAGCTCTACGGCCCTATAAAGTTTATAAATTAAAAGGTCTTAAAAATCCTACTTATACTCACTTAATGCCTAACTATCATATACCATTTTATAGAAGAAGTAAAGACACACAAAATAACATCATTATTATAACAATTATACCTATATCCTATTGACTATTCATAAAAAACTATTCCCGATATTTTCCTTAATTACGCCTAAACTACTAACACGATTCATACAAAACTTCGATATATTATTCCTATAACTACCTACTTTCTAATAAGATATAAAATAAATCAATCAAAACATAAAACATATTATTATCGAAAACTATCAACTCAGGCAAAATCCTATAAGATGTGAGACAAGGACAACCTATTGTCTCCGTCCCTCCTATAGGTCGGAACTATCAGTATTCTGATTAGTTTCCCCGCGCCACCGCTTGGCGTCGTGGCGATCGTTTAGATAAAGTCTTATAAGATTATTGGAGAGAACGGGGCGGAATATCGCTCTGAACTATCAATTTTACAATGGTTTACTATGGGCAGAGCTATCTATTACTGCGATATCCGACTCATTCTAATAAGACAACAAGGGAATGATATTTTTAATGCGTATACAACCGATTCATGTGAAATTATAGATACATTTTTTATACATTAATCTCATATTGTCGTAAGTTTATTTTCTTTCGCTTCGGTCGTCGCGTACATACTCCCGCCGTGCAGCGTCGGTCGACTCGTCGCTGCATCCATCTTCCGTGGGAGTGGCGGCCGATGCGAATATCACCAGTCGCTTGGTCGGTCTGCGTAGCACTCCTCCGGCTGTCTTCAGATCGACGACTCGTACTGTGCCGTCTCGCCCGGGAAAAGTGGCGATGACGACTCCCTTGGGCCACGTGTTGCGTGGCAGGTTGCTGTCGGCGATGAGCACGATGTCCCCGATGGCGATGGTCTTCCCGGTCCCGTGGGGCTCCCGCCGGTGTTGCAGCTCGGGTAGGTACTCTCGTACCCAGCGCGCCCAGAAGTGGTCGGCGAGGCGCTGTGCTGCTCTCCAGTGCGGGCGGCCTATCAGGTCGCTCTCGTCGAACTCGCCCGGCAGTGGGACGCGCGCTGAACCTCCCAGCAGAAAGTGGTTGGGAGTGATGGCTTCGTCGTCTTCATGGTGCACGGACACGTGGGTGAGAGGCCGGCTGTTCACGGTGTATTCGGCCTCGGCGAGTAGCGTCGTAAGTACCTCTTCGGGCGGACTTCTTTCTTGCAAAACCGCACTTAGCGCGATTTTGACGGACTTCACGAGGCGTTCCCACGCCCCGCCCATGAATGGCGCTCCCGGCGGTATGTACCTCCACCGGATGCTGCGGATGCTTGCTTCTTCGCTCGTCGCCTGCTGCACTGCCTTCTTCATTTCGTTTTCTGCGCCGTGGAAGTTGGTCCCGTTGTCCGACCAAATTTCGGTAGGGCACCCGCGGCGCGCTATCATGCGCCGTAGTGCGTGTATGGCGGAGTCCGTCGATAGTGAGGCGGCCAACTCGAGGTGCACGGCTCTCGTAGTAAGACACGTGAAGAGCGCGACGTAGCGTTTTTCTTGACGCCTGCCCACGGTGACTGTCAACGGCCCGAAATAATCCAATCCGGTGTACGTGAATGGCCGTCGGTGATGAGCGAGGCGCGTCGGCGGCAAATCTCCGGTAGGTGGCGACGGTGGCGCCGCCCTCCTTATGCGGCAGTTTATGCAACTGCTTATTATTCGTTTCGTGACGGGTCGAATGCGTAAAATCCAATAGTGTTGTCTGCACTCGTTGACTGTAGTTTCCACCCCGGCGTGGAGAAGGCTTCTATGTGTGTGTTCTATCCACAGTTGGGTGGCTCGATGGTTCCCGTCGAGTATCGCCGGTGTCTTCTGATTTTCGGTCACTCCCGCCGCTGCGTTGACCCGGCTTCGTAGGTACAACACGCCGTCGTTGACTATTAGCGAAAGTGGGCGGAGTCGACTGTTCGTAGCGATGGTGGCGCCCCCTCGCAGTTGTTTCAACTCGTCTTGAAATGCGTCGTGTTGTATTACGCGAACTATTATTTTCTCTGCGCGTTCGATGTATCTTCGGTCGATTGCGATGAATTTTCTTTCTTGAACGGTTGGCGTCGTTTTCTTCTTATGTGTCGGCGCCGATTTTTGATTTTTCTTCCAGTCGGGTTCCTTTTCGTTTTTCTTTCTTCTGTAGTTAATTCGGTCGGTTTTCGCTTGGCAGAGGTCGATGAACTGTAGTACTCTTGCCGTAGTCCGAATTAACTTGTCCCAGCGCGAAAATCGAGTGACGTCCGGTGCAGCTTCGGATATTGACGGCGCTTTCTTCGTGCTTATGTGGTGCACGCGTTCTTCCCCGGTGACATCGGTTGCGGTTGCAGTTTCGGCGGGCCATTCTTCTTGTTTGTTTCGTAGAAACGGAGGCCCGGTGAACCATCTGTGGTAGCCGTAGAAGTCGTGCGGTGATATTCTTGTGGCGTCGTCTGCTGTGTTGAGCTTCGTGGGCACCCATCGCCACTCGTTGATGGTGCTGAGTTCTTCGATGGCGGCTATGCGATGCGCGACGAATGGCTTGAATGAGCGCGATCCCGTTCGCACCCAAGACAATACTGTTTTGCTGTCTGTCCAAAATGTCTTCGATTCTGGTTTTCTTGAGTGCTCTTCTATCACGGTGGCGGCCATTCTTGCTCCCAGGACTGCGGCTTGTAGCTCGAGGCGCGGTATCGACGTGACTTTGAGTGGAGCCACGCGTGCTTTCGCCGTGATGAGTGACACGTCGACTTGACCTCCCGGTGACTCGGCCCGCCAGTAGAGTGCGGCGGCGTACGTGGTGGCGCTGGCGTCCACGAAGATGTGCAGCTGAAGTGAAGTGGCTTCGCTGTATCCTATGTAGGCTCGTGGTACTTTGACGCCTCGTAGGTCCTTCATGTGTTGTAGCCAGGTCGTCCACTGCTCTGCGAGGTCGGTGTCGATTTTCTTGTCCCATTCTGTGCCGCGTCGCCAAATTTCTTGTATGATCTGCTTTCCCCTGACTGTGACTGGTGATGCAAGTCCCATTGGATCGTAGATTGACATCACAATCTTCAAAACTTCTCTCTTCGTGGGTGCCTTATTTGCAAGTAGGTCCGATGGGATGCGCGCCAACTCGAGATTGAACCCCAATTCGTCCGATTGCGGGTTCCACATGAGTCCGAGTACTTTTTCTATTCTTGATCCGTCGTTGAGTGTTATTGGTTGTTGAACGCGTAGCGGTCCCTCGGTGAGTGCTTGCCTTATTCGATGCGAGTTCGACACCCAGTTGCGTAAGTCGAAATTTCCGTCGGCGTGTATTTTTCTTACTTGCGTCGACACTTCTATGGCTTCTTGTTCCGTTGTAAAGCTGTCTAGGTAGTCATCCATGTAGTGCGCTTGTACTATGGCGTTGACGGCGGTCGGTTGCGTTTCTTGATATCGCTCGGCGTTCTTGTTCTTGACGAAAATAGCGGCGGCTGGTGAACACGTAGCGCCGAAGATGAGTGACTTCATTCTGTATTCTTCCGGTGGTCCCTCTCTTCTTTCGCCGCGCCATAGGTACCGCAGTGCATCTCTGTCTTCCGGTCGGATCCCCACGCGCATGAACATTTCGGCGATGTCGGCTGTCACGGCGTACTGGTGTTGACGGAATCGCATCATGACTCCTATCAACGATCGAAGTAGGTCCGGCCCGGTGAGAAGGCAGTCGTTGAGTGAGGTGCCTCCGGTCTTCGCAGCTGCGTCGTGTACGATGCGTAACTTGTTTGGCTTCAACGGGTTGATGACTGGAAAATGCGGCAGGTACCAAGTTCTGTCTTCTGTTGATGTCGGCGGTGCTCGCTCGGCGTATCCCTTTTCGATGAGCGCGTCCATTTGTTCTATGTATTTTCCCCTTAGGCGTGGATCGCGGTCGATTTTCTTCTCTGTGGTGAGCAGCCGTCTGTACGCATTTTCGTAATTGTTGGGCATCTTGATGTCCTCTTTCTTCCAGAGTAGCGCGGTTTCAAATTTTCCATCTTCTTTTCTGTGGGTGTGTTCTTCTAGCATCTTGATGGCTTTCTCCTCTGATCGGAATGCGGTTTCTTCTTTTCGATGTCGATCGATTCCAATGCGAAGTGATGACGAAGTAGTTCATCCATTTTCGAATCTTCTGTTTCTTCGGTGAGGTGGTTCACGAAATGAACCCGGTGACCGATGGTGCGCGAGTCTGTGCCGTGGAGTACCCATCCCAGAGCCGTCTTCGATGCCACTAGCTGTCTTCTATTCCCCCGGCGGACTTCGCTGGCCAAGAGTAGGTGCCAGTTGTCTTGCCCGATGAGGATGGTCGGCCGGGCGTCTTCATAGGTGACGTGCTTCTCGATTCCCCGCAGGTGCTTGCAGCCCCATAAGTGTCTTTCTTCTATGGTTTGCGGTGAAATCTTCATTTGGTCGATGGTGCGTGCTTGCACCTTGAAGCCTCTGTTCTGTCCCTCGATCTTGAAGGTGACCCGGCGCGACTGTGTCTCTGGCAGCTTGGCGTCGATCGTTTCTATCTTCAGTCGCTCGGTAGGTCCCTCGGCTCCTATCTTCTCGGCGGCCCTCTCTTCTATAAGTGTGACTGTAGAGCCGTCGTCCAGTAGCGCGTACGTATCAAAATGTCCGCTCGGTCCCGTAATGCGAACCGGAATTATCTTCAAGTACGCGTCTCGCTTGCGGCTGCTGTGTGTGCTGGCCACCCTCTCGGTTTCTGTGTTGCTCGTGGCTGGTTCTTCTTCACGTTGCGACTTCGGTTTGTAGTGAAGAAGTGGGTGGTGTGAGCGCTCGCAGCCGTCCCTCTCGCACGCTCGCGTCTTGCATCTGTGCGTCTTGCTTCTGTATTGTAAGCAACGGAAACAAAGGTTGCTTTTCTTCGCTATTTCCCATTTTCTATCTTGATCGGCGGTCTTGAACGTAAAGCAGGTGGCCGTCGAATGTCCGGATTTCTTGCATACCGGACATGGGAATCGATCTTCAGGCGCTCTTCTATTATGTGTCGCCTCGATGTTATGTGTTCGAAATTTTCTTATTGTGGAGTTTTCTTCATTTCCAATGTACTCCGGTGGGGCGTATCTTGCGTTATTCTCTGGCTCGACTTCGATGAACTCGGCGAAAATCAATAGTTCCGGATCCGTCTTCATTTTTTCTTGCATTCGGTGATTGTTGACGTAATCGTTCCATCTGAAGCGGATAGTCGACGGCAGCTTTTCTATAATTGTCTTCATGATGTCCGGCGCACGTAGGTTCTCGTTTTGCCCCAGTACTTGTAGTGCGACGACGCTATTCTTGATTTTGTTTGCAAAAATCACGATGTCCCTCGGCGAATCGGTGAGTCGGGGTAAATGGCGCAGCTTTTCTATCTCGGTTGCGGCGATGTTGTCCGGGCGGCCGAATCTGTGCTCCAATTGCTTCATAAAGTCGCCCGGCGTAGTGTTGCTTATTAGCATGCTGCCCACGGCTTCTCTTGCCTTCCCCTTGAGGGCTCTTCTTAATCTTGATGAGTTTTCCGCCGACGATAGGTAGGTTGCGGATTCTAGGTACGCCGCCCTGAAGGTGAGCCATTCTGTGTGCGCGCCGCTGAAGGGTGGCAGCTCTCCGACGTAGCGTGGACCCGGTGCAGGCGGTACGGCGGCACGGACGGCGGCGTTGATTGCGACGGCCAGCTCGGAGACGTTCATTCTGTCTTGCTGGACCGGCGGTGGCGGTGGCGGCAACGTAGGGGCGACTTGTTCTTGAGCTTCATCAATACGGGACGGCGGACTCTTCTTAATGCATGGCTTCAGCGCCCCTGGGACTGGATCTTCGGCAAGTGGTGCGACGGACCCACCAATCTGTACGGTGTCCTCGACGGTCGGTCTTCTATACGGTTCGGTGGTGCCGCCGTCGGGGGTGGTGTCCTTTGTCGCTGTGTCCAGCCAGGTGATGACGCGTTCTTCATTCTCGGTGCCATGTGTGCTATCGGTTTCTCTTCTATCTTCTATTTGCGGGTCCTCTTGGTCCTCATCTTCGCTATCTTGCTCTTCCATTCGTATCTTCGCCCTTATAGTCTTCTCTAATTCTTCATATAACGCCGCCAGGCGCTTCTTCTTTGCTGCTCTTCGTGCAGCTATCTTCGATTCTGTTCGGTGTGATGTCATTGCAGCTGATGGCGACTTCGGCGGTTGGTCGTGGCGCAGCGGGTACGGTGGCCGCGTCACGGTGTCGCTCCCTTCCGATGGCGCTCTTGACGGGGGTTGGACAGGATTCTCTCCTGCGGCGGTTCGCTCTGGCTCTTCGATGCTTCTCTCGATGCGCTCCTCTTCGGCCTGGTCCATTTTGTCAGCTTGAGATCTTGTTCGTGGCATTTTTCTTTCTTCAATCTTCTATATTTTCTGTCTTCAATCTTCTATAATTGACCACGACGATCTTCTTTCTTCAATGTTCTATAATTTTTCTTCAATCTTCTATAATTTTTCTTCAATTCTTCCTCGGCACTGTAGATCCGGCTCGATGCGACCAAAAAATGTACGGCACGCCGGGTACAGCTTGAATAGATGGCCGCTGAGAGGAGCTGATGTTGTCCAGAGTGAACCGCTTGGTTGTTTCTTCCTGTTCCTTATGGTAGGAGCGCCTGTCGCTGAATGCATGTCGGAGCATGTTCCGACTCGAATTTTATATGCTAGGACTGAGCTGGCCAGCGATCCATTACCTCACCCACGCTATACTTTATTTTTCATTTTCTCAAAAATTACATTAGTGCGAGCTTAAAACTAATTGTACATACATCGGGCATACATTTAGGCATATTTTTAACACAGTTATGTGTCCGTAAACGTGATATTTTAGGTGTGGCGCGCAAAAAATAGGTCTCCGCAATATTTATACTTTCCCCCTCCATAGGGCTTCGCCCTGCCACGGGGCTTCGTTGCCCCACCCGCGCGCTCCGGGCGCGCCGGGTGGGGAGCGCAACATGTCTCAGAAAACGGTTCTATACAAATAGGTTTTGTCTCCTACACGGTACATTTTTACACTTATTGATGTGATACCTATTTATTTACGTAGCCCTACGCGTTACCTATCTAATACAACAAGTTTCTTACAAGAATATCAACAAACAACAGCTCTACGGCCCTATAAAGTTTATAAATTAAAAGGTCTTAAAAATCCTACTTATACTCACTTAATGCCTAACTATCATATACCATTTTATAGAAGAAGTAAAAACACACAAAATAACATCATTATTATAACAATTATACCTATATCCTATTGACTATTCATAAAAAACTATTCCCGATATTTTCCTTAATTACGCCTAAACTACTAACACGATTCATACAAAACTTCGATATATTATTCCTATAACTACCTACTTTCTAATAAGATATAAAATAAATCAATCAAAACATAAAACATATTATTATCGAAAACTATCAACTCAGGCAAAATCCTATAAGATGTGAGACAAGGACAACCTATTGTCTCCGTCCCTCCTATAGGTCGGAACTATCAGTATTCTGACTAGTTTCCCCGCGCCACCGCTTGGCGTCGTGGCGATCGTTTAGATAAAGTCTTATAAGATTATTGGAGAGAACGGGGCGGAATATCGCTCTGAACTATCAATTTTACAATGGTTTACTATGGGCAGAGCTATCTATTACTGCGATATCCGACTCATTCTAATAAGACAACAAGGGAATGATATTTTTAATGCGTATACAACCGATTCATATGAAATTATAGATACATTTTTTATACATTAATCTCATATTGTCGTAAGTTTATTTTCTTTCGCTTCGGTCGTCGCGTACATAAATGTTGACACAAAATGAGTTTTACATTTTTTTTATCATCATCGTAACAATCATCACGATATGTCCCATTGTTCCCAATTGTCTCTGCCGTTATTGCATAAGTATTCCCTATGTAAATATATAAATATATATAATGTTAGAAATATAGGGTAGAAAAGCAGTAATCCATGCAGATCCCGTCATGCAAGTGCAGGTCCGCATAATATTGTCAAATCAGGACGCGATAATTGAATAATGAGAAACCAGATAAGGCGAAGACTCGTCTTTGACGAAATTGGTCGCATTCTGACGGTAAGTGACGTCAAAAGCCACGAAAACAGGCATGCGTGTAAGAAAAGAGCATAGAAAAATGTAAAGAAAGCGAAATGGTAGAAGGTCACAGCGCACCTGACCCACCCGGCACCCTAGTCGAGTGCCGGGCACCGCCTCGGCGCACGCGGTTGATATTCTTTGTAAGGATTTCTAACGGGATGCGCGCACTAAAGAAACTCCGTGCCGTCATCGCCTCGCCTCTCTCGAAAGCTGTCAGCGTACAGGCGGCGGGCGAGAAACGTGTCGTACCTCTTCTCGCTCGCTCGTATGGCGCCCGTGGCCTACCCGCCTTAGGCCGTATACAGAAAGAACGCTGGTAGCCTACCAGCGCTTATTGTCGCCGACAAGTTCTCGGCACTTATCGGCACTGGTCCATAGAAATGCCTGGGAACCGCCAGTTACCTTTTTTTTTATTACGCAGGTAAAAAATCTTTTTACAAACGACAGCGCCTGTAAGAGGCACACCGCCCGAACGGATCTCACACCTGGCTCCCGCAAGTTTTACGGACCCCCCAGTGGCTGCCCACCTGGGACCCCGCAACCCTTACGGGCGCTTTACGGCATAATATCCGCTAAAAAAGTCCTGCGAATACCTTCTCCACTGCCTGATGCGGAGCCGCAGGATCCCCTTGGTGGGATTTCTCCGCATCCCCGCACCTAGCAGCTTCCCGGCCTCGCCGGGGCTCCACGGCAGGGATCTCCCGAGGTACTGCGGGGACCCCGCAGACGTGCGCAGATAGGCCCGCGCATGGGGGCTGGATACGCGGCCTAGTGCCCACCATACCGCCCCCCGTCCACTGCGGAGGGCTATAGCCCTCCGCCCTCTTGCATGTTGCTTCTCTCACGCCTCTTTTAAAGGATCCCAGGTTGTAAGAGGGACCCACACGTGAGCGGGCAGAGCATACCATTTACGGATAGTGCGACAAAGAAATGAGTCACCAAATTTCTTTGTACGCGTTGGAATTGTGGCCACAGTAAAACGGTGACAACGTAGGCCAGCGCGCGTGGTCCTCTGAAGGAAAGGGGAAGGTGGAATAAGAGAGAATAACTCCTCAGAACACTCACCGTGGTACAAACGATAGAACGCGCTTAGTGACGGCACGTCACGGCGTAATTGAAGAGGCTCAAGGTGTTTAGTCACTTCCTCATCGCCTATGATGCGGATCGCGCGCCGCTGTAACCTATCCAAAGCATCGAGCAAGTACTTGGCGGAGCCATCCCAGAGGTGCGAGCAATATTCCACGCAGGACCGCACTTGCGTTTTGTACAACAAGCACAGTTGATCGGGCGTGAAAAAACGCCGCACCTTGTTCAGGACTCCGAGTGTTTTTGTCACGGTTTCGATGTAGTCCTTTGGATTCAGGTCTGAGCGAACTTCCATACCGAGCATGGAAATGTTGCTCTGCAGCGGTAGTGTTGTGCCCTGAAGAGATGGAAGGGGAAGGAATGGCGATGTTTTTGCCGTGAAAGCGCAAGCCTGAGTTTTCTTGGCATTGAACTCAACCAAGTTCCTGGTACCCCATTCGGAAATGTGGTCCAAAGCCTGATCGAGCTCAATGACAAGATTTTCCCGTTTCTCCTTGGTTACTACCTGCCCAGCCGCTGCTTGTCTGAGATACCCCGCATGCACTGTACTGTCGTCTGCATAGCAATGAATATTCCCAAGAGGAATTAAGTCATTAATATGCAGCAGAAAGAGAGTAGGGGATAGGACGGAGCCCTGGGGAACGCCGGCATTCACTGACATGAACCGCGAACAGCTACCATCCATAAGGGCACGAATTCTACGCTCATGCAGGAAGTCAGCTACCCAAGAACAGAACTGGGCTGGCAGACTCGCCACGCTTGTCGATAGCCTCACCCCAGATATGAGTTAAGTACGCTAGAAGATCACGTGGCCCCTGCCCATGCACCTATAGCAGTGCGAAGGTCAAGGCTCCAGCCCACCTTCAGCCTGTCGCCCTCTACCACCTTTTTGGCCGCCTCTACGGGACACCTCACCTTGGCGAACCCGTTGCCTCCCGATCCGGAGAGAATCTCCCCCACCTCTACCTTGCAGGCCCGACAGCCTCCCTTTTCCGCCACAGCCTGCACCAGCTCCTCCGCCGTCACTGTTTCATCCAGCCCGGTGATCCGCAGATCGGCTACCCTCTCTGGCCTGCCGACCTCCACGTACTCCGTCATCACCTCGCCGATGCGCTTCGCGAGGGCATCGGCCTTTACGGGACTGTCCGGTCCCGGGACCACCAAGAGTTTTGTCCCCATCCGGCTTTCCCGGATCTGGAGACCTCCCTCTATGCCGACCTCCTGGAGTCTCACCTTCTCCCTGGCCATCTCCAGCACCTTCGTGTAGGTGACCCCTTTATCCTTCGCGGTCGGCGTCAGTTTCAAGGACACAGCCGCGGTGTTTGGCACCCTCATTTTCGCTCTCCCACCCTTCGGTCGCTGCGCTTTCTTTGGCAATGGCGCGCGCGTCCTCGCCACCTCCGGCACATGGGTTGCTCTTGGGCCCGCACCCTTCTTTTTCGCCGGTTTTTGGCCACAGCACTCCAGGTTTCCACCACCGCTGCGGCCTTCTTCCCCTCCGTCTCTGCGCCACGCTGGTCCGCTGCAAGGGGCGGCCTGAACCGATCCGACGGCGGAAGCCTCTTCTCGAGGGAAGCCAGCCGAGTGCTGACCAGAGTCCCCTATGGATATCATAAGGGAGCGTTTCAGCTCCTCGACGGCGTCCAGTGGCACCAATTGTGTGGTTGGAAGAGGCGCTCTCTCCTCCATCGCTCTCCTCAGCGATCCCAACTCCGCTTGCAATTTGTCCACCTCAGCCTTCGTTTTCTAGCTTTCCTTTTGGAGACGGATGTTCTCCTCCTCTATCTGCTCCATCCTTTCTGTGTCCTTGGACCTCCGCAGGGCCATCTCCAGGAATTTCATGATCTCCTTTGTTGCCCGATAGGCCATCTCAGCGTGCTTTTTGCTCACCGGGTATTCATCCACCACGGAATCGAGGTATCTCAGACGCTGTTCAACCTGGAACCTGATCCCCGAAATCATCGCTTTCGTCCTCCGCAGGGGAAACTGGGGAAGCTTTACGCTTACCCTTCTCCTTACGGGTCGTGCACGACTTGGGGGCATTGATGTTGAGCCCACCCCATCCTCTCCGTTCCCGCCGCCTCTAAGGCGCAGGATGCCTACTCCCTCGATCGCCTCGGTAACTAATTTACCACTGCGGGACCCGGTAATCCCGCAGCGCCGGTGGCCAGCCGGAGCGCATTGGCCGCTAGTTACTCACTTCTCACCCTGGGGCCCAGCTACCCCAGAGCGTCCGGCGTCAACGGGAGCGCATGACATACTCACAACATAATTGGACATTTCTCATAGTTTTTCCCTCTTCCGGGCGAGGGAACCCTACCTGGCCTCTTCAAGGGTGATTTTTGAAAAGGTTTTCTTCCTTGTAGCCCCCGCCCCGAAGGACGGCGGTCCCCGGCCCCACACCACGTGCGGGGTTACGGGTTGGCCGGAGGCGACGCGGAGTTCGCGCCGCAACCGCCCTCACCAATGGCGTTTGCGACGCGGAGTTCGCGCCGCAACCGCCCTCACCAATGGCGTTTCCGCCTCAACCTACAGAGTCTCGACCACCGCTACCCGGGCTACCCAGGGCGCCGGCCGAGAGACCCCTCGGGTGATTTTTTAGAGAGGTTGTCTTCCTCGCAGCCCCTACCTCCAAAGGAAACAGTTCCTTTGCAGACGGCGACCCTCGGCCCTGCACTATGTGCAGGGTTACGACCTTGACCCGACTGTCGCTACCCGGGATACCCAGGACGCCAGCCGAGACCACCACCGGGTAATTTTTTAGAGAAGTTGTCTTCCTCGTAGCCCCCGCCTCCAAAGGAAACAGTTCCTTTGCAAGCGACGGCCCTCGGCCCCGCATTATGTGCAGGGTTACGAGCTTGACCCGACTGCTGCTACCCGGGATACCCAGGACGCCAGCCAGGTCTCCACAGCTGGGTATGGTCCACGCCGGCCGAAGCCGGTACCCCCCATCCGCCACCCGGGAGGACGCGCCCGATAGCAGACCCAGCCAAACTGCCACGGGGCGCCAGTTACCTGCACGGACCGGTTCCTATAAGCGTTGCTGGTAGGCTGCCAGCTTCCTTTCTGTATACGGCCTTAAGCTGGTTGACAGCACACGCCGAGGCGGTCGGGTGCCGGGTGGTTCAGGTGCGCTATGGCTATGACCATTATCACGGTAATATTATCTATACAGTAATCTATCTTCATACAAACGGTCGGAAAGCGTGTCATACCTACGCCACTCGAGTTCGCGCGGCACCCGGTGGGCATCGCCGCGAACCACCAGTCGCGAATGCGCCGCAGCGACGACCGTTTTTAAGCAGTTAGCCGTGGTTAAGCGTGCGATTTGTATTGTGAGTATTTGATTGAATTAAGTAGATACCTACACAATTTAATATGGCAAAGAGCAATAGTCGATATGGTGCTGTTTTTAGTTGCTTGAACTCTTCAATACCGCACCCAATTAAAAAAAACTCATCAATTGTAAAGTAGCTGCAGGTATATATAACCAAGTTAAAGATACTCCCTTTTCTGCTCCTTGCCAATGTTTCCCTAAAGTATTTTTAATTAAACTTTTTATACGAATGCGTATTTATTATACTATTAAATTGAATAATAAAGCTTTTCGTGCGTCTCAGTCGAGGCGTAAATATTTTTCTGTCTCAAAATCTATAATTCTTTTTTATTAAATATTACCTAAAAATAACATGTATTTTATTGAACACTTCCTAATTCATTCACAACATTTTTTTTACATATAAAATAAAATAATTACAATCACAGATCTAGAAAGAAACTCAATAGGCTAGTTGACTCATGTCAAATTGTATGAAATAAATGTTTATTTCTTAAAGTATTTGGTCTAAGGAAACTAAATATATCGATTTCACTTCATAAAATCAGAAGATTGCTGTAGAAATTTAATTTAAAAAATATTTTTTGATCTATATTTTTTAAACACTAAAAACGCTGTTCGCCACATCCGCCATGATTGTGACGTCTCTTGTAGTAAACATAACTAAATGTCATTGGCGTGTTACTGTGGGTGGATTCTTTCGTCTGACTAAATTTATCTTAAAACACTTTTAACTTTAGAAAAGTTTCTGTTTACTGTTTGTTGAGTTATAAAACGACGTCTCATGCTTATAGAAAAACAGTGCTCAATAAATCATCTCAAAGGACACACGTATTTACATTGCACTCCGTGCCTGCAGTAAGACATCGACCCTATTGCCATCAGCATAAGCCACACTGTTTTTTTTTGACAAAACTAATTATTATAATAAACTAACTATTTTGTGAAACCAGAAAGCACAAATCTGCCAAGAATTGACGCATTGATGGTTGGTGAATTTTTTGCACTAAACCCCGATTTGGGGAGGCATCTATGTAAGTACAGTGAATTTAGTATTACAATGTAGTAATAAACATAAAACTGATACAACATAAGAATAAGTGTAATAAAGTTGCGTAGGTTAATTTCTTTCGGCACTTTAATCCACAACTTTCCTGGAGATGTGTTTTTATATTCTCGTACAATACAATAATGATAATTACTTTATTTTTCGTGGTATTTATTATAAATCATGTTTATTTTATTATAAACTCAGATAAGTTATTTTCTACGTGCTTACTTGTATTTGTTTAATACAGTTGACGTCATAGCATAGATAATCTATAGACTAAAATGGCCGACAGCGTTTTTGTATGTCCATGAAAAGTCTTTTTTAAAATTAAAAATTTGTAGCTTTCTAGGTCTCAAAAAGATACAATACATTTTTTTCGGTCTAATAGAACATTTATTAACCATTTAAAACCTTTTTCCAAAAAGGGTCAACTAGCCTATTATGTAGATGAAATTAAAATACCGAAGGCGGGCAGCCCTACCGCGTGTTTACATCCCGCTCGGCCGTAGACAGTTATTTCAAGGATAGGGCCGAGTCAAAATACTGTATAGATAATATTACCGTGCCATTATGGTGCTCTTTTTGCCTACCCCGTCCGGGAAACGGCGCGGCAGCGTTAAGAAAAGCGTGTATGTTTTATCTATTGTTTAATTATTACTGGGATTAATATATACCTGCATAGGTGTTATTATATGAGGGTATTTAACAGATTTCACACTACATGATAAGTTTATTATCTAATACACTCCCCGAAAAAAAAAGGGTCAACCTGAAAACAGTAATATCATATATTTCGGCGTAGCTTCTAGACATTCATTACCCTTAGCACGAACCAATATCGAATTCGTATCGTTTGCGAGTCCGAAATGTCATTGTCAAAAGTGTACTGATTTTTAGTTCTCGTTGCGTACTTTGTGCCGCTGCTGTTCAAGTTTCCAAACTATTCTAATTCGATATTGGTTCGTGCTAAGGGTCTAGATGTGCTTGTAACAGCCTAAACTGAATAAATGATTTTAATTATGATTATGATTGATTATTCTTCAAATGATTATTTTGAACAATACTGTGTATTATTTCATGAGTATTTTTTTCAGATTCTCTTTAATTCAAAGATCTAGCTAATATTCTTCCAAAGTTAATATTAGGAGAAACTTTATCTTTGCGGGCGAGTGTATATCAATAGGAAGTGTTTATTTAGATATCATTGTCCATTCTTAATCTATATATATTTATGGATTGCTGTTGACTCACATTTATTTACCTTGTTTAAAATCTTCATGAAATAATATTGAAATGTGTTCATATGTATAGTAGGTATTTACTCACATTGATCATATTTATGTTCATAGCAGTATAAGGTCCAGAATGCAGTTGATTTACCGATTTCATGGCTTCTTCTAGAGATGTCCTATAATCGATCATAACATTTAACAATCGATTTAACTGCAAAACCCAAATAAATGGTAGATTTAAGGTCATATTGCAAAATCGTAACATGTTTGGTGATAGGTAGTCCCATCCGATTTACAAAAAGCTGTTCCCGACGTCGAGTACGACGATTTGAACAGGCTCCTCAGTTAAAATGAAGAAAGAAGAAAGAAAAAAAAAGAAGGGAGTCGGTTTAAAAGAAAATTCTACTAAAAACAATTTATCTCGACCAAGGGTAATACGACCTTGGCTCAGTAATTCTCGTCATTTTCTTTAGTGTTTTTTTATTTTTCATTAAATATTTTCTTTTGATATAAAAATTGGTAAAATAAAGCAATTATTTTGTAATTTTTTGGTTATTATTAAAACTTGATACATAGTTTTAATAATAACCAAAAAAATACAAAATGATTTTCCCACTGTACCCACTATTTGAGGAGCTCGATGGCGCAGGTGGCTAGCGCATACGGCCCGCGATCGTGAAAGTTCAACTTTCGTCATTGGATGGGTGACTAAAAACTCATGATTTCGAGCTTGAGCTTCGTGCTTCGGCAAGCACGTTAAACCGGTGGTCCTGGTTGCATCTGCAGTCGTTAGCACCAACCAATCCGCACTGGGCCCGCGTGGTGGGTCACGGCCCAGTCTCCCTATTCCATCCATAGAGGAGGTTTGTGCAGTGGGACATCAATAGGCTGATGATGATGATGTTGACATACCCACTGTGCAAGAGCACATTCATCATCGAATTTAAGGAATACTCCTCATCTCAATTAGGTACCTACTCCAATTTACTCACCTTTGTTACTGCAACATCTTTTGGCATAAAAGATCCATGACCACCTATACCCTCGACTGTGAACTTCATTGCTGAAATTTTAACTTCTAATCATATTTATGTAGATAACAAAACAGCAAACGTTAAAGTAATCATAAAGATTATGGAGATTTCGAAATTTTATGGTTTCTTCTTTACATCATATAATATACCTACCTAGTCAAGTCATAAATTCTGTCACATGTTTAATATAAAATAATTGAAACAAGTTTATTCATTATGTAACTATTTATATAACAAAATGAACTTAACAAAACATAGATTCTTATGACAATAAAGTATATTCAAAGGTTTTTCACGTGATTTTGAATATAGGCCTCCAATCTGCGCGGCCAGTCGTCTATCGCAGACGAGCACGAACGAGGTCCATGTCAATATCGGCGGCTGCCTTAATCAAGGATGTCTTGAGTGGCTCCAAATTGCGATGAGGCTTTGAGCACGCCTTTTCCTCCAAGTGTTGCCATATCTTGTAATCTAACGGACTTAAATCTGGACTGGATGAGGGCCAGTCTTCGTGCCGGATGAAGTCGATTTCACGCGCCGCCAGCCAGTCTTGTGTGCTTTTCGCTCTATGAGCTGGCGCCTAATCTTCTTGGAATACCCAGTGCCTGTGCGTATTGAACATGGTATGAGAAACAGGTTCCACACGGTTCGTCAGGACTGTATTTGATACAGAACTGCATTCGTTTTTACACCTTTCTCACAAAAATGTACCTCTGTTAAGCCCCAATATGAAACTCCCAACCATAACATGAGTGAGGATGGAAAATGACCTCGTTGGACACGCGGAATACGGTTGCTCGCTTCTTCACTACTGTGCACCTTATCATTTTGTTTGTTGTAGCTCTCTTCTTCGGTAAAAATTTTTTCATCCAAAAAAAGAATTTCCAGATATTTTTTTTCCCGCGTACCGCTTCAACAAAGCGCGGCATCTCTTCAGTCTCAGGTCCATTAGACGAGCATTCAAACGATGTCCTGTTTTTTTCTTCGATATGCCCGAAGCCCTAAGTCTTAACACCCTTTTCACCGTGGTTCTGCTTAACCCCATCTGAAGGGCCAACAGTTTCTGCTTACGTTTGAGATTTCTTTGAATTCGCTCCTTCACAGCTTTTATCACTGCTGGAGTCCTAAGAGACCGAGGGCGACCACTTCTTGACCTGTCATCTACACTAGTCTTCATTGTATCGTTTGATGGTACGATAAACAAATCTTTTGGTTATATTCAAAATTTTCAGTATGTCAAAAATTTGAATTGGCGCGTAACCGCAACGATGCATATAACTGCAACACGGTCTTCTTTAAGCGTCCAATCCATATTTAAAAATTAGTAAAATTCTTAAATTAATTTTCATGAACAATTCGAAATTCGAATTCAATAAACTTTTTTGTGGCCAGCATTCTAAAAGAAAAGTTTTTACAGTGTGTTAATACTTATGACCTGACTGTATATATATATAATAATAAAAAGTATAAGTTAGCATTTCATCATGTCTAGATTAAATGAAAATAACAATATTAACTTAATATACCTACTTATTATTTTAACAAGGGTTATAAAGACATATTAATTTTTAGGTACCTAGTAAAACAAAGAATTTATTAAGTGCAATATAAATCTTATCGCTATTAGATATGAATAATATTTATTTTTCATTAGACGCAATTCATACGTACACCATGCTCGCTTGTCTTGATATGTCACATACAAATTTTCATCCGATTGGCTGCCGAGACCTTCATCTAATACAAATCCAACGTTAAGTTCTTTAAACTTTTTCATCTTCAGAAATTCTCGCATTCCTTGAAATCCCCCAATTTCTTCGTCTACGGAGGATAAAAACATAAATATTTATGTATACATAATTTTCAGGGCACATTCTTAACATAATTTTCAGTACCAAATCTATTGTTTCCATAGGTCCCTAACTTAAAAAAATCCGGAAGAGGTAGAGTCGCATATTAAGAGGACTCGTATCATCAAAAAACAGGAGAAGTGCGATGCGACTCAACCACAAAGGGTTCCGTACTGTGTTATAGGTGAAATTATAGCTAAACTATAATTTGATTTCCAAAAAACACTTTTGAAATCGCAGTTCCATGGGCCAAGTTAGTGAAATGTCCATGCGCAGTTTAAACCCAACCTAACCTACATTTCTGGCAGTAGTTCGTTTATGCTTTTACGTTATACAAGTTGAATGTGTGAATTGAAAATATTAACAAAAAATTTTGGTCTTTGATATTTGCCAATTTGCTTATAAATCATTGGACATAATAAAACTTGACGACCTAATAAAATGATGTCATATGATTTTTTTTACCAAGTAAATAAAAAACGAAATGTAATGGAAATTAAACTTAGGCAATAAGTCTTTTGGATTAATTCGGCGAAAAAATGTTGCCCAAAGGCAGTACTCCATAAATTTCATTTATAACACATTTGCTCGTAAAGAGTCTCTTATTGCACCAATTTCAATATCATAATCTAAAACATTACACAAACGTGCGGTAATGTAAAGTAAAACGCACGGCTTATTATGTTCCGTCTAAAAACGAACGATACTTTTTTAAATCTTAGCAAAGACTTTTTATGTCAGAAAGGTAGCCAACATTTTCTTAATAAAATTAACTTTGGGAGATAAAATATAATATATAAACATTTAATTCTTTAATTTGATTAATTTTGACAATAAATTACAACCGGTAACAAATTCACAAAAATATTAAATTACTTTATTAGTAACACTGGCTGTTTTTTGTTCTTTTGCCTAAAGAAAGCGTTGATGCGCGCGCATCGCTAATCTGTGAAAATATATTTCTTTCTCTTTTTGCTGTATTGTTTTTTTTTGAAAATATTGTCAAGTAGCAGCGAATTTATTAATTTGACACCGCCAAAAGTCGAAAAAGGCTACGCTAAGCCACTGTGCCGAAAAAGCCACGGATAGATACTTACAGTCAAGCGTATCAAAATTTCATCTTATGGAAAACAAACAAAGGTTCAAATTCATTCACAGAAAGTACTCGCAAATGTGTTATAAAACGTCGTATGACATAGGCACGTGCGGTTTGATAATTACAGCCTCTGCCCTCTTATAGCCCTCACCTAATATCGCCTCGGCTGTAATTCCCAACTTAGCGCACTTATATCATAATGTACTATTCTAAATCACAAAGTGTGAATAAAGTAACTGAAAAAAAAACCAAATCATCGTCATGATTCTTATTGATCCTGCGACGATGGCGCGGGTACATCGGTTTTTGTGGCTCGTGCTAACGCTTTATGGGGTGTGAATGGCCTGTTACATTTAAACCGTCCAAATTGCTTTCTAGCACAAGCTTGGAAAGTAGTACCTCTTTTAGAGTTATATTGCCATGGTACCTCAACTAGCAAATCTATGTCATAAGAAAATCAGCAGCACGTTTCTATTTCAGCTATTATTAGTGGTGAGACTGATTTTCAAAATTTCGAGCGAGCGATCTGTACACGTTCACTCGATATGATTTGGGCGCACTTCTTTCAGCTTTTAATACTATGAATATTGTAAAATTATCGTTTAAATAACCAAATAGTCGAAAGAATATCGAGTAATCGCAACGGGCTGGATTCAGAATCAAGTCGCCTGAATTTGAGGCTACTGGATTTGTAAGGGGTTAAAGTAATATCGTTTTTGCCTCCCTAAAGTAACTGATTGCCGGAGATGCGTATAAATATTTTAAAAATATTTTCAAAAATTCGTAACATAAAATTGTAAATGAGTGGACCGTACGTAACGTAGTTTTGTATAATTGTTGTCTTTAAAGCAAAATATTAAACAAGCGCATGAAACGAAACGCAAAGCGCCGTTTTGAATGTAGATTTTGACAGATACGTTGTGCGTCATTCATTCCGTTGCTTTCGAGTTTTAGTGAATGTGCTCCCGTGATAAAATTTGTGATATTTTAACGATTTGGCTACGTTTTTCAGTGTGTGACATTCGCTGACGAAAACGGATTGGTGTTAACTCAAAAAATATGCAGAACACATCGCGGCTAAACTGTACTTCCAGAACCCAAGTGGTGATACTTCACACTAGGTTAGGTTGGTGTTGTGATCATACCGCGCGAGCCGAGCGAGCGAAACGAGCGTGTTGCGGTAGCGGCCGGCGAAGCTCCAAAAAAATTTTTTTTTAAAAGAGCCTTTTTCTATGAAAGTTAATAAGTATTTCCGGCGACTGGAAATAGTGGGGGGAGATTCAATTCCCTCCCCCATCCCTCCCCCCTCCCACGCAAACCCCAAAACGGGCAACTTATTTCTAAATTTTTACCAGCTGTCATGAGACTTATATTAGTATAAAGATGATCGAAATATGTCTTCATAAAATTATCGAGTGAATCCGTTATAAATCCGTAGAGTAAACGTTAACTAGACATGCTTTTGCAGCCAAAAAGCGTTCAATGCAATAAAATCCAGAAAGATGCGTTTAAACGGATTTTTAGGGTTTCCCAGTCCGGACAAGGAACCATAAAAGTTTCGTCGTGTCCGTCTGTCTTTCCGTCCTCGGCTTGCTTGGAGACCCTTAGTACTAGAGAGCTGTAACTTTGTGAAGATATGTATATTAATCATGCCGACGAAATGGTAGAAAAAAAAAAGGTAGCTCCCCTATATGTAACCTGGAGATGATTTTATTTTTTCATTGTTTATCACATCGTGTGAGGTATAGTTGAATAGGTCCTTTAAAATTACTCGGGGTTATTAAGACGATTTTTCGATTTAGGGATCCGTTTGCGAAATATTGAATATTAAAATGATAATTTTTGTTCTTGTAAACTTGAAGGTTAAAAGTCTTATCATTGAGGTCGACCGGATTAAACTACAATCAAAAACAACCAGCTTTCCTCCAACACCGAACTACTCATACCAGGTGCGGCTTCAGAGTCCGGGTGACGTGTACAACCGAACTATCGCAAGACTACCTGCTACTAGAGGCGGACGAAATACTAACCAGGCATATACGTTACGTGTATTGTGCGCTGCAGTGTAACATTTTGATTCTTTAACCTCCGTATCGCTTCTATGTATTGGATGCCAAGGTCCTTACTGTCTTGCGCGCCACGTGCATAAATGTTACAGTGTTCATCGATGTGGGCCGCGTATGGTGGATACATCCAGCCAACCTTTAATACACAACATTAGAAAGCATTTTAATATCAGGATTTTCTGGTAAGCACGAAATAGCAATTCGCAATAGCTCGTTTTAGAACCTCTAGCTAGTAAGCTCCGTTGATCATGGTACTTTATCTTTCAATGTTATTTTTAATTTACTTAAGTACACAGCTGTACACACAATGAAGTACAGAACGTCAACAAATTGGTTCGTTACAAATTGGTTCTTTGTTTATAAGTTTTAGTCATTATATTTGCATACCTGAGAGAAAACACAAAGGATGAGAAAAAAAAACGCTTACGTGCATTGAATAATTTTCTAAATCATGTTTTTGATACAAAATAACATTACTCAGTAGGCAAAAATATTACTCACGTATCTACATTACAATTTTTTCTAGAAAAAGCACAAGACATAAATTTAATTTATTATTATGTATTATTGTTGTATTTATTATATATTTTTTTAACCATTTAGCTGCTCTATGTTTAAATATAAGTAAAATATTACTAGAAAAAAATCAATGCGGACCAGGCAGCAGACGGGTCTCGAAGCCGCACCATTCGATATCAGGGCGAATGGACTGGCATTATGCTACCGCGGCCATGATGGTCGTTTCGAATTCTTTCTAGTCTTTCTTCAGCTGCAAGGCAGCGCCATCTCTTCGCATTGTAGGTGTATGCAACCCACAATATATTATTTCCTAGTTTTTAGGGTTGTGACGAAGGGGTGGTGCTATTCTAGGCCTGCACATCACGACATACATAAATTACAATAAATATAATATAAATAGATGCAAACTATAAATAAAAAAAGAGATTACGTATTCAAGTCAGGTAGTGTTCACGCACTTGTTTTTTGAACTACATCTTATTGTTAGAATTACGAATGCTAAGCATGGTAGAGCATTCCACAGGCGTATGGCAGTAACAGTCAAAGGTTTGGATCCAAAGCCAGAATGATGAGTGGGGATTGTTAGACTAAAATTTCTGCACGAGCGAAAATCACGATGGTTGGAAGTGCCCAGAAATTGAAATCTAGATTTCAGGTAGTAATTCTTGGTACTTAACGTTAGAAAGATATTGGTTTACATTACCGTTGTACAATAATGGGTTCAAGTTACTTGAATCAAGCAAAGCGAATTGACGATAACTACCTAAAATAATGACCTGGCATTTTAATGGATATACAAAGATACCATAGAAGTTCGACAATCAAAGATTTTTTGTATATCATGATTTAAGCAATATATCATGAATTGAGCAGCCGCTAAATTATGCATTTCGGCTTGAACGTAGAGTTGGAAATCGTCAGCATCCAGATAGTAAGAGGATTGAATCAAGTTAGTAAGGAAATTAATAAAATGTGAAAACAGAAGAAGAAAGAGAATGCCGCCCTGTGAAACACAAGCAGTAATATCGCAAAAGCTAAAGATACTTTGATCAATACGAACAGCCTGTTGAATTCCACGAAGATAAGAAAAGAACTAGGTCCTCACCGAAGAAGAGTGAGGATTGCAAGGAGACTGACGAAGTCGACCATGTTGAAAGCGTTAAAAAAACAATCAGGACTATACTGTCAACTGCGATTTCTCCATGCCGAATCGAACTTCATCATCGCAATAACACATCCGATATAGTAGACCGATAAGAAATTTGCCTGTGGGGTTGAGGTCCTTTAAGGAACTAATTACTCCAGTGTGAAGAATTCAAGTGTAAATTCTAATTAGATGTCTTATTCTATGTACTTAGTTGTATGTAATCTAGTGTAATGAATTCAAGTATAAAATTTAATCTTATCACCAACACCGTCAGCTTCCACGACGTCGACATGCGAGTTGAGCATGATGCTAGGCAGCGAGGACTCTGTCCCGGGCCAAGTTAGGACGCATATCGGCTTGCCGGCTGGTTCGTAGACCGCAAACTCCAGGCCGATATCAGTAGCTAGCGATTGTAATAGATTTACAGCTTTATCTGAAAAATAAATCACATGATTGGCGAAATGCGAAAGGAATTCTACGCTATGAGAAATAGCGAAATGTACTAAAAGGAGTCTCGTGCCGGTATTAATAATTAAAATAATAACTCCAATGATACACACTGGGTTTATGAGAACGTCGACTCTGTTTGTTAGAAAATAGAAGGATTTGTTTTTGCCTTATAAAGGTCGAGATAAACAGTATCCACAACACACATACGTGAATCCTCCAGTAGCTCCTATACAAAAAGACTGACGGGCGGGCCCAATAGACATGGCCGATTGTGTAACGTGGTGTTCTTACAATCTACAAGTTTTAATTTTGGCGAAGGCGCATGGTAGTTTTCAGGAAGTTACAGGATTTGGTACCGCCCCTTTAATATACCTAATTGGCTGGTTTTTGCAGCAGCCGCAACTTCAGTGAAATTTTAAATATTTGGTTTTAAAATTAATAATAGGCTAGTTAACTCTAGTCAAATTGCACTATAAAAATATTTATTTCTTATAATGTTTGGTATGAGGAACCTAAATACATCGATTTCACTTCATAAAATTAGGAGATGGCTGTAGTAATTTAATTTGAAAAATGTCGAATCACAAGTAAAATAACAGATTTTTGTTATTTTCAAGCGGTCTATGTTGGTCGATTTATTTACCGAAGTGAAAATCTATTGAGGTGAGTGGAATTCCATCTGTTTCAATGCAGATTTCGCAATACGTCAGGAACATTTTCTGAGTTTGTTTTTATTACAGATAGAAAGAAAGAAAAGAACTTCAAGCGCTGGCATGAAGTGTTGTGCCAGCAACTTCAGCCAGGAAAATTTTGAAATGGGGTGGAGGGAAGCAGGCGATTGAATTCCTTGCTAAAACAGGAGGACGTTCAGATAACAACCTGGTAAGACTGCTTTTCCACCAGAGATATGCTATGCTACGTTGCTGTGGATGCGTTTGATATCCACCAATGAAATTCATTGGTCCACATAGCATAGCACTGGTGGAAACGGGTTCAACTAAGCTATGTTTTTATATGGAAGGCTGTGTGCTATGGATGCATGCTCTGGATGCGGGCTATGATGGCCGCGAGTGGTGTAGCTATATCAAGAGAAGAGCGTCCGCGTTTGACACTGAAAGTTTGCGGCGCGGCGCGGCGGCGCATCTTCATAGCACAACTTATTTGCCCCGCTACAAAGCTTATTATCAGTGGAAACGGTCACGTAGTTTCGTATCTTAGCTGACACATCCTCGCAGCATAGCTGCATAGCACCACTCTGGTGGAAAAGCACCCTAAGTCACGCGGGATAGGTTTCCAAAGGTACCTTCAATCTTGCTAATCCTACACGTTCTTGTTTCAGTGGCGGGAAATAAAATTATATTTTGTTTGTTATTGGCGTGGATTTTGTACCATTTAGATGGGGTCGACCACGTGCCACGTCACCTGCACCGGCTGATTGGTGTCCACCACCACCTTCTAGGTTAGAAGGTTCAGGCAGTCCTGAAGGTCAATGATATGAGACCGTGTCGTTCTATGACAATTAAGCTTTGATTTTACAATAATATAATCTTTATTATTGAACATTTAAAGTCGAGTATCGTATAACACTACTTTTATTTCGATGTTTCGTTGTCTCGTTCGCAGCTAGTGGCGCATGTGGCGATGGCCCGACTGAGACGCTTATGTATGACCTTATGGCCATTAAAATAGAGTGCAAGTTTGTTTAGCAACAAAAATGAAATAATAATATGGCAACGAAAATGCACCGCTCGCTCGCTTGTGACACGGTAATATTATTTATACAGTATTGTGACTCGGCCCTGTCCTTTTAATAACTGCCTACGGCCGAGCGGGGCGTATCCACGCGATAGGGCTGCCTGCCTACAGCATTTTTATTTCATCTACATAATTAAGTTTCTCTCTAGTTTTGTGCTTGTAAATATTTTATTTCATATGTAAAAAAAAAGTTGTGAGTGAATTAGGAAGGGTTACATAAAATACCTACATGTTATTTTTAAGTGTAATATTTAATAAAAAAAATAGATTTGAGACAGAAAAATATTTACGCCTCGACTGAGACGTACGAAAAGGTTTATTATTTTTTTTTTATATATGTATATAAAATTTAATAAAATGAAAACAAAGTCCTTTAAATTTGATAGTATTATAAATACGCATTCGTATAAAAAGTTTAATTATTGAAGAGTTTAAGCAACCAAAAACAGCACAATATCGACTATTGCTCTTTGCCATATTAAATTATTTAGGTATCTACTTAATTCAATCAAACATTCGCAATACAAATGTTTAAGCACGGCAAACTGCTTAAAAAACAATTCACACCGTTTAGTCGTCACTGCGGCGCATTCGCGACTGCATGCCCACCGGGTGCCGCGCGAACTCGATTGGCGTACGTATGACACGCTTTCCGACCGATTGTATGAAGATAGAATACTGTATAGATAATATTACCATGCTTGTGACGTGGGCGATTGTATAGTTTTTTTTTTAGTTTGCATGAGATCCAGCGTGTCGAGTTCGAAAAAAAAATTAAAGTAAACTGCAATTAAGAAAGTTATCAATCTATTAATTTATTGGAATTGTTGTTGTATTATTCTATTCAATTTATTCTATTCAAAAAGTATTTAATTTAATACAACCTACTGACTTTTTCAGCTTCGCGTAAAAATGCTAGTGTTTTGTGGTTGCACTATGACAAGGACGTTATTAATAAGAAAGCTCAGTGGCATTTGTGCCGGAAAAATTTAAGTTACAAATCTACCACAGCAAAATTAAGAAATCATTTGAAACGAAAGCATATTGGAACATATACGTCATTAATGGAGGAAGAAAACCAAGAAATTCCCTGTCGCACCACAGTTGTCCCTGACGTATCACAACCATCTACTTCAAGAACTGCTGCTTAAAGTGACCAAATTACGCTTCCTCCTCCAAAAAAAAACAAAACGTAATAGATGCCTACATTAATAAAAAAATTAGAGCAGAACAGAAGAAGGAAATCGACCAAGACTTATTGGACTTGTGCGTGGACAGTTTTCATCCTTTTTCTGTTGTAGAAGAACGAGGGTTTATTAAGTTTTGCCGATGGATACCAGGTTATAAATTACCCTCACGAAAAACTTTATCCAATTCCTTACTCGATGAGACTTATAATAAAATAGAAAAGGTAATTCATTTTCAAATGGCAAATGGGGTACAGTCAATCTGTTTGACAACGGATTTATGGACTTCGCGAAGCACAGAGAGCTATATCGCGGTTACGGGGCACTACCTCACTGATGCTTTAGAATGTAAATCAGTATTATTGGGATGTTGCCATTTCTCTGGCAATCATACATAATATAAATGATATGGTGCGAAGAATCGTGTGCCATTATAAAAAAAGTACGGTATCGGCAGAGCGCTTGGCCAAATATCAAGCGAACCAAAACAATATACCTAAGCATCTCATCCAATATGTGGACACGAGATGGAATTCCACTTTTTATATGTAACGCAGATCTGTGGATCTAAAAGAAGCAGTGCGTTCTATAATGACTCTGATCGATCGGGACTTGCCTCAAATTACAGCAGAAGACTGGAACATATTTGAAGAATTAATAGTGGTTTTGCGTCTTTTCGAAGAGCTCACTAAATCTATGAGTGGTGAAAAATATTTAACCGCAAGTTCTATCATAGTCATGACAAGGTGCCTTAAAGAGGCATTAAATATAACAATTGAAAAAACTATCTCGGAAACAGTCAGAGATATTGCGGTATTGTTAAAAGCTGGTATAACAGATCGACTAAAACACATAGAGCAAAGCAGAAACTTGTCTCTATGTACTTTTATAGACCCGAGGTTTAAGATGCAGGCTTTTGACGAACAAAGTGAGGCCATGAAAATCAAAGAGCATTTTAGGAAGCTCGTGGCAGACATCATCAGCAGAGATGAAAGAACGAAGGTAATTCCTGATGCAAAGAACCGAAAGGCGCGGCCGATGATGAGCTTAGCCCATGGTCTATTTTTGGCAAATTACTTGGGCAACCTACTACACAGCGGACTCTGCTGCCACGGGAGATCAACATGTATTTGTCAGATGGAAGATTGCCTCGAAAAATTTTTGCATGTGGTTTGAATTTCCCTTTAGAGTGGTGGAGAAACCACCGTGCAGTTAATCCCAATTTAATACAATTATTCATCCGCGAGTGCAACACTGTCGCAACATCCGTTCCGTGCGAACGGATGTTTTCAAAATCAGGATTAATAAATTAACCAACGCGGGACAAGACTTACCACAAAAAAGTGGAGAAACTTATGTTTCTAAATGTAAATAATAGTTACTTAATAATTACTTAAATTACAGAAAAAAATAACAAATATATATTATATAATAAAGTTATGTTGATATGTACTAAAAGTCAATTTTTTTTTATTTATTTATACATTTTGTACACACAAATATAAATAGACAGAAATTACAAAATAAGATTGTAAGTACAAGGGCACAGCTTATTTCAATCTGAAATTTCTTCCAGCAGGCCCGTTGTAGGAAAAAATATTGAAAAGGCAGTCAGTGTGCATAAATATATACGTTAAATACTTATGAATAGGGGACATACACATATAAAATTTATACAAAGGTACTAATACTTATAATAATACATATATACATAAATACATACTTAAATATATATACATATATCATGGACGAAAAGAGGAGAAAAGAAACAATGGAAAAAGTAAGGGCATGAACATAAATAATGTTCCTTTTGACGGTTTTTGAACACCAAGACAGAACTGGAATCTCTAATTCCTGCTGTCAGCGAATTCCACAGGCGGACAGCATGTACTGTAAAGGAATAGGATGCGAAGCCAATGTTATGGATGGGACATTTTAGGAGGGATTTGAGATGGGATCTACAAAAATCTGTAGAAGAATCAAAGGAAAACCGCTCCCGAAGATAGGATGAAGAATTATGAATATAAAATGAAATGAACTTTTAAATGCGCCTGGTAAAAAAAAACAGCCAGTCCTAAGGCTGGTTAAGTATGAAGGGAAGTTCATTCATTGATTTATTTATTAAAATTGGAAATAAAATAATGAAATTTATTTAGGACCGCAAGTTGGCATTACAAATTAGCAATCTTTTCACTCGACGAAACGAACGTTGACAAGATTTGTTTAGTTTAGTTTCGTTACGTTACATTCGTTCGACCGTCGTCGCGTCACCCAGCCGCAACCAAAACCAGTTGCAAACGAGAACCGTTTCGAAGACTAGTTTTCGTTTAATAGGAAACGGTTGGGTTTCGTCGTCAAAAATTTTGAGAATGAACCACCGTTTATGATCTCATATGTTGTCGTTTTCTTATCTGGCAGCAAGCAGTACAAAGTAGGCACAATACTGTAGGTGTTTACACCGCAACTAATTATTCCACGTGTAAGGTATAAAACCGTGAAAAGGCGGCTTGTTATTTTTGAATGTGCGATCGACAAACATTTGTTTTGCTTCTTTCAAAACTTCTCTTCCTTATTCTCTTGCGAACAATAATATTCAGTTCAGACAGACATGATTTATGTGTAATTCGCGGAGAGGAAAGAAGAAAACGAATGGGGAACTTCACATTTTTGGTCTTAAAAAAATTGGTATTAGGGTTATTTTTCTATAACTTTGATTTTCATGTGACATTGATTTTCCCTGGAGTCTCACAGTACAAAAGACATAAGCTTTTCATGAAGACTGAATAATATTTAGAGTACGCACATGTTGGCCACTATTTTCTTTCAGCAGTGAAATACGATATACTGAAATGTTTTGTAATAATGTATATTTAGAGTCATAAAACGGAGGTGTAATCATTAAACGAATGAAACAGTCATTTCAATATAAAAAATAGAGATTTTTATCTGAAATTTATCCCTACCATCAAATCTAGAAAATCCTTACTAATTCAAAACAGTTTCATCTGTTTTTCCGATTTTTTGAAGAGTTTTTTTGAGTGGTCCTGACATCTTTCATCCACTTTTTCTCCCCTAAGGGGTAGAATTCTTTATTTCTGCCCTCAAATATAAATACTGATTTTTTGAGTTAATCGAATGTGCGTTAAAATTAATTCATATGAAATCTTCGCACCCTCTAATCCCCCTTTAGGGGTGGTTAAGGCAAAATGGCGAACTTTATTATTTATTTAGAGAAGTATCCGTACCAAAGTTATAATTCTATTAAGATTTTTCATACAAACTTTCATCCCCTTTTTACCCTCTTTGGGGTAAATTTTCGAAAAACCCTGATACACATTATTCTTTATTTCTGGTCTTTAGTAAAAGTCAGATATTGTACATCGGATCGTCAGCAGCTTTTTTATCATACACACTACAAAATTAATTTTGTTATTGTTAATTTAGTTTGTTAGGTTTTGTGTTAAGTTTATGTTAATTTTGTTTGTTACGATTTGTGTTAAGTTTTTTTGTTATATTGGTTTTGTATTACAACGAATATCGTTTTTCAAGCGATATGGAGCCGGCCCCGTCGACATCAAAACCGTTTAAAAGATTTCTGTCACCACGAAAGAAGCGTAAGATGTCGCATATTTCGGAAAACGAAAAAATTATGATATTTTTTCTCAAGAAAATATATACTAGAAAAAATAAAAACAGGTGGGAATCAAACACGCGCCTTGCGCTAACGAGCACCTCATCTAAAATTAGCAGATTAATGCTAAAAATTAAAAATAATATAAATATTATATTATTTTTAATTATACAATTTATCAATTAAAGAAAAAAAGGTTGTTTGCCCCTATAAGGTCATTGTACGTTTTTCCGCCTGCCTCTGAAACAGACTATAGTGTGTAGAGAATACAAAAAAAAAGTGTGGCACTCGGGGACTGCCGCGGTAAAGCATTTTTTATCAACTTATACAATTTTAATTATTTATTTATCTTATTTATGCAGTATTTTTTTTCTTTAGTTGATATTAATAGATGGCGAGGCAGACCTTATGATATTTTATCCACACCACCAATGCTGGCGCCGGGCAATGCTGTGGCCACCACAGCAAACAACAGCATTGCCCGGCGCCAAAAAACTTCCACAAGCTCCACAGTTTACCATTTTAAGTCCAAAAATTTAAATTATAATTATAATGTCTAAATAAAGGGGAGATAAATAAAAATAAGAACAGGCGCTGGGGTCTAAAACAAATATATAAAAAAATAATAAGAAATACCAGTGCGGCATTTGAACCTACGACCGCGGTGATGCGTCGAACGTGGGTCCCGTGGCAAAAATTTAACACATTGCGCAGTTTAGATCGATACTGGATTGGTGAAAATTGTGTTTTATTGGTATATGCACTCTCGTAAGGTTTTTTCGTTACGGAATTTCTTGATTCAGTCGCCGCGCTTAAAGCCCGCGATAAAAGCTATACAATCAAGCTTAAAAAGGAATGTCCATAACAATCTTTATTATTGCTCAGCAGAATGTATGTGCGTGTCACAATCATAACACAATATCAATCAGAAAGATTTCTATATTTTGATAAAGACTCTGAAAGAATTTCTTATCTATTAGACAAGTCCGTCCGTCCGTCTGTCTGTGGTGCTGTTTCAGCGCCCAAACTGTAAGAGATAGATAAAGAGAATATTTAAGTTATAAGTTAAGAGTAGTCTGATAAGACTACAAACCGGATTTGAGTAACGTAGCACTTCCGGTTTTCGAGAAATCACGAATTTCAAACGAAACCACACAAAATCTCCGAAGTTCTCAATTAATTAAATACATTTTTTTTTAAATCAGGTTTTGGTGAACATTTGGTTCACTGGTTTGCTAGTCTCTTATCTATTAGACAAGTCCGTCCGTCCGTCTGTCTGTGGTGCTGTTTCAGCGGCCAAACCGTAAGAGATAGATAAAGAGAATATTTAAGTTATAAGTTAAGAATAGTCTGATAAGACTACAAACCGGATTTGAGTAACGTAGCACTTCCGGTTTTCGAGAAATCACGAATTTCAAACGAAACCACACAAAATCTCCGAAGTACTCAATTAATAAAATATATTTTTTTTTTTTGTTTTGGTGAACATTTGGTTCACTGGTTTGCTAGTATATTTTAATCACCTTGGTTTGATTTGGCTCCTTCAAAACAATAACATGTCAAATAAAATATATGCTAGTCGCTCGCAACCTCAGCTCGCAGATCCCTACCGAAGATTGCCGATAGCAGGCTTGATTCGGTAATCTTCGTCCGCCATCGTCGCGCGTGGTTTTTTGGCAATTGCACCGTGCATTTTGTTAGTGTCTACTGCGCGGTTTAATTAAAAGTTACAGTATAAGGCCCCGTTTATACTTTGATTAGTAATTAGGCGAGTTCATTCATGTTCTACGAGATCTCCAGGGGGGGCAACTGATATTCTTATTTTGGTATAATTTTATTCAATAAGGTAAAATAGATACAAATAAAATTAGAAAAAAACTGGGTACTTACATAAATTTTCACTTCGACTTGTGTCAATTCGCAAATATTTTTGAAAATTGATAACAGCTGGATCTTGTGCAGGACAGTTGGTGTCCTTAATTAAAGGTTTCGCAGTCAAATAACACACGATGCAAATCAAAAGCAATATTTGTGCGATTAACATTTTGCGACTTATTCTTAAAACTGAAAAATATAAACATTTGAGAGACATTCTACCTACTACAGCATGCAATGAAAGAATTCAGTAACTTATAAATAATTTATCTTATCATTAGCATCATTTGGTATCCTTCGTCGGTCACAAAGTTGATTCAGGGATTTTCAAGGTTTACTTATAAGGATGATACCATTAAAAAACCTAATATTTATTTGTTTCTTAGGTTTTCACGCACATCACTCATTAAATAAAACTAGTTTATACGGGTTAATGCACGAAACTTTATTTATTTATTGACGTTTCGCAGCCTTTTCAGGTCTGCATCGTCAGAATAATGATTTTATTTAAAATTGTCGAGCTACCTTCGAAAGAATTATATTGTGCGTTCGGTTATTTCATTGGAAGATTTTTAAAATTTTATTGTCTATGTATGAATTTATTATTTAATTTACTTAATAAAATATTTTATTTAAAATTCTTGTTTGTAATTTTGAGTTTATTTATTTGACCCTAACTACCGTAAACTACCACCGGTTCCAAAATTGGGAGACCTTCCTGAGAAGAACCGG
Source organism: Chilo suppressalis (assembly GCA_902850365.2). Taxonomy (NCBI): domain Eukaryota; kingdom Metazoa; phylum Arthropoda; class Insecta; order Lepidoptera; family Crambidae; genus Chilo; species Chilo suppressalis. The sequence continues at coordinate 13,235,062 of OU963900.1, forward strand.
CGAAACAAACTCAAGAGAGGCTTTCTATCTCCTTCTTATGTTAAATTATGCAAACAAAAAGAACTAATAGTATCTGATGGTCTTGCAGTGTGTGCTCGGGGTTGGGATTTTATCTCCTGTATAATAGGTTCCCAAGCTGGTGGTATATACCAACCATCTTCCCTATTGAAATTTGGATATTTTTTAATCTCAATAGCCTCGCGCATCATTCGAGGAACGAACCGCCTCCGCCGAAATAACCGGTTGACGATGCAGACCTGAAAAGGCTGCGAAACGTCAATAAATAAATAAAGTTTCGTGCATTAACCCGTATAAACTAGTTTTATTTAACCTAATATTTGTTTTGTGATCAGTACAAAGGTGTAAAATAGTTCCATCATTAAACGTTGAACCTCATTTTAATTTATTTTAATTTTATAGACGTACCTACGTATGTATACGTAAACATACGTATACGTTATGTTTATGCAGGTACTACAATATTGAGCCATAGCATAACATCGTAATATTTATAAAGTAAATTGACGTGAATAAATTGCATATTTTACCGAATATGTATAATGTATGTTTATGAGCAGGTACAGCACGTTAGTTAAAATTACTTTATAGGACTTTAACATTATAAATATCGCATGCAGATAATACGAGTATTTATTTAAAAATATAATGTTTGTCAATGATGCAAGTAAAACATGAATATGTTCAGTACACCAAGCACAAACAGCTAGCGAAAAATTATTCGTATCGGCATCGTCAAGTTTCTACATATGAAAACAAAGCAGCACCCTACCGGCCGACTGACGTTAAAAAATGCTACTATATTTGTATATATTTGATATGGTCTCATTAAGACCTTTCAAATGATACTTATATTGTAATAATTAGAAGATTTTTTTTCAATTGACATAAATAATTGTCATTTTGACTTTGCTGTTATTTCAATTTTAAAAGTTTGGGTATCCTATGTTACCCGGGATGGTGAAAGGATTCTTACGATACCACACACATCTAACTCTGTTCAGGCGTTTAGAAGTTATGGTGGAATAAATAATTGTACTTATGTAAGTACAATTATGTATGTACCCTGAATACATTACACTTTTTTTGGCAGGCATGTAAAAAGAAAATTCTGCTTACCGCTCATAATTTTAATATAAGAAATAGAGTAAAATCCGGATAGTTGCCCACACATATTTTCAGTAACTAGGAGTGATGCCTCGTCTATTCTATATCAATACAAGGAAGTCCTGTATTACAGAATGACAACTAAGTGTTGATCTTTACTTGAGTGCAGTTAGAAAGGGTTATCGCCATGTGCTATATATAGCGACATCCCTTTCTAACCATGCTCAAGACTAGATCAATCACTGAGAATCTTTCTATAATGCGGGCCTTAGTTTTAGATTCTAACTGTCGACCAACGGCTTAACGTGACTTCTGAAGCACGGAGGATCTCGAGATAATAAATTTTTGTTCACCCAACCGATGACCGGCCATTGCGATACCAATCGCAGACTGAACACGCTAACTACTTACTTGCGCAATTGAGCTCTCCTCATCATACTAATATTATATGTGAAAGTTTGATTGTTTGTTACTGTAATCATGCAAAAACTACTGAACGGATAAGAATGATATATAGGATACTCTTAATCAGGGATTTTTATGGTCCGTGTGGGATTCTCAAAAAACAAAATTTAACGCGGATGAAGTCGCAGTCGGCCGTTAGTATCTACACTATAATATGATAGTAACAATACTTACCATCCTTAACATCAAGCAACTTCAATTCTGCACAGATGCGGCGCCAACACAGCTGTGCACTGCTCTTAGTACTCCATGATGTGATTGACAGTTTTATTTATGCAAGCATACATATGCACCTACGTACAATGTTCTAAACGGAATAGGTCTGTGGGTGGGGATAGGTTTACGAGTTCCAGTGGAATCTATTCTTGAACTCGAACACACGCAGCAGAAACATTAAACTTGAGATTTATGCACTGCATGCACTAAATAAAAGTAGGTGATAAACATTTTTTTCTCATACATGCTTCGAAATTCGAGCATTATTTTAACAACCTTCTGCAAGATAAATCGAAAATGATGCCCTGCTGCAAATTCAGGCGAGCAGGGGCCAGCAAAAGTGGTATGAAAATCCGTATCTTTTGTGGATTAGTGGTCAAATAAATAACATAGTACGCTCATTTTTGTCGTATAGGTATATAGCTGTGCTTTGCTTTTGTATATAGGTATAACGCAAAAGCAAAACTCACGCACGGCGCGATTTGCGCCCGCAGAGCGCTCGAGTGGTTGCAGCACCCGCTGTGGGTTTCACCTGCTGCGCCGACGCGGCTGCGGGACCGCAGAAAACTGCAGTCTCATGAGATTTGAAATAACAGCTCTGTGGTTGCCCGCGGCAGGTGCGAGAAAAATCCGCATCGTGAGTTCTTAGCCAAAAGCGGAACGATCTTTTACTCTGAGAAATATTGGTAGCCAAGGGTAACTTATTAAAGGTTTTAAATAAATTTCGAACTATCTTGCAAATAGATATTAGCAGGCTAACTCTTAAGATATTAACTCGACATTCAATCGCGATTCGAACTCTTCTAAATCAGTACCCCCTAGCACGAACCAAAACGAATTCGTAACGTTTGCGAGTCCGAAATGTTGTTGTCAGTCCGGAACTAAAAATCTTATCACATTGCCAAATGTGTACTGATTTTTAGTTCCTGTTACGTCTAAAGTGGCGCTGCTGTTAAGTTTCCGTACAAAATTTGACATTGAAATTTCGGTTTGCAAACTATTCAAATTCGATATTGGTTCATGCTAGGGGTTCTGTACCCCTAGCACGAACCGATCGATCGCGCGAAGCGCATGATCATGATTATGCCCACTACCCCCCCGAGCCCCTCAGTTGCTGCTCACGTAGTAGGCGAACAGGCCGCCGGCCTGTTTATTTTTTTTACAGGGTACAATGGAAGATTTTATTAAATATTTTAAAGGTGATTTTACTTTACCTGGTTATAAATATTTAGGTCCGGGAAATCCATTAGACAAAGGAGAACCCATAGATGAAGCAGATTGGGTAGCAGCGAAACATGATGCATTGTATTGGATCAGTCAAAAGAAATTGAAAAATATATATAGCAGATGAAACAGCAATAAAAGAATTCAGTCAAAATCTTCAAGAACAGCATAATATAAATACGTTTATTGGGGCTACAGGTTTAATAATAAAGCATCTGCTTGAGAAGTATATGTGGCATGACGTAGTATATCCCAATATGTCGAAGAGAGAACATGCGGGTCAAGAAGCGTATAAAAACATACAAAAAGAATTGAGTAAAGCGTGGCGAACTCATAAATCTACTCAGCCACAATGCAGGTACGTGAAACGAGTTCATTCGAAATGATGCTGCTAAGGAGATTAGACGTCAATATAGTGCACCGAAGAGAGTGCGTTCTGATATTGATAATCCTGAACCTGGACCAAGTTCAAGATCTGACACTGCCGCCGATACCAGTCGAACCGACGGAGGTGCCGTATCACACGATACCACTACCAGTGCCGTGAACCCAACGTTGCCGACGACTTCCCGAACGTCCACGATAATTTTCTTAATGCTATGGATATTGACGTTAGTGATATTGCTGGTAACGTACCGGTTAATGCTGTTCAAGGTACTGGACATGGTAATGCTGTGGGTTCAAATTCAGCGCAATCTCATAGTGGGATACGGATTCCTCGCAGTATTATGCCGAAGGCACAGGTATACCGATTTAGAAAGACAAGAATATGGAACTTTTATGGCTACGCTATGAAACCACTAAAATATGGTACCGCAGATGGTGGAGTTACAACACCTATGATGAATTGTATGGTTGATTTTGTGCCGTCATATTTAACAGAAGCGGAATGGTTAAATTTACCTAGAGTCGCAAGAACTGTAGAAGTTAGATGTAAAGTAACCGTTTTAGGTACGCGCACAACATTCGGAGTTGGAGAAACGCTATCTGGAAATGCTAATACTGAACATGTACCTATTGAATATGTTGCTACAAACTAAAACGTGAGTACATATGGTACGAATGTTACTTATAATTCTTCAGCTGATAAACCTATGATTCCGTCAGAAATAGTAGCACCCAATATGAAAGAGTGTATAAAAAAAATAATTTAGATGTACCTTGTCAACCTCATGGAGTACCAAGAAAAAAATCTGTGTATTGGTGGATAAGAGATGATACGCATGCCGTTCATGGGATAGGTAATATTAGTTTAGATTGTATTACAGACCGTTTTTTGATTAACATAATGGTCGGTGAAACAATAGCTCATTATAATCCAAAGAATGGTTTCCTGACACCGAACCAAGTTCACGTTACCCCTAAATCGTATCATGGCACTAACATATCAATGAACAATGCAGCATTTGTTTCTTATCGACAGTTTACAAAGACAGGCATGTCCGCCGATAAGTTTGGTACAATCAGAAACAAAAGTGATATGTTTGGTAATGGTCTTGCCGATCAAATTCCTGCTAAGTATGGAAGCACAGTTGAATATAGTGTTAAATTCAATCCTCATGATCCTTTGTATAATGCTACCATGATACCTCAACCACAATTACATGTAGGTGTTGGTGCTATACCTCAGATCAGCTATACTCTAAGTGTGTTCCGCGGAACCCTAGGGTTCCGTGATACCTCTGTCGGGGTTCCGCAAGAATTTAGAAATAAAAAAATCAAAACACCTCTCTCTGGTCGCTCCGCGGCTGTGCGGACTCCGCGGCCGCGCGGAGACAAAACGCTATGAATGTTATTTATTTATTTATTTGTATTTGTATAAGCTTGTGTTACATTAGCTGGTACAATATCTCATAAGTTTGGTCTCAACAATTTTATACTTGTACAACGCGTTCGCTCTAAGTTTGCCGGTCTGTGGAATGCGCGTACCCTCCCCCACGTGACAACAAAACTTATAATGTGTCATAGTTTTACCCAAATATCTAACGTACACAATTTTTATTGTTACAATTAAATAAAAAATTTCGAACGTCATACACTCATACCTATCGCCAGCGGCAAACTTAAAACGAGCGGGTAGTATACTTGTAAGCGCTCAGTCTCTTTGATAAAAGCCGCCTCTGAATTAGACGCTATAGTTGTCAACTAGCGACTTTCGTCTCTAACTTCAAAGGATAAAGTCGATATTGTTTACAACGCTATTTTTAAATTTCTGTTTTTATTTTTGCTTTTTGTTTATCAAAGGTGCCGACTCGAGTATTTTCGAGAATATTTGAGATCGAGTCTAGGACTAAGTATAAAAGCGGCGATCGCGCGTTGGCGTCGTCAGTTGATGATTAGCGTTCGGAGCGATAAGTTACTACCTACTTACAAGCTCGCTAGCGAGAAACTGGTGTTCATTGTTTTACTGCCTGCTGTATTCTGTTGTCTCAGTTTTATACATTTCTTCCCTGTAGGTTCTAAATTTAGTCTCTTATACGCAGTAACGATTGTGCATTATTTAAACCCCACTATCCTGACTTGTAACATTATAAATAAAGAAGAATGGAACGTTGGCTTAAAGGTGTTAAACGTGTTCCAACAACATCTTCTAATGACGCTGAATGTTCAAAAGCAATGCGCGCGGAGAATTTAGCAATCACCGATCCAGAAGATGATGCCACGAGTGCCACGACGTCAAGCTCGACGGTTTCAAAGACGAAAAAAAGGAAGTATGATGAATCTTATATCAGTTTCGGATTTGTTGATTCCAACGGCTCACCTCTCTGCATGCTCTGTAGTAAACTGCTTCCTAATAGTTCCATGGCACCTGCCAAATTGCGTCGACATTTAGAAACCGTACACCCCGAGACTAAAGACAAGAATAAAGAATTTTTTGTTCGCAAAAAAGATCAGTTATTAGAAAGTCAAAAAAATATGATGCATGTAACACAAACTACCAACGAAAAGGCCACGGAGGCATCATACTTAGTTAGCTATCGCATTGCACAAGCAGGTGAAGCGCACACTATCGCTGAGAAATTAATAAAACCATGTGTATTAGACATAACAAAATGTATGCTTGATGAAAAATCTGCAAAGCATCTTTCTACTGTTCCGCTATCAAACGATACTGTTTCACGACGAATCCATGATCTGGCAAGCTACGTCAAACAAGAACTAGTTACACGTCTACAAAATACACGATTCGCTTTGCAAATGGACGAGTCGACTGATGTCGCTGGTTTGGCTATCCTGCTGGTTATTGTGAGATATCCATATAAAAGTTCTTTTGAAGAAGACATGCTTATGTGTTCATCGCTGCTTACAAACACTACCGGGGAAGAAATTTTTAATAAAATAAATATATTTTTTGAAGAACATAATCTCAGTTGGAACAATTGCATTGACATTTGTACAGATGGGGCCAACCAAGGCGATGACAGGTAAAACAGCAGGAGCAGTGTCACGAATGAAAAATAAAGCGCCTAATTGTAGTTCCAGTCATTGTATTCTGCATAGACAAGCACTTGCGATGAAGCAAATGCCGTCTAATCTAAAATTAGTTATGGATGAAGCGGTAAAAATAATTAATTTTATCAAATCACGACCACTACAATCCCGATTGTTCTCATTATTGTGTGAAGATTATGGCAGCAAACATAAAACACTGCTGCTCCATACAGAAGTGCGATGGCTGTCTCGGGGAAAAACTTTAACAAGGCTATTTGAACTTAGAGCCGAGTTACAAATGTTTCTTTCAGCAGATACTTCTTTTAATTTGAAGGACCGTTTGTATGATAAAACTTGGTTGTTCCGATTGTCTTTTATGGCGGATATCTTTCAAAAACTTAACGAATTAAATTTATCATTGCAAGGTAAACAGACAACAGTGTTTCAGGCCTATAATAAAATAACTACTTTTAAAAGAAAATTAGATTTTTGGATCATTTGCATTGGTAAGAAAGAAATAGAAAGTTTTACGTTACTCACTGAGTTTGTTAGCGAAAACGACTCAGAAATGTTTGAAGATAATGTGTTTGAAGAATTGGTCCAATATCTCAGTTCGATGCGCGCATCTTTTGAAAAGTATTTTCCCGAAGAACACAATACAAAAATTAAAGTGAACTCCTGGATTCATAATCCTTTTTTACCCAACTTGGAAAAGCCTGAAAACATGTCAAATGAGATATATGAATCTCTTTTAGAAATGTCATCAGACACAAGTATGGAGTCATTGTTCAAAACGACGCCTCTTAATGATTTTTGGTGCAGAATCCAAGATGAATATGCAATGCTTGGCCAAATGGCTCTGGATATTCTTCTCCCGTTCCCAACTACATATTTGTGCGAAACAGGATTCTCTACCTACGCAGCCACGAAAACAAAATATCGCAATAGACTGGACGCCGAAGCTGATATGAGACTCCAACTTTCTTCCATCAAACCTGATATCAAGCAATTGATGAAAAATAAAAAACAGTTTCATACCTCCCACTAGTTAGATTTTTTCTTTTTTAATGTTTTCTATTATTGTCCTTACCAAGTGGTGAAGTAAATAATAATTAGTAACGGATACATTGTACTTTTATTATGCTGATTAATATAGAATACACTTATAAAAATAATTGTTTTATTGTAGGGTTCCATCAAGTATTTTGCTTCCCAAAAGGGTTCCGTCATTTAAAAAGTTTGAGAACCACTGCCTCAGATAAACCCAGCCACTGAGTTTGCAAATTTCCAATCAACTACCATAGTTGACGTGCTGTATAGGATGTGCGAATATGAAATGGATGTATCTATTGACCAAATAACATTTTAATAGTTTCAAATGCAGAAGTTTCACAATGAGGCTCGTTCCATAATATAATTCTTCTATTAACGCATTCTATAAGAGGAAAATTATTATATTTATTAAAATTACCAATTTGACCGAAATTTAAAAAGTAATGAATAACAGCATCGAAATAAAAGTTTTTACCAGCGTTTGGAGGTGACAATACAAAAATACAGTTTTTTTTAGGAATTACCTTGTCTAGTATATTATATAACTAGTGGCCCGCCCTCGCTTTGCTTCGGTGTAGAGTTGTAGTGTTTTTGTTCAAAGGCTTGTATTATACACAATGACCTTCTTTATAAAAATTATAAACCTTCCATTCCAAGTAAAAAATTCGTTGCGTAGTTTAGGACCCGTTGTACCGAATGCAACATTGCCCTGCTGTTCCGATTTGAAAAATTATTTTTGTATCGGACAGTGCATTTATCGAGAAAGGTTATTGGCTATATATTACCAGGCTATTGACCAGTTGCAGCGGAGCTTCGATGAAAAATGTTGCAAAAACGGGTATAAATATTCCATTTGTGAGATTCAGTTGCGTGCGCTGGGTAAACGGTTAAAGTTACACAAAAATCATGTATGACGGAATTCTTTCCCTTTAAAAGTTCTGTAAAAAAGCCCACGACAGCTAGACAGACAAAAATACCGGTAAATAGATGTTAATACCGGTTTTTAGTAAAGGTTTCGTTCGGAGCGCGTCCGAAATGAAAGCGGTACCTAAAACCTTAATAAACCGGTTTAATCCAGAGCGACACGTGCACGCGTCGGCATCGCTTTGTGTTTTGTTTGAACTAATCAAGTCACAACTTGTTAATGCTCAGAGATTGATGCATTTATTGACACGTTTGCTAGCGTCTAGTGAGTCAAGTTATTCATTTTGTAGTTGTGTATTTATTTCAGCCGGGGAAGTAAGAGCGAAATGAAACCCTTTTAAAACCGCTAAATTGATTCAAAACCTATTTGATTTCGCTTTTTAGGAAAACCGGTATTTTAAGGTTAAGGTAGAGCCAAATCTAAATAATGTACTTCACACTGATTTAGGTTTGAAAATTAACCGGTAAACAAGCCCTGGTCTATATTTTAAGTTTGACTGACTATAAACCTCTTCAAATTAACGCTGGTGAAACCGCAATCTGGGACGGCTTCTTCCAAATATCGGAGGCCCTGATCATAAATGCCGCCGACTCTACGCGGGTGTTGTCCGCAGCATGGCGCTATATGGGGCTCCTATGTGGTCAAATGCTCTGAGCGAGCATAACAAGATGCAGCTCAGGAGACCACAGCGTGTGGTAGCCATTAGAGCGATACGGGCATACCGCACATCTCTTGGGCGGCCGCATGCACCATGGCTGGAATACCGCCTTGGGAACTGGACGCCCAGGTTTTGGCGGAGGTCTACCAGGAGCGGACATCTGCTAGGGCACGAGGTGAGCGCCCTGCTCCGGAGGAATTGGCACAGGTGCGTCACCAGGCGGAGGAAGAGCTAATGAGGAGATGGGAGCAAATGCTTGAAACTTCCACGTATGGGGTTCGAACATTGGAAGCGATTCGCCCTGTCTTGGAGGAGTGGCAGACTCGCAGGTTTGGGTCTCTGACCTTTCGACTGGTGCAGGTATTGTCCGGGCATGGCTGCTTCCTGCACCGGATCCAGAAGGAGGCGACTCCGACCTGCCATGAGTGTGGTACTGCGGTGGACACTGCTGGGCACACCATTGAGGAGTGTCCGGCGTGGTCGTAGCAGCGGCGTGCTCTGGTCGCGGTGGTAGGAGAAGACCTCTCCCTGCCCAGCGTGGTCAGAGCCATGCTGGGCAGTGACAGGTCTTGGGGGGCAGTGGTCTCGCAGGAGTCCGCCGAGAGGGTCCGCGAGGAACAAGCCCCCGCAGACTCTCTCAGACGCAGGAGAGTGAGGAATAGGAGACGGCAACAAAACCGGCTCTTAGTCGTTACTGACGGAGACCAGTCGGGTCCGGACATGGGAGGTCCGGATCCTGCATTGCACAGGCCTCTTTTGATGGACGGGGTTGCTCCTGATGCCTCTGGGGCATCCCCATGATGGGTGGGTTCGTTCAAGTCGGACACTCACTGGTGAGGTCGCGGAAGTATCCGAAAAGGTTCCCGTGGCCTCACCCAGTGCCTCGCTGGGCGGAGTGCCGCCAGATGGTGGATTATTTGCCCGGGGAAGACATGACCCGTCGGTGAGGTGAGGGGCATCGTCAGGTTTTTAGTGGGTAGGGCCCCCCTCCTCTCGGGCAGCCGCTGAGCCAACCTTCGGGCTGGCTGAGCGAGTGGGCGAGAGGAGGAGCGGAGGAGTCCCACATAACCTCGCCGCACTCTCAAGGCGGTGGGGTATGCGTAACGCATTTTCCTGACGAAAAAAAAATGGGACCTCTAGTTGTAACATAACTGTAATAGACATATGGTATCGCAGACTTTTTTGTAGATATTGATATCCTCTATAAAACTTTAGTACATCACTTTGCTCTATTGTCAATGACTTCCGCAGCGTAAGCGATATAAGGCTATTTTTTGGTATTTTTTACATACGTTGGGTTACATTATCGAAGTTTTCATACGGAACCCTAACTTTTTTGAAAATACACAATACACTATAGCCTATATTAATCAGTGATAATGTAGCATTCAAATGGTAAAAGAATTTTTAAAATCGGTCCAGTACTTTTTGAGCTTATTCGTTACAAACATACTTACATACAAACCTTTTCTTTATAATATTAGTATAGATGATATTAAAAAATCACGAACACGTTCATCATCATTCTGAAATCGAAAAATTAACAAATTATCGCTACACGTAAAGATTTATCTGTCCTATAATAATATTCATTTATATCTTTAACACCACAATTAAAAAATAACATTTCACTAACTTTATATTTGTTCATATAATCCACTAAGTTCATATCACACAGCTCACGTTGATATATGCGTTGCACAGCACGAATATGTGTATGATTTAAAGGTCTAGTATTTCCACTTCGATTGAAACCATATTCTTTTATTAAATAATGTTATTTATTGGCGACGTGGGAAATCGCCAAAAGAATTCTAATAATTGATCTCCTTTTGTTCCTTTGTGACGCCTTTTATTGATGTTATGCTCCTCGTTACTTGACTTAGTAGTTTGTTCGTGGTTATTTGTATCGGATCCACATTGGAAGCTGTTAAGAATATCACTTTTGTCTCCGCATGTTTCCACCAATATTTCTTCTCTAAGTTTTGAATTTTGGCAAATGGATAAGTTTCTAGTTTACTACATTTAGTCCAAACTCTCCCGGCGATTTCAAAGTGTATTGCGTTCCGTTGATCGCTTTAGAAATAGACTGCGAGATTGAGTCAGTGCTCCGCTGAGCATTCTGTATTCCGAAGAACTCTGCGATTAAGTCGGAGCTCCCCACATTCACTTCGGATGTTTTTAACTAGTTGACAGCGGCAGGAGTTTCCGGCGTATGAGCAGTCGTGCACGACGTGGAGATGTTCTTCGGCGTGGTTGGTGACCCAGAAGATAGTTCCTTTGTAGGTTCCTCTGGATTCACATATTGAAGAAACATTTCTATTACTGTAACGCTCATTTTGAATTGCAAATACGTCATGTATAATTCGGTTTCGCATAGGATAATTTTGAAAGCATTCCATGATAAACTGTAGCACTTTGTCTCTCTCAGACGATGAACGACAGATTTCAATATTGTCTTCCACAACGAAGTTAGCTTCATGAACTCTCTTTTTAAAAGTAATTTTTTCATTTCCATGCCCTTCATTTCGCATATTTTCAATGCCTTCATTACGTGGCTGTATATTTCGATCGTCCATATTAGTTCCAAAGTGCCTAAGAAACTCTCTGGTGCTGGTTCCGGCATGGCAGTTGTTGGTTTCTTCTTCTTCGCTGCTTTCTCTGATGCCTGTTTCTTCGATCGATCACGCGAAGCGCATGATCATGATCATGATTATGCCCACTACCCCCCCTTGATTGACATTGACATTGATTCGATCGAGCTCGAGAGTACCGTTGAATATTTGGTTTGACATTTTGGTTTGCAAACGATACGAATTCTATATTGGTTCGTGCTAGGTGTACTGAACTCGATATTCAACGGTACTCTCGAGCTCGATCGAATCAATGTCACAATCAAGTCAAGATCGATTTAAAATAACGATCCGTTAGCCATTTCCGTTCTTGACGTCATCACCTTATACTGTAAAGTTCTATAAAGCGACATCACAATTTAAGATAAATATTTTAAAATTGCTACTTTTCTGTTTTATATTATCTATCTTGTATAGTTTCTTTAAGAAAATCTTATTTGGGTATGGCCGCAAAAAATTGTACAAATAACATTCATGACATCGTGACACACGTTACATACATGACCATCATAGAGCTTAGTTCATAATAGAACCTATTGTAGTAGTTCTACTGGTACTAAATAGTTCTAGGCCTGTGGTGGTGATATTATATTTTTTTGATTAACGTTTGGCTTTAGATTTTTTCTTCATATAATATTCTTTGGTTAGCCCATCTTCTTTGTAGTTTTCGTACCAAGAATGTGTTTTCATGAGTTTCAGCACACTTCAGTGATCATTATTATTATCATTTTTCGCAGTATCTTTTGACTTCATTCTGCGACTATTTTGACTCGCCACTGTTTTCTTTTCAATCTTTTATTGTCTTCGGTACATTCCGTGGTTTTTTTCTTTTTTTATTTTTTTCTGCATTTTTTGATTTTATTTCTTCGTACTTCGAATGATTTTGGGTTCGTAACTTTTCACAATATTTTGTTTGCCTTTCGGCATTTGTCAAAGGCATCTGGAATATATATTTTTAACTAATTTCATCCTACTAATATTATATATGTGAAAGTTTGTATGTTCGTTACTCAATATAAGTAGTATACACATATAATGGGTGCTAAATTTCATCAAAATCCATTGAGCCGTTTTTGCGTGATTGAGTAACGAACATATAAACATTCAAAGGATTCTCAAAAAACCAAAGTTAACTCTGACGAAGTCGCGGTAAGGTTATATTTTAAGTAAAATAGTGTAATCTCCGCCTTAGAATCGGTCATGATTGTAACGTTACACATTTCGTTACACATTGTAACACTCATGACACAAAAAAGCGTGCGACATGACCTAAAATTCAAATATCATTTAACTGCAAACAACTACGGATTGTGACGTAGGGTTACCGTTTTGTGTGATAATAAATCTTTCTAAACACGTTAACAGTATACCACAACAAGCAGTACTTACCTTGCAATCAAACATACAAAAAAAATGGTTGCCTGTAAAGTCGGTTTTACGGGCGAAGATTTTACGTGACAACGTCTTTTTCTCGGTAGAATATTTATTGATATGAATATAATTAAATTGCACAATAGGAACAAGGAATTGAATGAAAATAAGAATTGCACAAATTTTAACTATAGAAATATATTTTGTTTACTAAAACATTGTACATGTAAACTTAAACTTAACACGAGAGACTCATCGTAACGTTACCGAGCGTTACACTTTTTCATAAGTGACTCCCAGCCGCAACCTAATTTAAGACGTTGTCACGTCAAAACAATATTTATTGGCGACAAATCTGAAGTCAACACAAATTACGATTTTTATTCGGAAAAATATGGCCGATTTTTATTTCTGAATGTTGTATCTTGCTTAATAGTGTTGCAGTTTATGAAAATAGCAAAAAATATCAAATCACATAAAGGAAACTGGTAGAAACAAACGTTACATTCATGACGTTACACACTCATCATAAAATTGGACACTTTTTTAAAAACGATTAAATATGTAACTGAATCGCTATTTTAATAAGCACGTTTAGAAACACATTGAGAAAGTATCATAAAGCATGAGTACAATTTAATAATTAGAAAAAAACTATTTTTTTTCGGAATTATTGGCAATTTTTGATACAAAGGTGGTAGTTGGACAAACAATTTTTGTATGGGAGTGAAAGCACTACCTTTTAAATTATATTTTTTTTACATATATTTTTTAGGAATGGTAGGTTACATTTCGTCAAAATAATCTAAACAGAAGCTCGTCATTCAGAACAATGTTCAACAAATGACATTTATCAAATAACTTCGAAATTATGAGAAAAATAAAATGGGGACAAAACGAAAATGATATTTGTACAATTTTTTGCGACCATACCCATTTACACCTTTAATTCATTAAAAATGCTGTACTATATCAAAAGTTATTACAATTTGAAGCTATGCAGACTTATAGAAATGTGATTTCATTGTTAATTTAACCAGGATCAAGGTTTCATTAAACCACAGCATTTTTTTAAATTTAAATTTTTAATTTGGTTGTTCTGTGTGTCGGTAATTTTATTTTATGAGTCATAGTAACGAGATTTGGTAAGACAATCTACCATTAGGGCCGCGACAGCGTAATGGTAAGTGCACCCGCCCGGATAGCATAGGGTGCAGGTTCGAGTACCGTCTGCTGCGCGGACCAGCCGCGTGGTTGTTTTCTTCAGATTTAAACATCTAGCAGTTAAATGCTTAAAATATATAAATATACCACTCTCAGCCCAATGCTGCTAAAGATACTGCCAGGGGAAAGAACGAGGCATTAAAGAAAAAACAAAGGGAATGCAAGGTTGAAAGAGAAGGATTGAGAGAAAGAAGGAAAATAAGTTAAAAATGTCTCAATCAACTTCTTATGTTTGGAGTTACAACGATGCAAAAATCATAGGCATAATAAAACTGCATATATGTAGTAAAACTATGATTAAGCTTTATGATTTACCATTTAATCACAGAAACCACTTTTATGATAAAATTTGTATGTCCATTCATTTTGAAGTTTAAGAGCTTGCGCTGCCTTAAGCGGGGCACGAAGCGGCCGGAGCGGACGCCCGCTCCATGACCCGCTTTTCGCAGTACTCGCTCTTAGAGAACTATTCAGTTATTTTTTTCGTAATTCCGTTTAAAGATAGCGGCAAACTTCTTGAGCAAAACCACCGACAAATAAACTTGCGCGCTAGATGTTTTTGTATGTAAAATTTCTACTGCGCGGGCTTCCTCGACTATGGTCGTTGTTCAAGAAGTTTTCCGGGGTGTACACCTACTTTACTCATAGAATCTAACATTATCGTTTGTTGTCTCAATAAATGAAAGAAGAAAGACAATTATTTAGAATTTATTAAATAAAAAAATCGTAACTTAACTGCATTACTTTATCAACATCTTAATACCGATCATTATTTAAAGATACCAAATTTTAACTTTCTTTCAAAAAATCACTAGATTTATCATCTATTTCTGTAAAGTCGTCCATTGGCATGAAGTCGTCGCATTCCTCTATCTTGCTGTCATCTTTCTCCTTATAACCTTTCACGTCATCCAAAGCAGAGTAAACGCATTTCTTCTCGATTTTTGCTATGATTTTCTTGTCGTGGTAAGGGTGATTGTGCAGATTAGCCCTGTAATATAAACACAAGTGCACTTGGTCATTGATAAATAAATAAATAAACTCTTAATAAATTTGAGTTTAGCATATTTTGTCCAAAATTATTTTATGCCTGTAATTATTTTTGCACAAGCTTTTTGTATAAAATTGAGAGTTGTGAGTAAAATGTTTCTTTTTTTGCGCTTCTTTTCCATTTTTTCCGTAAGAACATTTTACAAAGTATAACAAAACTTAAAAAAAATGTAAATCGATGCAGTCGTACTCGAAGACCAAATAAATAAATAATTTAATATCAGACTAAGGGTAGAAAGATATTCTTGTAGACAAATGCCCCCCTTTTTCGATGACTGGGAGTAAAAAATCATTATTTCTATGATAGGATCGAGAAATGAAAGCATTTTGCGAAAAAAATCGCGAGCGCACACAAGTCGGTGATTTAACCTCCGCGGCCGAATGGTTTGTACGCCGGGTTTCATGGTATCACCGACTCGAGAGGTCCGGGATTCGAATCCCGGTGGGGGCGGATGTTTGTGTGATGAATACGAACATTAGTTAGACTCCCGTCATGGATGTTTAATATGTATTTCTATATAAATATACTTATATGTGTAAACAGTATATGTATTCTATCCATTACCCTAGTAACCCATAACAGAAGCCTACAGTGCTTACTTTAGGGCTAGGCTAATTGGTGTGAGTGTTGGAAATTATTTATTTATTAAAATTGTTATGTACCGGTTTAAAACGACATTGCCCTTGGTGACGACAAAAGCCATACATTTATGGTTTCTGTAGTCGACACATCGCCATCGCCTCACGCCGCGCCGGTGCGTTATAGAGTGCATGTTGTATATGTACCGGTTCAGTATTATCTGCAGCGAGCCGCGGATGGACACAGTGAACTGGAGGTTGGAAGACGCTGGAGGAACAAAACATATTTCTTTGACATTGAATTTAGTCCGGCTCTACACGTTCAATTCCTTTATTGCATATCCACAATGTACAGAAAGACGTTAGATATAAGTTATGACAAAATGCGATCATTGCATGCGCAACTAAATATAATACGGTATCATCAATATTGGTCCCAATTCTTTACAGTTTTTCACTAGGTCAAATTTTATACGCATATATAATCAAATAAGCCACTAGCTGCTGCGCCTAGTGGCTTGACTAAAGCGTGATAAAAACGGCCTCACTCAAACTCGCAGTCCTGAACAAGGTGCGGCGTCTTTTCACGCCTGAGCAACTGTGCTTGATGTACAAGACGCAGGTGCGGTCTTGCGTGGAATATTGTGGGCAGGTAAACTACTGTATTAACCAGTCACCGGCTATCTTCGCGTCTGGACTCCACCGACACTTGACATTAGGTGGAGTGGAGTCATTTGTCGGACCTATATATACATATATATGTCGGAGGGGGGGCGAGCGGTAATATAGGCGGTTGGCCACGTGGTTTTTCTTGATCCGCCATCTTGGTTATTCAATGATATTTCCCGAAAATAAAACTGTAGTCTAGTGACCAAGCTAACGTTTAATTTGAATCTTCTTATTACTTTACAAAATCAATTATGATTGCCAAGGTACAAACGGATTGCTTTGTGAAGCGCGGAGAGTTCTGTGCTAACGTCCGTTCACTATCGCGGCTCACGTCTGAATGCCGAATATCGAATGCCGAATGCGAATGCCCCTTCCAATGAAGCGTTACCCCCTTAAATACTACCCTTAGCATAGACCACTCCCAAGTGATGACAGCTGTCACTGTCATAACTTGACGTTTCACAAAGCAATGGTACAATGACTGATGACATTTGTTGTAGGTTTTACGTTTCGCAGGAGCGAGCGAGACGCCATCCGCCGACATATATATAAAAGTAGTGGTCGCCTTAAGTGGCCGCGACTAATGGTTCAATGTGCAGTTCCTCTAAAGGCCTAAACATTAGAAATAATACCTGACATGGGAATACTTTTTCAACTTACGTGTATACGTAGCATTCGAGGTCGATAACGAACTATCGTTGTGGTCATTATCATCAGTGTCATCGTGTGTTATGCCTTCGTCCATGTGGTCGTCACAGTCATCGTAATCGGCTTTGTTAATAACGGTATCCGGAATTTTAACAGGTCTGTAATTGACATGAATTCAAAAGGTTTATAATAATAATAATAATTTGTTTCTTAGGTTTTCACGCACATCACTCATTAAATAAAACTAGTTTTTACGGGTTAATGCACGAAAACTTTATTTATTTATTGAAGTTTCGTAGCCTTTACAGGTTACGTCGTCAGAATAAAACTTTTATTTAATTTGTCGAGCGTCAATAAATAAATAAAGTTTTCGTGCATTAACCCGTAAAAACTAGTTTTATTTAATAATAATAATTTATTCCCAGATTTTTTATACAATATGGTTTTACAAATAACAGGCACAGGATCTTTAGAAACTAAGGATCTGTGGGTACTTAATATAGGAAAACCCTGCAACTTAAGTACCCGCTCTCTTCCAGTGACACAATATAATAAATTTACAAGATACCACATTGTTTAGAAAATATGATTTTAAATGAAAAACTTAAATTAACAAACAAAAAAAATTAAAACTTTTTTAACAAGAATACCAACATTAAGTAATATTTTCAATAATTTTCATACAAGACGGAAAAGGAATCACAACTCATGTGTAGTAAAATCTTCTCAGTTTCGTCATAAGTCAGTGGAAGAAGAAATTGAGTGAGTATGCATTTTAGTTTACAGTAATTTAGTGAATATATATTCAACCTCCGGTTTAAATTATTATAAATAAAATGACCTAGAAAAAGTAGAAATCGTTTTCTAAAAGATTTATTAAATATTTCACTCTTGAAAATCAATTTGTTGCGACGAGACTCACCTTTATAAGGATCTAAAGGTAGTTTGGACTGTTGGTGTATTAATGTATCGTATACAAGATAAATACAGGTCTGCAACAAAAATGCTGTCTGGATGTTTTCAACTGATTTATATGTATTTAGGTGTTCTGAAGACTAAAAAAATACTTTAAAAAATCCAGAACGTCAGGTTGTTTTGCAAAACGCAAAAAAAATACTATAAAAATAGTATTTTGGGCTTAACAAAAAGGATTAAAAAGAGGACCTAAAAATTTATTTTGACTATTTTTTAATGTACACTGGCCATAACTAACACTACTTTCTAAATAAAGAACGCTCTGTGTGAGTTAAACTAACATAACTCATATATTTTATGTTGTAACCTGAAAGTGCGCGCTCCAATAGTATAGAAAGCTATGGGGTAGATTGTTTTATAGATATTGGTTCAATATACTAGTACAATATCTTCTGTACGGAAGTTTGTGAATTTATCTGACAGTTTTTGTTATTTTTTTGATATACTTAATATCAAAATTTTCAGACCTCTAAGGGGCAAAGTTGAAAAAGATGTTTTCGTTGGATGAGATATTAGATGGCTTATGGCTGATCCACAAATCATCAAAACCATGACGGATCCCAAAGAGAAGGGTGGATTGGCTTTAAAGAGGCCATAGAGAAATTATTCGGCAGTAAAAAAGAACCACAACTAATACAAGTAATCGTCCCAAAAAATATTAAAAGCATTTTAAGCTTTTTTAGTTCGTATTCCATATTCATTTCTATAATTCGCTGGTTTACCCCTACACTTTTATGCTAACTATTGGTATAATATTTTAAAGAAACAAGGTACTAGAAGTTAACACACAAACACCCTATTTTTTCCAAAACCACTAGAAATATATTTGAAAGCTTAAGTGGTTTTTGAAGAAAGTATTAATCCCTTACCCTAGCCCTACCCTTTCCCCAAGCTAAATTAAAAAGCAAATACGTAGATGTTTCTCCGTCATTTACTAATCTTTGGCACTTAACAGACAAAGTTTTTTTTAATTTTGTCGCTATTTATATCGCACAAAGGAGCTTCAAGTAAGTATTATTCATTTATATTAATCTCTCGAAATTTATTGACCATTTTTTTATAAGTAGCTTATTTTAAAAATTCTGAAACATTTTTATATTGAAGATTTTATTGTTACATACAATTTAACTAAAGTAATTACCCAAGAGCCTGCGACGGCCAAACCTTCGTTATGTTAATTTAAGCTGAAACTTATCTGTGCCTGTCCTCAATACAGAAAGTATTGATCAGCAACTATAAAAAAAAGGTCACTGTGGCTTTGACAGGTAACTAAGGCAGGCAGGTAATTGGCAAACTTTTTTCATATTACATTTAGAATTTTTAAATTTCATTCATTGCAGCTTAAGTTTCGATGCAGGTTTTCATGTTTTTGACGCCCCAGGCGCTACACTATACATATATATAGTTGAAAGAAAACAACTTCCATATATATATATAGATAGTAGGAGAGCTAGCGACGTCACGAAAAAGGTTATTTTAGGTCGGCTAATTTTTGTATAATTCCCATTCTTATTGACAGTGGGTTGGGATGCGGTACGTCTGGCACCCAGAAGCCGTTGCGTTCAGTTGCGCGCATCCCACCTGTACAGGTAAGAATTGTGCATTTTGAAATCATTTTAAGACAATTTTTTTTTTAGAAATTTTATGTGTCTCGTTAGCAATATAAATTTATAATTGCCAGACATTTTTGTCGTTGCTAACCTTGCCCCAGACACAATTTCAAAAATTAAAAAATAATTATTTTTAAACAATTTTAGTATGTCTGTAACTTTGATATAATGTAGTTCAGCAATAAAAAAATATGAGAAAAAATTGCCAGACAGAAATTCCGTTACTTAATAAGAATTCAAGTCAATTTAAGTTTCGGAGAGAATAGGTTAATTATAAGAGTGCGGCGCTCAGAGGGGGTAGAATTGGTATCCCAAATGGTAAAATTAAAATGTCTCCGAATCTTCCGAATATTTCCATTTTTTTACACTTTTTGAGGCAATTGAGAAAAAAATGGGTTATCTCCGAAAAAATGGGAATACGAATTTCTCCCGTATTTTCCGAGCTTCGATGTACTTACTACTGCAGTTATATTGAACTTTAGATTCCTTGACTATTTATCGTGCACATATTTCCAAAAATGGACAAATCATAATTGAATGATTTTACTTGAAAAATATTACTATTATGACGAAAATTTTATTTAGTTCACGACAAGCAATGGATTGCACCAACGGATTCGGAGAAATCTCCAGCAGTAAAAAATTATGATATTCTTCAGAAAAATTTGGAATGATTTATAAATTATTTTGATAAATTATGAGTTTCTCAAAAAGCGTAATGAATATGTAAAAAAGGATTTTTTTAAGCATTTTGAATAATTTTGTAAAAATTTCGGAGGAACTTTTCCACTAGATATGTGATAAATGTCGAAACAAAAAAATATTTCTATGTATATAGGTTAGAACTTCTACACTAATTGAATGGAATAATAACTAAAATGAGATAGCAAAAATTGATAAAACATATTATCAGAAAAATAATAATTTTTTTATTGTAAATAGCTGAGAATTGGGAAGGATATAAAAATTAAAAAAAAACATTAAATACATTAAAGATGAGTAATTATTATAATTATTTTTAATTAATAATTTCTTGACATCCAAATTCTTCGGCGTCAAGATCATCTTCGTCACTGCTATTGTTGTCATCAATATTCATATCATCAGTATCATTGGTTTCTTCGGATGTATCGTCGGTTTCAATGATCTGAGTATAAATATAGTTTATGAATTATTATTAAGTTGTTCTGTGTTTTTTGAGAATTTTGTATTTTTTTATTCGATTAATATTTACCTTCAAGTATAATATCAGCAACTGATGATGGTAATTGGTCACCAACGAACCAGACAAAATCATATGAATTATTTTTCATTGTCCAACCACAAGCTTCTGGGGATAATGACGATGGATGTTTTAGGTAAGCATTACTCCAAAATTTCGCAATATAACGGACCCGTAATAAATGTTGCCGTAATTCAGCTTTACATGGAGGTAGATTAGATGGATCAAAATTTCGAAAAACGAAATTGGATTGTCAACTTCGACGATTGGAGTATCATTATCGACAGTAGTCTCAGGTACATGCATAGAAGAATTTGACTGTGATAAGCTAGTACAAGATGTACTAGAAACATCAGTAATCGATGAAAAGTTAGATACACATACATTACGATATTTAGACATCAATGATGTAAAAGTACTATAACAATGTCTATGGTATCCAACAGTAGCATTCACATTGTCCGGTAACTTCAATTAAGCATTTAAAATTTCTGCACACTTTTTCAATTTTTCTTCGTTAAATATTATTATTTTACCACTTTGATCTGAGCAAAAAACACATTTTTCTTTTTCGTTAGCCATGACGAAATTTTTCTATTAAAAAACACGAGACAACAAAATACAAGCGTTTACACTCGTGTAGGTGACGCCACGTTGAAAATAGCAGCTGTGGCTATACTTCTCTCCCTCTACCGCTCTCTGTCGCAGGTATCTCTCTCACACAACCGACGAATTAGTTTCCGCACTCTTCTAACTCACCTATTCTCCCCGAAACTTAAATTAATTTAAATTCTCATTAAGCAACAGAATTTCTGTCTGGTAAATTTTTATCATATTTCTTTATTGCTGAACTACATTATATCAAAATTACAGACATACTAAAATTGTTTAGAAATAATTATTTTTTAATTATTGAAATTGTGTCTGGGGCAATGTTAGCAACGACAAAAGTGTCTGGCAATTATGATTTTATATTGCTAACGAGACATATGAAATTTATAAAAAAAAATGTCTTAAAATGATTTCAAAATATACAATTTTTACTTGTACAGGTGGGATGCGCACAACTGAACGCAACCGCTTCCAGGTGCCAGACGTACCACATCCCAACCTACTGTCAATAAGAATGGGAATTATACAAAAATTAGCCGACCTAAAATTCATTCTCGAAAACGTTGCCAGCTCTTATACTAAGAGGTTGTTAAAGACACACCAAATTAGCTTTGCCCCAAAATAAGCACTATAAGGCTTGTGTTATGGGAAACTAGGGTAACGGATAGAACATATACTGTACATATATAAGTATATTTTTATAGAAATACATATTAAACATCCATGACTGGAGTACAAATGCTCGTATTCATCATGCGAACATATGCCCCCACCGGGATTTGAACCCGGGACCTCTCGAGTCGGCGACACCATGAAACCCGGCGTACAAACAAACCACTCACTCAGCCACGGAGGTCGTCAAAATTTCATTACACAGAGATTTCATTGTATTGTAAAAGTTGTATTTTATATGTTTCTAAATAAAATGTATGAAATGCAACTTTTACAATACAATGAAAGAAAAGGGTCTGCATGTATGATATGCATGATGATGCATGGCTTTTTTCTTTCACTATATTGTAAAAGTTGCATTTTACATATTCAATTTGGAAACTAGCAAGCCAAGCAGGGCCGGATTTAGAGATGTGACGGCCGGATTTAATCTTGGCATTGCCATGTGTCTGACTACGAACGATATGATTTCTAATATTAACATCCAGAAGGTAAAATACAAAAAAAATATCCTTTATAGTTTCACAATTGTGGGTACTAGAGGGGACAAAGCTGGGGGTAAAGAGCGGGAATGACAACCACAATGATCCATAGTATCGCTCCAGCCTGTATTGGGCACATGTGCATTGATATTTTTAAGAGTTTCAGCTTTGTATAAAATTATGGAGGTCTGGCTATTGTGGGCTCAACATCTATAAGGCGATTAAGTTTTTACTTACGTAGCAGTAGATTCTTGTTTGATACAAATTCTTTTTGCACCAGCTGGTAAGCCTATCTGAAAATGCATAGCTTTTAAGTAATAATAAATAATAAAATCTAACTACGAAATAAGTATCTAGAAACTAGGATAATCATACTTGTTCCACTCTCTGATTCACTCCAACAGCCACCCTTTTGATACCAGTCATATGACCTAGTCCACTCTCTTCCACCTGTTGAGGCTGTGCTGCTACATTATCCAACAAGTTCTCATTGCTTATCTGCAAGTATAATGAAACATCATAAATAGATATTTTTACAGTTAGTCTTAAATAACAGATAAATAACTTCAAACTAAGGCGGGTTCAGATCTACAAAATGTTACATGAAATGTAACACGCAATGAAAGAATTTGCCGTCCACATTGTCGCTATGTATCATGCAACGTAAGAGACTTCCCATAGTGTGGACGTGTCGCGCACACGAACCGTGCACACTACGTGCATGAACAAAGCATTTCAAATCGTGCGCGCTGCGATCCAGAAATTTTCGGTTTTTTCGTAGAACACAAAAGGGCGTGCAGTGTGCACGGAGCACCAGTGCGGACGGGTTATGTGTGTTTAACTGCGGAACATGCGCAAACAATGGAGGACGAAGACAACAGCAACGGCAGATGCTATACCTCGAAGCCTGCTGCGTTTTTTTACCACATGATTCACTTTAGATTTAAACATGTAGTTGTTGAATGCTTAAAAAGTAAAATAAACTACAATTGCTATTCCTTCTTTCAAATGTTAACACTTGTTAAGGTATTTCGTTTGGCATTGTGATTTATCTACAATATGAAGAGATGGCGCTGCCCTGCAGCCTAAGAAATACTAGAAGAAATTAGATACGAACATTCAGGTTGCGGTAACATAATTGGTCTGTGTATCCGCCTGGATAGATGAGGTTGCGGATTCGAGTCCCGTCTGCTGCCTAGACCGCGTAGAATTTTTCCTAGTATGTAACATGTTCTTTTGATATTTATAAACATCTAGCAGTTAAATGCTTAAAAACATATACACTTCTGGACACATCTATTGGCCCACCTTGTATTTTCAGTTTCGTTTGGTCCTAGCTAAAAATTTATATTAATAAATAATTTATATTTCGAGCAAAAAGTTTTTATGCAGTTTTGAACCTGGCACATTTACAATTTCATTCAATAGTCTTTTTTTGAATTTCGAACACAGAATTTAAAGAAACAAAAGACAATTCGGAGCCTGTTTGTTGATATCAAACAATCGAATACTAAGAAAACTTGGTTTTATTGGTTTATTTGGATTTAATTCTTGAAAAAGTGATTGATATCTTTGGTTTTGCAACAAACATTACTTATTCTTAACATTAAGGAGAGGTTCTATCAATAATCTATGGATACTTCACCTGAAGACGCCGCCCAAGCTGTGTCGTCGAGTCAATGAAGCTTTTTACCTGGAAACCCGGTGGAACAGCTACGATTTTGATGATTCTTTTTTTAATAATTTTGTTTTTTTATATTATTTGAAATCAGAAACCTCTGGAGAGGGGGAAATATTTTTTTATATTAATTAAACAATTTTTATGTCATTTTTAGAAAAAAATGTTTTTTTATAAAATATCAATTGAAAACTCACAAAAAAAATATGTTTATGTTATTGTTTTCATATTGTTATCACAAATAATTTTAATTTACATGTTATTAAATCAAAAACTTTGAAAAACAATTAATTATAAGATCTTTCATGTAAGAAGGCTTACATCAGAGCGGATGCCCAGCGCGTTGCACGTATTATCCAGGAACTTATAACGCATCCTACGTTCCCGTAGCTACTGGCGTTTGGCCAAAGCCGTGCAAAAAACCTTCTGCCAGCCCTCGCTGCCACCTCTGAGATGCCCAGACGGAACACTAGCTCATAAGCCGCAGGAGAAAGCCGATTTACTGGCAAAACTCGTTGCGGCTAACTCCCGAATCGATAATTGCAATGCACTACCACCATCATTACCTCATTGTGGCACAACGATGCCTGATATTAAAATCAGGCAGTGTGAGGTTTGTGCCGAATTGCAATCAGTCGACGTCCGGAAAGCTAGTGGACCTGATGGCATCCCAGCAGTAGTACTGAAAAAATGTGCAACGGAGTTGACTCCTGTGCTCACGCGCTTGTACCAATGCTCGTATTCTTTGGGGCGTGTGCCGGAGACTTGGAGAGATGCTAACGTGCAACCGGTGCCCAAAAAAGGGGATCGCTCAGACCCGGCAAACTACCGGCCAATAGCAGTCATCTCAGTTTTATGTAAAGTTCTAGAAAAGCTCCTTAATAACCATCTGACCCGTCATCTTATTTTATATTTATTTTATTTATTTATCATCTTCAGGGCAAAACACTACCGCTACAGAGCAACATTTCCATGCTCGGTATGGAAGTTCGCTCAGACCTAAATCCAAAAGACTACATCGAAACCGTGATCAAAACAGCTTCACGCAAACTCGGAGACCTGAACAAGGTGCGGCGTTCTTTCACGCCCGATCAACTGTGCTTGTTGTACAAAACGCAAGTGCGGTCCTGCGTGGAATATTGCTCGCACCTCTGGGATGGCTCCGCCAAGTACTTGCTCGATGCTCTGGATAGGTTACAGCGCCGCGCGATCCGCATCATAGGCGATGAGGAGGTGACTAAACACCTTGAGCCGTGACGTGGCGTCACTAAGCGCGTTCTATCGTCTGTACCACGGCGAGTGTTCTGAGGAGTTATTCTCTTAACCCACCTTCCCCTTTCCTTCAGAGGACAACGCGAGCTGGCCTACATTGTCACCGTCTTACTGTGGCCACAATTCCAACGCGTACAAAGAAATTTGGTGACTCATTTCTTTGTCGCACTATCCGTAAATGGAATGCTCTGCCCGCTCACGTGTTCCCTCCCTCTTACAACCTGGGATCCTTTAAAAGAGGCGTGAAGAAGCAACATGCAGGCCGGCAGGGTGAGGATGGCTGGTGTGGCAGGTAGAACTGCTGTATCAGCTATCTTCGCGTCTGGACTTCACCTTCACTTAACATCAGGTGGGGTGGAGTCATTTGTCGGACCTATC
Organism: Chilo suppressalis; assembly: GCA_902850365.2. NCBI lineage: Eukaryota > Metazoa > Arthropoda > Insecta > Lepidoptera > Crambidae > Chilo > Chilo suppressalis. The sequence continues at coordinate 13,261,235 of OU963900.1, forward strand.
TATAAAATATATATATATATGAAGTAACTAAAGTATAACGTAAGTGCTCAACGCATTCTTATTATTGACCAATACATCGTATTTTAATGGTTTAAATATTAAATTATTATTAAAAGCCTCATTTTAACAACTATTTTTTATACTAACATTAACAAAAATAATAATATTTTTTTCAAAAAAAAGCGATAAAAGTGATTTTTTTATAAAAATGTCATAAATATTGTTTAAACAATAAAAAAAAAATTCCCCCCTTCCAAAGGTTTCTGATTTTGAATAATATAAAAAAAAACAATTTTTAAAAAAAAAATATCAAAATCGGAGCTGTTCCACCGGGTTTCCAAGTTTTGCCTGTTTTATGTCTTTATTGACTCGGCTAGTGGCACTTATTCAGGCCGGACACAGCCAAAGAAACGTGAGTGCTCAACTTAATTTAAGTCGATCTGCGGTCCGAAATGTTTATCGGAGGTACCTAGAGACTGGCAGCTTTGTTCGTCGCCAAGGAAGGCCACGATCTCGGGTCACAACTGAAAGGCAGGATCGATTCATCGTGACGACCAGCTTGAGAAATGGTCACCTTACCTCCATTGAGATACAAAAACAAATTCGCGACTTCCACGGAGTATCTGTGAGCGCTCGAACTGTTCGGAGAAGGTTAAAAGAACGCGATATGGTACCACACAAGCCAGCTAATGGGCCCAAACTAACGCGAGCCCACCGAACAGCGCGCCTTCATTTTGCACGCAGTCATTTAAACTGGACACAGCAAGAATGGAGCCGTGTACTCTTTTCTGATGAGTCTAAAATTGTGTTACATGGCAATGATGGAAGGAAGAAGGTCTACCGACATAAGGGAGAGCGTTTCGCACAATGCTGCTTTGAAGAGAGGGTTGTTTATGGCGGTGGCTCATGGACTGTCTGGGACGGTATATCCGCGAGCGGCAAAACTCAACTTGAGGTTGTTACAGGACCACGGCTGCCAACATTAACTGCTGAAAGGTACATTCGTGAGTGCTTAGAACCTCACGTGATACCATACGCGGACTATGTGGGCCCAAATTTCCTTTTTATGCATGATAATGCAAGAGCCCATGCGGCCGGCATCGTCAGGGAATATCTTCGGGATGTGAACATCACAGTTATGGACTGGCCAGCCAGAAGCCCAGACATGAACCCCATTGAGCACATGTGGGACGAGCTAAAAAGACGTGTTAGGGCTCGTCAGCCAGTTGCCCAGACGATGCAGGAGTTGAAAACTGCCATAGAAGAGGAATGGGAGATGATCCCTCAAAATTTCATAGAGCGGTTGATAAACTCTATGCCTAATCGTATGAGAGCTGTGGTAGATGCCCATGGAGGCAACACGCGTTATTAAATTAAACCTTTATTTGATAAAACATGTTTTTTATTCAAAAATCAATTGCCTTTAACAAGGCGCATATCCGACTTGTTAGGCGTAGCTCCATGTCGTATGGTATTCTGAATTCAAATTTAAAACAATACGATCGAAAAAGATGGTAAAATGTATCAGGTTTAAAACTGCATCAACAGTTTTTGTTCAATCTAGCAATCATATTTCGGTAGGGGCCATCGAAACCTAAACTCTAAGGTGGGCCAATAGATGTGTCCAGAAGTGTATAATAAACATGATTTACTATTTAATAATGAAGTCACGATCCATTCTCTTCGCGTGTTCTTGACTGCTCTACGTACACCTCGCCGAGCGCATGCCGCAAACACATGCTCGATTCGTGCGTGCGCTGCGTCCACACTTATGAAATGCTCTTTTCATGTTACATTGCATGTTACGTTACAGTACTTAGTCTTTACCCGCCTTTACATAATACTGTTTAAAGTGGCATTTTAAATCATTAAGTGGAGTAGAGAATACTATGCCTTGCATAAAAAACCGCCTAAGTGCGAGTCGGATTCGAGCACGAAGGGTACCGTACCATTATTTATACAACATTAGACACTATATTATAATATCGAGCAAAAAATCACGTTTGTTGTATGGGAGATCGCAACGAAACGCGAAAGAAAAAATCAGCGTTTTCAGTATTTGTTGTTTAAATTCAGCATATGGGACGCCATAATTATACCAAATTTAACAATCTTAACTAGTTTCGATTTGGAGATAGACTTTGTAACCAAAATGGTCTAAAAATTACAACTTCGACAGCCCCAATTTCTATGTTATTGAAAATGAAAATTTATAAAAAATATATTTATTTATATCCTACTCACCGAGCTCTAGACAATGAAATGTCACATGGTGAGATAAAAACAAAAAAATCGTCTCCTTTTCTTGTATAAAGACGGACCATGAAAATAATTTCTGGTTTTTTTTTGCTAAATATTCGGCTTTGGATAGATAAGAATTTCAAAATAATTAAAAAAAAACATTTCAAAAGCAAAATGTCAAAATTTCAGTTTTTTACTCATTCCTTTTGTAATCTAGAGAAGCCCGTGATATACAGACAGACGGACAAGGGTGTTTCTATTTTCCATAACTTTGATTTTCATGTGACTTTGATCTTCCCAAGAATCTTACTAGTACACAAGACATATAGGCCAAATCTCATGAAGATTGAAGAATATTTAGAGGTTGCACATATTGGCCACTTTTTTCTCATGTGTAGTGAAATGCGTTATACTGAAATGTTTTCTAATAATGTAAGTTTAGAGTCCTAAAATGGAGGTTAAATTAAAGGTTGCAATGAACTAATTAATTAAAGGTTATCAAACAAGAGAGCTTTTAATTTAAAATCTTTCAGATAGCTCATCTTTTATATCATTCCTTTATATGTTTTGTCTATTAGTTTTTGATACTTTTTTTATTTATATTTGTTTGGTCTCTTTGACATTAAAAAAGATTGCTTTACCTTGTCACTGCCACCAATGTTTTCTTTTCTCTTTAATAATAATTAAAAATACAGTCCTTATCCTCTACACCTATCACCTAATCTAGAAAATCTTTACTAATTCAAAACAGTTCTATTTTTCCGATTTTTGAAGCGTAAGTATAGTTTCTAGTCATAGATAAATGATTGGTCTCGCGCTAGACCAATCCATTCATCTATGTTTCTAGTATTCTTTTTGCCATTCTGAAGAATGTTGTAAATGACGGCCGAGTGTTCCTGACATCCCTTTTTCCCGACAGTTTCAAAGTATGTTTAATTTACTCGATAAAAAGTTATATACGATAATTAACAGGACGAAGAGATTCCAGTCCATGGGTTTCTAGATGCAAAACGAGTGACAATAGTTCTGCATTCAAAATTTTCTAAAAAATGGAAATTACCCAATAGTACAGTCATTTGGTAGTTTTACCTGGAAAGTTTTCCGGGAGTTTTGAAAATTGGTAATTTTATAGATTGTGAGGTGCTCTTTCCGAATTTCGACTTTATGTATCTACCTTGTTTTCATAAAGTCAATAGTTTTGGCGGACGCACGCTAAAAGTGTACTCCAATGCGCGCTTTGGTCATTACTCATTATTGTGGATGTTTGTGGATGCAGAAAGGCTGGGTTAAAGTGCTCTGTTATAGGTATGCACGAATTGTAGCGGTGCCTGTGGTAACTCGCAAGTTCCATCACCACATCATCAGATAGCAATGATGAAGAAGAAACGGAGACTATAATTGAGAAAATATATGATCAAATCGAGAACGCAGAGGATTGCGATGAAATTGATACTCCCATCGCGAATAATGTAGATGAAATACCGGTCTGCGACGTTTCGATTGGTACTACAGACGATGAATTTGCAACATCTGGTCCATCGAGAATAACAAAGCGATGTGGATAAGGCCTATTGGGGATACCACATTTAAAAAAAAACGCGCCACTTACTCTGCCTAAAGGTGGTGTGGAAAAGGAGTTTTTTTGGCCAAAATGCGCGGAGTACACTTTGCGGCGCTCGTACGCCAAAACTATTGACTTTATGAAAAAAAGTAGATACATAATTATATTGGAGGTAATTGTCTCTAGTTTCATTTTGTATATAACTGTTTTTATCGTAAAATGAGTCGGAAAGGAGATATTGTGAAAAAAACTGCTTTTAGGTGGCATTTTCCAATATGGCGGCGCGAGCGGAAAAAATACGAGGTGGCAAAGACGAAATTCGGAAAGAGCATCTCAAAATTTATAATATTACCAATTTTAAACTCCCAGAAAACTTTCCAGGTAACCACTATATTTCTCACCAAATGACTGTACTACAAGAGAAGATCTGAATGTTATCACAATTACGAATTCCTTTTCTAGGAGGTTGATTAATTAAATAAATTAATAATTGTCAGGACCTTAAACGCCTTACATAAAAGGAAGTGGATAATGTAGGCAATGTATGCAATGAAAATGGCTTATTTCACCAAAGTATATGACACTATGTTTTCGCTTATGGCCATTAAGCATTAAGCAACTGTTAGCCAATGGGCTCCAAAGAATTATCTGGAAATAATAAAATAGAATTAAAAAGATGGGGTGCAAAAACCTAACTTTTGGAGAAATTGCTTGACCTGAGCCTTATCTTTACTACTAAATGTAAGAAGTTTTTTTGATTTTTTTGTGATTGATTGTTCCAGGCGATGTGATTGAATACTTTGATGATTCAATGAAAAACTATGTGGATGCTCTTAAGGTTGTTATGATCATGCAGGAAAGGAGGATTTTTTGAACTAAAACAGTGGCAGTTAAAAAATTTCAAAATCACAGGAAAAAAGTAACCATGTGGTCAAAAGAAGGAATTGTGTGTTACAAAGTTGATATATAGCATGATTATATTCCACTGTAATGCCTCTTATTTTAAATTATATTTGAATTTGATTTCATGTGTGATATATAGTTTTTTATAAAAGTAACATAAATTAAATATATCTGCATTCTGTTACATTTTTAAAAGTGATCATTCTGTGCAACCTCTAAATGTTATCCAATCTACCTGAAATTTTGCATGGATAAATTCATTGAGAGTCGGGGGTAAGCACTCAGCAAAAAAAAATTTTTTGCCTAACAAAATGAAACACCACAGTCTGACAACATGGTGACAGCAATAGGGTTCCTTTTTTACCATTTGCATTCCATTTATACCACATTTAAAAAGCTTTAATGTTTTTATAAAAACTATTAATTACTCACAAAATTTTCAAGTCCTTTAATATGTAGTGACTTTGCTGCTGCCACAAAAGATGATATTTTATCGGCTGGAACAAGTACCTCTCCAGTATATATATATTCCAACAAGTAAGATAAGGTTTTTTGGGAAATGTTCTGTAAAATATTTTAGAAAGTTAATAGTTATACTTTAACTCTTTTTGCATTGCCAAGTTGCAGAGGTTGCCCTCTGAGCTAAATATTTAATAATATGAAAAATATTATAAATTCTTCCTGCTTTCCTATTTCCTATAAGACATAAAATTATAAACATTAACAGTATATTACTCGTATGTGTAATTAGTAGTGTATTAATAATATAATCTCATTAAAATGGCTATATTTTATGGATATTTTGTAATGATACTTTTAATGTATGTAGATATTTTATAGGTCCAAGGTTTAATTTTCTGTTTTTTTTTATGTCCTTTAGATATTCCCGGGCGTTGACATTTTAAAGTTCTAAACTTTAAAATGTAAAGTTCTAAACTTTAAAATGTAAACGCAATTTAGTTTTTAACATACCAACAGCTAGCTTCAATAATCAAACTCCCGTATATAGGCCTATTGCAGCTCTATTACCTACATATTTATATTAATTACATTAAAATAACAACTATTTCTAAGAAACAGAACCAGATTTTCCATACCTTTTCCTGGAGGAAGTTGATTTATTGAAACTGGCTGTCAGAAATCAGTTGTTCAACAAAATATACAACGTACTTACATAGAGAAACACAACTGGGTGAGGGCATGGTGCAGATGCAATGAGTTCCTTTAGAAAAGGGCTAGCCAAGGCAACTAAAACTTGGTGCACTTTAACATAACACCCATCAGCAGCAAGTGTCATGTCAACGAATTCTCCATTCTATGATAAAAAAAATGTTTTCCAGTATATACTATAAATTTTAAATGAACTAAGCAGTGTAAATGTACGTATTTCATGAAAGCATTTAAGATTTTTGTGTAGATACCTGTTGCAAAGCACTGAATCCCTTACAGACGTTGGCATTGTAAGATTCCCACGACACTGAAAATTGTGACTGCATATTAATAGATACAGTTTAATATTAGCAATATTGTATCTTGAATAAGTCAGGAGACGTAAATCTTTCGTAAAATTTAACTCAATTTGTATTTATTTTTAATAAAGAAATCAAGTACAAACAAACAACAATCAAAGACCACAGACAACAGATGAGTTACTCTGTGGACAACTGGCAGCAAGACAGCAAGTTGTCCTTATCATAATCTATAGAGAATGCAAAAGAGAGACTGACTGTTGTCAATAAAAAATCCCATGCAATCTTCCGTAAATTATTTATCAAATCTTTCTTGGAAAACACACATAGATTATATATAAAGAAAATTGAATTGGGACTTAACATTATGAGGTCTTTGGTGTTTTTCCAATTACAGAGCATAATGCGACTCAGTGGCGCACAATGCCGAATTATGCTGCTGCTTAATTGGAACGTGAATTAGTTTTCAAATGCACCAGCAGAGTGCGCTAAGTTCAGTGTTGAAAAAAAAGTCAATATTTGTACCTTCATCCATATTTATATTTAATTTTTAAACACAGTTTGAATTAACTTTGATTATTTAAAAAAAACTATAATGAAACGAAAGTTTTAATAATTTTTCAAAAATCAATAATATTACTAAAGTACGATTATTAATTCCAGTCAGTAAAATGACATTTCCAATGTTGCAGGTTTTTTGTCCCAAATAAATAGTGATGGGTAGAATCGAATTTTTACAATTAAAAGTTAGTCGAGATTACATTTTTTTTATTCAATATCAAATTGCATTTATAAAATATATAAATAAAAATATGTTATTTACGGTAATTAAACAGAACACATACACAGTAAGTAATTTATTTAATATTACATAAAACACTGTTGTATTAAGTTAAATATCTCATTGTGTTGACATTGTGAATTTTTGGTTATTGGAAGCACTATGGTCAACACTTGTCACGCTATTGACGCCATTTTGTTTTTCATTCTGCTCCCGAATTCCGACGGTGTCAGAAGTGTTTAGTGTCCTCTGCAATTTCTTGTTTATTTCTTACTTGTTAACTTGTTATTTTTTTGTTGAGTTTTGTTATGTTTGTTGTTTTTGCTAACGTTCAGTTTTTGTTTTGTTACGTTGGTGTTTGAAATGGATCCCCAACCGTCCACCTCTAAAGAGGGATGTCTCCCTCAAAAACGAAGGCGTCTATTATTTGTTGTGAGTGAGAAACAAATGGTCCTCAATGCATATAATTATGTATGGAATCAAAATGCAGCAAAACCTTTTGATGTTCCAAAGAAAGATGATTGTGTGAAGACGGTATTATCGCGACGGGCAAACGTGACCAAGTCGCGAAATGTAAATATTGGATATGGCAACAAAATCCTGTAATCTGTGGTGAGTAACATTAACCGAATTTTAATACTTAATCTGTGGTCCGTAGCTCCGCGCTTTTTTACCTGTCAGAAAAGTTTTCTTTTCCTGTTCAACTCCCGCTGAAATGTGTGCTGCTTGCGAGATTCTGGATATGAGAGCTAAGTATATTCCCCGAGTCAATTAATTACTATTTATGGTCCATATGATTTCACGTGTCGATTGGTAGGTCAAAAGAGGGACTTACCTTTATTAAGAGCAGTACATTGGTAACATTGATTGGCGATTGTACTGGCGAACGCTTGCGGGCGTTGCGCGGGATGATGTTAGCCAGAACAATGGCTTACCTATGATACGAGCAGTACAATTGTAACATTAATTGGCGATTGTACTGGCGAACGCTTGCGGGCGTTGCGCGGGATGATGTTAGCCAGAGGAATGGCTTACCTAGGATACGAGCAGTAAAATTGTAACATGGATTGGCGATTGTACTGGCGAACACTTGCGGGTGTTGCGCGGGATGTTAGTCAGAGTGCACTTAACTGAACAAGGGAGGCCAAAGAGAGTGTGTGCGAGGTTTGCTTGACACACCTTGGCTCCACGATGAACAAGGGAGGCCAAAGAGAGTGTGTGCGAGGGTTGCTTGACACACCTTGGCTCCACGATGAACAAGGGAGCCCAAAGAGAGTGTGTGCGAGGGTTGCTTGACACACCTTGGCTCCACGATGAACAAGGGAGGCCAAAGAGAGTGTGTGCGAGGGTTGCTTGAAACACCTTGGCTCCACGATGAACAAGGGAGGCCAAAATGAGTGTGTGCGAGGGTTGCTTGACACACCTTGGCTTCCTGATCAAAGGCTTATGATAATCAAACAGGATACGCTGAAAGTGTCCTAAGTATCATGAAATGTAATGTAAAATGAGTAGAAAATCGACGTGAATGTATATGTGAATGTTGATGTGTGTGTACATATAATGTATAGGTATTAATCATGGCGAAGAAGATGCTTAGTGTCTCAACTCTGAGATTCATGGTATAATTTCTCTATACAGGTTCCTTGATGATATTGACAATTGACGATGGGAATAAATTGAAATAAGCGAAGCAGATATCTATAGCAAATTTAACACAAGACAGAATAAGGTATGAAACATTAATATAACTTGCACTAGTATAGTAACATGTTTAAATTTTTCTATGCCGAAAGTATGAATAATCGCGGTCTATCTCAGTCCATTGTACACCCTGTTGGTGTGGGTTGTAGGCAGACGATGAGACATGTGTGGTTCTGTGTGATTTCGGGTTGAACCTCTTAAGAATGTGTCAGTATTTGGTAGTAGTTAATACACTTCATTGCACTAGGTATAAAGATAGAATAAGACAACCACACAGAATGCCCACAGAGTCTCTGAGCTACAGGTATCTCAAATTTTGGGAATTTCGACTAGATCTGTATATCGGATACTGAAAGAACAAAAGGAGAACGTTCAGTTATCAAATCGGAAAAAATCTGGACCCAAACTGACATTCAAAGATAAAATTAATGATTTTGACTTTTCGGCGATACGTCGTAAAGTTCACCAATTCTTTTATGAGAAGGACCCTCCAACTATTGCCAAGGTATGTAAATCAATAAAATTATAATACAATACAAAATATATAATTATACATCATATATACATAATAATAATTAATACAATTTGTCATTGTCTCGCTGTTGTTTACAAAAATTAAATCCTTGTAATATTTTACAGGTTCATCAGGTTGTAAATGATGACCCTGACCTACCAAATATGTCAAAGAGTACCATGCGAGCAGTTTTAAATCATTTGAAATTTAAATATGGCCGTCGCAAATATGCTGGTCCATATTTCTAAAATGATATTATTTCAAATGGTATGTATTACATATTTACAATAAAAGAAAACGCTTTGATACCTAATTAAATAAAGCATGACTAAATGTCTAAGTCTATTGATTGCCGAACATCACTATTGTAGCGGGTCACCCTTTTTTGTATCAGTGACATGCACTTGTCATTTTACTGACTCGAATTAATAATCGTACTATAACGATAACATATAAATAAAACATTTCGATCAATGCCAACTTAAAGATAAAACACTTGTTAATTTTCTGTCTCTGAGTTGGTACGATTGCACGCATCACACGAAAGCATTACTTTTGAGAGTGCTCGATTGTGCGAAGCGTTGCTGTATTTGGAACACTCAACGTTAAGCATTATGCCGCATAATGCGCTATAATGCTGTAATTGGAAAGCTACCAACGTGTGGAGTGTCTTGGGGCGCCGACCGTAAAATCCTTAAGAGTTAAGACCCTATATAATACAACAGTTCGGAACTTCGGAGTCATTTTGACTATGGCTCTATGTTTTTTTACAAATGCTTCCGATAAGTTTTTGAAAAAATTAGACATTGGTGCCAATTCTGGCGCTCTACTTTGTAAAATGATGCCGATTCTAGCATGATTCTCTAAACTTAAAACTAAATTTAACATCAGTCTCTCCTTTTCATTCTTTATAGAGAATGACAAGGATATACTGCTATCAAATTTAAGTTTAGGTTTAGAGAATCATGCTAGAATCGGCACCATTTTACAAAGTAGAGCGCTAAGTATTATAACTGGTGCTTTGATGTCCTCTCTCATTAACTCTTTGGTAGTAGAAGCAGGAATTGTTCCACTCTCAGTTCGAAGAAGCTACAGAACTGATAAATATTGTCTTAAACTGGTTACACGAGATAACACTATTACATCTATTAGGTACTTAGAAAATAATTTAATACCTAATTTTATTCTGATTTCTTTACTAATAATTGTTAATTCATTGCCTCTTTCTATATCATACTTAAACTTTGAGTTCCTCGATGTTGTTTATTGATCCAATTTAGTGCCTTGTATAATTCCAATTTTACACTGTTATATTGGACATGGATTTTGGAATTCCTTAACCCAAAACTTGAATATGTCAAAATTTATACTGACGGATCTAAAACCGGTGAAAGGACTAGTTTTGCTTTTTACGATGCATATAACAAAATAGGAAAAGTATTTGCATGTAACAATTATTTATCTGTTTCTTGTTCTGAAGCTTTAGCTATATTATTTGCCTTAAAATACAGTTTGTCTATGAAGTCGTGACATTAAATGATGGCGCCACTAGTACGCATGTAGCAACCCTATACAGTCTGACCAAAATGATTTTGATACTAGCAGTTCATTCAAGTAAAATAGGTAATTAATAAGACACACTATACAGTCGTATTTTGTTTCTGCTTTATATATAGTAGGTAGTATGCTTATAAAAAGTTTAGCCAAGCATATTAAAATGAATCAGAATAAAATTATTATAGATAAAATAGCACTTTGTAGTGTAAAAGTGTTTAATGTTGGTGACTACCACTGAGGTGCCATTGAGACCAGAGCCGATAAGTAATCATTAATACACACAAGTATCATCATACGATGTTTTTAACACACTTGTTAAGAAAATATTACTAAAAATCACTTTATAGTATATAAAAAGTTTATTTAGAGAAACCATTTGTAAATGTGCAGTTACTTAAATTAGTAATAGGTATCTTCACTAAAAGCATCTGGCCATGGTTCTTTATGTGACCATTTCTTTCTTTGGTCGGCCTTGCCTGTTTTCCCAGGAGTTTCAAACTTTCCATCATTCTTATAACCTTCGTTGACTATCCGACTCTCTGATTTTCCTGAAAAAATGTAAAAAGTAATGTTACAGAATAGAAACAATAACTTATTGACATGAAGCAATTAATTCAAAATTGGTAGAAAACCTGACCGAGCTGAACCATAATAACGTATCAAAAGAAATGGTCGTACTACAATATTACCTATTTACAATGTCAATCTAACCTAAAAATATGCAATGTAACAATGGTGTCGATTCTGGCATGATTCTCTAAACCTAAACTTAAATTTGACAACAGTGTATCCTTGTCATTCTCCATACAGAATGAAAAGGAGAGACTGATGTTAAATTTAGTTTTAAGTTTAGAGAATCACGCCAGAATCGACACCAATGCCTTTTTTGGTCTCAAAATCGTAAATTGAGTAAATTTGTAACTTCAGGCAGATTACAAATAAATAGTTACACGATTACATACCCGTCATAGATGCTGTTCGCCCATAAACATCATCCAAATCCCACAAAATTCGTCCAGCTCGGTAGTCCTCGAAACATCGCTGGAGAACTTTAAAAATCACTTCCCGCGTGCCACTCCGATTTACTTTACTCATTTTTATACCTTTCTGTGTAGTTTCGTCTTAATTTATTACAGTTTAATACAAACAATAAAGAATACAAAAGGAAAACTGTTCCACAACTGAAACTCGATGACAGCTGATGTACATAAGTTTGGTGTTGCCAGACACATGAATAATGTTAGTTCCTCAAACATTCATGTCACGACTTTATAGACAAACTGTACATCGGACAATTGTCGCCATATTTACAAAAATGTATTGTTGTTAACTGATTCTATGAGTGTCCTACAAGCTATTTCAAAGAAATAGTTTCATTGCATCTGACAACTACTTAATTCATGAAATTAAAAATTGTGTTAGCAGTCTGAATAACTTTTATGTAAATATAGAATTTATAACAAAATATGTAGTATAAGTCTCCAGAATAGGTACTATTGTAGTAATTCTTTTTTGCTGATGGCCCGGAAGCCAAATCTCAATAATTAAAAAAAAACTGACTGTTGTCAAGTTAATAAATAGCCAAAAAAACAAACACCCTAACTTGGTCATTCGTATTTGATTTGCTATTTGTTAACTTGACAACAGTCAGTTCTTGTCATGCTTTATAAAGAATGAGAAGGACAGATCAATGTCAAGTTCAGAAACAAGCCCTCACCCATAGGGTGCGGCCACAGTGCACTCAGATTCAGATTCAGATTCTGAAAACAAGCGCGAGAAATAAACAGTGTAGTCTAAGCAGGTTGCCTGCTTTTTCTCGCGCTTTGTTTTCTGAGTCTGAATCTGAATCTGAATCAGGAGTGCACTCTGGCCGTACCCTTCGACTACACTGTTTATTTCTCGCGCTTGTTTTCGAAATCTGCATTTAAAGCAGGGTGGCCATAGTGGCCGCAGGCAACCTGCTTAAACTACACTGTATATTTCTTGCGCTTGTTTTCTGAGTCTGAATCTGAATCAGGAGTGCTCTCTGGCCGTACCCATAGAGTATACTAGTATACCCAGTGTTGCCACCTTGGTGGTTTTTCCACCAGAACTGGTGCTTTTTCACGGCTTCTAGTGGTATATTTTCATTATCTAGCGGGTATATTTTTTTTAGTGTTTTTAGTGGTTTTTTAACATGAAATCTAGCAACATATTTTTAAGGGGGAAATCCCCTAACTTTCCGAAATTTCATAATGTTCTATGCTTACTCTGTGACAGGGGAATTCCTACACGCGTTTGTCTGTTAAGGGCATCCTTTAATCGTTCATTCTGTTTCATGAGTTAGGTTCACACACAGTCGCGTTCATTGTGTTGTTAAAAAGTGTAAAAGTTTGATTTGATAGGAACATTTGTAACAGTGTGTGAACTCCTGAAGCTGTATGTTTAGAGTAATATTTTTTATGTTATTATGGAAATTCTATTCAAGAAAAAGAATTACATACAAAAGTATAGAAAAGAATGGGAATCACTCGTCAAATCCCAAACCTGGCTTAAACCTTTAGCAGGTGTTGATGCGAAGGCGTTTTGTTCATTTTGTAAAGCAGAATTATTAGCAAAGGTAGTAAATTTGAGAAGACATGCTGAAACAAAAAAGTACAAACAAAAAATGCAAATTCTTTCCGGCAATCAAAAGATATCATAAAAAATACACAAAATACTCTTTCAAAAATCCACTACAACCACCAACAAACATCTTCAGCTTCGACATCGGCTTCATCGACGTAAGCGTCGGCGTCTGTGAACGACGATGAAGTTATAGAAGTGTAACATTTAACACTATTGAATTTTAAATTTTACATTTTGTTTAAGATTTATTTCTTGATCATAAATAATGAATGTAAATACATATTTACCTGGTTTTATTTCATTCTAGTACTACTAAGGTAACGCATGGAAAAGTTATAAGTTAGTAAAAACAATATTGACATTTTTTTTTAAATTACAAAATTATACTAATTAAAAACGACTGCGGGAGAACACAGTTATTTCTGTAGCATCTCATACATATTCACTGGTTTTTTATTTAAATTAGGGTTTTTTGTTGTCTGAGATGTAATTGTGATTTAGCGGATTTTGGTGTATTTTATTAAATCCAAATTTTTGAAACCTGGCGATATTTTACCTTTGACTTGGCGCCTTAAAAAAATCCAAGGTGGCAACACTGAGTATACCCTCACCGAACGAGTTTTTGGCGGGATTTGATCGAGTGTGGTTGGCGTCTTATTTTAATTATTCTTAAATTCGTTCATAGTGGATATTGTAAAATAAAATTGGTGTGATTTTGTGTTACAACTGTCTGTGTAACTGAAGAATTAGTAGAATCATCAAAATATACGCTATTCCGGTCAAGTGGAAGTGAGAATTTTATTGTAGTATTGACTACCTCACAGAAGCTTATCGAAAAAGCCAGCTCGATACATTTCGTGCCAAACACTTCAAGAAACATTACAATGCGTCACACCGACATTCTAATGTAAAAAGAAAATCAGAATAATTTAACTTAAGACTAGGCTGTATGGGCATTGTTCCCCTTGCCTTCCCTGACAAGGAAGAATTTAACAAAAAAAACAAAAACCTCACCGAACAAACATAAACAAGAAATTAGCTTGTAGGGATGTCGAAAGTTGAAAAAAATATCGATATATCGATACATCGATATTTAAAAAAAATATCAATATCGGCTTCGATATATCGCGAAAAAACATCGATATATCGATATATCGGACCAATTTTCCCAAAAATATATTTAGGTCAGCCTAGCACAGTAATAATAACAATACAAATTATAATTAAAGAAAGAATTATGAGAATACCAAATTGCCGCTACACTAAATGACAGTACAGTATCTCACGAAAGATGATACGAGGAATAATAATTGAACGAAATTTATCTCCCTAAAAATAGACCCTATTTTCGAATGATGAAAATGATTGCAGGGCCTCTCAGGTGCCATTTTTAGTAAACAACACTAATCACACATTTCCACAGAATATAATGGAATTCAGCACAACCAATTCACCAGCGAAACAGATTTACAAATCATAGACAATACTAAATACAGCACTAAATACAATTGAATATCATTAATCTGAGATCCAGTTACGATTTTTCCAGATACGAATTTAGTTAGATCGTGAAATACCGCTAATAATTAAAAAATATCGTTTTTGATACGAATTTCGATATTGGTTATTTTGTATCGATGTATCGATATATCGAATCAAAATATATCGGCTCAAAATATCGAATAATCGTACAAAAAATATCGATATATCGATACATCGATATATTTTCAACAAGCCTATTAGCTTGCTACATATTCTTAAAGTGATCTGTGCAAGAAATTTTGGACACAAACACCAGATATTGGCTAAAAGTTTTTAGCCTAAAACCTGCTAAAAAAACCTGAGGGAGCCATCACTGAAGAAATTAATTTATTCTATCTTCAATTAAAAAATGTCTAGCAATAACTTAAAAACTGAGAGCATTTACAATATTTATTCAGAAAGCTTTAAATTAAGTGTAAATAAAGGATTTGCAATACTCCAGCAAGTAAGTAATTATTTCGGATTGTTCATTTACTGTGGTTATTTTGAATTTAAAAACTCAAATAATAATGTCATATTTTTTATTCTAAATTAGCAGCAAGAATTTGTGGATTTAACTATAGCATCAGGAGGATACTTAGTCAAAGCTCATAAAAGCATAATAGCACTAGCTAGCCCTTACATTAAAAGCATTTTACTATCAACACCATGTCAACATCCTGTAATTTTTTTTAGTGTAAGTAGTATTTTTAATTTGATGCCATTATTCACTCTGATACAATTATAGTATATATAAATACTAAAACTGATTCCAGAATATTTCACATAGAGTATTATCATTTATATTGGAATTTGTTTACACTGGTGAAGTACAAGTTCCTTGCGATCTCTATGAATCTTTTATACAAGCAGCTAAAGATATGCACATTGATGGACTCGATAAACTAAATGCTGCAATGGTATGTGCATATATCTTTTGGTATATTTGCTTATTTTATTATAGAAAACAATATTATGTAACTATATTTACAAATTATTTTCAGGATCTCAATAGATTACCTCTCAATAAAACTGCAGTCACAGATGATTTTGATACAATTTCCTTGAATATACTAAATGAACCAGTTTCTAACAAAATTAGCAGGTGTGTAATTACAAAATTGACAAATTAAACTATTGTGTAAATCACTGTTTTTGAAGAGCTTTCCTTGATTATAAAATAATATATGTAATGTACTGAACATTAGGCCGTATACAGAAAGAAAGCCGAAAGCCGATCAGCGCCGATCGGCGCTTATCGGCGCCTATTGACGCTGATCCTTTTTCTATGGACCGGCGCCGATCGGCGCTGATCGGTGCCGATCAGCGCCGACACGCGCTGGTCCGAATAATAAATAATTTGTATTTGAATTATTATCCTTAGATTAAATCAATCTAAGTTATAATCTTTTTATAAATCTAATAACTTTATCTTTTATTAACTAAGCGCTAAAATTATTTGTTTCGTACTTACCGAATGGTGACAACAAGTCTTTCTTCTGGAAGGATTGGTTGTTTATGCCAATTGCTCCAATTTTTCATCAAACGGTTTTTACTAAATCCAAAATGTAATAAAATGTTTCTTGAATCATTCTTGTATATGTATAAAATCTTTGTTTATCAAATTTAAATTTTTTTACAAATAAATGATGGTATTCTCCGAAACGTTTCCTTTCTCTATTTATAGGATGTATAGCTGTTTTTCGCATTTTTAAATAAACATTTTCTAACAAAACCAACTCATCGTCCGATGAGTCCGACATTTTGCTTGATCTGCTTTAATCGGCTTCCTTTGTGTAGGAAGGATTGACGCCGATAAGCGCCGATCGGCTTTCGGCTTTCTTTCTGTATACGGCCTTACAATTACAATTATTTAAGAAAATTATCTCAAAAGCAATTTAATGCACTCCTTATAAAAAAAGACTTAGTTTTAATAGCAGCATTTTACCTGAAATAAAATGGATATTAAAATACTTACCTCACTGAAAGCTTTATATTGAGATAGCACTTCCGTTTCCCGTCGAATTACCATCAGTTTACGTACTTTTATTCACCTTGTATCTGGTCCAGTGGAGACACCTGGCAGAAGTGCGGCCATTTTTGTTTTCCTAAGTTTTGACAGCGCCATATTAACTCATTGGCTCAATTATTTCACCAGGCAGAATTTAAAGTGAAAGCTTTCAGTGAGGTAAGTATTTTAATATGCATTTTATTTCAGGTAAAATGCTGCTATAAATAAATACTTAACCGTCACTGAAAGCTTTATATTGAGACCTGTTTGTTATCGCCTGGTGATCGCCACATACATAGATATGCCAATGTCACAATTTATGATTTTAAATATTAACATTTATCAGATTATATGAAACTGTATAAAGAAACAAGTATTGAATCACGCCTTTAATTTCTTCATGCTTACGAAGCTGCTTTAACATATGTATTAGCTGATCGCTATATTCCTGTGTTTAAAACTCTAAGCAAATATATATATATACTAGCTGACCCAGCGAACTTCGTACCGCCATAAAAAAAAATAATTAAAAAAACATTGTCCAGCGGACAAAATTGTGAATCTAAACCATTCTCAGATCCCCTTGAACACACACAAAAAATTTCATCAAAATCGGTCCAGTCATTTAAGAGAAGTTCAGTGACATACACACTCACAGAAGAATTATATATATAAAGATATATATTTGCTTTGTTAATGACCAGATGCTTCCTTGTGTAGCATTCATTTGTATCTTTGTGTATCACAAATAAGGCGTAACGAATGCGAGAAAAAGATGTAAAGTTGTTCGATACTGAGTCTTACATTTTACAAGACTGTACTTTTTACTTAAGTACCAAAAATCAGGGTCCCACTTATGATTACCATTATTCGGTACAAGTCACCAATTGAATTGTCTTTAACTACTTTCACCTGTTTTGAACCAAAACAAGGCTAAAACTAATCTTTGTCGGTACAAATACAATGATTCGGGATAATTTGAAGTAGGAACATGTCATGTGTACCACATACTGAACCAAATAATACGCAGCATAATTACTGTATGATGTTCAGAACAATAACTAGTATGACGAGGTATTTGAAACAGATCATTATGATGTAATGAATACATTATTGAAGAAAAGGAAATAAGTTAACTTATAGACACAGAATAGTGGGTTACGGACTGATTCTTTAAAAAAGGTAAATTAAAAAAATCAAAAAACCTGACTACTTAATTATACTTCAAATAAAAACTGAAAAGAAAAAAACAAGTCCAGTAGTCAATAATTCTGTTAATAAGGAACAAAGCTACTTTAGCAGTCGGGCCCTACTGTTGAAAAATATTATGTATTCTTGAATATCTAATGGGTCGGGTAAGCAGTCGGGTTTTTTGATCTTTTTAATTTACCTATTTTTATTTCACACTTTTTAGTTAGTTAGTCTTAAGACGGTATATACCGTAGTCTTGTTACTTCAGTGAGGGAATTAATATCGCGGGAATTATTAAGTACCTTGCGTCGGTCTAAAAGATTGATTTATTAAGACGTATAGAGACTTTACCAGCGGGGTCAAGGCTACAGATGGGCCTCAATTTTCGCAAAAATGTGTGAAGTTAAATCAAGTCGTTACATAAATATCTCTAATGTATGTAAATTTTATAGTAAACTAGAACTTACTCAAAAAGTCATCTTTTGTTTATGTTTTTTTTAATAGTTTAGCAGTAAATATAAAATTCATTTTCTTTTATTCGTCGACTATTTAAAATTGGCAGTGGCTGCATTGTTATATCAATGCCGGACGTCTAAGATTGTGATATACACAAATGCAGTGTCAGTCCCTAGTCTCATAATTTGATATATCTACATAATTCACAGAAACCCAATATGTAGATGCCAGAAGTTAACTTCGAATGTTTTTAATCACCCTATATACAATACCAATCAATGACGTTTATGTCGCAGGTTGAAGAAAGCAGTAATTCCCGTTTGTTGTTTTGGACAATGGTGGCAACTGCCTTAGATCACTAAATTAAATAATTATGCAATCACCAAAGCAAAGTTTTATAATATTTGATTAAACTAAAGGCGCATAATAAAATTTTCATAACGTTAGATAGAGCACCATAGCAATCTCATTTATTATTAATTTATAGTTCTCTTTGTGGTTTTCTTTTAAAGCGTTCACATATAACAGGTCAAAGACTTTGTGATCGACACTTTTTTATTGTTGGTAGTGTAAAGCTCGAATGAAGAGTAGGGCAATCATGGCAATTATTTTCCAAATTTTTTTTTGTTTAAAAAAATACCGAATTAGGTACGTATCACTGCACTGTTAAGCACAAATGCTAAGTAACTTTTACAAATATAATCAAATAAACCTATTACTTACTTTATTTTTAAATCTTTTTCATCAATTAAATACTTATCTTATCCTAACTATCTATACTAATATTATAAAGAGGCAAGATTTGTATGTTTGTAACAAATAATATGTCAAACTACTGAACCGGTTTCAAATATTAATTCATCATAAGGTAGCTACATTATTTATTATTACATTTTTCTTTATTTAAATACATTTTGTCCGAGTGACATAGGCTATATTTTATCCCGATAAATAAATTTCGCCCGTACAATGCCCGGGTGGATAACTAGTAAGTATAATATAATATTATAGATGTGAAAGTGAGTTTGTTTGTTGCGCTTCCGTGCCCTTATAGCTAAATCGAATATAATGAATTCCCATATAGAAGTAGATGGGAACTTGGTTCTTAGCTACAAAATCGCAATACTTATAGGTATAGGGTGATGAAAGAGGTGATTTACCTATAAAAATCTACATTATTTACTTTGAATTTTGCAGAATTATTACACAACCAATATTATCGCGAGCTGATTAATAAATACAGGGATTCCAATAATGATGTACTTACTAGCGAAAAATGGGTTATTTGTCATTATATTAAGTAAACCTTTTTTGTAATATTAAGTAATATCTTAAAAAAAATGAAAAACTGTAAAATTCTGAGTTTTTCATTAAAATTCAATAATCATAAATACCTATTATGATAATATATTTTTCATCATTTAATAAGAAGGAACTGTATCAAAGTTTTATTGTTAGTGCTTCGTATGGGATCAGATACTGCGAATAGCCCATTTTTTTTCTTTTACATAGTACACCGCGCTATCACTTTGTCATCGTTGTAACTTTTTAAATATTTGTCGAAATGACATAGTGTAAAAAGCAAAGTTTATCGTCTTTAAATATCAAAAGCGATAAAAGTATTTGTTTTGATAAAAAATGATTTGTTAATACAAAATGTGCATTTTGGAAATAGATATCAAATAATATTTTAGTTTTGATTCACTATTTTAGCGGTAATGACTTACACATTAAAAATAGATATATGGTGTCACGGACTTTTTTTAGAACTATTTAAGAGATACATTGCTGTCGATTCTGGCATGATTCTCTAAAGCTAAACTTAAATTTGACAACAGTGCATCCTTGTCCTTCTCGATACAGAATGAAAAGGTGAGACTGATGTTAAATTTAGTTTTAAGTTTAGAGAATCACGCCAGAATCGACACCATTTTCACTCTACATTACATTCATGTAACTTTTATTGTTTTTGCAGTGCAGGCCAAAATGGCTCGCATATGGGAGATTTTTTTCCGTCTTATGTGACACTTATTGTTATATATTGGCCAATTCACTCAATAACTACATAAATTATTATATATATGTAATTATCATATATGAGCTATATTACTGTTAAGTTTCATTAAAATCCATTCAGTATTTTTTAGGTGAAAGAGTAACAAAGATCCATACATACGTAAGATTGAAATTAAAAGCGTAAGTGGTTAATATACAACTTTAAAGCGTTGTAGATCCTGAACGTTCATATTAAATGAAAAATGGTGTTAGGAATCTAAATATGATTTTTTATTATCTAGACAGTGATACCCCACTCGACATATTGTGTCAACTTATTTTTTTTACTTCGTCACAATATGGCGCCTAATTTTGGCCATATTGAATTTTGATTACTATCATATCTTTAGTAGCACTCCCATGATTGAGACGAATCGATTGATGTATGAATCATTAAAATCGGTCCAGGCGTTTGGTCTCTAGTGTGCCACAAAGGAACAAACATACATATATAGACTGTTAAACACATAACCCTGTTTGCGCGTCGCGCTTCGCGCTCTTGCATTGCGCAGCCGGGTAAAAACAATCGACTTCAATATATGTGTTTGCCAAGACAGGTGAGTTTAGGTAATTAGACTTATCATCCATTGGTAAATCATGTCAAAACTACTGACTTATTTAAAATACTGGTACTTATTTTGAGATAAGTCACGTGTTAAAAATAAGTCTCTCAAATATCGTGTTAGCTCAGAACCGAGTCCACAACTTGCGGGATTATTCCGATAAACATTCTTGTTCCTAGACCAATGCAACCACGCAAGCCAGCGTTTCCGAGCCATCTCATAGCTGTTTAAGACAGAGCTGTCGCTCTTTGTAGAATAAATGATGAAAAGCGTAGTGCTAGCATATCTATTTGATTGGAGTTGAGATTGAAGTGAAGTGGTAGAGCCGGGTTTCTTCAACTACACTTCCCAAGCTTTCATATTAGATTGGCGGGAAGTGATTGCAAGATCGATTGCAGTGAATTCATAATTATTGTTAGAAGTAGGGGGGAGTGGTTGATACAACCCCACGGAATGACAAAAATGTTGAAACCGATCAACTTCTGAAGTTTACGTTTTTACAACGAAATAGGCTAGTTGACTCATATCGAATTGTATTGAATAAATGTTTATTTCTTACAGTATTTGGTCTAAGGAAACTAAATATATCGATTTCAATTCATAAAAGCAGAAGATTGCTGTAGAAATTTAATTTTAAAAAATAATTTTTAGTCTATATTTTTTAAACACTAAAAACGCTGTTCGCCACATCCGCCATGATTGTGACGTCTCTTTTAGTAAACAACTAAATGTCATTCGCGTGTTATTGTGGGTGGATTCTTTAGTCTGAATAAATTTATCTTAAAACACTTTTAACTTTAGAAAAGTTTCCGTTTACTTTTTTTTTTGACAAAACTAATTATGGATGCCGGCTTTGTGAAAGCAGAAAGCACAAATCTGCCAAGAATTGACGCATTGATGGTTGGTGAATTTTTTGCACTAAACCCCGATTTCTGCTCTGCGGAGCAGAGAAACGACAAGGCATCTATGTAAGTACAGTGCATTTAGTATTACAATGGTGTCGATTCTGGCATGATTCTTTAAACTTAAACCTAAATTTAACATCAGTCTCTCCTTTTCATTCTGTATAGAGAATAACAAGGATATACTGTTGTCAAATTTAAGTTTAGGTTTAGAGAATCACGTCAGAATCGACACCAATGTAGTAATAAACATAAAACTGATACAACATATGAATAAGTGTAATAAAGTTGCGTAGGTTAATTTCTTTCGGCACTTTAATCCATAACATTCCTGGAGTCTTCTAGGATGTGTTTTTATATTCTCGTACAATACAATAATGATAATTACTTTATTTTTCGTGGTATTTATTAGAAATCGTGTTCTTTTTATTATAAACTCAGGTAAGTTATTATCTACGTGCTTACGAGTTTTTGTTTACTATAATTGACATCATAGCATAGACAATCTATAGACTAAAATGGCCGACAGCCCTTTTGTATGTCCATGAAAATTCTATTTTAAAATTAAAGATTTGTAGGTTTCTAGGTCTCAAAAAAATACAATACATTTTTTTTCGGTCTAATAGAACATTTATTCACCATTTAAAACCTTTTTCCAAAAAGGGTCAACTAGCCTATTCTCAGGTATTTTCTATATTGTTGCAGGGTTGCCGTGATAAATTATGTTATTACGAAGGTCAGACCAGATTTTATGAAACTCATTTGCCAACTATAATTGATTGTAATTTTTCCTTTTGTTTTTCAGTTCTTAGATCTGAGTCATTTATATGTATTACTTAATACTAAATAAAGATTTAGTTATTTATAAGACTTACACAGTTTACATGAGGTGTGCATGTAATCTATGCGTAGGATTTAAAGTATATTTATTCCAGACAGTCGTGGCAAGTTTAGAAACCATAAGTTTATTAAGAACAGCTTTCAGTATTTTTTACTAAAAATAAGATAAAATGGATAATTGCGTACAATGATCTTCAAAACCTTTCAAGAATTTGGTAGATCGTGCAATCTTTCTCCAGTACGTAGCACCACTTATATATTAAAATGATCATGTTGGCCACCTCATACACGACATTTCTAATATTGCAAGTTTCTCTCATTATGCGGTCAAAAGAGTGAGCAACCCATTTGGTTTACTTTTGTTATTTTCAAGAGAAAATATGTTATATTTTCTCTTGTCTATCTATCTGGCAGATAGTCCTTAAATTGCAGAAAACTTAGAATTCCTTACATACACACATCAAAAGTGTCTAGGGATCAAGCATTTTTATGCGGATTTCTTGAGATTGAGATGTGGCTTTGTAATAAATTTATGATTTTATAAATTTATATGGATCCTTTTTGGTGCATTTCATAATTTGAATCAGGAACTGTGAATCAAATTCGAGTAAAAGATGAAAATCAGCTGTCAATATTTTCCCTATAAAAACATACAACGCATTGAAGACATTATTAGTGCTACTGTTTCCCTACTACTGATTAAAACCAACGTTATTATGGAGCGGCGACGTCATTTAAGCAGGGAAGAAATGCTCAGAGCCGTGGGAATGATAGAAGCTGGTTCCCGGCAACGTACTGTGGCTTTAGCTCTGAATACAAGTCAGAGTGTTATCAGTCGACTTTGGACACGATACCGAAGCACTGGTACCGTGGCTGAGCGCCATGGAGGACGGTATCGCTGCACCACACGGAGACAAGACCGATACATTCAAATCTTAACTCGAAGAGCTCCAACAATAACCGCCATGATGTTAGCCGTGAGGCTTCATCACTCTTCAGGGAACTTAATTAGCGACCAAACAGTCAGAAACCGCTTGCATGAAGTGAACCTTCATTCCCGAAGACCGCTACGGGTACCACCTATAGCAATGCACAATCGTAGGATTCGATATCAATGGGCTCTTGAACACAGAAATTGGGCAGAAGAACAATGGCGTTTCGTGTGCTTTTCTGATGAGTCTCGTTTTGGTATGAGACCGGATACAAGACGTATACGACACTGGAGAACCCCTGGACGCCAACAGCGATTAAAATCCTGCCAGGAAGTCCATCCTTATAGTGGTGGAACCATCATGGTATGGGCGGGTATTTGGATCGGCGGAAGAACTGAGTTGATTTGGATCAGAGGCAACCTCAACGCTCAAATTTATGCTGAGACGATTGTATCAGACGTCATCGTTCCTCTACAAGTGCAAATCGGTCCCTTATTTCAGTTAATGCATGATAATGCACGACCGCACACCGCAAGAGTTGTAAGACAGACTCTCGCCGCAGCTAACATCAATGTCCTGCCCTGGCCTGCTCAGTCGCCAGACTTGAACCCGGTTGAGCATGCATGGGATATGCTACAGAGAAGAGCTCTGCCGAATATGGAGGGTATCCAGTCGCAAGAAGACCTTTTTTTGTTGTTGCAACGAACATGGGCGGCCATTCCACAGCGTGATTTGGATGAACTCATTTTGAGTATGCCAAACCGATGTTCTTGTGTTGTTAGTGTTCGCGGTAGAAATACGGATTATTAATTGTTTAAGTTACCCAATAAAATTTTAGAGAAAACTGTTATTTCAGTCTTTTTTTCGAACTTTTGTGTTAGTGGTTCAAATGTCAAAAATCCCTTTATTAGGAAAATGGCTTTCTTTATTAATGCAAAGGTGACTTGGTTTATCGTTACTGTGACAAACGAAAACACTTTATTTGATGAATCCTTAAAGAAAATTTTAATTAATATCAATCAGGAGAAAAGTTATTGCAAAAATATATGTTGATCCCTAGACACTTTTAATGTGTGTATTTATAGTGTACTGCACTTGAGATTGGAGTTTGATATATATTGGATTTAGATTAGTGATGTTACGGTCTTGAATTTTGACCAACCGGATTTGATCGGTAGAACCGAACCGCCAAATTTTCAGTAAACCGCGGTTTGAACCGGTTTGAACCGGTTTGAACCGTTTGACGAGTTGACGAATGAAACTTACGAAACAACAGGTGCTATTTTTTCTTAATTCTACATATTTTGTTGATATATCGTGCAAACATTTAAAGGTAATTGAGAAATAACAATCAAAATATGAAAACAAATAATAATCATCAGAATTAAAAATGTCAAAATAAAAATAAACAAATATCTATGTAATACCGTGTTTAAAAAATTACAAAAAAATATATAAACTCTATTAATTATATAAAACCGTACTTCTTAACTTTGAGAATAAAATACAATTTTAATAATCAACAATATAATAAATACGTAACTTATTTTTGTAAAATCATTTGAGTAATAGAAACTTAATTTGGTACAAACAACTTAATTAAAAAGTTTTCTTACAACTATTTAGGAATAATATTTGGTCTATTTTTTTAGAAGCTGGGCAATTACGTCGCATATTACATAATAATGAAAACAAAATTACACCGTCAAGTCAGTCAAATCTACCAGAGTCCGTTTCATTTCGGTTCGGTCGGTAAGTCGGTTATGGCTGTTGTATTTAAATTGACGATGCGCGCTAACCGTATCCTCTGCTGTAAGTCGGTTCGTATTGGTCGGTCAAGTTTTATTAGGGTCGGTAAAGCACGTCAGGAGCCGCACGCGATTTGTGGATGGCGGCATAAACAAGAATTGACAGGCGCGATGGGCGCAGCGCGATACGAACGAATGCCACGGTAGAACCGGTTTACGAAGACGTTAACCGATTCAGCTCGGTCCATACTCAAACCGGTTTGAAAAGTCGAGTCGTTACATCTCTAATTTAGATAAACAAGCTTTTGAATGGCATGCGATACCATTAAATACCTATTATTTGTGGTGGTCCCAATTTATTAACTGTCCTGCACTAAATTTTTTCAAACATTAATTGTTTCGATATTCCTTTTTCTTTTGAAATGTATTACATTACAGCACGTCGTCGATAACTATATTACGGTAGAAAAACCGTAGTGATCGAGTCAACACTTCACACCAATTAGCCTAGCCTCATAATAATAGGCATTGAAAGGCTTGTGTTATGGGCTAACACATAGAAATGCATAATGATGATACATAGATTAGTATGATTTTGAATTAATATTTGTTAACAACCAAGACTTAGGCACAGATGCTCGTTTTTATCATACAATGATTTGCCCCACGCACCGGGGTGAACCCAAGACCTCGGAGTATGCGACACCTTAAAAACCACGTACATTGCACTTCACAACGGGGTACGTCAACATTCGATTTATTATATTTTCAATTTACTTATTTTTAATGTTTCGAATCGTTTACACTTTTACAGACCCCATGGTCACAAAAATAAATTATGAATCACGAATAGACTATATGTTAAATTATGCATAATTTGCTCCACTCGAGTGTCGTATGTTACCGGTGCTTACATAATAGTACGAACTCCATAAGCGAACATGTTCGAAGGAGAACATATATTGAACTTCACGTAATGGAAATAATATATTATGTGTGATATGACCCCACAAGGGCGATTATCAGATTGATGAGGATATTCCTCTATCAACGATGTTTTATTACCGATACTTGTATGTGTAGACAAGCCATGGAAGGCAAGTCCTTATTCATAATGAGTTCCATACGGTGGAAGCAAATTATACATAATATGCCCCCCGCGAGGGGCGGTCATTAGAGTTTTGGTAATATGCACCCCGCGAGGGTGGTTTGCTACCGGTACTCGCATATGTAAGCAAGGCATTAGAGGTATTTTATAAGGTTTCACGTAGTGGAAACAAATTGTATATAATATGCACCCCGCGAGGGTGATTTGCTACCGGTACCCGTATATGTAGGCAAGCCATTAGAGGCATTTCATAAGGTTCCACGTAGTGGAAACAAATTGTATATAATATTCATCCCGCGAGGGTGATTTGCTTCCGGTACTCGTATATGTAGGCAAGGCATTAGAGGCATTTCATAAAATTCCACGTAGTGGAAACAAATTATATATATTTTGCACCCCGCGAGGGTGATTTGCCACCGGTACTCATATGTGTAGGTAAGCCATGGGAGGGCATGTCCTGACACGCCTTGGGCTTCATAAGTTGAAGCTTATGAATATCACTTGCCTCTCTCTGCGTGAGTTGCTCATTAGGTTGATGAAATGTCAATCACTTAAATCCATGATAAATACTTACTTAATACGAGAAAAACAACCTCAAAAGCTCTGAATCATTATGGGTGATTAGATGGTATCTTATTAAGTGGTGCTTCATCACAGAGATCACTAACTTCTTAAGCAGTGCTTTAGTTTTTACTTTTTAGCTTTATGCCCTCACTAGCTGTAAAAGACCTAAGAAACGATTCTGTTATCTTATCACTTTCGTTATTAAAATTAACTGAGCAGGTGGCTTCCCGCAATAATTCATTTTTATTTTAGAAATATGCAATTGCTATAAATTATCATCATACTTCTTTACCTCGTTGTTTGTTTCCCGGTTGATAAAGCCTGGACTATGATTATAATTTTCAATTTACATCAGCATATCATTTAAAATAAACGTTGAATGTCTATCGAACAGAGCGTTCCTTTATCCTAGTTTAGTCACACGACTCACATGACAATTTTTATTACGTGTATTGGTCAGTAAAAATGTTAGAACTTTTTATTCATAAGCCTTTTGATATTGATAGCTGGCCATGTTCAGAAAACGGCACATCGACATTAGAAATACCTTATTAAGATTGTACATAGTTCACTTACCCCTCGAACAATCTTTTAATAAAAGGGCTGGAATATCAAGCTCGCTTACTTTTCTTGAGGCAACGATGCCGCTTTCGTTATACCAGAAGACGACAAATTCAACCAATTATTACTGCAGCTGTTCGAAGAACATTTTATTATGACTAGATCCACACATCTTGCTGTTTTTGCCACTAATGCCAGTCAGTCGGCGGCAGAAACATCAATATTGACCGATGTTCCTTCACTCTAAACGGTAAAATAATTTAATTAAGTAAGTATTTTGTAATACATTTACGAATTTACTTTCACACTTACTTATACGGAAACATTCTTATATCATAGTTCTTATTATAAACGACCAAGACAGTCGTAAAGTATTGCAAAATTTACTTTAATGTAGGTACTTTATTTTTTTAAACAAAACGCACCTTGAATGACCGTCAAGTTTTACTCACGGCTTATTATTACTTTTTTAAACAAGGGTATTGCACAATTTAACATATTTGTTTTAAATATCCCTTATCACAAGGGCTGCAAAAACTATCAAAAAGAATAATAGTTTTACTTACGGTTCCTTCACTTTTAACACGTAAAGTACCTATTTACACGAACGCCAAAAACCGTTAAAATAAAATATGTTTACTTACAGTTTTAACACTTAATAATAATAAAACCTTTAAAATCTCACAACGATCGCTCAGATTGAGCACGTGTTGCTTCGACGGGAGTCAGAACGCCAATGAGTTAATATGGCGCTGTCAAAACTTAGGAAAACAAAAATGGCCGTGCTTCTGCCAGGTGTCGCCACTGGACCGGATACAAGGTGAATAAAAGTGATGGTAATTCGACGGGAAACGGAAGTGCTATCTCAATATAAAGCTTTCAGTGACGGTCAAGTAGTTTAATATGCTACATGAGTAGAATTAAAAAATGAGATGTTAACTTGTAGGTACGAAAATAATGCAATCATTTTAGGAATTATTGAAGTATATCAATTACAGATTAATTTTCTTGGTCAACAAGAAGTACCCTATGTGCGTTGATTCCCTTCTGACTAATTTTGACCATATTTATTTGTGTCCGGTTAATTGTTTTCTAGTGCCATAATGTCACTTTTGTGAGGGTAGAATTTTTTTTATATTAATTAGTCAGATGTTTGCTTTTACTTTAAAACGAAGTTTAAAGTTGTAATTTCAATCTTATCATTTTATTTTTTTAGTCAAGAAGATCTATATGTTGTGATAGGATGTTGAATTTTCAAACGTTTCTCTTAAAATATTACATCATTTGCATAAGTGAAGTTATCGCACCGTATGTGCAATATGTTTCTGGGAAAATTGGTCATTCGACAGATGGATAGACAACAAACTGATCTAATTTTTTCTATTTTTTTAGGGTTCTATTTTTTTGTGTATGGAATGATAAAAATTGGTTATAACCTAAATTCGATAGGGGTAGAAAAAACATTTACTTGATGACTTAAGCAATGTGTCTTGTTTTTTTAAGATCAGATGAAACTAATGAGGTTGTTGTAAATATGGAACATGAAAATAATTTCACAGAGAATTTATACAGTAGCCGAGGTACTAATATTATACAGGAAAATTATTTAGAAAGTTCACCAAAGAGAAATGTAATTACAAACCCTGATGAGCCTATCTGTCATGAAAGTTTGTACCCTGCATGTGAAAATGTATATTTAAGTAATCATGTAGATCCTGTGGGGCAAGTTAATACAAATCTGATTAATCTAACTACAGTGGGGGATACCCAGGATAGTAACACTCCAGTGCAACATACATATTCCCCTGTTGAAGAATCTCAGGAACAAGTAAAAACACCAGGTATAGCTACTTACTTTCTCCTACTTAATATATTTGTTTATATTTAAGAATTAATGTTGAAGTGGGATAGGAAGGACCGATCAGTGTATAGATATCAGAGTATCACTTGTCTGTTGTCTACACTGGCCGTTTCCCCTATCCTGTGGAGTCCTGGAGCCTGATTTTAAGATCAAAAAGCAAGAGTAAATTAATGATACCAATATGGCAATTCTCACCATTTTTAGATTATCTATCTTCAGGCTATGTCCTAGGTGGGTTAGACAGAGAGACCAGAGAACCTTAAGTCTCAGTCTGTACACACATCTTTCGTTTCATTCACACTCATTACTATTTTCATATACAAGACAACATTAGGTTGAACCCCTTATGTTATTCTGTTGTGTTTAAGTAAATCCAAAAATCCCCGCTTGGGCTTCCCCTACTATAAAAATGAATTTTTCAGATTAATAACTGATTTTTATTTTTTAAATATGGTGCTCAACAGCTTAATCCTTTCTTATTTTTCAGAAAAATCTCAACCTTTTTATACGACATCTATAAGGGGTTCTATAAAGATGATATTAAACCGTTATGTTTATAATCTGCATCATCAATCAAATAATGGCTGTAACCGACGATGGCGGTGCATTGACTATCGTAGAAAACACTGTCCTGCCTATGTTGATACACGTGATGAGATCATCATTAGTAGGTAATATCAACTGGACTGCAATTGTACTTATTATGACCTATTTAACAAATATGTAGCGGCATAGCGTGGTGGTGGCAGGAGCGCCCTGGTAGCAAAATTATATAATTATTTGTATAATTAATTCGGTTGCGTCAAGATAATTAATATAAGACGAAAGAAATCAAGATAAAATCGCTAGTAGTATTAGCGTTAAAAAAGTGGCCAAGAATTGCATTGCTTCCTATTTCCTTCCCTTCCCTAAATTATACAATCATCGTAACATTTTGTCTCATTAAAAAAATTAAAAATGTATTTTAAAGTGGGAAAACCAAATTGTGTTTTGAAGCAATATGGATATATCGAAATAAAATTAAAAAAAAACACTCGGGCGCCAGACCTACCTCGATAGACTCGCCGGAAGAGCATTGAACTATTAATCGCAAGGGGGATGATAGAAAATCTAAACTCACTTTGGGTTGTCTATATATACTGAAATTTCTAACTATTTGCCAATGATTTTTCTTGAATTTGGAAGCTAGTTCTAATTATCATCTTATATTTATAATCTTTACCTGAATTTCACATATGGAATAATTTTCTCTTACTGAATAAATTCCTTGTTATAATTAATTTACATGCACTCACTATCCTCGCTGCATCTTTGTTATGAGTTGAATGTATTTGAAAGAAGTGGCCTCGCTTCCTTGCAATGACAAACAGTTATTGCATGGTCCAATATATATTAAATATTCTATAGTACAAAAAACAAGCAAAGTTTTTCAAAGAAATTAAACGAACAAGCCGACAGCCATCTCCACGGCAAACTACCGTCTCTTGCATTAAAAATTATTGATAATCTTTTAAGATTATTCAATATTAAATAAGATTACGTCTTGAAATGGAAACATTACGGCGTGAAGTAACGTTAAAATTTTCTTCCTTTTGTACTTTCCAAACGGCAAGCAAAGGAATCAGTCGAGATAAAACCTTGTTAAGCCACAGTAAAGAAAAAAAAAATAGCGAAAGCTATCTATGGAAAAGGAGAACCAGTGAGACAACCTTATCAGAGGCCTTCGATCTCTCTTTTCAACCAAACAAAACTCATGTGACATTTTTAACACGTTACGATTTCGGTGGCCATTGGTCCTGACGTTAGGATGGTTAGTCACTGACACATATAAATCGTGCTGGCTGTTTGTAATTACAACAATTTTCTGAAGTATATTAGAAGCGGTTTTCTGAGATCGCGCTCGTCGTCTGGGGTTGCGGGTCATATAAACTTCCACCCATTTAAAGGATGATTTCTGGGATAAAAACTATCCTATGTCCTTACACAGAACTCAAAACTATCTCTATACCAAATTGCATCTCAATCGGTTTTGCGGTTTAAGCGTGAAGAGATAACAGATAGAAAGACAGACATTTATACACTTTAGAAGATAGTAGCTCTTCGACATCGATGTTTGGCCAATGTTAATCTCACTGAGCCTGTGTGTCCGCTTACAACCCTACCTACCTTGGACTCCCTAACCTAATTAAATAATATGTCAATTTTTGTTATTGCAGAAAAAACCTTCATAGCCACGAATTTCACGATAGTAAAATAGTATCAACTGCTGCAAAGAAAAACTTCTTCACAAGTTTAGGCGAAATGAAGAAGATAGACAAATAATGTTTATTGCGTTTGAACTTGTTAGAAAACACTTGAAAATTTATAAGTAGTAAAAAGTCTCTTTATGTATTATTTATGCGCTTCGTAGAATCTTGTACCTAACACGGGAATATTTTTAACTTTGATCGAAATCGACTTACGGAAGTGAATATTAGGGCGAAATTACCGATTCTTTCCGAGTTTACTAGGGCATCCTCCGAAGTCCACGCATAGGTACCTGTATTATACAGATCTTGTAGCGCGTGGCAGAATTCGGACTAATTTTAGAAAGGTATAAATAAGCCTTTTATATGTCATGTTGTTACTCTTTCCAAGATATTGTAAATTGTATATTTCCCTTTACTGAGGAGATTTTACGTACTTTGTTATCCTCATTTCATCACTTATTCACCAGCAGCGCCCTCCTGTCAGTGTCATAAAAGCGCCTTAACATCTTGGTGGCACTGTATGAGGCATGCTGCAAAAACAACCTTTTACGCAGTAACAAGCTCAGTGTAGATGGCGCCAGCGGTTCAAGACCAGCTGTCAAATCATTTTGCTTTGTTTACAAAGGCTTTTTACATTTATAATGATATAAGCAGAACAAGCTTGTATTAGTTAAGATGTAAGTATTATACATTCACGTTCTTTGCTTTGGGACCCGCCTAAGCGTCATAACTATAGTTGAATTAATGCTACGTAGCCCAGGATTAAAGGCAAGGCGGGCTGTGGCCCACAATTAGAGGATTCGATCCCGGTCATATTTTAGTCCCGAAATTTTCGGGATTAAATGTAATGAACCCCGGGATTTTCGGGATTGCTATATTTTTATATAAGTCAATAAAAATGTGCGTGAAACGCGCTTACTTGTCTTGGACGGTCATCTTATTTACACAGCTATCTTCAATTATTTTTGCCAACGACCGGTACCGGATTATGTGTAAAAGTGTGTAAAAATTCCGCTTCACTTTGTGTAAGTTTTTTTAGTTAAATGGTGATAATCAATGAATTTATTAAAAAACAACCAACGCATTAATGTGTCTGAGTAAATATAGATGACTAACGACGAGTGTTATTTTCTATAGCTCTAAGAGGTTATGTTTATGTTGTGCATAGACTTAAATGTTCTTTTCATTTTGGTTTAGGTTTAAGAAGTAAACAATTTCATTATCCAAAGAAGTTTTGATGACAAGCATAAAAAAGATGAAGATGTTTCGTCAGTGAGGAGTTTTTTTTTTTATGTTATAGGGGGCATACGAGCAGACGGCTCACCTGATGGTAAGTGATCACCGTCGCCCATGGACACTTGCAACACCAGGAGTATCACAAATGCGATGCCGGCCTTTAAGGAAGGAGTACGCTCTTTTTTTGAAGGTTCTTGGGTCGTATTGGTCCGGAAACACTGCTGGCGACAACATATTCCACAGTTTTGTCGTACGAGGTAAAAAATTTCGACAAAAACGCACGGTTGTGGATAGTCACGCATCAAGATGATGGGGATGAAATTTTTGTCGCGATGTACGATGGCGAAATGCAGCAGCTGGAATTAATCCGAACAATTCCTCAGAACACTCCCCGTGATAAATGCGATAGAAGATGCAGAGTGAAGCTACATCCCTACGCAAAGCCAAAGGATCAAGCTGATCGGAAAGGTCCTGGTCGTCGACGATTCGAGCCGCTCGGCGCTGGATGCGATCCAAAGGGAGAAGCTGGTACTGGGGTGCCCCCGCCCAAAGATGAGAGCAGTACTCCATGTGAGGCCGAACCTGTGCCTTATAAAGCTGCAGTCGGTGGGCCGGTGTAAAGTACATTCTCGATCTATTGAGCACACCAAGCTTCTTAGAGGCCAATTTGGCCTTGCCCTCTAAATGATCCCGAAACTGGACGTCGCTCGATATTTCAACGCCAAGAATTCCAATACTAGCTGAGGCAGTTAGAGGAGTGTTCTCAAAAAGAGGAGATACGACAAATGGTATTTTTTTGCGGTGAACGCGCATACTTGTGTCTTCGTAGGGTTAAATTGGACTAGATTAAGTCGGCCCCAATTCGTTACTCGGTTTAACAAAGTTTCGACTTCAGACACAAGTTTGTTCCGGCACTCGATGACGTTTTCCCGTGAAATGTTGGCGCGGCCGGTATATAGGGCATCACCCGTGCTGTCGTCTGCATAGCAATGAATGCCATCAATTTGAAGCATATCATTGATATGAAGAAGAAACAGCGTAGGCGATAGCACACAGCCTTGTGGAACACCAGCGTTTACGGATTTGGAGTCCGAGCATGCACCGTCGACTGCGATCTTGATGCTCCTGTCCGCAAGAAAGCTAGTGATCCAAACGCACAGCTTTTCAGGAAGCCCATAAGAAGAAAGCCAATGCTTCCCCCTTGGTCTCGATCGCCTTTGCCCAACGATGAGTCAGGTATACTAGTAGATCACCAGCCGAGCGACTCTGACGGAAACCGTACTGGTGGTCACTGATCAGTTGATGGTCCTCTAGGTACCGCAGGAGCTGGCAATTTATAATGGACTCCATTATCTTGGAGAACAAGGAGGTGATGGCTATAGGCCTATAATTAGTAGGGAGTGAGCGGTCGCCTTTTTTAGGAATCGGGTGCACTAAAGCTGTCTTCCATAAGTTCGGATCGACATCTAAAGAGTAGGAGAGCCGGAAAAGACGCGTTAGTACCGGAGCCAACTCAGGAGCACACGTCTTCAGCACAATTGGTGAGATTCCATCAGGCCCGCTCGACTTGTGGATGACAAGGGAAAAGAGTGCTTTACGCACTAAGCTTTGTGTGAACCGGATCTCCGGCATAGAGCTCTCACACCGTGGGATGGTCGGCGGTATGTATCCCCTGTCATTTAGAGTCGTGTTGGACGCAAAGAGTGAGCATAAAAGATCCGCTTTCTCTTTTGCAGTATGGGCCATTGATTCGTCGCCATTGTGCAGGGGTGGAAGGGATGGCTTACAGAAATTTCCTTCAACAGCCTTGGCAAGAGACCAAAACGCGCGTGTTCCAGAGGGAAGTTTTATTAATCTCTCGCCAATGCTGCTAATGTGCTCCGACTTCGCTCTGGCAATTACTCTTTTGCAGGACCTGGAGGCCAAGTTATACTTCTTTTTGAGATCGCTAGTGTTGTTATTCCCGACCGCCGCTGCGTTTGCCCAGGCCTGATAACACATCTGTTTTTGGCGAGATGCCAGTTTACAGTAGTGACCAAACCAAGGCTGGGTTTTTCCACCAATGGGAACCACAGAGGAAGGAACAAAAAGTTCCATACCCTGAAGGACAACATCGGCGACAGAATCGGCAGCGACGTTGGGATCATTCTGCGAGAAGCAAACCTGGCCCCAAGGGTAGGATGAAAAGAAAGTGCGCATCCCATCCCAGTCTGCTGACATATAGTGCCACACACGACGACAGCCAGCAAATTGCGGCCGCGGTGAGTAAGTGAGTGGCACCATACTCCGGATTAGACAATGGTCCGAGGAGCCAAGAGGGGCATCTATGGACACTTTGTAATTATCCGAATGTGAAGTCAGCAGAAGGTCCAACAGTGAAGGTGTATAGTCTTCGACATCTGGGATTCGCGTAGGCGAGGTGACCAGTTGTGTCAGACCAAGGCCAAGGCGAAGTCGTGAAGAGATCTGCCTGCATGATCGGTAGTGGGCGATCCAAGCCATTCGGATTGGTGGGCATTGAAATCGCCAAGGATCACAATTTCAGATGATGGGATCTGCTGAAGCACGGAGTCTGTAGCCACCTGGACGTGATCATAGAGTCGGTCAATTTCGGTATTTCCGCTATGGGACCTGTAGAGGCAGGCGTCGACGCGGGGATGGTCATCGACGTCTACACGCAACCATAAGATGGAGAGGTCCCTACCTTCAAAGTTGCTGAGGCGACGGAAACTGATACCCTCTTTAACGTACACACATACCCCAGCCCGTGGTACAAAGGAATGTTCCAAAGTATACCCAGGGTACTGGAGGTAGGAGGTGTCGTCTGGAGAGGATATCTGCGTCTCAGTCAAAAAAAGCAAGGCCGGCTGCACTGTCTGAAGGTGGTAGTGAACAGCATTTAGGTTGGAGTGTAAGCCCCTGATGTTGCAGAAATCCACGTTAAACATGGCAGGGGGTGTCGTATGACGCTTGCTCTGGCCTCGAGCAGTTTCGGTAATGAGCGCGGTTTCGCCCTCCCCAGAATACGAAGGGCAGCCTCGACGTCCACGTCCAGAAGGAGACAGTTCTGGGCATGGACGTCCAGAGGGGGATTCTCCAGTGTGAAAACAGCTGGTACCCCCCTGGGGTATTATCCTATTTAACTGGGCCATCATGAGGAAAGGGGGGAGGGGGGTTGGGCATCCGGTAGCCTCACTTACTCGGCGAAACACAGCACAAAGTACTGCTTCACGCCGGTATTCTGTGAGGTCGTGGTATTCCTCCGGTCGAGCCGGCCCATTCATGCAGTAGCCTAAGCTACTGCGTGGCTCTCCCACGATTGAGTTATTTTTAGTCGATAAATCGGGTAACTAAGCACAATGTAAGCGTTGATTAGCTACTATAAAGACCTTAGGAGGATCAACCAAAGGCGTACATACTCATCTATCTTCAAAACATTCCGTGAAAGTAGATTCTGCTAAGGCATCTTCCTCAACGGGCCAAAATTATGAAGGACCTATAGTCTTTTTTATAGTATATCTAAACAAGTCTTAAGAAGCTGTTTTCTTTAAAGTTTGTTGTAAAATAAACTAAGGAAACAAGGCAATTTTGTAAATAATTTATGAAACTATTTCATAAATTATTTACAGAAGTGCCTAGTTACTTAAACTAAAAAAATATTCTACAACTAAAGATTTAAATTAAAAAAAAAATAGATATGATTTACGGTCTTTTTGTTACCACTTTCAATTACCAATACAATCCCGGGATTAACTCTAGATAATCCCGAGATTAGATAAATCGACCGAGATCGAATCCTCTTCTCGAAATTGTGAGTACAATAAAAGTAAAGAAAAAACTGCAAATTGTAAGTGGTCCGCGGTTCCAGGTTTGAAAATAAGCCACTATTTTCAATTCTTGGACTCCACAGGGCCCCCACACCTTTAAATCCGGCCCTGACGTAGCCTACCTACCACTGCCTACCGTAGTCTTACCGGTAGACTACCTGTTTGTACCGTAGTATATGTAAATTATCAAATAAAAGTCATTTCTTAATCTTTATCAATGTATTTTTAAAATGGCTGTTTCTGATCCTTAGGAATCCTTAAGAAATTAGCAATTAAATAAAAATATATCTGGAAATAAAATCATTGTAGTTTTAATCAACAAAAATTAAGTATCTATAGTGACCATAATAGTAACATACCACAATGAAAAAAAGTAGATAAAATGACCATAAACAATGGCAAGGAAAAAAAGTTCTAAAATTTTGAGTCGTGCATATAGCCTGCGCGGATGCGCTTTTGTAACGCACAAGACGGGTTAAAAATACCGCGGACAAAAGTTCCCCGAACTACCACGGACACCGAGGGACTGGACAGGAAAAAAGTACGCGAGAGTGCTCGAAAAAATTAAACGTATGTGACAGTGAGTAGTGACAATGGCCTCAACCACGCCTTTAGTCCCCGTTGCGTGCTCGAGAGTGATGTACGTACAGTTTGTCTATAAATTCGTGACATGAATGTTTGAGGAACTAACATTATTCATGTGTCTGGCAACACCAAACTTATGTACATCAGCTGTCATCGAGTTTCAGTTGTGGAACAGTTTTCCTTTTGTGTTTTTTATTGTTTGGATTAAACTGTAATAAATTAAGACGAAACTACGCAGAAAGGTATTAAAATGAGTAAAGTAAATCGGAGTGGCACGCGGGAAGTGATTTTTAAAGTTTTCCAGCGATGTTTCGAAGACTACCAAGCTGGACGAATTTTGTGGGAGTTGGATGATGTTTATGGGCGAACAGCATCTATTACGGGTATGTAATCGTGTAACTATGTTTTGGTAATCTGCCTGAAGTTACAAATTTACTCAATTTACGATTTTGAGATCAAAAAAGGCATTGTTTACATTGCACATTTTTAGGTTACATTGACATTGTAAATAGGTAATATTGTAGTACGACCATTTCTTTTGATACGTTATTATGATTCAACTCTGTCAGGTTTTCTACCAATTTTGAATTAATTGCTTCATGTCAATAAGTTATTGTTTCTATTCCGTTACCTTTTTTTTTCTTTTTTGCAGGAAAATCAGAGAGTCGGATAGTCAACGAAGGTTTTAAGAATGGGAAAACAGGCAAGGCCGACCAAAGAAAGAAATGGTCACATAAAGAACCATAGCCAGATGCTTTTAGTGAAGATACCTATAACTAATTTTACTAACTGCACATTTACAAATTGTTTCTCTAAATAAACTTTTTATATTCTATAAAATGATTTTTAGTAATATTTTCTTAACAAGTGTGTTAAAAAACGTCGTATGATGATACTTGTGTGTATTGATGATTACCTAACGGCTCTAGTCTCAATGGCACCTCAGCGGTAATCACCAACATTACACACTTGTACACTATAAAGTACTATTTTATCTATAATAATTTTATTCTGTTTCAAAAAAATATGCTTGGTAAACTTTTTATAAGCATAGGTACCTACTATATATAAAACAGAAACAAAATACGACTGTATAGTGTGTCTTAATTACCTATTTTACTTCAATGAACTGCTAGTATCAAAATCATTTTGGTCCGACTGTATAGGGTTTCTACATGCATACTAGTGGCGCCATCATTTAATGTCACGACTTTATAGACAAACTGTACCTATGTACAATTTCGCAAGAATCCATTGTAAAATTTTAATTAAATGAGTGGAAAGAAGAAATCCCAATTTACATTACAAAGATGATCCTTTTAATGAAACAAATAAAATTATTTATACAAGATACAGAAATTATTGTAATGCTCTTCTTAAAAAAATCAAACGCCAGTATGAGAGAGAATTATTGAATAAATCTATTAATGATAATAAGTTGCTGTGGAGAAACATCACATATACAAGTAAAATTAATAAAATAAACTCTGATTTACTTAATATTAAATCTACTCCTGCAGCGTCTGCTAATTATATTAATGATTTCTTTGTAAATATTGGTAAAAACTTGGCGCATCAAATTCGGCCCTCAGATGTGGAAAGTAGTAGCTATTTGAGTAACTTACCAAAACAGTGTAACTCCTTTGTTCTTATGGACAGTGATCATGGTGAGGTGAGTGATATAATACAGTCCTTAAAATATAGCAGTGCCCCGGGATGGGACGGTATTCCAACCAGTTTTATCAAATACGCAAGATCATATATTGTTCCAATTATAACTCATTTTGCTAATCTGTGTTTTAATAAGGGGACTTTCCCGTCGGTACTGAAACGGTCAATAATCAGTCCAGTTTATAAGGCTGGGGATAGAGACAGTGTTAATAATTACAGACTAATTTCTGTGTTACCTGTAATTTCTAAAATTATAGAAAAACTGTTAAATACGAGGCTGCTTAGCTATCTAAATCAATTTGACATCTTATCACCATCTCAGTTTGGCTTCAGGCGAGGGAAATCAACTGAAGATGCAGTTTTGGCACTTACATCGTTAGTAACTGAGCAGCTCGATGCTCATAAAAAAAATATTTCAGTATTTTTGGATTTACAAAAAGCTTTTGACACTGTCTCTATACCTATTCTGGTGAGAAAACTGGAAGCGATCGGACTGAAGGGAGTTTCTCTTGAATTGTTCAAAGATTACTTGTCGGATAGGTGGCAAAAGACAAAGTTAGATTCCTTCACTAGTGATGACGCAGCAGTGACATATGGAGTGCCTCAGGGAAGTGTCCTTGGACCTACATTATTCCTTATTTATATCAATGATCTTTGTGCCATGAACATTAAGGATGCAAAAATTTTGTCGTACGCTGATGACACTGCCATTGTTTTTAGTGCAGACTCTTGGGATGCTGTAAGGGAAACAACCGAGAGCGACTTGAAACAGATAAGCAAGTGGTTACGTAATAATTTTCTTACACTCAACACTGCTAAAACAAATATCTGATTCAGTCTATATAATGACGGACAACCAAACAATGATTTTTGTTTAAAGATACATGGCTGTAATTTTATAATAGATGGAGTTAATTGTAACTGTCCGGTTCTTCAAAAGGTTGAGAATGTTAAATATTTGGATGTCTATGTGGATCAGAGATTATCTTGGTATCAGCATTTAGAACATGTAACTTTAAGACTCAGAAAGCTTACTTGGATTTTCAAGACACTCAGGTATATAGTACCAGTCCCAAAAAAGGATAAGGGTGATTGTGGTTCGGTAAGAGATCTCCTTAAAGAAATTTGTTTCGTTGGCCCAATCTATATTGACATTATGCGTTTTATTGATGTTGAGCGCGCTCAGCGAAGTCTCTTTAAGGTCATGTATTTTAAAAAAAGGCGATTTTCTACTGAGTGCCTCTACAAAATTAGCAATTTATTATCTGTAAGGAAGCTGTACATAGTTCATATTATTCTAAAAAAACATATGTCTCTAACGTATGACCCTAAGATTTCAAAAAAAAGGTAAATTTAAAAAATCAAAAAACCCGACTGCTTAATTATACTTCAAATAAAAACTGAAAAGAAAAAAACAAGTCCAGTAGTCTATAATTCTGTTAATAAGGAACAAAGCTATTTTAACAGTCGGGACCCATTAGATATTCAAGAATACATAATATTTTTTAACAGTGGGTCCCGACTGTTAAAGTAGCTTTGTTCCTTATTAACAGAATTATAGACTACTGGACTTGTTTTTTTCTTTTCAGTTTTTATTTGAAATATAATTAAGCAGTCGGGTTTTTTGATTTTTTAAATTTACCTTTTTTATTTCACACTTTTTAGTTAGTATTTTAAGACGGTATATAACGTAGTCTTGTTACTTCAGTAAGGGAATTAATATCGCGGGAATTATTAAGTACCTTGCGTCGGTCTAAAAGATTGATTTATTAAGACATATGAAGACTTTACCCGCGGGGTCAAGGCTACAGATGGGCCGCAATTTTCGCAAAAATGTGTGAAGTTAAATCAAGTCGTTACATAAATATCTCTAATGTATGTAAATTTTATAGTAAACCAGCACTTACTCAAAAAGTCATCTTTTGTTTATGTTTTTTTTAATAGTCAGCAGTAAATATAAAATTCATTTACTTTTATTCGTCGACTATTTAAAATTGGCAGTGGCTGCATTGTCATGTCAATGCCGGACGTCTAAGATTGTGATATACACAAATTCAGTGTCAGTCCCTAGTCTCATAATTTGATATACCTACATAATTCACAGAAAGCCAATATGTAGATGCCAGAAGTTAACTTCAAATATTTTTTATCACCCTATATACAATACCAATCAATGACGTTTATGTCACAGGTTGAAGAAAGCAGTAACTCACGTCTGTTGTTTTGGACAATGGTGGCAATTGCCTTCGATCACTAAATTAAATAATTATGCAATCACCAAAGCAAAGTTTATAATATTTGATTAAAATAAAGGCGCAAAATAAAATTTTCATAACGTTAGGTAGAGCACCATAACAATCTCATTTATTATCAATTTATAGTTCTCTTTGTAGTTTTCTTTTAAAGCGTTCACATTTAACAGGTCAAAGACTTTGTGTTCGACCCTTTTTTATTGGTAGTGTAAAGCTCGAATGAAGAGTACTCCCAGTAGTGCAATCATGGCAATTATTTCCAATTTTTTTTGTTATAAAAATACCGAATAACGTATCACTGTTAAGCACAAATGCTAAGTAACTTTTACAAATATAATCAAATAAACCTATTACTTACTTTATTTTTAAATCTTTTTCATCAATTAAATACTTATCTTATCCTTACTATCTATACTAATATTATAAAGAGGCAAGATTTGTATGTTTATAACAAATAATCTGTCAAACTACTGAACCGGTTTCAAATATTAATTCATCATAAGGTAGCTACATTATTTATTATAACATTTTTCTTTATTTAAATACATTTAGTCCGAGTGACATAGGCTATATTTTATCCCGATAAATAAATTTCGCCCGTACAATGCCCGGGTGGATCACTAGTAAGTATAATATAATATTATAGATGCGAAAGTGAGTTTGTTTGTTGCGCTTCCGTGCCCTAATAGCTAAATCGAATATAATGAATTCCCATATAGAAGTACATGGGAACTTGGTTCTTAGCTACAACATCGCAATACTTATAGGTGTAAGGTGATGAAAGGGGTGATTTACCTATAAAAATCTACATTATTTACTTTTAATTTTGCAGAATAATTACAAAACCGATATTATCGCGAGCTGATTAATAAATGCAGGGATTCCAAATGAAAAACAGTAAAATTCTGAGTTTTTCATTAAAATTCAATAATCATAAATACCTATTATGATAATATATTTTTCATCATTCAATAAAAAGGAACTGTATCACAGTTTTATTGTTAGTACTTCGTATAGGATCTGATACTGCGAATACCCCATTTTTTTTCTTTTACATAGTACACCGCGCTATCACTTTGTCATCGTTGTAACTTTTTAAATATTTGTCGAAATGACATACTGTAAAAAGCAAAGTTTATCATTTTTAAATATCAAAAGCGATAAAAGTATTTGTTTTGATAAAACATGATTTGTTAATACAAAATGTGCATTTTGGAAATAGATATCAAATAATATTTTAGTTTTGATTCACTATTTTAGCGGTAATGACTTACACATTAAAAATAGATATATGGTGTCACGGATTTTTTTTAGAACTATTTAAGGGATACATTTTCACTCTACATTACATTCATGTAACTTTTATTATTTTTGCAGTGCGGCCTGCACAAAATGGCTCGCAAATGGGAGTTTTTTTTCCGTCTTATGTGACACTTATTGTTATATATTGGCCAATTCACTCAATAACTACATAAATTATTATATATATGTAATTATCATATATGAGCTATATTACTGTTAAGTTTCATTAAAATCCATTCAGTATTTTTTAGGTGAAAGAGCAACAAAAATCCATACAAACGTAAGATTGAAATTAAAAGCGTAAGTGGTTAATATACAACTTTAAAGCGTTTTAGATCCTAAACAATCATATAAAATGAAAAATGGTGTTAGGAACCTAAATATGATTTTTGATTATCTAGACAGTAATACCCCACTCGACATATTTTGTCAACTTATTTTTTTTACTTCGTCACAATATGGCGCCTAATTTTGCCCATACTGAATTTTGATTACTATCATATCTTTAGTAGCACTCCCATGATTGAGACGAATCGATTGATATATGAATCATCATAATCGGTCCAGGCGTTTGGTCTCTAGTGTGCCACAAAGGAACAAACATACATATATAGACTGTTAAACACATAACCCTGTCTGCGCGTCGCGCTTCGCGCTCTTGCATTGCGCAGCCGGGTAAAAAGGAGAAGAAAAGACATTATTATACGTGTTCCTAGAACCAACACTTTATTTGCTAGCAGTCAGTTCAATAGTCGATCTATACACATATACAACACCATTAATAAATATATTTATGTATATGATAAAATTTATTATCAATGCAAAGATCTACTGATAAAATGGTTAACAGCTAAAACATATGATGAAATCGAGATACTATTAAGCAGAACCTAGTATACACCACAGACATATAATACTATAGCAGACGGAACATAAAAACCTAGTTATATTTATGAATCAAAACATGATCTTTTATCCTTTTTACACTCAGCTACAACTCTATAGTGGCATCTCATTCTTCCATCTATTGCCACAATGACTCACACATCAACAAATGTCGTGTCATTTTTATTCCTCGCCGCCATTTTATTCATGACTTATCGGACAGGCGACTTTTCGGTGTTTATTAAGAATATTGCTTTGATGAAACTATATTACAAAACGAGATTATTCAATTACTATGGTCAAGTACAGTGCGTATCGATGTGAAAGTGCTACCTACAATAGAACACCAGGATTAACGTTTAATCAGTAAGTTTTTATGTGTCTTTGTTGTGTACTCAGACCAAATAAAAAGTAAAGACGGAGTCTGCCGAACCAAAAAGTGAAGCCGGTTTTTTATGTATGTAGTGCATTAGCCAGTGTTACCATAGTCATATAAAACACCCCAATATTAGAAAAATGTAATAACGTTATTCCATAACGTTATT
Source organism: Chilo suppressalis (assembly GCA_902850365.2). NCBI lineage: Eukaryota > Metazoa > Arthropoda > Insecta > Lepidoptera > Crambidae > Chilo > Chilo suppressalis. The sequence goes on from OU963900.1 coordinate 13,305,434, forward strand.
AATAACGTTATAAAATATTAGAAAAAAATATCGTAAGCTTATTCTCTAAACCTCTCGTGAGCCAAAGGTCATGCGCCGTTCTCACCTACAAGTGCCGGACTTCTTTATGGACTGCCCGCCCGTGGGTGGGAACGATTGCATTGTTCTGCAGATTTCTCTGTTATTTTGTAAAAATACCCTTCACAAACGTATATTTGGATTCTCCATAAAATTTTCAATAAAACAGTGTGTACACAATGCGTCATGTCTATAATTTATTTTAATTACATTATGGTAAACTCAGGAAAGATAAAAAAAGTCGTTTAAATAGGTAAAATGAGGTATATTTTCAAAATTTGTAAATTATAAATCCAGGTTTTTGTACATATAGAATGTACTATATATAAATGAATGTATATAATAACTTACCAAATATAATTATAAAATATAACACGCAACAGAAAAAAAGGGTCGTGTTTCAAGTGTTGATAAAAACAAATGCGAGATCCAAGTGCCTTGATTTATGTGTTGACGTTTAATTATGTTGGATTGTTTATTTTACTTTAGTTACAAGTCTCGGATGGAATAGGTTTGTACATTTTATAGTTTCAAGCACTCGCAACAAGGCACTTGAAATCGCTACCAAATCAGTCATCTCAACTTTATGTCGATAAAACGAAAAGCATATGCAAATGTTGATAAACAGTTTCTTTTATTAAAATGTACATAAAATTTTCTATAGAATACACAAAATATAATCACTAGTTCCTATACAAGAACATAATAAAATAAATCCACAAACATCGCGAATTTTGGGTCAAAAAGGCCATTAAAAAGTAGATGCATCTTAAAACGGTGTGCACATTAGATGAGGCATTTTTCTAGTGTGCACAGTTGCGGTCAAGGATGAGTTTAAAATTAGCTAAGTACCAAATTAACATTATTTTTACTATTGTACTAATACTTTTAATGAACAATGATACTTAATTCAAGTAAGTTCGCTTTAATTTAGTAGCATAATACGGCAAAATGGGGAAACTGAAGCAAGTAGTTCTACCACAACATGATAGATGGTGGGACTTGTACAAACAATAAGCAGTTAGCAAATAAATTATTGGAATCTTTAAAATATAAATTAATCTAAGTAACCATAATAATAGTAAAAAAAATACCTTTGGATATGCATTTTGTTTTACACGACGTAACCCTTTTGTTGTGTAGTACAAATCGTCGCTCTGAAAATGAGTCGAACAAACCACGCTGCGGGAAGCTGGTTGCCACAATGGTTCATTTCTACTCTTACGAATGACTGCAATCCACTTCTCTTTTAGATCTTGATCTCGATTAGGAAATCTTAAAAAAAACGTATAATATATAATATGTATTACATCCCAAAAAAATTATACGAATACATAAAGAAAAAAGATGTTTCGTGTAATTGTTTATCCATGCATTACAATATTCGAATAATATAAAAGTATGCCACACAATGTATTTAATAAAATAACGTTACGTTATATTTCACGCTACCCAACAAAAGGGTAAAACTGTAACGAATAATCATGGCAACATTTCGTTCAGGTTTTGTTTACAAAGCGACAACCTCAAATTTGATTTTGATTAATTGAAAATAGCAGTTTATAACTTTACTTACGTATGAAATGTGATTCCATCCTGTTTTTTATTCTTGGAAGATTGGTTTTTACAGGTTTTCACTACACAATTCGGCATTTTCTCTAATAAATATTGTTATTTATTATTACGTCACACTCCGCGCGTCGGGATAGCTCGACTGAGAATCCAAGGCGTAGTTTCGTTGCATGTGTGTGCGTGTAACTGTGTATGTACACGGCGAGGCGTAGTTTTATCGGCTTCACTTTTTGGTTCGGCAGACTCCGTCTATACTTTTTATTTGGTCTGAGGTTGTGTACTGAAATGTCTTTGAGTCTTTTCGAAGCTTATTTAAATATTATCGTAACATGTAACATTTTTTACGTAGGATTATTTATCTAAGACACTACCGGTGAAAACTAATATCCTAAAAGAAAAGAAATAGAAGTAATCAGGATAAATCATGATAGGAAATTCCAATTCTGACAACTGAAGTACTGTTGCCATAACAGAGGACGGACTCGGTATCAAAGACAAAAAGTTTCTCGGCATTAATTTTGTTTGCATTGCATTGTATTTTGAATGTGAATGCAATCAAGAACGTAAATAGATAGGTACCTATTACAGACTAGCTATTCATATTTCTTGGAACATTGGCATCGGTAGGTATATAACCCAAATAACCACATAAACAATTTTGTTCTAGGTTTCCAAAGGATGAAAGTACTCGGAATGCATGGTTAAAATATATGAAACGTCAGGATTGGCAACCAAATACTTATAGTGTTTTAAGTGTTTTTTGTTTTAAAATAAACAAAAATAATGATTTTAATAGTTGGATTAAATGTGATTATGTCGATTATTCACTATTTGACTCGAACAATCCAGATCATGACATAAACCACGTCCACTTGCTTATTAAAGTTGTTGTCAAATTTTATTTTGATCTTAGATGTAAACATCAATGTAAAGAAACAAATATATCTCAGAGAAATTTACTAAAAAAACTTGTATTATTTCAAAATAAAAAGATAAAAACTATGCCTTAAATTTTTATTTCAATTTTCCTAATTGTATCTATGTCTTTTCCCTGTGTTAATTTTATCTCCGTGCTCAATTTCATCATTATCGGTTCAGCGATTTCGCCTGGCTAAATTCGCCATGAAGATATTAAACAGACAGATTTTTACATTTATAATATTATTAGCATGGACATCACATTAGGACCTATCTATTCGGATAGGTATTTCATGAAACAATAATGACATCCATTATTCTACTATACTAAATGCGGCCCATGCTTTGGTGAGTTTCAATGTGTGTGTATTTGCCACGCTGTTTAATACTGAATATTCCGTCTGCTACTAGTTATATGTCTGTGGTATACACACACTAAGACATATACGCGCACACACACTACACCAACATACACACACACACATGCATACAAAATACAAACACTCACTCCCACATTTACAGTTACGTAGGCATAAACACCAAACGTCTAAACTAATTACATCTTGGTCATGGTTTGTTTAGATTTTATTGGATTGTTATTAATTATTTATTTTAAGGAAGAGCTGTATCTCCTGACGCAGGCTATTTAAGCTTAAAAGGAGATGCAGGTCATTAGTTTAAGATCACATTGTTCAAGCCAATAAAAAATTATTATTATTATACATAAAAAAGAGTATCACGATCGAACGGACAATGGCGAAATATCATAGGGGAATTCTTTACCGTCTATAGATTTCATCATCAGAAATGCAAATAATAAAAATCTTGACGGATTTATCAAATAATTTAGTAGGGTTGTCCTAAGTCTGGAATTAAAAACTTCAAATTAGGAAAACACAACACAACACAATGATTTTTTTTCGCTTAAGACAAACAAAATACATTTTTGACGTGATACCGTCTTATAAATCGATGAACACCGGCTCCACGCACGAAAAAGTGTGACGTCGTGTCACGAGCCACGTAATAAGACATTCTCAATTCCTCACACACACCGCGGAACGTTGAACTAACAACGGTTAGTACAACGTTCCGCGATTGATTTCAGCATCGGATATTTATACCGCTGCAACACTTCTCTGGCTAATATGGCATGCCTATCACATGATGTTTTTTTAGCTCCCACCTCTTGGAGATATGTGGTGAGGTTTTAGATAGGCTGACCCCCTCCCCCCATACTCAAAATCTCGTTTCCTTTAGAGCTGTCGTTATGGCAGCGTACCCTTAATAGAGCTTATAGAAAGCTTAGTGCCTGTTAATAAAGAAAATCTAGTCAGTTGGGTTAGTGGGCCCCTTAATTCTTCAGCTAAGTTTGTTTGTCAAGCTTTTTAGCAGAAGTACCTAATCAAAATTCTACCCTGTTAATACGGTGTTAATATACTTTACCCGTAAAGAATAATAGGCTCTGGTAGTTAAATGAGCCCTCGCTCTGTCCACATACTTCACAAAAACAAATAATATTTAAGTACAAGGGGGCAGTGCATTATTAAACACAAAATAAAATAATAGTAGGTAATTTCGTAGTACAAACTTAAACATCTGTGTGGTGTTTAAAAATCTTTTTTTTTGTAATTTATTTAGACAATGGGGTCGATTCTGGCATGATTTTTAAACCTAAAATTAAATTTGACAACAGTGCATCCTTGACATTCTCTATACCAAGGAACTTATATTCTATCTGGAATGCTTACGAAACAATATTACATTTCAAAAAATGTACTCTAAACAGTGTTACATAAGGTATATTTTTGTTTCTAACTTCATAAGAGGGAAAAATGTTCCGAGCAACGACGAAAGTGGAGTTTGTCCCTTTCTTGCAATTGTCAGTGTTAATAAAAATAATCAAATGGTAGTTTTCCCATTATCCCGATCACCATTAATAAGAACTAGAACATACAGTTTGAAAGTTAAATTAGAATTTATGTTTGCAGTTAATTTATTTATATCAATGCAACTAAAAATGAGTTTATTTTTATTTAAACGAATAACATATCCAATAAAATTGTTTAAAATGGTAGTCATTAGTAGTAACTTGCATTTATGCATGAGAACACTTGCGATGCTTCCAATAAACAATATGGCTCATATTCTTCCGGACTGAAGTTCTATTAATGCTAACTACAAATAGGCTAGTTGATTCATGTCGAATCTCATTACACTTAAACTAATTCAGTGTTAGTCATTGGACGCTGTGGCCGATAATGCCCAATGTCGCTAATTTTTTGGCGCCATATTTTGAATAGTTTATATAGTAAAAATAAATCGTCATATCCATAACGATTTATTTTTACATTGGCCCACCAATGCATTTACAAAGTTACTAAAACAAAAGGCATAAAGTCGTATATCTACAAGCGTTTTAAAGTTATTAAAGGAATCTTAGATGCATAATATCGGAACTTTAGTTACGATGAATATTTTAAATCACTGTTTGAACCATAAAGGCGTGACTCCTTTTACGTAGCCTTGGTGCGAATATTTTTTTAAGCATAAGGGCCAAATTTTCAATCCACCAAAAGAAAAATACAGCAATATAGACGCAGAGAGAAGGAAGTGAAAATTAAACTTTAAGGTTCTAATGATTTTAGAAAAAGCTGTAAGAACCGACATTATGCACGGAGTTATCTTAGCCCAGAAAAGGGATAGAAATAGTGCTATGGAAAGAGAAAGAAGCGCTTTTCTATGTTATTCAATAAAAAAAAAAGCCCGACCTGCACATCCGCCCATATGCATTTAAGCTCCAGATATCGATTTCACTTCATAAAAGCAGAAGATTGCTGTAGAAATTAAATTAAAAAAAAAAATTTTTAGTCTATACTTTTTAAACACTCAAAACGCTGTTCGCCACATCCGCCATGATTGTGACGTCTCTTTGGTAGTAAACAACTAAATGTCATTCATAATAACCTTAAAACTGATAATAAATGAAGAGACTTAAAATATTATTCAATGAGTACTTACATAAAAGTGATCTTCGCAAATATAAATTTTACTATGAGTCGATAAAGTTGCAGAATCCCTTTTAGCAAGTTCTAACCAGGTATTGCGTAGATTAATTTCTTTCGGCACTTTAATTCACAACTTTCCTGGATTCTTCAAGGATGTGTTTTTACATTCTCGTACCATACAATAATGATAATTATTATATTTTTCGTGGTATTTATTAGAAATCATGTTTTTTTATTACATACTCAGATAGGTAATTTTCTACGTGCTTACGAGTTATTGTTTACTATCGGTTGACGTCATAGCATAGATAATCTATAGACTAAAATGGCCGACAGCGTTTTTGACCGCCCCTACCTCAGCCTACGAATATGGGATATTTAAATAAATATAAATACGCATAGATGTATTTTAAATAGCACTTCCTAAAAAATGTTAATTAAATAAATAGCACCCCCGTAGTTTATGAATAAAAAATAGATAAAGATCACGCATCTTATAATATCGATATCTCTTCAGGTACCTACAGTTCGATACTTCTTATAATTTAAAATAAACTACATCCTGCTTCAATATAATTGCACCATCGTGAGAAATCCATAAAATGCAATATTAATTGCAAAAAGTTAATACAACTCAATTTATCAATCGCCGAACTGCACGACGTCTTGGCGCATGCGCGCAGGGGGTGTCAACACCAAACATTGAATTCGTACAAAATGTAAAATACCTACGGGAGCAGCCGATTTTATGATTGTAGACCTAAAAGTGGTTAGGTCTTTCAAAATACTCTAATACGTCACTTCACCCGTCAAAAGTTCAAAACAACTAAAACAAAATGGCGTTCGTCGTCTTGCTTGCCGATAACGTGTTTGTTTTGTAGTGTTTTTCGATGTATTTTGTGATTACAACGTTAAGTTGAGCTTCGGTTCCTCCGTTCGAATATTATAAAGTGCATCGGTTTGTGTGAACATTGTGTGAAAGTGAGATATAGACTCGACTCGGTGTTTGTTATTGACAATGGCTGACAAAGAAAATAAGCGAAAATGCTTCAAGTGCGGCTCTTCACCAATTGAAGACAGCGTTAAATTGTTTCGCTTTTCTAGTCCTGGAACGAAAAACCTGTTTCGGTATGTAACTACACAACCGTTTTGTAGAAATCGTTATTGGGATACCGATCTACTAATCTGATTTCTTCACCTAAATTGTTACACAAAAGCAAGTTTCTCATAGACAGACACGGACCTGAAAAAAAGACGGACGTAACCTCGTCTAATCGCGAGTGTAGCATGCAAATGGCCGCCCGCTTACCGCATGTGCGTGATTTGAGGGTTGACGGGTATATCATCAATTTCCCTACTTTTTAAATCTCCCAAACTAAAACATTGTTAACTTTATGTAATCAAATATATATTATATTAACGGGATATTCACCACGTGTTTTATTCGTTGTGAGCTCCCGATTTTTCAGAAATTTAAACGATTGCATTTCAGAAACATGACGTTGGTCTATCAAATGAATTTTTGAGAACACAGAAAATAAAAGCACTTGTTATGTATAAAGAACTTTATTGTTTACATATAAATATTAGTGTCTGAATATTAAGTATAAGGTTAAAAAAAATAAAAAAGAATGAAAAATAAAGGCATACAATAATATACATAAATCGCGCAGATTAATGCTTAAAATAAAAATATAATAGACTAATATTACTATTTCTTCTTTTAAATGTAAGTGTTTCAATCGTAGATTTAGTAGGTATTTAAAGACTGACAGAGTGAGGAAAAGAGATATCATGCCAATTTTATAAGGTAAAAAGAGACGCAACATGATGTACCTTTGGTCTAATAATATATTTTCAGCAAGAGCAGCAGCGCCCTGTCAAGCCGTACTGAGATAAAGTTTGTTATGAAATTCTGTGGAACTACGAAAACAATTATGCATATAACACAACACAATTATTACAAACTGAATAAGTATGTGTTATGGTATCCTGTGTTTTAAGCATAATTTGATAAAATGACACTATCACTCAAAATCAAACACCGATACGCACACATGCACCGATTTTTTTTGGAACAGTAGCGATAGGTACTCTGTCTATCTTTACATCCTATATCTATGGTTTCATTTGACATTGTGGTTTACCTACAATGCAAAGAAATGTCACTACCGTGCAGCCTAAGAAATACAAAAGAAATTCGTCACGATCATTACGGTCTCGGTAGCATAGCAATTAGTGCATGCACCCGCACAGCAGAAAATGCTGGTTCAAGTCCTGCCTGTAATTCATTTTGTAATAATTTTGGTTGTCGTAATTTAGTTTCAAATGCTTATTTGTATAGTAGTTCTGTTGATGGGTTTCAACTGTATTTTTAATATTTTTATACATTTTCCGCCGTTTCGGATTATTTACAGGCTCCGGTTTGAACGAACAAAACGAAGCAAGTATGGATCCGAAACGTTGCATCGCGTCAAGAAATGTATAAAGATGTTGAAGAGCACCGTCGAAACGTGTGAAAAAGTGTTTTTCTTAGTATTAGTAAGTTGTGGACGTGAAAAAGAAATAAATATAAAGTTATCACGCTAAATGTATAATTTGTATAGATGCGCTAAAAATCCCAAGTTGTGTCAACTTTTTGTACACTTGTCTTTTGTTGTTTCATTTACGGGAAATACTTTAAATTTTTGAAATATGATGGAAACGAACGTTCAAATACTTTTGAATAATGCATTTTATAAAACTTAATTTATGATCTGCTTCTGCTATAGAGTGATTTATTTCTATATTTGAAAATGTTCTTCGGTTTCCAATGAACATTTCCAATATGCCACAAATGCAAGAAATACAAAATTCCCTACTTTTAGGGATTTCCTGTAAATAAAGTAGCCACACAATTGTATTTTTGTTTACAATTTTCATCCTTGTAAATAAAATATAATATAGAATAATTATCAAGAATCGTCAATACTTACGCATGGTCGGTGATTCCTTGTGACTTTTTATTTTTTTCAGGTCCGTGTAGATAGATTAGATATTATTAATCACGTCAGTGTTGTTTCACGTTACGCGCTTTCTAGGCAGAACAGAAAACCAGTGCGTTGCTCTCTAAGAGAGCTAAGGTATCACTGAGTTTTTGCCCTTTTTCTGTCGTTATAATAATCATAATCACAATCAAAATCATTTATTCAGTTTCAGCTGTTACAAGCACTCATGAATGTCTAGAAGCTACGCCATCGGTTCGTAAATCTACGGCGAGAGACCTTGTACTGAGAAGAACCGGCAAGAAACTCAGCAAGGGCTGTTTTTTTCTCCCTGTTTTATTATTTACAGAGTCGTCAAATTGAAAAATGACTTCAGAGGTGATTCATGAAGTCACTTTTCATTACATAATTATTAAATATACATTAATTGTTTACCTGGATTTTGATTGCTGTGTCATACAGTATAAATACAAATAGTGTTATTTATATGCAGTGTGACTAAACATTAACTTCAATATTAAGGAAGTTAGGGCAGACTCATCTCTGCTGGCAGCACCCGTTCACGAGCATGACGCATGAACCAGTCATCGCTTCGCTCAACCATATTTTAGAGAACGTAACGACCCGCCTCACACGACACTGCCGAAGAGACCATTATGAGAGCATGACTACCCATAACTACCCATACTAACTACAACATATTTACTTAAATTAAGGTCATTTACCTGTAAGACACAACAAACAATTACAAAAACAAAGCAAAGGAGAAATAACGACCACGCCGTTTTGTCAATCAAATATTCTTAAACAGTTTGATAATCTTCCTTAATTTATCAACTTTATATACAGCTTTCAATTTAATTATAGTATTGTCAACACATAATTCATAATTTAAATCATATAGAAATACCCGTTGGAATGGTTGGAACAGTTCATACACAAGCATTTTTGTCTGTAATATAATCAGACACTTTATAATATGCTTTCTTAACTAGTGATTTTTTAATGGTGGATTTAAATTTAGTCATGCTTAACTCTTGAATATTGCTTGGAACTTTATTGTAAAAGCGAACACTAAGACCTGTAAACAAATTATTGATTTTGTGGAGCCTAGTAGCAGGTAAAGTTAAGTTATTTTTATTTCTAGTATTATATGTATGTATTTCACTATTTTTAGTAAACAAATTAATATTTTTTTTACAAATACTAAGTTGTCATATATGTATTGTGATGCAACTGTCAATATACCTATTTCTTTAAACTTATCTCTTAATGAATCCTTAACTTTAAGATTATAAATTGATCGAATAGCCCTGCCCTAGCGTTGCAGCACAAAGTTACATATTTAGTAATAAATTCTTCTATTTGGGTACATGAATTTGTGTGTATCTATCTATCAGAAACTTGCTTTTGTGTAACAATTTCGGTGAAGAAATCATATTAGTAGATAGGTATCCTAATAACGATTTCTACAAAACGGTTATGTTGTTACGTATACCGAAACAGGTTTTTCGTTCCAGGACTAGGAAAGCGAAACAATTTAACGCCGTCTTCAATTGGTGAAGAGCCGCACTTAAAGCATTTGCGCTTATTTTCTTTGTCAGCCATTGACAATAACAAACACCGAGTCTATATCTAACTTTCACACAATGTTCACACAAACCGATGCACTTTGTTACTCTGAGCCGTTTAAGTTTAAAGCATATGTCAACTTTGACATTTGTTGCACGTAGGTTTTGAACGCAGCCCTGTACACTGATGCCAGATTGGGAGGATTCCCCCCAAATGTGGGGGTTTGAAAGCAATGGGGTGATCATTGGGGGCGGGGGCATAATTAGGGGGGGGGGGGGGTTAATGGGGGAAGAAATTTGGGTTTGAGGGAAATGGGTTTTTTTTTTAATTCCTTTTTTGATATAAAAATAACACCACTTCATAATCAATAGTCAATCAACAGTCTGTCTTTCTCATTCAGTATAGAGCATGACAAGGATCTAGACTTTAAAGAAAATATAACTAGAAAAAATTCCACGCGGACCAGGCAGCAGACGGGACTCGAACCCGCACCCTTCGCAATCCGGGCGAATGCACTGACCAATTATGCTACCGCGGCCCTTACGGACCGCGTCGAAATTCCTTTAGCCATTCTTAAGCTGCAAGGCAGCGCCATCTCTTCGCATTGTAGGTAACCCACAATGTCAAATGAATACTTTTACAAGTATTAAACATTTGAAAGAACAAATAGCAATTATAGTTACAATTTTTAATTTTTTAAAGCATGTAACTGCTTGATGTTTAAATCTAAAGAAAATATAACTAGAAAAAATTCCACGCGGACCAGGCAGCAGACGGGACTCGAACCCGCACCCTTCGCAATCTGGGCGAATGCACTGACCAATTATGCTACCGCGGCCCTTACGGACCGCGTCGAAATTCCTTTAGCCATTCTTAAGCTGCAAGGCAGCGCCATCTCTTCGCATTGTATTCATTTGACATTGTGGGTTACCTACAATGCGAAGAGATGGCGCTGCCTTGTAGCTTAAGCATGTGTAATAGAAAAAATAAAAGCAATGGTGTCAATTGTAATAGTTAATAATAAATTTTTGAAATGGACAGGCCGAAATCAATTAAAAAAGAATATTCGGGCGCCTGGACTGTACCATATTATTAGCCGGGAAAGCAATGGACCATTAATCGCAAGGGGAGCTTAATGCGAATCCATATTCATTTTGGGTTGTCAATTTATTTAAATTTACTACAGAATTACTGGTCCAAAAGGGTTACTGCTAAATTTCGAAACTACTTTATATACTAAAAAAAGCTAAAAAGCTACCAAGATGTAAGTGAAAATGTTACCTTTAATATGGGGGCTGATACACAATTATGAATTTAGAAGATTACCGACCTCGTTGCATCTTTGGAGTTAAGTATGTCTGGTGTTGCAAATATGTAAGGGATGGCCGTTGTTACCTCACGTGAGTTCACTTCCACCTCATGGGAAATGTTGTAATTGGAATAAGAAATCCAAATAAAAAAACGCTTTTCGCTGAAAATAAATATTCCTCAGATTAACACATGGCTCACAACAAAGGAAAAAATGTAAAATATGCATCATTTTAAACAAGCTGAAGATGTGTACCCTCGAAATACACGCAATGGCAATAGACTAGTCTCTGTGATAATTCCAAAGAGCATGCGGTTTAAAAAGAATTGTTATTGGATGTGTATACAGATCTATAATAAGGTACCAACAAACATAAAACAATTGCATTTTATAAAATTTAAGACTACTTTGTTTAAATGGCTACACGATAAGATGTTTTATAGTGTAAAAGAATATTTGAGTGATTGTAACTAGTGACATTTTAATGATATATAATTATAGTAGGTTCTTCTTTTTATCAAATGGTGCTTTATAATTGACATTATAATCTTTGACATTATTGGACTTTTTTTTTTTTTATGTATGTATTTAATTTTGAATGATGTTTTATAAAATGAAGCGGACACTTTTTGTACTTTCACTGACTTATTATTTACTTGATAAATTTAAATTTATTGTTATTGATATTGAAAAATGATTTCACAATGTTGATTAATATGTATTACGTTTAATTATGTAGTATAAAATATTTGCATGCTATTTAAGATGGCTGAATGGGCCGAACTTCAAAATTTGTAAGATCCCCAGTGTACCCTATTCAAATGCAAATAAATAAATTCTAATTCTAATTCTAACTAAGGAAAACTCTAAGGTTCTTACCGTTTGCAAACAAATTAAGCTTGGAATGAGATCGCCGCCATTCCGCGCAAACGGTGTAAAATATTACATCTGTAAACAAAATCAATCCTCATGTAAATCATTGAAATATATGAATTAAAACACTTTTCGAATTTGGAAAAACACTTACCATTAAAAACAATCGACAATCCAATGGATTATCAAGTAAACAGTTTAGATTAATTATCTTACATGTTTTACGTAAAAATTTTGGACGTGAAGTGAAGTGACAGAAGTGACATTAGTTTTTTCTTAAGTTTGTTTTCTCTTGCCGGGAAGGCAAAGAGAACAACGTCCATACAGCCTACTGCTTGATAAATGCGACATAATAATTCAAAAGTGCACAGATTAAAGAAAATGGACGCGAGATAAAGACGACCAGAGAGACAACCAAAAAAATCTTCTATCTCGCTCTTCGAGCGAAGGAGATCCATGTAACGTTTTTAACACGTTACATTTCACCCTTCCCCGAATAAAGCATCGAGAATCGAGGCTGAAGAAACTACAGCTAAAGTTCAATTACTAAAAGCCAAAACGAAATCCGTTGAATTATGGATGAAAACGAAAACCCAAAGTGAAAAGAAAATAACTTCAAATAAAGTTATCCAAATACCAAAACATCATCAAACTATAGAGTCCTTGGACAAAAAGTCACAAGTCTCAAAACAAAAGCTGTTAAACTAAATTAGTCACAGACCCAAAATTATTAAAAATCTAAAGCAGTGCTCTAAAATAAAAGCATGCAAAGCTTTCTACAAAAAAAATTCAACCACTATCATCATCATTATTGAGATCTGTCAGACATAAAAAGTCGCAGACTCTAAAAAATCTCTAAATTCAATTACTCCATAACTAAACCCTGGTGAGATCTGTTGGACATCGAAGTCGCAGACTCTAAAATTTCCTAAACTAAAACTCCTTCAAAACCTAAACCCCTGAGAGATCTGTTGGATATTGAAATCGCAGACTCCTAAAATTTCCTAAACTACTCTTAACATTAATTTCTGAAGGTCTGTTGGACAACTAGGTCACAGACAGAAAACTACAATCTACATCTACTACCAACTCTTGAGAGATCTGTTAGACAACTATGTCGCAGACTCTAGAAAAATCCCACCCCAGTACGGCCATACTAAAAAGTCGCAAGTACTATTAGTTAAATCCCCAAAAAAGTTCGAGATTAGTGGCAAAATTGACACTAACTTATTTAAGTCACAATCATGGTCGGCACAACACCTCCGGCTTTCCGAACATGATGTGCAAAAGGCGTCGAGAACAAACAGTCCGACAAAAAAATGTAGTGACGAAAGTCAAAACAGCAAAAAAAATTTGGCGAAAACCAAAACGTGACATTCATGGCCGACTCAACACCAACGGCTTTCCGGACATGAAGCACACAAAACAAAAGTTGTAACTACATGATCGGCACTCCACCGAACTCCCGAGCATGAAGCACAAACACAAACAATTGATGTCCATAAATAGGGCAAACAAAATACCAAAACAATATGGCAAAACCAAAAAAGTGTCAACAATGTTGAACAAAAAGTCAAAATTGCAACTTCATGATCGGCACAACACCACCGAACTTCCGAACATGATGTGCAAAAACAAACAATTGATGTCCACAAATATGGGCAAACAAATTACCAAAACAAAGTGGTAAACCAAACAAATCGTCAAAAATATTGAACGAAAAAAGGTCAAAATCATGGATGTCAAATCCAAGGAAAAAGTGGGGATCCCAAAATGTCAAATCCGGGTGTAACAAATATCACACACACAAACTTCTACACAAAACAAATTGTTATAAAACAACAAACATGCAGAAACACCACAAACTATAGTACCAACAAATAAGTTTGTACAAAAATAACAAATAAGGACATATAAAATCCTACTAAAAAATGTGTCCATACAGATAAAACATCTGCTTTGGTTATAAAATCTTATGATGCAGAAAACAAGTAGGCATACTACGTAAATTTAAATTTTACAAAAAAATTTCAAAGTCAAATAATATAATGGCAAAACTTGAATTTAATAAAAACCAAAAAGTCAATGAGTAAAGTGGACGTAGTTACGCGAAAACGTTCCAACCCACAAGTCACTCGAAAATGAGTTACCATAACCAGGGTACTATTTTTGACATATTACATCATGTGCACACAAAGATGCTAGTATTTTTAGGTTAGTTTCATCAATAAAGTTTAACCCAAATGTTCCAACCCACCATTATGCCAAGGACGTGTACTCAAAATAAAGTAAAAACATTACATGCATACTGAAACATATTGTTAAAAACTCTTAATAGAATAACATATCGTTATAATGTTCCACTTGTCTTGGAACATTATACTAAATTCATAAAACGCACATTTAATGGTTTCTTAAATGATCCATGTGGGTTGGAACGTTTTTGCAAAATCTTTATACATTTTTTATTTCTGCAAAAATGTTCCATGTAATTTGAAACCTTTTAGATTAATCCATACTGTTTTTTTAAGCTGCGAACACTGTTCTAAATAAATTGAAACCTTTTATTATAATATATTATTTTCTAATTTTTTGCTATAAACAATCCACATATACTTGATCCATTTTTGCTATTAAGTATGTTCTAGAGAAAAAGATATTTTTTACCAAAATAAATAACTATGGTATATTTGGACGTAGTAACGAGAAAATGATCCAACCCACAGCAACCCCAATTTGAGATAAACGCAATTTACACACTTTTTACCCGGCTGCGCAATGCAAGAGCGCGAAGCGCGACGCGCAGACAGGGTTATGTGTTTAACAGTCTATATATGTATGTTTGTTCCTTTGTGGCACACTAGAGACCAAACGCCTGGACTGATTTTGATGATTCATACATCAATCGATTCGTCTCAATCATGGGAGTGCTACTAAAGATATGATAGTAATCAATATTCAATATGGGCAAAATTAGGCGCCATATTGTGATGAAGTAAAAAAAATAAGTTGACAAAATATGACGAGTGGGGTATCACCGTCTAGATAATCAAAAATCATATTTAGGTTTCTAACACCATTTTTCATTTTATATGATTGTTTAGGATCTACAACGCTTTAAAGTTGTATATTAACCACTTACGCTTTTAATTTCAATCTTACGTTTGTATGGATCTTTGTTACTCTTTCACCTAAAAAATACTGAATGGATTTTAATGAAACTTAACAGTAATATAGCTCATATATGATAATTACATATATATATAATAATTTATGTAGTTATTGAGTGAATTGGCCAATATAAAACAATAAGTGTCACATAAGAAGGAAAAAAATCTCCCATCTGCGAGCCATTTTGGACTGCACTGCAAAAACAATAAAAGTTACATGAATATAATGTAGAGTGAAAATGTATCTCTTAATTAGTTCTAAAAAAAAGTCCGTAAACACCATATATCTCTTTTTAATGTGTAAGTCATTACCGCTAAAATAGTGAATCAAAACTAAAATATTATTTGATATCTATTTCCAAAATGCACATTTTGTATTAACAAATCATTTTTTAAAAACAAATACTTTTATCGCTTTTGATATTTAAAGACGATAAACTTTGCTATTTACACTATGTCATTTGGACAAATATTTAAAAAGTTAAAACGATGACAAAGTGATACATAGTACACCGCGCTGTACTATGTAAAAGAAAAAAAAATGGGGTATTCACAGTATCTGATCCTATACGAAGTACTAACAATAAAACTGTGATACAGTTCCTTCTTATTAAATGATGAAAAATATATTATCATAATAGGTATTTATGATTATTGAATTTTAATGAAAAACTCAGAATTTTACTGTTTTTTATTTTTTTAACGATATTACTTAATGTTACAAAAAAGGTTTACTTAATATTACTAATATTACAAATAATCCATTTTTCGCTAGTAAGTACATACTTATTAGAATCCCTGTATTTATTAATCAGCTCGCGATAATATTGGTTTTGTGATAATTCTGCAAAATTCAAAGTAAATAATGTAGATTTTATAGGTAAATCACCCCTTTCATCACCCTACGCCTATAAGTATTGCGATGTTGTAGCTAAGAACCAAGTTCCCATCTACTTCTATATGGGAATTCATTATATTCGATTTAGCTATAAGGGCACGGAAGCGCAACAAACAAACTCACTTTCGCATCTAGGTATAATATTATATTATACTTACTAGTGATCCACCCGGGCATTGTACGGGCGAAATTTATTTATCGGGATAAAATATAGCCTATGTCACTCGGACAAAATGTATTTAA
Source organism: Chilo suppressalis (assembly GCA_902850365.2). Taxonomy (NCBI): domain Eukaryota; kingdom Metazoa; phylum Arthropoda; class Insecta; order Lepidoptera; family Crambidae; genus Chilo; species Chilo suppressalis. The sequence continues at coordinate 13,322,038 of OU963900.1, forward strand.
ATAAAGAAAAATGTTATAATAAATAATGTAGCTACCTTATGATGAATTAATATTTGAAACCGGTTCAGTAGTTTGACAGATTATTTGTTACAAAAATACAAATCTTGCCTCTTTATAATATTAGTATAGACAGTTAGGATAAGATAAGTATTTAATTGATGAAAAAGATTTAGAAATAAAGTAAGTAATAGGTTTATTTGATTATATTTGTAAAAGTTACTTAGCATTTGTGCTTAAGAGTGATACGTTATTCAGTATTTTTATAACAAAAAAAAATTTGGAAAATAATTACCATGATTGCACTACTGGGAGTACCCTTCATTCAAGCTTTACAAAACCAATTTAAAAGGATCGAATACAAAGTCTTTGACCTGTTAAATGTGAACGCTTTAAAAGAAAACTACAAAGAGAACCATAAATTGATAATAAATGAGATTGCTATGGTGCTCTACCTAACGTTATGAAAATATTATTATGCGCCTTTACTTTAATAAAATATTATAAACTTTGCTTTGGTGATTTCAGAATTATTTAATTTAGTGATCTAAGGCAGTTGCCACCATTGTCCAAAACAACAGACGGGAATTACTGCTTTCTTCAACCTGCGACATAAACGTCATTGATTGGTATTGTAAATAGGGTGATTAAAAACATTTGAAGTTAACTTCTGGCATCTACACATTGGGTTTCTGTGAATTATGTAGGTATATCAAATTATGAGACTAGGTACTGACTCTGAATTTGTGTATATCACAATCTTAGACGTCCGGCATTGACATGACAATGCAGCCACTGCCAATTTTAAATAGTCGACGAATAAAAGTAAATGAATTTTGTATTTACTGCTAAACTATTAAAAAAACATAAACAAAAGATGACTTTTTAAGTAAGTGCTAGTTTACTATAAAATTTACATACATTAGAGATATTTATGTAACGACTTGATTTAACTTTACACATTTTTGCGAAAATTGAGGCCCATCTGTAGCCTTGACCCCGCTGGTAAAGTCTTTATATGTCTTAATAAATCAATCTTTTAGACCGAGACGCAAGGTACTTAATAATTCCCGCGATATTAATTCCGTTACTGAAGTAACAAGACTACGGTATATACCGTCTTAAAATACTAATTAACTAAAAAGTGTGAAATAAAAAAGGTAAATTTAAAAAATCAAAAAACCCGACTGCTTAATTATACTTCAAATAAAAACTGAAAAGAAAAAAACAAGTCCAGTAGTCTATAATTCTGTTAATAAGGAACAAAGCTACTTTAACAGTCGGGACCCACTGTTGAACAATATTATGTATTCTTCAATATCTAATGGGTCCCGACTGTTAAAGTAGCTTTGTTCCTTATTAACAGAATTATAGACTACTGGACTTGTTTTTTTCTTTTCAGTTTTCCCTGTAATTATTTCAGGCAAATACTATTGGTTTAACTATGGAATGCCAAACTGATTATTGAATGATATGCATATTTTTTGTAAATACATAATACAAGGGGCATATAAATAGGTAAAACGAGTTTGAAATGTTTTTGCTAAATTAATTTTGTATGAACCTTGTTAAATAGCAATTATGCATAAACTTTCCAAAACGAATTTAAGTGTATTATTTTATAAAAATAAACCAAAAAGAAATATGTAAAATAATAAATAACAATGAGGAACATACAAAAACAACAAAAAAAATATTTGAAAATGTATTACAAAAAATAGAACGTGATCTTTTGAGTTTAGAACCTATGCCAAAAATTTGCTGATATGGTTCCAAAAGTTATCAAAAACTTATATTATAAACATTCAATTTTCATCATCGTATTCTATGATCTCGAAGTCCGGAACTCCACCAAACCCATCAACATCATCAGTGCTTCTTCAGAACTTTGAAGCGTTCTATAAAATTGAAGGCAATCCTCGGGTATGTAGTGGTACATGGATTGTAAGTCCACTAATTTCGCTGGAGCAATCGGTTTGTCGTTAGGCCACAATAAGCAAAAATCAGATTCTTTTATGTATTGTAGTTCTCGTTTTATTCTTTTATCAATTTTCAACTCATTGAAATCGTCTTCCATCGTAGACCGCATAAAAATAGAAAAAATTATATCTTTATCCAACTTAATTTCTTTTGTATGTAGCCAACTCACTTTAGATGAGTCTGTAAACTTCTTCCTATTGATAATCTTCTTTTCCAGTTTAGTTGTACTATAAAATCAGTCTTTGTCATTTTGTAAACTTGAAGAGGTTTAACTTTTTTACTTAGTTCTACAATAGTGGTATCCATAGTGCATCTAATGATACTGGGCATTGTTATGTATTGGTAGAAGGAGAGGTAGGAAGAGGTGCACAGGAAGTGGATTGCCTTCTGTTCTGAAGAAGCACTGATGATGTTGATGGGTTTGGTGGAGTTCCGGACTTCGAGATCATAGAATACGATGATGAAAATTGAATGTTTATAATATAAGTTTTTGATAACTTTTGGAACCATATCAGCAAATTGGCATAGGTTCAAAGCTCAAAAGATCACGTTCTATTTTTTTTGTAATACATTTTCAAATTTTTGTTGTTTTTGTATGTTCCTCATTGTTATTTATTATTTTACATATTTATTTTAGATATATTTATAAAATAATACACTTAAATTCGTTCTGGAACGTTTATGCATAATTGCTATTTAACAAGGTTCATACAAAATTAAATTTAGCGAAAACGTTTCAAACTCGTTTTACCTATTTATATGCCCCTTGTATTATGTATTTACAAAAAATATGCATATCATTCAATAACCAATTTGGCATTCCACAGTAACACCAATAGTATTTGCCTGAAATAATTACAGGGAAAAAGTGTACCGCTAAAACACAAAATTGCGTTTATCTCAAAATGGGGTCACTGTGGGTTGGAACGTTTTCGCGTAACTACGTCCAAGTCAAATGTAATTGAGTAACTTCACTAACTTTCATCGTCTCACATGCGGCCAACCTTTAATATTCACGCAAAAAATCAAACCTTTCAAAGCCTTCGGATCACTCAAGTTACAAAAGCCTAAAACCCAAAGGTTTCTTTATGTTTAACAAAACTAACCAAACAATAGCAAACAATTTGCAATCTAAATTTTCAAAACGTCTTTAACATGGTAACGACCAGAAGAACCTTTAACCAAATCTTTCAAAACATAAACATTATTCGAAACTTTATCAATAATCTTACATTTAATAAACTTCGGAGCTAGTTTTGCCGAAAAATAATGAGCAGCACTAGATTGAACAAAATTCCTCCTCCAAACAATATCACCTACATCATAAGAAGTGACTTCACGACGCTTGTTATAATAAGAAGCATTCCGTTTATATGCTTTAAATAAAGTTCCAGTAACTTTAACAAAAATACTTTCAAGTGAAGAAAGTGAATGAGCAAAAGCAGAACGGTCAACAAGATCGATCTGTGTTAAATTAACAAAAGAATTACTAAAACGGTGCAATGACGCATCAACAATTAACTCCCTACCAAACATTAGGAAATTCGGAGTGAACACCGTAGCCAAATTAACACTACTGTTCAAAGCTAACTGAACATGTGGAAGAAATTTCGACCAAGTTCTATGATCATCACGAACGAAGCAAGAAATGCAAGTTTCAACCGTTTTATTATAACGCTCCACTGGATTATTCTAAGGCGTATATAAAGTATTATAAAATATTCTATCAATATTAAAACTTTTAAGAAAATCTACAAAATTTCTAGAAGTGAACTGAGTACCGTTATCACATACAACTATTTTTGGACATCCGAACTTAAGGAAGATATCTTTTTCTAAGAACTTACACATTGATCTAGTTGTTGCATTAGCCAAAAGAAATAACCAACAATATTTTGTAAAAACATCTACTACAGATAATATAAATTTATGACCAGAATAAGTTTTAGGTAAGATTCCAATTAAATCCATACTTAACATTATCCATACTAACATACTAACAACAAACGATCGACGGGTGATCTTCTAGCGTACTTAACTCATATCTGGGGTGAGGCTATCGACAAGCGTGGCGAGTCGTTTGCTATCAGCCTTGACATTGCCAAGGCGTTCGACAGGGTCTGGCACAAAAGCCTTCTCTCCAAGCTTCCGGCATACGGTCTGCCAGCCCAGTTCTGTTCTTGGGTAGCTGACTTCCTGAGCGTAGAATTCGTGTCCTTACGGATGGTAGCAGTTCGCGGTTCATGTCAGTGAATGCCGGCGTTCCCCAGGGCTCCGTCCTATCCCCCACTCTCTTTCTGCTGCATATCAATGACTTGATTCCTCTTGGGAATATTCATTGCTATGCAGACGATAGTACAGTGCATGCGGGGTATCTCGGACAAGCAGCGGCTGGGCAGGCAGTAACCAGGGAGAAACGGGAAAATCTTGTCATTGAACTCAATCAGGCTTTGGACCACATTTCCGAATGGGGTACCAGGAACTTGGTTGGGTTCAATGCCAAGAAAACTCAGGCTTGCGCTTTCACGGCAAAAACATCGCCATTCCTTCCCCTTCCATCTCTTCAGGGCACAACACTACCGCTGCAGAGCAACATTTCCATGCTCGGTATGGAAGTTCGCTCAGACCTGAATCCAAAGGACTACATCGAAACCGTGATCAAAACAGCTTCACGCAAACTCGGAGTCCTGAACAAGGTGCGGCGTTTTTTCACGCCCGATCAACTGTGCTTGTTGTACAAAACGCAAGTGCGGTCCTGCGTGGAATATTGCTCGCACCTCTGGGATGGCTCCGCCAAGTACTTGCTCGATGCTTTGGATAGGTTACAGCGGCGCGCGATCCGCATCATAGGCGATGAGGAGGTGACTAAACACCTTGAGCCTCTTCAATTACGCCGTGACGTGGCGTCACTAAGCGCGTTCTATCGTTTGTATCACGGCGAGTGTTCTGAGGAGTTATTCTCTCTTATCCCACCTTCCCCTTTCCTTCAGAGGACCACGCGCGCTGGCCTACGTTGTCACCGTCTTACTGTGGCCACAACTCCAACGCGTACAAAGAAATTTGGTGACTCATTTCTTTGTCGCACTATCTGTAAATGGAATGCTCTGCCCGCTCACGTGTTCCCTCCCTCTTACAACCTGGGATCCTTTAAAAGAGGCGTGAAGAAGCAACATGCAGGCCGGCAGGGTGAGGATGGCTGGTGTGGCAGGTAGAACTGCTGTATCAGCTATCTTCGCGTCTGGACTTCACCTTTACTTAACATCAGGTGGGGTGGAGTCATTTGTCGGACCTAACTATAAAAAAAAAAAAAAAACCATAGGTCTATCTACTTTTTTGGGATTAATCATAGTTCCAAGTGGTTTAGAAGTCGAATGCTTATAAGCTTTACAAATATCGCAATTATTAATATATTTATGAACATCATTAAACATACCTTTCCAAAAGTAATGTAGTTTTATTTTATGCAAAGTTTTATGAATCCCTAAATGACTCGAATTTAAATCATCATGATTATTTCTAATAGTATCTAAAATATGTTCTTTTGGAACAACAATTTTCCAATCTAAATTATTATTAACGCTATATTTTGATTTACAAAATCTATACAAAGTATCATTTTCTACTCTAAAATTTTTATATCTAGAAGGGAATTTTTGACAATTGACAAAAATCTTTCTATACCAAGGATCTACGATGTCATCGTTAGGCGAAACAATTTGATTCGAATTTACAGTCAACGCAGCTATATCATAACGAGAAAGAGTGTCAGGAACTACATGCAAAGAACCTTTTTTATGAATTATATCAAATGTAAATTGTGAAATTCTAGCAGCCTATCTAGCCAAGCGACCAGAAGGATTATTTAAATTTAAAAGCCATTTTAAACTAGCATAATCCGTTACCACGGTAAACTTCATTCCTTCAATATACGGCCTAAAATGTTCAATAGAATCTAAAATTGCCAAAAGTTCTCTCTCAGTCACACTATAATTACGTTCACACTTGTTAAGAGATCTAGAATAAAAAGCAATAGGATGTTGATCACCGTTATCATCTTCTTGACTCAAAACACTACCAATACCAACAGAACTAGCATCACAATGCAAAAAGAAACAGGTTGCTCCTTAGGCGGCAAGGCAGCAGATAATGCAAGTTTGTCACGTTCCATCCTCGAAAAATGCCAAAATAGCAGTGAAATTATAAACGCAGTCAACGCAAAGTAAATGTAAAGTTAAATCTTTTAAAAGATAAAGCAAGATGCAGCAAGTTTACAATTGGTGAAAGATATTTAAATCTTAAGTTAAATTATGTAACTAAATTAAATTATTTAAAAATTATTAATATAAAAACTTATATTAACTTTAAGTGAAATAAATTTGTGACAAAATGTCAAAGTATCTAAGTTACAACAACATCAAAAGTTATTTCATAATATTATTATGACTAAGTTTATTATTATTATATAAACAATGCTTCATTAAGTTATGAAAGTATTTCAAAATATTTAGTTTTATTTTTTCAAAGAATGTTAAATTATTTTAAGTTTATGTTATTATTTATAAAATTTAAATTTTATTGTTTATGTTTTATTTAAACAATGTATATACTAGCTCCAAACAAGTTGTGGAACAGTTATATTTATCATTAAGAAACTTGTATGAATTTCAAATAATGTTCACAAAACATTTTAAAAATTATCAAAACATTCGAACAAAAAGTCCTAATTTTTTTATATATAGCAAAAAGCTTTGTAAATTTGCATAATCAAATGTAAATAACAAAACAATAACACAATGATCATAGTTAACAAGGTAATGAAAGTTTAAGTTATATGCAATATGCATCAATTAGTATAAACCAAATAATTGTTAACACTACAGACGTATATAGAACATTTCAAATATGAAATAAAGTTCAAAACAAGTAGTTTAAATGAAAAGTTAATATTAACACGAACCATCCAAAACATTAAGTTAAATTGTAATAATATTACAAACAAAATCTATGTTTATATATCAAAATTCAAGTACAAAAGTTCTATTATATCACAAATGTAATAATAAAGATTACAAACAACCAGACAAGACTACTATTATAGGTACAAAATGAAATGGATTGCATAAACCAAGTCCCTGTTCGGGCGCCAATTGTAATAGAAAAAATAAAAGCAATGGTGTCAATTGTAATAGTTAATAATAAATTTTTGAAATGGACAGGCCGAAATCAATTAAAAAAGAATATTCGGGCGCCTGGACTGTACCATATTATTAGCCGGGAAAGCAATGGACCATTAATCGCAAGGGGAGCTTAATGCGAATCCATATTCATTTTGGGTTGTCAATTTATTTAAATTTACTACAGAATTACTGGTCCAAAAGGGTTACTGCTAAATTTCGAAACTACTTTATATACTAAAAAAAGCTAAAAAGCTACCAAGATGTAAGTGAAAATGTTACCTTTAATATGGGGGCTGATACACAATTATGAATTTAGAAGATTACCGACCTCGTTGCATCTTTGGAGTTAAGTATGTCTGGTGTTGCAAATATGTAAGGGATGGCCGTTGTTACCTCACGTGAGTTCACTTCCACCTCATGGGAAATGTTGTAATTGGAATAAGAAATCCAAATAAAAAAACGCTTTTCGCTGAAAATAAATATTCCTCAGATTAACACATGGCTCACAACAAAGGAAAAAATGTAAAATATGCATCATTTTAAACAAGCTGAAGATGTGTACCCTCGAAATACACGCAATGGCAATAGACTAGTCTCTGTGATAATTCCAAAGAGCATGCGGTTTAAAAAGAATTGTTATTGGATGTGTATACAGATCTATAATAAGGTACCAACAAACATAAAACAATTGCATTTTATAAAATTTAAGACTACTTTGTTTAAATGGCTACACGATAAGATGTTTTATAGTGTAAAAGAATATTTGAGTGATTGTAACTAGTGACATTTTAATGATATATAATTATAGTAGGTTCTTCTTTTTATCAAATGGTGCTTTATAATTGACATTATAATCTTTGACATTATTGGACTTTTTTTTTTTTATGTATGTATTTAATTTTGAATGATGTTTTATAAAATGAAGCGGACACTTTTTGTACTTTCACTGACTTATTATTTACTTGATAAATTTAAATTTATTGTTATTGATATTGAAAAATGATTTCACAATGTTGATTAATATGTATTACGTTTAATTATGTAGTATAAAATATTTGCATGCTATTTAAGATGGCTGAATGGGCCGAACTTCAAAATTTGTAAGATCCCCAGTGTACCCTATTCAAATGCAAATAAATAAATTCTAATTCTAATTCTAACTAAGGAAAACTCTAAGGTTCTTACCGTTTGCAAACAAATTAAGCTTGGAATGAGATCGCCGCCATTCCGCGCAAACGGTGTAAAATATTACATCTGTAAACAAAATCAATCCTCATGTAAATCATTGAAATATATGAATTAAAACACTTTTCGAATTTGGAAAAACACTTACCATTAAAAACAATCGACAATCCAATGGATTATCAAGTAAACAGTTTAGATTAATTATCTTACATGTTTTACGTAAAAATTTTGGACGTGAAGTGAAGTGACAGAAGTGACATTAGTTTTTTCTTAAGTTTGTTTTCTCTTGCCGGGAAGGCAAAGAGAACAACGTCCATACAGCCTACTGCTTGATAAATGCGACATAATAATTCAAAAGTGCACAGATTAAAGAAAATGGACGCGAGATAAAGACGACCAGAGAGACAACCAAAAAAATCTTCTATCTCGCTCTTCGAGCGAAGGAGATCCATGTAACGTTTTTAACACGTTACATTTCACCCTTCCCCGAATAAAGCATCGAGAATCGAGGCTGAAGAAACTACAGCTAAAGTTCAATTACTAAAAGCCAAAACGAAATCCGTTGAATTATGGATGAAAACGAAAACCCAAAGTGAAAAGAAAATAACTTCAAATAAAGTTATCCAAATACCAAAACATCATCAAACTATAGAGTCCTTGGACAAAAAGTCACAAGTCTCAAAACAAAAGCTGTTAAACTAAATTAGTCACAGACCCAAAATTATTAAAAATCTAAAGCAGTGCTCTAAAATAAAAGCATGCAAAGCTTTCTACAAAAAAAATTCAACCACTATCATCATCATTATTGAGATCTGTCAGACATAAAAAGTCGCAGACTCTAAAAAATCTCTAAATTCAATTACTCCATAACTAAACCCTGGTGAGATCTGTTGGACATCGAAGTCGCAGACTCTAAAATTTCCTAAACTAAAACTCCTTCAAAACCTAAACCCCTGAGAGATCTGTTGGATATTGAAATCGCAGACTCCTAAAATTTCCTAAACTACTCTTAACATTAATTTCTGAAGGTCTGTTGGACAACTAGGTCACAGACAGAAAACTACAATCTACATCTACTACCAACTCTTGAGAGATCTGTTAGACAACTATGTCGCAGACTCTAGAAAAATCCCACCCCAGTACGGCCATACTAAAAAGTCGCAAGTACTATTAGTTAAATCCCCAAAAAAGTTCGAGATTAGTGGCAAAATTGACACTAACTTATTTAAGTCACAATCATGGTCGGCACAACACCTCCGGCTTTCCGAACATGATGTGCAAAAGGCGTCGAGAACAAACAGTCCGACAAAAAAATGTAGTGACGAAAGTCAAAACAGCAAAAAAAATTTGGCGAAAACCAAAACGTGACATTCATGGCCGACTCAACACCAACGGCTTTCCGGACATGAAGCACACAAAACAAAAGTTGTAACTACATGATCGGCACTCCACCGAACTCCCGAGCATGAAGCACAAACACAAACAATTGATGTCCATAAATAGGGCAAACAAAATACCAAAACAATATGGCAAAACCAAAAAAGTGTCAACAATGTTGAACAAAAAGTCAAAATTGCAACTTCATGATCGGCACAACACCACCGAACTTCCGAACATGATGTGCAAAAACAAACAATTGATGTCCACAAATATGGGCAAACAAATTACCAAAACAAAGTGGTAAACCAAACAAATCGTCAAAAATATTGAACGAAAAAAGGTCAAAATCATGGATGTCAAATCCAAGGAAAAAGTGGGGATCCCAAAATGTCAAATCCGGGTGTAACAAATATCACACACACAAACTTCTACACAAAACAAATTGTTATAAAACAACAAACATGCAGAAACACCACAAACTATAGTACCAACAAATAAGTTTGTACAAAAATAACAAATAAGGACATATAAAATCCTACTAAAAAATGTGTCCATACAGATAAAACATCTGCTTTGGTTATAAAATCTTATGATGCAGAAAACAAGTAGGCATACTACGTAAATTTAAATTTTACAAAAAAATTTCAAAGTCAAATAATATAATGGCAAAACTTGAATTTAATAAAAACCAAAAAGTCAATGAGTAAAGTCAAATGTAATTGAGTAACTTCACTAACTTTCATCGTCTCACATGCGGCCAACCTTTAATATTCACGCAAAAAATCAAACCTTTCAAAGCCTTCGGATCACTCAAGTTACAAAAGCCTAAAACCCAAAGGTTTCTTTATGTTTAACAAAACTAACCAAACAATAGCAAACAATTTGCAATCTAAATTTTCAAAACGTCTTTAACATGGTAACGACCAGAAGAACCTTTAACCAAATCTTTCAAAACATAAACATTATTCGAAACTTTATCAATAATCTTACATTTAATAAACTTCGGAGCTAGTTTTGCCGAAAAATAATGAGCAGCACTAGATTGAACAAAATTCCTCCTCCAAACAATATCACCTACATCATAAGAAGTGACTTCACGACGCTTGTTATAATAAGAAGCATTCCGTTTATATGCTTTAAATAAAGTTCCAGTAACTTTAACAAAAATACTTTCAAGTGAAGAAAGTGAATGAGCAAAAGCAGAACGGTCAACAAGATCGATCTGTGTTAAATTAACAAAAGAATTACTAAAACGGTGCAATGACGCATCAACAATTAACTCCCTACCAAACATTAGGAAATTCGGAGTGAACACCGTAGCCAAATTAACACTACTGTTCAAAGCTAACTGAACATGTGGAAGAAATTTCGACCAAGTTCTATGATCATCACGAACGAAGCAAGAAATGCAAGTTTCAACCGTTTTATTATAACGCTCCACTGGATTATTCTAAGGCGTATATAAAGTATTATAAAATATTCTATCAATATTAAAACTTTTAAGAAAATCTACAAAATTTCTAGAAGTGAACTGAGTACCGTTATCACATACAACTATTTTTGGACATCCGAACTTAAGGAAGATATCTTTTTCTAAGAACTTACACATTGATCTAGTTGTTGCATTAGCCAAAAGAAATAACCAACAATATTTTGTAAAAACATCTACTACAGATAATATAAATTTATGACCAGAATAAGTTTTAGGTAAGATTCCAATTAAATCCATACTTAACATTATCCATACTAACATACTAACAACAAACGATCGACGGGTGATCTTCTAGCGTACTTAACTCATATCTGGGGTGAGGCTATCGACAAGCGTGGCGAGTCGTTTGCTATCAGCCTTGACATTGCCAAGGCGTTCGACAGGGTCTGGCACAAAAGCCTTCTCTCCAAGCTTCCGGCATACGGTCTGCCAGCCCAGTTCTGTTCTTGGGTAGCTGACTTCCTGAGCGTAGAATTCGTGTCCTTACGGATGGTAGCAGTTCGCGGTTCATGTCAGTGAATGCCGGCGTTCCCCAGGGCTCCGTCCTATCCCCCACTCTCTTTCTGCTGCATATCAATGACTTGATTCCTCTTGGGAATATTCATTGCTATGCAGACGATAGTACAGTGCATGCGGGGTATCTCGGACAAGCAGCGGCTGGGCAGGCAGTAACCAGGGAGAAACGGGAAAATCTTGTCATTGAACTCAATCAGGCTTTGGACCACATTTCCGAATGGGGTACCAGGAACTTGGTTGGGTTCAATGCCAAGAAAACTCAGGCTTGCGCTTTCACGGCAAAAACATCGCCATTCCTTCCCCTTCCATCTCTTCAGGGCACAACACTACCGCTGCAGAGCAACATTTCCATGCTCGGTATGGAAGTTCGCTCAGACCTGAATCCAAAGGACTACATCGAAACCGTGATCAAAACAGCTTCACGCAAACTCGGAGTCCTGAACAAGGTGCGGCGTTTTTTCACGCCCGATCAACTGTGCTTGTTGTACAAAACGCAAGTGCGGTCCTGCGTGGAATATTGCTCGCACCTCTGGGATGGCTCCGCCAAGTACTTGCTCGATGCTTTGGATAGGTTACAGCGGCGCGCGATCCGCATCATAGGCGATGAGGAGGTGACTAAACACCTTGAGCCTCTTCAATTACGCCGTGACGTGGCGTCACTAAGCGCGTTCTATCGTTTGTATCACGGCGAGTGTTCTGAGGAGTTATTCTCTCTTATCCCACCTTCCCCTTTCCTTCAGAGGACCACGCGCGCTGGCCTACGTTGTCACCGTCTTACTGTGGCCACAACTCCAACGCGTACAAAGAAATTTGGTGACTCATTTCTTTGTCGCACTATCTGTAAATGGAATGCTCTGCCCGCTCACGTGTTCCCTCCCTCTTACAACCTGGGATCCTTTAAAAGAGGCGTGAAGAAGCAACATGCAGGCCGGCAGGGTGAGGATGGCTGGTGTGGCAGGTAGAACTGCTGTATCAGCTATCTTCGCGTCTGGACTTCACCTTTACTTAACATCAGGTGGGGTGGAGTCATTTGTCGGACCTAACTATAAAAAAAAAAAAAAAACCATAGGTCTATCTACTTTTTTGGGATTAATCATAGTTCCAAGTGGTTTAGAAGTCGAATGCTTATAAGCTTTACAAATATCGCAATTATTAATATATTTATGAACATCATTAAACATACCTTTCCAAAAGTAATGTAGTTTTATTTTATGCAAAGTTTTATGAATCCCTAAATGACTCGAATTTAAATCATCATGATTATTTCTAATAGTATCTAAAATATGTTCTTTTGGAACAACAATTTTCCAATCTAAATTATTATTAACGCTATATTTTGATTTACAAAATCTATACAAAGTATCATTTTCTACTCTAAAATTTTTATATCTAGAAGGGAATTTTTGACAATTGACAAAAATCTTTCTATACCAAGGATCTACGATGTCATCGTTAGGCGAAACAATTTGATTCGAATTTACAGTCAACGCAGCTATATCATAACGAGAAAGAGTGTCAGGAACTACATGCAAAGAACCTTTTTTATGAATTATATCAAATGTAAATTGTGAAATTCTAGCAGCCTATCTAGCCAAGCGACCAGAAGGATTATTTAAATTTAAAAGCCATTTTAAACTAGCATAATCCGTTACCACGGTAAACTTCATTCCTTCAATATACGGCCTAAAATGTTCAATAGAATCTAAAATTGCCAAAAGTTCTCTCTCAGTCACACTATAATTACGTTCACACTTGTTAAGAGATCTAGAATAAAAAGCAATAGGATGTTGATCACCGTTATCATCTTCTTGACTCAAAACACTACCAATACCAACAGAACTAGCATCACAATGCAAAAAGAAACAGGTTGCTCCTTAGGCGGCAAGGCAGCAGATAATGCAAGTTTGTCACGTTCCATCCTCGAAAAATGCCAAAATAGCAGTGAAATTATAAACGCAGTCAACGCAAAGTAAATGTAAAGTTAAATCTTTTAAAAGATAAAGCAAGATGCAGCAAGTTTACAATTGGTGAAAGATATTTAAATCTTAAGTTAAATTATGTAACTAAATTAAATTATTTAAAAATTATTAATATAAAAACTTATATTAACTTTAAGTGAAATAAATTTGTGACAAAATGTCAAAGTATCTAAGTTACAACAACATCAAAAGTTATTTCATAATATTATTATGACTAAGTTTATTATTATTATATAAACAATGCTTCATTAAGTTATGAAAGTATTTCAAAATATTTAGTTTTATTTTTTCAAAGAATGTTAAATTATTTTAAGTTTATGTTATTATTTATAAAATTTAAATTTTATTGTTTATGTTTTATTTAAACAATGTATATACTAGCTCCAAACAAGTTGTGGAACAGTTATATTTATCATTAAGAAACTTGTATGAATTTCAAATAATGTTCACAAAACATTTTAAAAATTATCAAAACATTCGAACAAAAAGTCCTAATTTTTTTATATATAGCAAAAAGCTTTGTAAATTTGCATAATCAAATGTAAATAACAAAACAATAACACAATGATCATAGTTAACAAGGTAATGAAAGTTTAAGTTATATGCAATATGCATCAATTAGTATAAACCAAATAATTGTTAACACTACAGACGTATATAGAACATTTCAAATATGAAATAAAGTTCAAAACAAGTAGTTTAAATGAAAAGTTAATATTAACACGAACCATCCAAAACATTAAGTTAAATTGTAATAATATTACAAACAAAATCTATGTTTATATATCAAAATTCAAGTACAAAAGTTCTATTATATCACAAATGTAATAATAAAGATTACAAACAACCAGACAAGACTACTATTATAGGTACAAAATGAAATGGATTGCATAAACCAAGTCCCTGTTCGGGCGCCAATTGTAATAGAAAAAATAAAAGCAATGGTGTCAATTGTAATAGTTAATAATAAATTTTTGAAATGGACAGGCCGAAATCAATTAAAAAAGAATATTCGGGCGCCTGGACTGTACCATATTATTAGCCGGGAAAGCAATGGACCATTAATCGCAAGGGGAGCTTAATGCGAATCCATATTCATTTTGGGTTGTCAATTTATTTAAATTTACTACAGAATTACTGGTCCAAAAGGGTTACTGCTAAATTTCGAAACTACTTTATATACTAAAAAAAGCTAAAAAGCTACCAAGATGTAAGTGAAAATGTTACCTTTAATATGGGGGCTGATACACAATTATGAATTTAGAAGATTACCGACCTCGTTGCATCTTTGGAGTTAAGTATGTCTGGTGTTGCAAATATGTAAGGGATGGCCGTTGTTACCTCACGTGAGTTCACTTCCACCTCATGGGAAATGTTGTAATTGGAATAAGAAATCCAAATAAAAAAACGCTTTTCGCTGAAAATAAATATTCCTCAGATTAACACATGGCTCACAACAAAGGAAAAAATGTAAAACTAAGGAAAACTCTAAGGTTCTTCCCGTTTGCAAACAAATTAAGCTTGGAATGAGATCGCCGCCATTCCGCGCAAACGGTGTAAAATATTACATCTGTAAACAAAATCAATCCTCATGTAAATCATTGAAATATATGAATTAAAACACTTTTCGAATTTGGAAAAACACTTACCATTAAAAACAATCAACAATCCAATGGATTATCAAGTAAACAGTTTAGATTAATTATCTTACATGTTTTACGTAAAAATTTTGCGGGTTCGAGTCCCGTCTGCTGCCTGGTCCGCGTGGAATTTTTTCTAGTTATATTTTCTTTAGATTTAAACATCAAGCAGTTACATGCTTTAAAAAATTAAAAATTGTAACTATAATTGCTATTTCTTCTTCCAAATGTTTAATACTTGTAAAAGTATTCATTTGACATTGTGGGTTACCTACAATGCGAAGAGATGGCGCTGCCTTGCAGCTTAAGAATGGCTAAAGGAATTTCGACGCGGTCCGTAAGGGCCGCGGTAGCATAATTGGTCAGTGCATTCGCCCGGATTGCGAAGGGTGCGGGTTCGAGTCCCGTGTGCTGCCTGGTCCGCGTGGAATTTTTTCTAGTTATATTTTCTTTAGATTTAAACATCAAGCAGTTACATGCTTTAAAAAATTAAAAATTGTAACTATAATTGCTATTTCTTCTTTCAAATGTTTAATACTTGTAAAAGTATTCATTTGACATTGTGGGTTACCTACAATGCGAAGATATGGCGCTGCCTTGCAGCTTAAGAATGGCTAAAGGAATTTCGACGCGGTCGAATCCCTCGTAAAAAGCCATTTAGAATGCAATGCTTTAGTCTGGTCGCCACAAGAAGCTAAATATAAATTAATGTTAGAACGCATCCAGAACAAATTCGTGAGATTTATTTTTATGAAGCAGTATGGTGTGTATCCAGGCTTTCCACTTTTGTACCCTACTCTGTTCACATTAGGCATGACGGGCTATTTTAAATTAGAAGTAAGGAGGGAAGTGTCTCTGGCCACTTATTTATTCAAAGTGATTCGTGGTAAACTAAGGAACCCAGAGATTCTTCACACAGTTCAGTTGTGTGTGCCCAACGAGTACGCGGGGCGACGGAGGCAGCCTCCACTGTTGTGTGTGCCGCGCGCGCCTACCTGCAGCACTGCGCGCCTCTCACGCGCGCTCAACACGCTGTCTCTGCACATTGACTTGTTTCAATGCACATTGAATGAATTCACACGGGCCGCTTATTGTATACTAGCATAAAAATGTTTATTTTTATTTCGTGTTTGTGTTTTTTTTATTTTTAGTTTTGTATAATAATTGGTTGTATTGTAACTGCTCTATTGTATTAGGTTATACATGTAATGATAGATGTAAGTGTTTATTAAATAAATAAATGTTTGTTGATTTAACGTATTTGAAGCTGTTCTTATACTTACTACAAACTGATTTAATAGAAAATATTTGTGATATTCAAATGCATGGTTATTATATAGCCGTCTCTTTTCCTCGTGGTCCGTACCTGCTATATCGCTAACAGCGCATTCAGAATTGCGCATAGAATCAAAGAAATAAGGTCTATAATCTTACGCATAAAGCAATAAGTCGTAAAATTTTACGAGCTTGCATTTCAAACTGTCAGAACTGACGCATGCGTTTTAAATATGACCTTATACAGTATGCATTAAAGGTGACTTTCAATGTTTAAAAATGCCTCATAATGTTTTTGACTACTGCGAACATTTTACGGAGCTCCGTGGATCGTCCAATGTACCTTTTGGATAGGTTTCGGCCACGATTTCATTCGTGTTGTTGTATCTAGGGTATTTAATATCGTTGCCAGAAATATATTAACGTGTCGTGTCGCGCCAGAAGCACAACGGTTTCATGCATTTACTATGGTTAGAGACCTCAGACCAAGAATCTCTGGAAACTTGGTCCTAGTGAGAAACATATTTACGTGTCGTGTCGTGTCGACGCTCTAACCCATAATAAAATATGTTATGAAACCGATGCGTCACGACACGCTACGACGCGTTAATATGTTTCTGGCTTAAGGAGTGGGAAAGACGACGAGTACATAGATTCCACAAACTACAGTTTGTCTATAAAGTCGTGACATTAAATGATGGCGCCACTAGTATGCATGTAGTAACCCTGTACAGTCTGACCAAAATGATTTTGATACTAGCAGTTCATTCAAGTAAAATAGGTAATTAATAAGACACACTATACAGTCGTATATTGTTTCTGTTTTATATATAGTAGGTACGTATGCTTATAAAAAGTTTAGCCGAGCATATTTAATTGAATCAGAATAAAATTATTATAGATAAAATAGTACTTTATAGTGTAAAAGTGTGTAATGTTGGTGATTACCGCTGAGGTGCCATTGAGACTAGAGCCGTTAGATAATCATCAATACACACAAGTATCATCATACGACGTTTTTTAACACACTTGTTAAGAAAATAATACTAAAAATCATTTTATAGAATATAAAAAGTTTATTTAGAGAAACAATTTGTAAATGTGCAGTTAGTAAAATTAGTTATAGGTATCTTCACTAAAAGCATCTGGCTATGGTTCTTTATGTGACCATTTCTTTCTTTGGTCGGCCTTGCCTGTTTTCCCAGGAGTTTCAAACTTTCCATCATTCTTAAAACCTTCGTTGACTATCCGACTCTCTGATTTTCCTGAAAAAAAAAAGTAAAAAAATATGTAACGGAATAGAAACAATAACTTATTGACATGAAGCAATTAATTCAAAATTGGTAGAAAACCTGACCGAGTTGGAACATAATAACGTATCAAACGAAATGGTCGTACTATAATATTAACTATTTACAATGTCAATCTAACCTAAAAATTTGCAATGTAAACAATACCTTTTTTGGTCTCAAAATCGTAAATTAAGTAAATTTGTAACTTCAGGCAGATTACAAACAAATAGTTACACGATAACATACCCGTTATAGATGCTGTTCGCCCATAAACATTATCCAAATCCCACAAAATTCGTCCAGCTTGGTAGTCTTCGAAACATCGCTGGAAAACTTTAAAAATCACTTCCCGCGTGCCACTCCGATTTACTTTACTCATTTTTATACCTTTCTGCGTAGTTTCGTCTTAATTTATTACAGTTTAATCCAATCAATAAAAAATACAAAAGGAAAACTGTTCCACAACTGAAACTCGATGACAGCTGATGTACATAAATTTGGTGTTGCCAGACACATGAATAATGTTAGTTCCTCAAACATTCATGTCACGACTTTATAGACAAACTGTAAAACCTGTATTTTGGGGGATTTCGGGTAAGTTTTAGGGGGAAGGCTAAATGGTAACACTGCCTGTACCTATGAATGACCTACGCCATAGAGAAAAGTAATAAAACCTACGCACCCAAAGTGGAGGTGGAGGTATTTTGTAAATAATATTTAACGTAAATTAGTAATTTATTAATTTTTTGCATTTTATTATCTAATAAGTGAACAAGTCCAAATATTCACTGAAGTTTCAAAGTGACAAAATTTACACAAAGTGTAAATATTAACCAATTAAACACTAACAAAGTGACTACTAACCAAGAAAATGAAGTCTTTAACTAAACTTTGTAAATTTTTTTCAATTGCTAATAAATTAAAAACAGGTTGCCCTGTGCCTACGAGAAGGTAAGTATTGATTTTAATTTAATTGCACACTGCCTAAGTTGTAAATGGTTTCATTTATAAATTGTGTCCTGTAATATTTTATTGGTAATATTTTTTAGTTATGCTGAAGGAAAAAAAGAGTATTATGATATAGTTGTTATAGGGGGTGGCATAGTAGGGTCTGCATCTGCCAGAGAACTACTAATGAGGCATCCACAATTAAAAGTAGCTTTACTTGAAAAAGAACATAAGTTTGCTTATCATCAAAGTGGAAATAATAGTGGTGTGCTCCATGCTGGTATTTATTACAAACCAGGCTCCTTGAAAGCCAAACTATGTGTGAAAGGTATGAACATGGCATACAAATATGCAGATGAGAAAGGTATTAAGTACATTAAATGCGGAAAACTCATTGTGGCTACCTATAGGCATGAAGTTCCAAGACTACTTGATTTGTATGAACGTGGGTTACGCAATGGTGTAAAAGATATAAAATTGATGGATAGCAAAGAATTAAATGAGGTAGAACCAAACTGTAGTGGTTTACAAGCACTGTGGTCGCCACACACTGGAATAATCGATTGGGGCGAAGTAACACAATACTATGTCAAAGACTTCCAAGACTGTGGTGGTAAAACTTATCTTAACTTTGAGGTTTGTAAGTTTACAGAGGCAGAAGAAGCAGATTACCCTGTCATGATAATAGACAGAAAAGGAAATGCAATACAAGCAAAGTATGTTTTAACTTGCTGTGGCTTACAGTCTGACACTATAGCTGTTTTGACAGGTTGTCCTGAGGAACCAAAGATAATTCCATTTAGAGGAGAATATTTATATTTACGTACTAACAAAAGTAATATTGTTAAGGCTAATATCTATCCTGTACCAGACCCTAGATTTCCATTTCTCGGTGTTCATGTTACACCAAGATTAGATGGACGAATAATTCTTGGCCCTAATGCAATATTAGCATTTTCTAAAGAAGGATACAGGTGAGTTTCTATTTTTATTCTGTATTACAAGAATAAGGTTACATTCAAGCTAATTTGTATCATAAGTCAAAGTTATGATGTCTTGATAAATAGTATCTTACTTATCATATCTGTATTTAAGGTTTATCTATAGAAAAATATGTTTTCAATCCATATCATGTAAGTACTCAAAAGATTTGATACTGTAAAAAAGTTATTTGTTTTTTCTTATTGCATTGTTACTTAAACCATTACTTCAAATAATGACTTATATGTGTTTAATGAATCTGATTAAAATTATATATTTAGCAAATATAAGGATCTTAGATAGTAGGTGTGATAAAAGAAACCGCAAACCAAAAAATTATGAGTTATCATGACATTTTCTGAGTTATGAAAAATGTTATATTATTTTTGTAAGAGAAATTATCACTGTTTTCAACAGCAGTAATTGGTACATCAATTGGTATTTCAAAGCACATGAAAGAGAATTTTCTGAAAGGGATATTTTTAAATGCACATCTAATAACTTATTACCTATCAAGTTATTTACAGCAATTAAATACTTTTTTACAACAAAATAATTATTTTACTGCAAACAAAACATTTGTTGAACAAAACTAGTGCTGAATATAATTCAAAAATATACATCTAATCTGTAGTAACAAAAAAACTTTTTTAAGTGTACAGAAATATGATTGCATAGAAAATTAACCAGGGTAGAAGCAAAATACTCACACTCATAACAAAACAACTATTTTTGCAACAGGTTTCCGATTTAGCATTTGCAAACTTGCTCAACATACGTATATTAAGCTAGCAGACCATGGTCGCAACGCGCACATCTAACCTACTGGGTATTTAGTTGCTAATTAGTTACACTATTCCCGATTTAGTTGCTCAATACCTGTAAAAGATGCAAGCGATCTGCTAGATTAAGTCTTAACCTAGCAGACCACAATACTGTATCTTCGGTTCTCGTAAAGATATCGAAGTTCTGCAAACGGCATATTTAGTTGCTAATTAGTTGCTGTAGGACAGCATTATTTATATTATCCCCCCATCATCCCCTAATTGCCGCAGCAGCACCCACACTACCCCCGAAATACGATAAAATTAAAAAGAGCTCATCAGAGAATATAAACTACGGCGTATTTTGTTGCTAATCAGTAGCTGCAAAATAGCGTTGTTTAAAAAAAATAATTATCAACCCTTAACTCCAGATCATCCCTGCAACCACCCCAGAATGGGACGATATCGGAAAATTCTCGTAGGTGGAAAATAGACGCGGTATATTTGCTAATTAGTTGCTCGCCAAAAACGCAATTAAGAGTATTCTAACATCCCTCAACCTCAGACCCATCCCCTCTACTCACTTAAAAATAGTAGACGGTTCGAATTTGCACGCAGATGTTTAAAACTGGATATTTTGTTGCTAATTAGTTGCTGCAAAATAGCGTTGCTTATAGTATTTCATTATCAACCCTTAACTCCAGATCAGCACTGCAACCACCCCAGAACAGGACGATATCGGAAAATTCTCGTAGGTGGAAAAAAGACGCGGGATATTTAGTTGCTCGCCAAAAACGCAGATAAGAGTATCCTACAATCATTCCCTAACCTCAGATCTACCCCCTCTACTCACTACAAAATAGTAGATGGTTCGAATTCGCACGCAGATGTTCAAAACTGATGGATATTTTGTTGCTAATTAGTTGCTTAAGGACAAAATTATTTGTATTATTCCCCCAGCATCACCTTATTGCCACATAAACCCCCGCACTACCCTCTAAATACGATAATGTGAAAAAGAGGACATGAGAGAATATAAACTACGGCGTATTTTGTTGCTAATTAGTTGCTGCTAAATAGCGTTGCTTATAGTATTTAATTATCAACCCTTAACTCCAGATCAGCACTGCAACCACCCCAGAATAGGACGATATCGGAAAATTCTCGTAGGTGGAAAAAAGACGCGGGATATTTAGTTGCTAATTAGTTGCTCGCTAAGTTTACATTTAAAAATATTCTACAATAATCGCTTTACCTCAGGATGCCTACTCTATTTCAACGAAAAATTAAATTTCGATCAAAATTTCGCTCGTTCCTTACTCCGTTCCTTTTTTATTTCGAAAATCCAAACGGCCGAAAAAAGTTTGACTATTAAATTCTCCAAGCCTACTCTAATTCAAAAATCTTTCGAAGGAAAAGTTGAATTTGGCAGATTTCTTTTCTGCGTTTTTGGCGAGCAACTAATTAGCAACTAAATATCCCACGTCTTTTTTCCACCTATGAGAATTTTCCGATATCGTCCTATTCTGGGGTGGTTGCAGTGCTGATCTGGAGTTAAGGATTGATAATTAAATACTATAAGCAACGCTATTTTGCAGCAACTAATTAGCAACAAAATATCCAGCAGTTTTAATCATCTGCGTGCGAATTCGAACTATCTACTATTTTTTGGTGAGTAGAGGGGTTGGATCTGAGGTTAGGGGATGATTGTAGAATACTCTTAATTGCGTTTTTGGCGAGCAACTAATTAGCAACTAAACACGCCGCGTCTATGTTCCACCTACGAAAAATTTCCGATATCGTCCCATTCTGGGGTGGTTGCAGTGCTGATCTGGAGTTAAGGGTTGATAATTAAATACTATAAGCAACGCTATTTTGCAGCAATTAATTAGCAACAAAATATCCAGCAGTTTTAAACATCTGCGTGCGAATTCCAACCACCTACTGTTTCTAAGCGAGTAGAGGGGTTGGATCTGAGGTTAGGGGATGATTGTAGAATACTCTTAATTGCGTTTTTGGCGAGCAACTAATTAGCAACTAAACACGCCACGTCTATGTTCCACCTACGAAAAATTTCCGATATCGTCCCATTTTGGGGTGGTTGCAGGGATGATCTGGAGGCATGGGTTGATAATTATTTTTTTAAACAACGCTATTTTGCAGCTACTAATTAGCAACAAAATACGCCGTAGTTTATATTCTCTGATGAGCTCTTTTTAATTTTATCGTATTTCGGGGGTAGTGTGGGTGCTGGTGCGGCAATTAGGGGATAATGGGGGGATAATATAAATAATGCTGCCCTACAGCAACTAATTAGCAACTAAATATGCCGTTTGCAGAACTTCGATATCTTAACGAGAACCGAAGATACAGTATTGTGGTCTGCTAAGTTAAGACTTAATCTAGCAGATCGCTTGCAACTTTTACAGGTATTGAGCAACTAAATTGGGAATAGCGTAACTAATGAGCTACTAAATACCCAGTATGTTAGATATGCGTTTTGCGACCATGGTCTGCTAGTTTAATATACGTCTCAACATTGGGACACTTTTGATGGTTATAAAAATAAACCGAGTGTGCTTATGACCACACGACTGAAGTGAAACTTCTTTAGCTCCAATGATCTGAAAATCATAAACTTAACCTGAAGATTTGTTAATAGAAATAAAACACCAATCCGGTCCGTTATCAACCACCAAACACTAGATTCATGTATACTGTGATAGGTGTTGTTCATTGTTTACCGATGAGTCACCAATGACATTAATCGTAACGCGAAATCATAACACATTCGCCAGTTTACCCCCTAAGTCAAGCGTGCCTAAAGAAGTTTTACTTCAATAATTAGATTCTTATATCAATTAAAATGGTGTTTCACTTAGGTAAACTGCTGTATGTGATAAAAATATGGCAGCGTTGTTTAAAAAAAATATGTAATATATTTGTTGTGAGGTGGTTTTTTTCTTTAAAAAGCTTTAATTTAAGTAAATAGCGATGCATCACGAACTTAAATTGTTACTTAAATATAACAATATTTTGAGGTGACCATTTTGCTGTGCAATAAGTATTTTTGCTTAGGATTGGGAATTATTTTTTATACAAAATGACAATTATTTGATTTGCAGTTAAATACTAGCTGTTCTGAAATACATGCTACTGGGAAAGTATCATAAATTAAGTTTTAATAACCACAAATTAAGAGATATTATAATAGGGTGCACTAAAAAAATCCAGAATGAATAAAAAAAAACTAAATGGTTAAATGAAATTATTGTTTCTTAAAATGTTCTTCCTTATCTATGGACACTACATCTGGTTGAAATTGTTTGGTTATTCAATGTGAGGTTAAATTTTGTGTACGTTATTTTTGTACATGCTTGAAAAATCCTTTAAAGTGAAAGCTGGTGTATGCCTGCCTGTTCCGGTGATTATTTGTTGTTGTCATTTACGCAGTCAGAAAGATCCCTTCTCCTTGTTAGGTCTGCACATCAACTCAGTCCCCTGTCTAGTCTTTGTGTGCCACTCGCCTTTCTGACCATCTTAGTCAGACAGCAGTTGACACGCAGGAGCGATATCACAATCCAGAACTAGTGTTTTTGGAAAACTAATGCTAACCATAGTTAGTGGTTGAATTCCTCCAAAACTGACTATGCAGGGAGCTCTGCTCGAGTATGACTTGTCGCGACTGGTTGATCAGCCCACCAGGATCCCATACATCGAAGTCAAACGGCCTTATTTGCTGGATCTTCTGCTCATGACTCATACACAGGGCTATCAGATAGGGGTTAGTACCTCCTTGATCTCATCGGATCACTGCCTGATATCTGCCAAGGTGCCACAGGCTAAGCCTCCGCGACTACTTTGAATCCGTCCCATGGAAGCAGCGCTGCTTCAGTAAAATGTTCCTATGGGTCTGCGCCGTTACTATTGCTGAGGCGATCGATCAAATATTTTATTTTTTATTCTGAAATCTTTGCACCAAGGGCACACGTAAACGCTGGTTTAATTCCGATTGTGCTTATGTTCTTCCGCGTAAACAGACGTACTTGGATCAGAAGCCGCGCTCTCAAAGATAGCGGAGTAGAAGATCACTGAAAGCAGCCTACAATAGTGCTTCCAAGTCTTGGAAGTATGTTTATATCAGAGAGCGGATGCTCCTCAGCGTGTTGCACATATTGGCCACGAACTGATAATGCACCTTACAGGCTTGCCTCCCCGTTATTGGCGTTTGGCCAAGGCCACGCAGAACAACTTCTGCCAGCCCTCGTTTCCATCTCTAAGTTGTCAAGACTGATCAGTAGCCATAAGCCGCAAGAGGAAGCCGATGGCAAAACTCTTTGCGGCTAATTCCCGAATTGATGATTGCAATCCACTGATACCGACATTACTTCAGGGTGGCACTATGATTCTGCTATTAAAGCAGACGGCGTGTGGTTCGTGTGGAATTGCAATTTGCAATCAGTTTTCGTACGTAAAGATAGTGGACCCGATGGCGTCGGAGTTGCTTCTCGTGCTCACCCGCTTATAAAAACTGCCGTGTTCCAAAAAGGTTTTGCATCTTACACACACAATTTACAATATATTTATCACTTAAACACATATCTACATCACCTCAACAATGACTAAAATCTATTTAATTTAACGTCATAATAAAAATCGGTGGCAAATTTTATCAAATCTATGGATAGTTGTTTTTTAGGGATTTACGCACTCTCACACTCACAAAACAAGTTTTATTCTATGGATAGTATTTTTGTCAATGGAAACAGCATTTCAGGGTTTCCCTTACGCTTTAACTAATCCTGTCTGTAAAACATATAGACCAAGTAGCTTTCATTGGTAGGTTAGGTACACCCATATACAACCATAGCGCAGCTCACCAATGAATGACTGGCAATAACACGAAGTAATGTGTACCATAATATACATATTGCAGTTGATAAGCTGCCTAGTCTCTGAGCTCGGACCTGACCGCCGCGACAACACATTGCCAAGGTCACAGGGGCTGGCGGCCTGAAGCGCCATTCGCTGTGGTACCAATTTGTGCTGTGGATCTACGTCAGATATGCGTAGGCGCAGGGGTTGGAGCCAGCGGCGGCGGTCAGCCATGCACAGGCAGTGTCATGTTAGTTCGTGCTACCGCGGCCAGCCCTTATTGGTCGCTCGTGTTTGAACACTCGCTTACATTGCAAGCGAACACAACTGGCCGCCACTCCGGTCAAGGCCGCAGACGCGTCTGCCTGTGAGATACTTCATTCATTCTGGTTAAAGTGGATAATATAGAGCAGGATAATGTCTCGGCTCCGTTAAATGAGAATCTTTGGAAGTCATTTATCTGTTTTAATCTTTCCGTCGAAATGGTTTCTCCCTGATTGTAATGTTGACTTAGGATATTCAGAAACAATCTCGCAAACAAATGAATCAGCCAGGCCATCCAAGATTTTCTGTTGTTTATTGCAGTTTTTTCCAACGACTCAGCCAGCAAATCATAAGTGAGATGTGTTTTTGTCGTTAATGATTAACTTACGCATATCATCGAATGCATTAGTAAACAGTTCTGGTTATGTAACATCGCCTTGTCACATTCTTCGAGGAAGGTGATATGTCTAGTCTGGTGATTTTTTATTTGGATGCTCATAATCACTTAATATATCGCCAGTCGACTTGTTGTTGTTTCAAGTAGTCTAGAACACAAACCAAGTTTCGATGCAGTCAAAGGCCTTACTTGTTACTCGTTGTGGGCCCCCGTTTCCGCACGTAGACTCCGCATTTGGTCCATTGTGCGTGCAGGGTATATTGGGCCAGCTAGCTCAGCCAGCCCAGCTCCTTCTAGAAGCGCAGTAGTCTCCTGGGACTCTCACAGGCTTCTAGGAGCGACCTCGGCTTCCTGAGGATTGATGCCCGGTGTTCTGCTACGCTCATGCATTCCAGGATCACATGTGCGGCCGTTTCATCTGCTTCCAGACATCCTCTGCATAGAGAGCTATCTGTAACACGTATGGTTAGTGAATGCTTGTTAAGTAGGCAGTGCACTGTTATGGTGCCCAGCATTACTTGGAGGTCATTTCGGTTAAGATTTAATAGTTAGGCTGGGGTTCAGGCTAAGAAAAATATCCTTAGTTTTAATTGCCTGCAGCCCTCGGTACTAGCCCATCGGCTGTTATGACTCTGTATGGTTCTTTGACGCACCCATGTACGAACTTGATTGAAGGGTAATGGTAGAAGTGGCTCAGGGCCTTCCACTCTTTGTGATGATCCCCTTCTAGCTAGTTCGTCGGCCGCGTCATTACCCATATTGTAAAGGCCTTATAGCCATAGATACAAACGCAAGGCACAGGGGGCGATAGTACTTTTTTGTCTTCTGCACCATCTGACGTGCACCTCTTTATTGTGGTCTATGGTGCCTTAACTACTTCGAAACCCGGCCTTTTAACAGGAAATATCTATTACCCGCTGTTCCATGACGTTAGAGATGGAGAATAAAATATATATACTTACAATAAAGTACCTACCTACCCCTTAATAAGAAAAATTCATTACATAGTAAATTTTATGGGTGAACATTAAATTTTGCTTCTGCATCCTACTAACACGAAACATTTATTACTGCGACCAAGAAGCTAAGACTGTATTTTTTTTAAATATGAATATTGTAAGTTTGTTCTAAGCTGTACCGGAAAGATTTAGTGCGCCCTATGGATATATTATTATGTAGGTGTCATGCTATGAGTGCGGTTTTTATTATTCCAGCCGAGAATACCACAATGAATAATTCACGAGTGTTCTGTTCTGTTTGTTTTAAACTAACGATGTATACCTACTTACAAATAACGAATTTATGAAAACATTAGTATGATCTATCAATAAATAGATATGTTTTTATGCAGATGGGGAGACATTAATTTTAATGAATTAAGAGAAATCATGGCATTTTCTGGATTTCGCCAATTGGCAATGAGGTATGCCGGTTTTGGTTTAAAAGAAATGGCAAGATCTATAATAACGCCCTTACAAGTGAAGCAGCTACAAAGATTTGTGCACCATATTAACACTTCTGATGTTGAAAAGGGACCAGCAGGTGTCCGAGCTCAAGCCATGGCCAAAGATGGTATGTACTGTGATACAATTTACGAATAAAACTAATTTTACTTATTAATTTAATAACAGTTTATAAGTCGGTTTAATTTTTTTTTTATTTTGTTTATAAGCAAGTTTTGTAAGTACTTAATTGAAACTAATGACAATATTTTTTGTTCGAGTATCTTTGCTCGGTTATTTGTTTGTCTTTTATTTGTGGTTTTAGATGAAATTAGTGTTGTAAGTGTTCATTGACATGACATGACTTCAGTGATTTATTTGTACGTAGTTGGGATGACTGCTTAGTGAGCTTGCAAGTTGGACCAAACATGGATAACAAAAACTGTTGTAAACTGATTAATATACGGCCAATGAGAAGCGATACAAAATGTAAACAAAATCGATGAAATGTCATTAACTAATGCAGGGGTTGGCATAATTTATGAAAATTAATATACTTGACGTTTATCATTTTAATAGGCATATATTTAAATAAAATGTAAAATACTATCATTCATATTATCAAAACAGAAAATCATAACTGTTCAAAAAAACAAAAATTGTTTGTTTTCGCTACGAGTTGTATCGGAAAGACACAAAACGAAATAAAAATGTCATTATTTTTTACTGTAAAATGGTGCCCGAATGTTGGCGAACTCAGCGCCTCGGCGATGACGTGACAAGACAGAACGAGAAAGTTATTAGAATGTCAGTCCCAGAATCTCATATAAGGTGAATGAACTTTTGTTTCGCTTCTCGTTGGCCGTACTTTAAAATATTTGGCCGTAGAGGTGATGTAGAATTGTAAATGTTCTAATATTTTATTTTTAAACAATTTCTTCATCCATCACGAACTTTTCGTTTTGATTTTTTGCGAATAATGTCCATTTTTGCGCACGAATTAAGTAGTTGTCGATTCTGCTTAGTAATAGTATAATCGTGTCAATCAATGGTGTTTCAGTAGTTCTGATTTTAAATACAGTTATTGTTACTAAAACATAAAATAGCAAATGTATATGCTTACTCATTTCTTATAGTTGCTAACGCAAAACGTTAGCTTAACAGAAGCCCTGGTCAATCGAGGATGGATGACGGATTTTATGCTGCGCGCGGCAGCCGCAGAGGTGGTCCCATAATATACATATTCGATGTTTTCAAGTATTTTACCGCTTATACGTATTTTTTCGCTTATACTGAGCTGGACATTAATTGAACGCAAGGGTACGATCAAAAAATAGAAAGTAGGCAAAATGATGGTTCCCGCCATACTCGAAAATGATTAACTACAACAAGAATATGTGTAGGTACGTGATAGAATGATGTTTTCAAGCCAGACATAATTGTACCGTCTCGAAATGTCTTCAAGGCCTCGAATCGAAGCCGGCAACGGCAGATGTCTTTGCACAAATTTATGTTCGAGCATAAGCCAGGATACTTTAGGTACGAGGACGATATGTCTGCTGGACATGAAATTTTGGACTCCGTTCGATAAAGTAGGGTCGACTATTCCAAATGTTGGCGAATTGCATTTAAGTTTCTGTATATCCCTCTGATGTTGCAAAAGTCGGCTGTAGTGTAAGGTCGAAGTAAATTATAAAAAATACCATGCATAAGCAGTTAAGGAAGCAAACATGATGTACACTAAGTACTGCCTAAGATCTGCTCCCTAAGAGTAGAAACTGCAGGTCTGAGATCTGCTTCCTCAGTGTAGGAACCAGATCCACTCTGTTCTCCTCCTCCGATACGCCTAGTACGTGGGGGTCTGAACGCGAGGTTGTTGGTTCAGCGTGCCAGGGCAGAGATTACAGTGATTCTTGTATTTGGGAACCCTAATGCGGGCTGTACACACTCGCGGACACCCGAATGTGTTATGCAGGTTGTGCACTCGCAGATATACCCCCGAGACCGAGTGTGTACACGGTGCTCTCGTCTCGTTGTAACTCGCAAAGAAAATGAGAGCAAGACTGTACACACTCTTCTAGCAACTCTTTGAACAAGACTATGAAAGGCTCTCGGCGAGCGTGCACAACCGCCATAACATGGTCTTGATCGCTTGTCGGCTTTTGCGCCCGAGTAAAAGGATCTGGTTGGGTCTTGCGAGGAAAACATGTCCACACTTGTTGAGAGCAAACATGTACACACTCGATGAGGGCGAAACTCTCGAAGACGTTTTTGCCGTGAAAGCGCAGACCTGGGTTTTCTTAGCATTGAACTCCGCCAAGTTCCTGGCATGATGACCACCGTTGGACGCGGGGGCTTGGCTTGTGGTGCTTTGGCAGATATTAGGCAGTGATCCGATGAGCCCAGGGGGCCTCTTACCACAACCTGATAGCCCTGTGGATGGGTCGTGAGCAGAAGGTCCAGAAAGAAGGTGCTTGACTTGGAAAATCTGGAATCCTGGTGGGCTGATCAACCAGTTGCTTCTAGTCATGCGTGAGGGCGAATGCATGAGCAGTGATCCCAGATGCAATTTGTGATCAAGTCCCCCAAAAACACCAATTCTGCATTAGGAAATTGTTACTGCGCGTCATCTGCTGCCCGACTAAGGTGTTCAAAAAGTCGAGTTGTCTCAACATCGCCGGTGTGGGATCTGTACAGGCACACCAGGAAGGATCTTCCTAGCAGCGGAGACGGCGACAACAAACATCCGCCCGAACATACAGACATACACCGGCTTTTGCTTTGAAGTACTCTTCAAGCACGTAGCCGGGATAATAAAGGTAGCCTGTGTCAGCAGGCGGAAGTTTTTGTGTTGTCCGTCAGGAACAACAATGCTGGCTGTGCTGTCCGCGTATGTTGCAGAACTCGAAGTGAAACAGCCTTGAAGGCGTGGCGATGTGCACCGCTGTACGGCCAAACTTTGTTTTAGGGGCTGCCATGATGGAGGTGAAAAAGAGACTTGAAACGAGCGGACTTTGTCGCGACGGGACCGGGCAAATTAGGGAGGTTTGTTTCCCCGAATGACTACCGACAGAGGATATGCGCCGACCCACCGGACTAAAGGGCCGCACTCTCCCGGAAGTGGCCGCCGGGACCCCATGCCTCGGTCACCAACCGACACCCCAAGATTATGCGTGACATGATGGGGCGGCCTCGCGAACTGGTTAGGAACACTCGGTACAGTGCCGGGGGCGGTCAGATGGACAACCGTTTCAACGCGGGTCGATGCATCCCTCCCGGCATCGGTTAGACGAATGCCTCCCCTAGACCGAATCTGTCGCGGCAACCCTTACTCGAGCTCTGGTTATACGCAGCTTGGCCCTGAAACGCACGAAAAGCACTTGACTGGTTTTGTTACCATGCACGGCGAACACAAACCAGGCGGGTGTTAGGCACCCTCCCACCAGAAGAGCAGATGAAAGCTCCGATATCCCTTAGTCGCTTCTTATGACACCCACGGGAAGAGAAGGGCGATGAGTAGTAGTTTTTCTCCGTCACCGCACAGATAAAACTCCGGGCGGCCAGCGGTGAGCTGTTTCACCGGGTTTCCCTGACCGCCGGGCCTATACATCGCCCATACCCTCCACGTTGAGCTCTAGAAACCGTACTCAATGACAGAGACACGACTCAATTACTGGACAGAAGAGATATTTGACTGCTGTCTTCTGTAAGGAGGATGTTATTTCCCCTGATTCCCTTGAATTCAAGCGAGAAACCCGATGTACCCTCATAAATCTGACTGGGATGACAGAAATATCAGTCTGACCCATTTTAAACTAAAATTTCTGATTTTAATTAGAGGATTATCCTAGTGGGTACACAATCCTTTAAATATTAGGTATTATTGTATATTTAGTTAAATAAAGATTATGAGATACTGAAGATGTTAAATACACGTTTTTTTGCAGGTACGCTAATTGAAGATTTTGTGTTTGATTCCAACCCTGGGTCAGGCGCAATAGGGAGTAGAGTTTTGCATTGCAGAAATGCACCATCTCCTGGTGCAACTTCTTCCCTTGCTATTGCAGAAATGATAGCGGATAAAATTCAAAGTGAATTCAAATTGTAAATTTGGGCAAGATAAGTTATCTCCACTTGCACATATCTAGATAACACTATACGTTGCTTGTAAATAACACATAAATCAATATCAAATTTTTGGTCAGATAGATAAAAGCGAAACAATATACCTACACTACACTAACTACTGTATTTAAATTACATTCTATTCTACGCAACAAAAAAAAACACAGCTAAGTGAATGTTATCTGTAAGCACAATAAAGTTTATTGAATAATTGTTTATATAGAGTTTCATATTTACTTAACACGGTTTTGACTTTATATTTTATTCAGTTAGTAAATCAACTTTGGGATTTATTATATAATTCAGTTATATTACTGGATTTAAAATATCACAGTTCTGTTTTAATTTAAAGTATTAAGGATATTGTCAAACAGTACTTACCTATTTAGGAGGAAATGTTAAAAGGTAGGCATTATGGAGAAAATTGTGTAAG
This sequence comes from Chilo suppressalis, assembly GCA_902850365.2. NCBI lineage: Eukaryota > Metazoa > Arthropoda > Insecta > Lepidoptera > Crambidae > Chilo > Chilo suppressalis. Next base: position 13,354,180 of record OU963900.1, read on the forward strand.
GGGAAATACGTATAACAGTGCATTCATTTTATTTATAACTCACATGAATCAGAATGTAATATAATACAACTAACTTACTAATATATAAGAAACAAAGGAAGATAATCAAGTAAGAGATGACAATTAATTGTTGCCCGATTGTCTAAATATACATAAAATACAAACCATAAATAAATTGATTTGAAATACAGTAGAATCCCGATATAACGACCATCAATGGACCGGCGATACTATGTCGTACTAAAGAGTAGCTATATTAGTTAAGTACATTAAATGTTCTTCACTTACAAATACAGTATTGTAAATACGAAAGTTTGATTTTCCTATTTAGGTAAATAAAACATTTTGTAGGAATCACATATGCGTTATTTTAATGGTTCTTAAACTATTCAAATTATATGTAGGTACATAATGTACTGTAAAACAAAAAGATAAAATACAGCTGCAAAACTCGGCAATACACGAAAAAACACTTGTGTTACTAACGTACAGTCTGTTATTTGAGTTTGTTTTTGACAAACTTTTGTTCGGTAGTAAAAACTTACGTTTCTCGTTTTCATGAGATCATCATCAAATTTAGTCTGAACAAACACATTGAGCGTTTCCGCAGCCTTCAGAGCTTCAGACACACTCAAGGTTTCAAGAATCTCCTCTAGTTCGTCATCATCGCCGTCGCTATCTTTGCTATTTGCGTCGTTGGCGATGATATTTTTCACAATGTTTTCATCAGACGGTTCTTCACAAGTGGCGACAGCATCATCGAACATACGAGGACCTTGAGCACACACGTATTGCTCAAGGCCCTCGTATGTTATAGGCAACTTATGCTTATCAATAGCCCTTGCCCAAATGCTCAGGGGTACGTCGTCTTCTTCGGTAAAATCATCTGCGTTCGAAGTTATGGTACATTCTACGTTGCTTCGGACAAAACCAGCGTGTTTGTAACAGTTCAAAATTGTACCTTGCTTGAGGCGGGTCCAGGCATCTAAAAACATTAGAATAGCATCAAGAACAGTGATCTTTGGGTACTCAACACTACTGCTTCCGCAGCCGTCTAGTAACTGGATCATTTTCAGGACAAGGTTTTTACGAAAATGTGATTTCAAAGCTTGAATAATCCCTTGATCCATGGACTGGTACACTGATGTCGTGTTCAGAGGCAAAAACACTAGGGTTCTGCTTATCAAGTTTTCAATATGGGGATGTGCAGGACAGTCGTCAGCAGGATTTTCTTGTTCTTTTTCATAAGTTCACGATCACATGCGTTTACCCATTTACTAAAAATGTCAGCCGTTATCCAGACTTTTCGATTGCTCTCATAATCCACTGGTAAATGCCTTACATTTTTAAAACATCTGGGACGTTGAGATTTTCCGATTACAAGAAGTTTTTTTTAATAGTGCCGTGCCACTCATGTTGGCTGCCACCATCACAGTTATTCTCTCCTTTGATAGTTTTCCTCCTGTGCATTTTTCACCTTTAAATTTCAATGTCTTGTGTGGGGATAATTTATAAAACAGCCCGGTCTCATCTACATTAAAAATTTCATCATCTCTAAATTGTGCACGTAGAGTAGACCAAACCTTTTCTAACAAACCGACTACATCACCTTGTTGAACTGATAAAGACTCGACAGCAATCTTACCACAGACAATGTTGTGTCTTACTTTAAAACGGTTTATCCAACTCATGGAATATGTGAAATTTTGCATGTCTAACTGTCTAGCAAAAAAGTTTGCTTTCTCTTAAGTAGAGGTCCATTAACGGGTATTCCCCGGTCGCGCTGAAGCTTGAACCACTTTAACACGTTTGCATTTCAAAACATTGGCATTCAATAGCGGCTCGATCCTGTTTCTTTTTTTTTATTGTGGATATTGTCGAATGCGATACGCCAAAATCCTTGGCGAGGGTCGCATTCGATTCACCGGCTTCTGATCGGTGTAATATGCACTTTTTTCTTCAATTGTAAAACACTTTCGCTTCACAAACTCATTTTTTCGAGCTTTAGTAACTTATCATAACAGGTGACAAACACTAACTGATTTACGCGCGCCAATAAGGAGCGATGAAACGCGCGGGCCGAGGTAAAGTTGGGGCGTCGAGGTATTGGTGCGTAGGTTGTGTAAACCAAATATTGTCGTTATAACCGGACGTCTTATTAAAGGGTTATATTTTCTCAGTACCTAACTATGAAACCTAACTTGAGTAAACATTATCGTCGCTAAAACCGGTTAGTCGTAGTAAGCGAAGTCGTTATATATGAATTCTACTGTATAACCATGCGCCATAACAACTGCTTACACGACTGTCAAATGGGAGTGTAATGTTTGTTAAATAAATTTAGAGTTGTCAATCAATTTGTTATACCTAAACAACCGCTTAATTAAACTTTATTGAGTTACTGAATTAAGTCCCGAGAGTTTGATTTTAACACTAATAGGTAGATGTTTCCACTGGGCTATTGTGAGTTAATAAATTAAGTCCCGAGAGTTTGATTTTAACACTAATAGGTAGATGTTTCCACTGGGCTATTGTTACCGTCAGAATGTAAGTCGTTACCTGTACGTAATTTTCTAGGTTGTCATTACCTTACAAGGTAAGCTACTTACAATTAATGTCATAATCTTAAGTTCATAAGTTATGCTTCAATTAAGTAACAATAGACATTCATTCCTTTTTTTATTGAACATTCCTATTAAATGGCTCAGACCAAATAAAAAGTATAGACGGAGTCTGCCGAACCAAAAAGTGAAGCCGGTTTTTTATGTATGTAGTGCATTAGCCAGTGTTACCATAGTCATATAAAACACCCCAATATTAGAAAAATGTAATAACGTTATTTCATAACGTTATTACTTTTTTAATAACGTTATAAAATATTAAAAAAAAAATCGTAAGCTTATTCTCTAAACCTCTCGTGAGCCAAAGGTCATATGCCGTTCTCACCTACAAGTGCCGGACTTCTTTATGGACCGCCCGCCCGCTGGGTGGGAACGATTGCATTGTTCTGCCGATTTCTCTGTTATTTTGTAAAAATACCCTTCACAAACGTATATTTGGATTCTCCATAAAATTTTCAATAAAACAGTATGTACACAATGCGTCATGTCTATAATTTATTTTAAATACATTATGGTAAACTCAGGAAAGATAATAAAAAATCGTTTAAATAGGTAAAATGAGGTGTATTTTCAAAATTTGTAAATTATAAATCCAGGTTTTTGTACATATAGAATGTACTATATATGAATGAATGTATATAATAACTTACCAAATACAATTATAAAATATAACACGCAACAGAAAAAAAAGGGTCGTGTTGCAAGTGTTGATAAAAACAAATGCGAGATCCAAGTGCCTTGATTTATGTGTTGACGCTTAATTATGTTGGATTGATTATTTTACTTTAGTTACAAGTCTCGGATGGAATAGGTTTGTTCATTTTATAGTTTCAAGCACTCGCAACAAGGCACTTGAAATCGCTTACAAATCAGTCATCTCAACTTTATGTCGATAAAACGAAAAGCATATACAAATGTTGATAAACAGTTTCTTTTATTAAAATGTACATGAAATTTTCTATAGAATACACAAAATATAATCATTAGTTCCTATACAAGAACATAATAAAATAAATCCACAAACATCGCGAATTTTGGGTCAAAAAGGCCATTAAAAATTACAATACAAATAAAATTACAAATATATTATTATTTTACAAATCGTCGCTCTGAAAATGAGTCGAACAAACCACGCTGCGGGAAGTTGGTTGCCACAATGGTGCATTTCTACTCTTACGAATGACTGCAATCCACTTCTCTTTTAGATCTTGATCTCGATTAGGAAATCTTAAAAAGAACGTATATTAAATAATGTGTATTACATCCCAAAAAATTTATACGAATACATAAAAAAAAAGATGTTTCGTGTAGTTGTTTATCCATGCATTACAATATTCGAATAATATAAAAGTATGCCACACAATGTATATAATAAAATAACGTTACGTTATATTTCACGCTACCCAACAAAAGGGTAAAACTGTAACGAATAATCATGGCAACATTTCGTTCAGGTTTTGTTTACAAAGCGACAACCTCAAATTCGATTTTGATTAATTGAAAATAGCAGTTTATAACTTTACTTACGTATGAAATGTGATTCCATCCTGTTTTTTATTCTTGGAAGATTGGTTTTTACACGTTTTCACTACACAATTCGGCATTTTCTCTAATAAATATTGTTATTTATTATTACGTCACACTCCGCGCGTCGGGATAGCTCGACTGAGAAGCCAAGGCGTAGTTTCGTTGCATGTGTGTGCGTGTAACTGTGTATGTACACGGCGAGGCGTAGTTTTATCGGCTTCACTTTTTGGTTCGGCAGACTCCGTCTATACTTTTTATTTGGTCTGAGTTAAATGGTCTAAAAATTTGAAGATTTTGAATTGTTTTCTAAGCTGATTTTCAGGTTTGTTAAGTATATTTCATTAAACTATTTCTCCTTTTTTGAACAAAGAGATATTCAGAAAGATTTGACTAAAAATGCCTCCAAAAATGTTGTTATAACCTGGCACCTCCCTAATTCAGAACTGAAGAACATTAAATATTATAAAACAAGTAAGAAGAAGCTTTTTATTAATCAAAAGTAGTAGTAGCGTAGCCTGGCAGTGAAACATTGTAATATTATATTTGTATTTTGTGTAGTTGTCCAGTTGGTAGATAAAAATACTGCTAATCTATCTTGGTTGATTTTTGCCTACAGTTGCCTAACTACCTAACCAAAATGATATACCTGTCAAGTGATCATAATAGTATTTAAGGTATAATCAGTGGCGTAGCGAGGGTGTCGGCCGCCCGGGGCGAAGGTCAATTTTGCCGCCCTCTTATTTAAATAGTTGAAATATTTTTTAAATTTATTGTAAAATTTTGCCTCCCGGGGCGGGCCGCCCGTGCCGCCCCCACGACGCTACGCCACTGGGTATAATAGATATAATATCTTAAGTAATAAATTATTATCTAAAAGGCATTTGTAAGTTAGTGGAAAAAGAAAGAAACAAATGTTTTTGCAAGATATGCATTAGGAACAAAGAATACTTATATATTCTTTGAAGAAGAATAATTGATGTGTACCTATTTCACACACAGAATTCAAACAAATTTTTTATAATAATATATGTTGTTCTTTATTATTACATATTAACCTATTTTGTTTAATTCTGCATAAAAGTGACCAACCAATTTTAAAAGTTGTGTTATGGTTTTTCATGATTAGCTACTTACATCATTCTTTTTGTTGCTGTTTATCTTATATAGAAAAAAGAATATTTAGAAAATCAGTTTGGCAGTTTTATATTGTGCCATTTTTAAAACTAGTGGTGCTGTTGATAGTCATTTCTAGTTGTTATATATTTACTTTTTTAATAGATGTTAAAAACTAAGTGTTTTCTTGTATGTTTGTTAAAAATTATCACAACTTCCATGTTATAGCTTATTTATTGATGCAATAAAAAAATATTTTTATCTTGCTGTTTCACTTGAAATTGTAATAACTTCACTACTCTGTTATTGTTTGGAGAGCTTTCACTGATGAATAATGCCATTTATTATTATATAGTTCATTCAGTCCCAATTCCTTTTTTACTTAGATAAACAAATTTTACTTGGAGATCATAAACAGTTGTCAGGTGGTATGTTATATTGCTTATAACAACTATATACTCTGAGAAACCAAACATTGAATAAACTGAAACAAATAAATACTATAATTATAAATGTATAGAAGTCATTTCAATTATACATATTTTTTATAGCTGCTAGATAATAATAATAAAGGACAGTATTTTAAATAGTGAATAATTAAATACACACATCAAAAGTGTCTAGGGATCAAGCATTTTTATGCGGATTTCTTGAGATTGAGATGTGGCTTTGTAATAAATTTATGATTTTATAAATTTATATGGATCCTTTTTGGTGCATTTCATAATTTGAATCAGGAACTGTGAATCAAATTCGAGTAAAAGATGAAAATCAGCTGTCAATATTTTCCCTATAAAAACATACAACGCATTGAAGACATTATTAGTGCTACTGTTTCCCTACTACTGATTAAAACCAACGTTATTATGGAGCGGCGACGTCATTTAAGCAGGGAAGAAATGCTCAGAGCCGTGGGAATGATAGAAGCTGGTTCCCGGCAACGTACTGTGGCTTTAGCTCTGAATACAAGTCAGAGTGTTATCAGTCGACTTTGGACACGATACCGAAGCACTGGTACCGTGGCTGAGCGCCATGGAGGACGGTATCGCTGCACCACACGGAGACAAGACCGGTACATTCAAATCTTAACTCGAAGAGCTCCAACAATAACCGCCATGATGTTAGCCGTGAGGCTTCATCACTCTTCAGGGAACTTAATTAGCGACCAAACAGTCAGAAACCGCTTGCATGAAGTGAACCTTCATTCCCGAAGACCGCTACGGGTACCACCTATAGCAATGCACAATCGTAGGATTCGATATCAATGGGCTCTTGAACACAGAAATTGGGCAGAAGAACAATGGCGTTTCGTGTGCTTTTCAGATGAGTCTCGTTTTGGTATGAGACCGGATACAAGACGTATACGACACTGGAGAACCCCTGGACTCCAACAGCGATTAAAATCCTGCCAGGAAGTCCATCCTTATAGTGGTGGAACCATCATGGTATGGGCGGGTATTTGGATCGGCGGAAGAACTGAGTTGATTTGGATCAGAGGCAACCTCAACGCTCAAATTTATGCTGAGACGATTGTATCAGACGTCATCGTTCCTCTACAAGTGCAAATCGGTCCCTTATTTCAGTTAATGCATGATAATGCACGACCGCACACCGCAAGAGTTGTAAGACAGACTCTCGCCGCAGCTAACATCAATGTCCTGCCCTGGCCTGCTCAGTCGCCAGACTTGAACCCGATTGAGCATGCATGGGATATGCTACAGAGAAGAGCTCTGCCGAATATGGAGGGTATCCAGTCGCAAGAAGACCTTTTTTTGTTGTTGCAACGAACATGGGCGGCCATTCCACAGCGTGATTTGGATGAACTCATTTTGAGTATGCCAAACCGATGTTCTTGTGTTGTTAGTGTTCGCGGTAGAAATACGGATTATTAATTGTTTAAGTTACCCAATAAAATTTTAGAGAAAACTGTTATTTCAGTCTTTTTTTCGAACTTTTGTGTTAGTGGTTCAATTGTCAAAAATCCCTTTATTAGGAAAATGGCAAATTTCTTTATTAATGCAAAGGTGACTTGGTTTATCGTTACTGTGACAAACGAAAACACTTTATTTGATGAATCCTTAAAGAAAATTTTAATTAATATCAATCAGGAGAAAAGTTATTGCAAAAATATATGTTGATCCCTAGACACTTTTGATGTGTGTATTTTTCATTGGATATCATGTAATACATACCATAAGGTTCACAAAGCCTATTGTGACGGAGAAAAAAATAAGCAGCAAATGTGAATGAACCAACATTTACCAAAAAAGATCTCCATTTGAGTTTCGTGGAATACTTTTCTGAAGTTGTAAAGTTTGACCGTCTTCTATATTTTGAAAGCATCATACAAGTAAAAAACATATACAAAATAGAAGCTCCAATAAATAATTTGAAACACACTTCATGGTATGCTGTAAAAGAATATTCTGTTATTATAAATTTATTACATTCAGTAGTCAATATTTACATAAATATATTTTATAGTTATGAAATCAAAATCAAAGTTTGGAACAGTTTCCAAATTTTGGAATTGCAGCTTTTATAATGGATTTATAGGCAAAATACTTACGATAATTTTGGGAAGACGTCCAATGTGTGAGCCCAAGAAGAGATAGATTTTCTACTACATTTAGAAATACTGCTAATTTCACTACCACAACACAGTCTCTTCTAACTATACTCTCATAATATTCCCATCTTAAAAATATTATATAAAATCGTAATGGAGCATGGATGTATATTGCAATTTTCCATATAGTATTCTGTGGTTCATAATTACCTATAGACGCTGATATTGAAGGAAAGACATTTGGTACTTTACAGTGAGTATTGTTTGCCTTTTCAAAATCTTTATACATTGTCATAAGAACACAAATAATGAATGCAAATAGTGGCAAAGAAACAGTGAACACTGCCAACTTTGTGACAGGAATTCTGATGAAGTATTTTCTCCCTGAGCCATTGTGTAGGGGTAGATACATTTATATGCAGTTTTTTTTACTAACAGACGGTTCATGAAAAATATTCACCATTGGTTTTAATTCATTTTCGTAAATTTCGTGCGTAAGCCGTATTTTGTGTAAATTTGGCAAGACCAATATTTTGTTGATGAACTACAGGGGGGGGCGGGCGGGTTGACCTGACAATTGCCATTTGACATACATTTTTTTTTGGTCAATTTGTCCCTGTTGGGACGGGCAAAGGATTCTGAGTCCATACAGCCCTGTCTGTTAACTTTAAAGTGTTTTGATTGTAGCTTTTACAAATTTGTATAAAGGAATGTAGGTGTCTTTATTTTGTAAAAGTTTTCTCAAGTCGTGCGGGATGGTTTCTTCGCCAAAAGTACTTCGTAGTCGAAGGTCTTGAAGCAGCAAATTTCTCTGTACTTGAAATGAACCGATATGGAAAAAGAAAAAGATATGGTCCAGGGACTGATTATCTATGTTGCAGAAGTTACAAACAGGTGAGCTGACCACCTTGAGCCGGTACAGGTGATCTTTAAAAAGGCAATGACCTATTCTAAGTCTAGATAATAGTAGTATAAAAACCTCTTGTTCTTGTCCTTTATCAAACCAGGAGGCACGTATGTCTTTTTGAATTTCTCCAAGCCATTTTCCTTTCTCTTGCAGAGATATCTTCCAGTGGTCGAGCCATTGGGTCTTGATTTCTTTTTTGAGGTTAGGCATGAGATCTGTATATAGTACAGCTATATCTCTCACAGCAGATCTGTCGTTTCTCACTACAGCAGTACATAGAGCATCAGCATCTTCATTTCCTGTGAAGGCGTCCAAAAGAGGGCCACTTTAATATTCTTCTCCTATAAGTTTCCTAATTTAAGCTAATCGAGCGTTGTTAAGCAAAATGCAACCAGCGTGCATTTATGGAGCAAGCGAAAATTAGTTCCTTAGACCCATGTTTAAGTTTGATCTCAAAAATGCCTACTGGTAGCTTTGTTACACCAAGGCCGTAGGGTTTGAGCGCGGCACAGGATAATGTGAAATATGTATGTCAAAGAGTTTTTGACGCGATTTTATCGAGTACGGTTGGCGTCTTATTTCAATTATTCTGAAATTCGTTCATAGTGGATATTGTAAAATAAAATTGGTGTGATGTTGTGTTACAACCGTCTGCGCAACTGAAGAATCAGTGGAATTTTAAAATATACCCTATTCCGACCATGTGGATGTGAGAACTTTATTGTAGTGTTGACTATCTCACAGAAGTTTATAGAAAAAGCCAACTCGATACATTAATATTATTTAAGACTACGCTGTATGGGCATTGTTCCTTCTGCCTTTTTTGAAAACGAAGAATCTTTAAAAAAAAATTTTTGCCCCGGGAAAGCTTGAAAGTTAAAGGCGGTCTTTTGCGAAATTAAAATATTTTTTATATTTTATTGTTATAAAACACTTAAAAGTTGTCTGAAGAATACTGTTTCAACTCTGCTGACATGGGCAGAGTTAAATCTAAAAAGCAGAAACGAAAACCTGGTGGTGATGGGGATAATCCTGTCGACGAAGATGCTGCTTCGAGCTCCGGTTCTACATCTTCCGAAAATCTTTCTGGATTCGTCGAAATAGATCAAGAATCTCCTACAGTGAAGTACAAACCCTTTGTATTACCGCATTATGTCCGGTCCTACTCAGAAAACGCAGGCGGTATAGAGTTCATAGTTTTCATATCAAGTACTGATGATGCTAGACCAATAGGCAATAGAGACCTTATGTATTTGTCCAACATATTCCAAAGAAATATCAAGGGGATTAAACAATTTAAAAGAATTAATAAATTCAAGTTTGGTATTATTTTTGACAAACCAACTATGGCTAATGCTGCACTCCAGAATAAAGATTTTTTCAAACAGCACAGATTACAAGTCCGTATTCCAGCTTCTGCATCTGAGCAAATTGGGGTAATAACGAACGTACCTATTGATTATAGCAATGCGTAATTATATAAATATTTAACTTGTTCAAAAAAAATTATATCTATTCGTAGGTTTATGCGTAGAGTAAAGAACGATAGTGGCGCAACTACATTGCAACCAACGCAAACAATCTCAATTACATTCGCATCAACCACATTGCCAGAATCAGTAGAATTAAACTCATGGCTTTTTCCCATGAAAAAATATGTTCCTCCAATAAAACAATGCTTTAATTGTTTATTATATGGTCATACAGCTGCATTTTGCAAAAACGCCACAAAATGCTCGAAGTGTGCAGGTAGTCATAACTATAGAGATTGTGATTGTCAAATACTTATCTGCTTTCATTGCAAAGGTAGCCATATAGCCATAGATAGTAACTGTCCTATAAAAAAGCAAAAAATCATTGAAAATAAAAGAAAAATAAAAAATCCAGTACCATATATTGACATCTTAAATAATAAGCAATTTCCTGCATTACATAGTAAAAAACAAAATGACAATGAACATGACTTCACCAAATTGTTGATAAATGACCATATTGTAAATATTCTTGTACAAAGTCTAATTAAAATTAAGGCAAGCGGTGTAACAAATTCCAGTAACATTAAAGAAGCTCTTAGAGAAGTAGTAACATCATACAAAATTAAATAATGGCTATATGGGTTATCCAGTGGAGTGCTCAGTGTATTATGCAACAAAAATTGTCTTACTCATTTTTTATATGAACAAGACATTCATGTAGCATTATTATGTGAAACATGGTTGAGACCCGAATTAAATTTTACTCTAAGAGGCTACACAGTAGCCAGGTTGGACTCTGGTTATAGACACAATGGTGTTGCAATTGTCATTAGAAATGATATCCCCTTTCAGACAATAGATACTACATTTGATAACTCTATTCAAAACATAGCTATTCAAGTAAGATTCCGTAATACAGATCTTTCCATAGTAAGTATTTATTGTCCTCCTTATAGTACACCTAGTTTTTGTAAAAATAAATTCGATAATTTAATAAAGCTGATCCCTGAGCCAATGATAGTTGCTGGTGATTTTAATGCCCACAATACCTTGTGGGGGTGCCACTCAACTGATAACCGAGGTAGAGACATTAGTAACATAGTTGAGAACAATGATTTATTTCTATTAAATGATGGCAGGGCCACAACAGTAGGTTCTGCTAGTTGGAGGCAAAGTGCTATAGATCTCACTATTGTTTCTTTTTCCATTGCTCTTGCGTGCAATTGGGAAGTCCATGATGATCCTCTTGGAAGTTATCACCTCCCTGTTATGACAGAAATATCACTACAATCACATTCCTATGCAAGCTCATCATCTAACATTCTAATTCATTATAATCTCAAGTTAAGACTGGAAAAAATATTCAATTTTAGTAAATCAGAAGCTGCAATCTTTTAACATAATGGATAATGTCATTGACTCATATAACAGTTTCTGTGGTGTACTACATGAAGCAGTTGCTGAATCAAGTCCTCAAAGATCCATATCTGGGTCAAACAATAGAGTACCTCATAAAAAGCCTAAGTTAACAGTTCCATGGTGGAACGTCACATGTACTGAGGCAGTGAAAGCTTCAAAGCAAGCATATACTTTATTTAAATCCAACTCTATACCAGAAAATTATGTAAATTTCAAAAGGTTACAAGCACGTTAAAAAATGATTCTTAAACTTGAGTAAAAAAAAAGTTGACAAAGTCTTTTAGTAGAAATACTCCCATTAAGTTTATATGGCAATATATAAGAAAATTTAATGGTACTTCTCCTGGTAGCAAAAGCTTTTCAGATGAGTGGATCACCCCCTTTCTAAACAAGTATACCCAAGACAATGATTCAGAAACTGCTCCTTTTGTATTACTAGGACATAAATTAAATGACACCAATAACTTTATTGTAAACCCTTTTTCTTTGCAAGAACTTCAAAGTGGCTTAAAATCTTGTAAAAGTACTGCATATGGACTAGACTGGATATCTTATCGCATGCTTAAGGAACTAAATGACAGTTCACTTCAAACCTTTTTATATATCCTCAATTCATTATGGATCCACAATGAAATTCCTGATTCTTGGAAAACAGATTGTATAGTTCCTATCTTGAAACCAAACAAGAAACCAGGTTTAGTTGATTCATACCGCCCCATAGTGTTATCTTCATGTGTTGGTAAGATATTTGAACAGTTGCTTAAACAGAGACTAGAGTTCTATATAGAGAAGTGAGGATGTAATGTTACTATCCCTACAAATAGCGAGCGGATACGAAGTGAAACACCGTAGAAGAAATACAATTCGTATACTGACAATAATAATCGAGATATTAACAGTAATTGTATTGGAAAAGACGGAAGGACGAGTGACGTGGAGTTGTGTGCGAGGCGATTCGTAGCACACTGCGCTGCCGGCCAAGCGACTGGGAGCAGGTTCCAGGCCGGTCCGCGTCTCCCGCATCCCGCGCCCCACGGCATACGCGTTCGTGACGTAGCCGCTGTTAGTGATGAGGGCACGACGACGCGTAGTGATGTGCCACACCACCCCCCTGGGAGAATCAATACCCTGCGGAAAAATAATGAGGGAATTTAACATGTCACCCCGAACGAGTAGTTTTGACAGGTTCGGGCTCAGAGCGACTTGTAGGATTATTTGGTGGTGCATTCTTCGCTTCCGTCAGAACGAATGCTGGTTTGGTTCTGTCTATTGAAACGGTAACCGGTCCTCTATTCAATTCAACAGTCACTGTTTTCTCTGTCCGTTTCAAAACTTTATGAGGACCACTATATGGAGCTTCCAAAGAACCACGTAAAGCATCATTTCTGAGGAATACGTACTGTGCTGTTGGTAAGTCTTGGTGGACAAAAATGGTTTTTTGACCATGTCGCGATGCTGGCACTGGCTTCAAGCGTGACATGTGAATGCGCAGATTTGATACAAAGTCTGATGGCTGAGGTAACTGGGGGTTATTAGAATGAAGGAACTCACCAGGAATCCGAAGAGGCTCACCATATACCATCTCAGCAACAGAGCATTGCATGTCGGACTTCCAAGCAGTACGCACTCCAAGTAGTACTGTAGGCAGCACGTCTGTCCATCGTGTAGTCTCGTGGGCCATTATCGCAGCTTTCAACGTCCGGTGAAAACGCTCCACCATTCCGTTCACCTCTCGGTGGTAAGCTGTGGTATGACGCAGACGAATTCCGCAAAGATCTGTCAAAGATTTGAATAAATGAGAATTAAATTGACGTCCTTGGTCAGTTGTCACAGTTTCCGGACACCCAAAGCGTGTTACCCAAGCATCATAGAAAGCTTTAGCTACGGATTCAGCTGTAATATTTACAAGTGGTATGACTTCTGGCCATCTGGTAAACCTATCCACAGCCGTAAGTATCTAAAGTCATCGGACGGTGGGAGTGGACCTATCAAGTCAATGTGTATGTGACTAAATCGGTGGGCAGTTAAGGGAAAGTCAGCTGTGGGAGAAGAGGTATGTCTCTGTACCTTAGATCTCTGGCATGATATGCAACTTCTTACCCATTCACGACAGTCTTTTTTTCGCAGAAGACCAAACAAATCGGTCGGTGATTAGTTTTGTAGTGGGCTGAACTCCGGGATGGCTCATGTTGTGAGCATTGTCAAAAATAGAACGGCGCAGCTCCTTCGGAATGTATGGACGGGGTCTTGACTGAGAAACGTTACAGTAAAGGGTAATATCCGTACCTGGTACTGGAACTTTCTGAAGTTTCAAGGAAGAAGAATTATTTTCCAATAGCTCACGAACTTCTGGATCGTTATGGTGCTTCTGTGCTATCGTTTCAAAATCAGGAGGGATAGATATAACTTCTACACGAGACAATGCATCAGCAGTAATATTTTCTTTGCCCGAAATGTGCTTAATGTCGGTGGTAAATTGGGAAATAAAATCCAAATAATTGAACTGCCTTGGGGAACATTTCCGATCTTTTTGCAGGAAAGCATAATAGGCTTGTGGCCTGTAAAAATTGTAAAGTGACGGCCTCCTACTAAATAGCGAAAATGCTTAACGCTTTCATATATTGCAAGCAATTCACGGTCATAAGCCACCAGCCACCAGCGCCGCCAGCCACTACCAGGGCAGGCCAAGAACTGAGACGGCTGAACAGGAGCGCCGTCCATCTGCCTCCAGCACGACCTACCGTTCAAGCCGCCTCTGAAGATCGCCGACGACCCACGCCCACTTCACCACTTCCACTTCACACCCCACACTTCACACACATACCATACCCCTATTTTTTTATAATCTGTAAATACTACTTTATCTTGTAAATATATATATATATATCCTATACTGTTCTTTTGATTTTTCCTTCCTCTTTTTTTTTATCTAGTTTTATTTTGTCGCTACACGACATCCCATCCTCAAAAGGAAAAAACGGAACCCTTATAAACTCAAACTCAAACTCATTTATTCAGTCTAGGCTGTTACAAGCTCTTGTGAAAGTCAAACGCTACGCCATAGGTTCCTAAATCTACGGCGGGAGACCTTGTACCGAGAAGAACCGGCAAGAAACTCAGCAAGGGCTATTTTTTTCTCCCTGTTTTGTTTCATACAGTGTCGTCAATTGAAAGATGACATCAAAAACTAAAAACATGTGTTGATGTCATATTTTATCACATTAATATTATTAATTAACAATAAGTTAAGTATAACTAACAATTTTCAACCAAATTAGCAAAGTAAAACGACTTAGTCTATTATATTAAGCCCAAGGTGCCTTATCATTTATAAAATCTTTAACTGTATAGTAACCTTTCTTAAGGAGACAAGTTTTTATACGCACTTTAAACTTATTAAAAGGTAAATTTATTATTTCTTTTGGTATTTTATTATAGTAACATACACCTTGACCCACAAATGAACCAAGAACCTTTTGGAGTCTCAACGGTGGCAATTTGAGTTTATCTTTATTTCTGGTATTGAAATTATGTACATCATCGCGCCTCGTATATAAATTTATGTTCTGACGCACAAACAATATACAATTATAAATGTATTGAGAGGCAACAGTCATTATACCTATTTCTTTAAATTTATCTCTAAGAGAAGTTCGAGATCCCAAGCGATAAATAGCTCTTATAGCTCGTTTTTGAAGAATAAAAACTGTTTCAATGTCAGCGGCCGTGCCCCACAATCGTATGCCATATGACATGATGCTGTGAAAGTAGCTAAAGTATATTGTCCTAGCAGTGTCGACATCTGTAAGTCGTCTTATTTTATAAATTGCATAAGCAGCAGAACTAAGTTTACCCGATAGTGTTTTAATGTGAGGGTTCCATTGAAGTTTGTGATCTAGTGTTACGCCTAAGAAAACGATAGTATCACTTTATAGGATCACTTTGTTGTCCGTCCGTCCGTCCGTCCGTCAGTCAAGACCGTTTTTCTCACGAACGCGTTTAGGTATCAAACTGTAATTCATATCTAATACTCAAGTCTACTGTCCCTTGGAGCTGTAAAAAAATCAAACTTGTACGCCAAAGCAATCAAAAGATACAGCCGTTTATGCCGCACTGCAAATTTTCGAAACTCGCACGGGAATCAAAACCTACAGCCTACTTCCCGTGAACTTAGAATCATGAAATTTGGTACGAAGTAACGTCGTATAGTACAGATAAAGGAAAAATTGCGAAAACCGTAAATTTTTAGTTACATCATATAATAAAAAATATTTTTGAAAATTCAGGTGTGTACGGAACACTCCGTGCGCGAGTTCGACTCGCACTTGGCCGGTTTTTTTTTATTAGTGTAGTGAGTGACCCCCTCCTAATTTTCAGCCTGCGACCGCGCCTGGACGTGCAGGGCTGAGGAGTGCCAGGCGATGCTTACCGTACTAAGCATGCTATGACTCATCACTCTAAGAATTTCTAGCCTTACAGACACACCGTTACGCGGAGGATTCAGTAGCTCTTGGTCTATAAGACATGATATAAATTCAATTAAAAATTTAAAGAAAAATTTACTTAAGTATAGCGTTTTTTGTACGTCGACGTAATTACGTAACCGCTTCTGTTACGTCGCGCCGGCGGGTACTGAGTAGGGTTACCATCCGTCCGGATTTGTCGGGACATGTCCGGACTTTATGCTTTTCGTCCGGACTTTGTTCAGCTTTTTCATTTGTCCGGATTTTTTAAATTAGATGGAATATGAGTAAAACTACGTATTAAGTTATATCAAATAAGTCAAATAATTACGTTCTCATTAATTTAAAACAAAATATAAATCATCTCTAAAAATCAACAACGAGACCCCCAACTGATGGCAATATATAAGAAAATTTAATGGTACTTCTCCTGGTAGCAAAAGCTTTTCAGATGAGTGGATCACCCCCTTTCTAAACAAGTATACCCAAGACAATGATTCAGAAACTGCTCCTTTTGTATTACTAGGACATAAATTAAATGACACCAATAACTTTATTGTAAACCCTTTTTCTTTGCAAGAACTTCAAAGTGGCTTAAAATCTTGTAAAAGTACTGCATATGGACTAGACTGGATATCTTATCGCATGCTTAAGGAACTAAATGACAGTTCACTTCAAACCTTTTTATATATCCTCAATTCATTATGGATCCACAATGAAATTCCTGATTCTTGGAAAACAGATTGTATAGTTCCTATCTTGAAACCAAACAAGAAACCAGGTTTAGTTGATTCATACCGCCCCATAGTGTTATCTTCATGTGTTGGTAAGATATTTGAACAGTTGCTTAAACAGAGACTAGAGTTCTATATAGAGAAGTGAGGATGTAATGTTACTATCCCTACAAATAGCGAGCGGATACGAAGTGAAACACCGTAGAAGAAATACAATTCGTATACTGACAATAATAATCGAGATATTAACAGTAATTGTATTGGAAAAGACGGAAGGACGAGTGACGTGGAGTTGTGTGCGAGGCGATTCGTAGCACACTGCGCTGCCGGCCAAGCGACTGGGAGCAGGTTCCAGGCCGGTCCGCGTCTCCCGCATACCGCGCCCCACGGCATACGCGTTCGTGACGTAGCCGCTGTTAGTGATGAGGGCACGACGACGCGTAGTGATGTGCCACACCACCCCCCTGGGAGAATCAATACCCTGCGGAAAAATAATGAGGGAATTTAACATGTCACCCCGAACGAGTAGTTTTGACAGGTTCGGGCTCAGAGCGACTTGTAGGATTATTTGGTGGTGCATTCTTCGCTTCCGTCAGAACGAATGCTGGTTTGGTTCTGTCTATTGAAACGGTAACCGGTCCTCTATTCAATTCAACAGTCACTGTTTTCTCTGTCCGTTTCAAAACTTTATGAGGACCACTATATGGAGCTTCCAAAGAACCACGTAAAGCATCATTTCTGAGGAATACGTACTGTGCTGTTGGTAAGTCTTGGTGGACAAAAATGGTTTTTTGACCATGTCGCGATGCTGGCACTGGCTTCAAGCGTGACATGTGAATGCGCAGATTTGATACAAAGTCTGATGGCTGAGGTAACTGGGGGTTATTAGAATGAAGGAACTCACCAGGAATCCGAAGAGGCTCACCATATACCATCTCAGCAACAGAGCATTGCATGTCGGACTTCCAAGCAGTACGCACTCCAAGTAGTACTGTAGGCAGCACGTCTGTCCATCGTGTAGTCTCGTGGGCCATTATCGCAGCTTTCAACGTCCGGTGAAAACGCTCCACCATTCCGTTCGCCTCTCGGTGGTAAGCTGTGGTATGACGCAGACGAATTCCGCAAAGATCTGTCAAAGATTTGAATAAATGAGAATTAAATTGACGTCCTTGGTCAGTTGTCACAGTTTCCGGACACCCAAAGCGTGTTACCCAAGCATCATAGAAAGCTTTAGCTACGGATTCAGCTGTAATATTTACAAGTGGTATGACTTCTGGCCATCTGGTAAACCTATCCACAGCCGTAAGTATCTAAAGTCATCGGACGGTGGGAGTGGACCTATCAAGTCAATGTGTATGTGACTAAATCGGTGGGCAGTTAAGGGAAAGTCAGCTGTGGGAGAAGAGGTATGTCTCTGTACCTTAGATCTCTGGCATGATATGCAACTTCTTACCCATTCACGACAGTCTTTTTTCGCAGAAGACCAAACAAATCGGTCGGTGATTAGTTTTGTAGTGGGCTGAACTCCGGGATGGCTCATGTTGTGAGCATTGTCAAAAATAGAACGGCGCAGCTCCTTCGGAATGTATGGACGGGGTCTTGACTGAGAAACGTTACAGTAAAGGGTAATATCCGTACCTGGTACTGGAACTTTCTGAAGTTTCAAGGAAGAAGAATTATTTTCCAATAGCTCACGAACTTCTGGATCGTTATGGTGCTTCTGTGCTATCGTTTCAAAATCAGGAGGGATAGATATAACTTCTACACGAGACAATGCATCAGCAGTAATATTTTCTTTGCCCGAAATGTGCTTAATGTCGGTGGTAAATTGGGAAATAAAATCCAAATAATTGAACTGCCTTGGGGAACATTTCCGATCTTTTTGCAGGAAAGCATAATAGGCTTGTGGCCTGTAAAAATTGTAAAGTGACGGCCTCCTACTAAATAGCGAAAATGCTTAACGCTTTCATATATTGCAAGCAATTCACGGTCATAAGCCACCAGCCACCAGCGCCGCCAGCCACTACCA
Organism: Chilo suppressalis; assembly: GCA_902850365.2. NCBI lineage: Eukaryota > Metazoa > Arthropoda > Insecta > Lepidoptera > Crambidae > Chilo > Chilo suppressalis. Next base: position 13,373,037 of record OU963900.1, read on the forward strand.
GGGCAGGCCAAGAACTGAGACGGCTGAACAGGAGCGCCGTCCATCTGCCTCCAGCACGACCTACCGTTCAAGCCGCCTCTGAAGATCGCCGACGACCCACGCCCACTTCACCACTTCCACTTCACACCCCACACTTCACACACATACCATACCCCTATTTTTTTATAATCTGTAAATACTACTTTATCTTGTAAATATATATATATATATCCTATACTGTTCTTTTGATTTTTCCTTCCTCTTTTTTTTTATCTAGTTTTATTTTGTCGCTACACGACATCCCATCCTCAAAAGGAAAAAACGGAACCCTTATAAACTCAAACTCAAACTCATTTATTCAGTCTAGGCTGTTACAAGCTCTTGTGAAAGTCAAACGCTACGCCATAGGTTCCTAAATCTACGGCGGGAGACCTTGTACCGAGAAGAACCGGCAAGAAACTCAGCAAGGGCTATTTTTTTCTCCCTGTTTTGTTTCATACAGTGTCGTCAATTGAAAGATGACATCAAAAACTAAAAACATGTGTTGATGTCATATTTTATCACATTAATATTATTAATTAACAATAAGTTAAGTATAACTAACAATTTTCAACCAAATTAGCAAAGTAAAACGACTTAGTCTATTATATTAAGCCCAAGGTGCCTTATCATTTATAAAATCTTTAACTGTATAGTAACCTTTCTTAAGGAGACAAGTTTTTATACGCACTTTAAACTTATTAAAAGGTAAATTTATTATTTCTTTTGGTATTTTATTATAGTAACATACACCTTGACCCACAAATGAACCAAGAACCTTTTGGAGTCTCAACGGTGGCAATTTGAGTTTATCTTTATTTCTGGTATTGAAATTATGTACATCATCGCGCCTCGTATATAAATTTATGTTCTGACGCACAAACAATATACAATTATAAATGTATTGAGAGGCAACAGTCATTATACCTATTTCTTTAAATTTATCTCTAAGAGAAGTTCGAGATCCCAAGCGATAAATAGCTCTTATAGCTCGTTTTTGAAGAATAAAAACTGTTTCAATGTCAGCGGCCGTGCCCCACAATCGTATGCCATATGACATGATGCTGTGAAAGTAGCTAAAGTATATTGTCCTAGCAGTGTCGACATCTGTAAGTCGTCTTATTTTATAAATTGCATAAGCAGCAGAACTAAGTTTACCCGATAGTGTTTTAATGTGAGGGTTCCATTGAAGTTTGTGATCTAGTGTTACGCCTAAGAAAACGATAGTATCACTTTATAGGATCACTTTGTTGTCCGTCCGTCCGTCCGTCCGTCAGTCAAGACCGTTTTTCTCACGAACGCGTTTAGGTATCAAACTGTAATTCATATCTAATACTCAAGTCTACTGTCCCTTGGAGCTGTAAAAAAATCAAACTTGTACGCCAAAGCAATCAAAAGATACAGCCGTTTATGCCGCACTGCAAATTTTCGAAACTCGCACGGGAATCAAAACCTACAGCCTACTTCCCGTGAACTTAGAATCATGAAATTTGGTACGAAGTAACGTCGTATAGTACAGATAAAGGAAAAATTGCGAAAACCGTAAATTTTTAGTTACATCATATAATAAAAAATATTTTTGAAAATTCAGGTGTGTACGGAACACTCCGTGCGCGAGTTCGACTCGCACTTGGCCGGTTTTTTTTTATTAGTGTAGTGAGTGACCCCCTCCTAATTTTCAGCCTGCGACCGCGCCTGGACGTGCAGGGCTGAGGAGTGCCAGGCGATGCTTACCGTACTAAGCATGCTATGACTCATCACTCTAAGAATTTCTAGCCTTACAGACACACCGTTACGCGGAGGATTCAGTAGCTCTTGGTCTATAAGACATGATATAAATTCAATTAAAAATTTAAAGAAAAATTTACTTAAGTATAGCGTTTTTTGTACGTCGACGTAATTACGTAACCGCTTCTGTTACGTCGCGCCGGCGGGTACTGAGTAGGGTTACCATCCGTCCGGATTTGTCGGGACATGTCCGGACTTTATGCTTTTCGTCCGGACTTTGTTCAGCTTTTTCATTTGTCCGGATTTTTTAAATTAGATGGAATATGAGTAAAACTACGTATTAAGTTATATCAAATAAGTCAAATAATTACGTTCTCATTAATTTAAAACAAAATATAAATCATCTCTAAAAATAAACAACGAGACCCCCAACTGATGCGAGCGTCTGCTATTGTTGCATTTTGTGACAAAAATGTCCAGACTTTTATCAAAATGTCCGGCTTAATGTCAACTTTTCAAATTTTTTAATAGTAACCCTAGTACTGAGTAAAATAGCACGTATCTAAAGCTATAAAAGAGCGTTTTTGCATCTCTCTCCTAGGTCTCCCCTTGAGATATAAACTTATGAGCCCTTCTTATGACTGGTCATTGCGAAAGTTGCTTTCAACTTCTGCGATCGCAGATTGAACGCGCTAAAAGTAAACATTGCGCTAACATTTTTTCGCAACTGTCCTGGTAACTGAGCGGGACGACCCGGGTGGATGGTACAGACTCCAGCTACTCATGGATTGGAGTTTCAGTACAGACATCATCAACAGCCTACCCTAGTCCACTGCTGGACTGCATAGGCCTCTCCAATTGCACGCCACTCAGATCGATCTTGGGCTACTCGCATCCTCCATCCATCCATCGCTCCTGCCAGCCACCTTACGCAAATCGTCACTCCATCGTGCCTGAGGACGTCCTACACTACGTTTGCCTAGACGCAGTCTCCACTTCAGAAATCGTCTACCCCAACGGTTATCGCTTCTTCGGCAAACATGGCCAGCGCACTGCCACTTCAACCGCTAATCCGGTGGGCTATGTCGATAACTCTGGTTCTCTGTCGGATTACCTCATTTCTGATGCGATCCATAGCGCGCTGAGCGACTTTGAACTTGTGGACCAGCGTCAGTGTCCACGTCTCGGCTCCGTATGTCATCACAGGTAGGACGCACTAATTGAAGACTCGTCTTTAGGCACTTTGGGATCGACGATGTCAGGACTTGACGTAGCTTCTCAAACGCTGACCAACCTAGCCGAATTCTTCTATTCACCTCGTCCTCAAAGTTTTTCTACCTAATTGCAATGTCTGCCCGAGGTATACATATTTTTGGCCGGCACCGTGTATTGCAATCGGTCAAACCGGTGGAACATGTTCATTGAACATGACCTTGGTTTTATCCAAGTTCATCCGTAGGCCGATGCGTATAGAAGAGTCAGCCAGGTCATTCAGCATTTTTTGTAGGTCCTGCAGGGTTTCTGCCATGATGACGATGTCGTCTGCAAATCGCAAGTGAGAGAAGCGTTCGCCATTTATGTTGATGCCACGTCCTTTCCAGTTCAGCGTCTTGAACATATCCTCCATTGCATTAGTGAAAATTTCGGGAAAATAATGTCCCCTTGTCTCACTCCACGATGCAACGGTATGGGACTTGTTTTGCTGATACATGGTGGCGGATTCGTAGAGACATCTAATCAATTGGATGTATCGCCAGTCGACTTGGCAACGCTGCAGGGACTCCAGGACAGACCAGATTTCAATCAAGTTAAAGGCCTTTTCATAGTCCATAAATGTAAGGCATAGTGGCTGATTGTACTCTTCAGTCTTCTGTTTAATCTGCCGTACTGTGCGGATATGGTCTATGGTGCCGTATCCGCTCCGAAACCCAGCCTGTTTCGGTGGTTGGAAGTCATCAAGTCTTCGCGCAAGACGGTTCGCGATCACTCTTGAGAATAGCTTATAGATGTGGCTGAGAAGGAATATGGGTCGATAGGTCTTAATTAGGGTCTTGTCCCCCTTTTTAAAGTACAAGACGACCACACTCCTAGTCTACATCTCCGGAGATCTCCCTTCGAATAGGACAGTGTTAAAAAGCTTTTGGAGCTCCCTTAGTACGGGTTTACCTCCAGCTTTTAAGAGTTCTGTTGTAACGCCATCTTCTCCAGGGGCTTTTCCATTTTTAAGCTGTCCAAGAGCAATCTCGATTTCATGTGGCTCTAGAATCCTCATTTCCAGGATCGGGTCGAGATGCATGTGATGTTTACAACTGGCTGCAGAAGTCTTATACTTCCGAAAGGACTGCTGCTTGAAACAACAACTTCCCCACTTGCTGTGGTCAAGTTCGTCAGATGGCTTCTTCCAAGAGATTATACGAACACTTTGGACCCTCGATTCTGCTCGATCGCTCTCTCGATCGAGAGAGTATTGTAGCACCGGAGGTCGTGTTGTACGTGCTTACTGATCTCTTGGTTTAGAGTCCGCTTTGCCGACGAAATGACGGATGGATTTTTGTGAAAAACTATTATTGTGCAGTGTAATCCCAATTAAAGTTTCAAATTCAATATTACCAATACCTAGGGCTGCCATGTCTAAAATGTGGCAACCAGGACCAGACGCGTGATAGCCCCGGATTTTGGAGCCCAGAACCCGGACAGACCAATAAAAAAGTTAAAAATGTCACAAATCAACTTTTTTCATGTAGATGTAGGCAAAAGAGCTAGCAGTCCTCCTCATAATAAGTGGTCACTGCTGTACATGGAAACTTGCAGCACCAAGGGCCACTCATGCGTTGCCGGGTCTGAACGAAAAGGTTCATTCGCCTTTTTAAGATTACCATATCATAGCTATAAGGAAAAAATACTGAGGAAAGTTTACTCCAGATCTTGCTGGTATGCAAAAGAAAGGAACACATGGTGCTCGAACTTCAGGCGTCCAGATGGTGGGCGTTAAACTTCTCTGCGGTGTGTGTTACTGTGGAGAAATTTGCCTATTGGTGCCGATTCTGACGTGATTCTCTAAACTTAAAACTAAAGGAGATTGCTCAAATTGGCCTAAATGCACAAAAAATATTGACATACACGGTAATTCTTGGCGTAATTTATTATTTAATTTACACACCTTTGTATATATTTACTTTAAAAAGGACTTTTAATATTACCGGTTTGGAAAACATACGAATCATTTTTAATGGCTATGGGTGTAGTAACATTTAGCCAAAGACTGATCGAACTTGTTTATATAACATAAAAATAAATCTATTTTGTAAAGATCGATAAAATAAATCATATTTTTTAATACACTGTGGTATTAATATCCACCACTATATTATCATTTTCACTAGATGCAAATGTGCTCAGACAATTATTATAGATGGTAGGCGACATCATAAAGTCTATTGCCATACATTTTTCGCCAAACACCTCCATAAACACATTATAATCTGTATATAAGTTAGACTTTAAGGTATCTATGGGCCTACGTTCCCTACCTATAAATTAATAAATAAATAAAATTATAAGGTGTGATACACTAAAAATCTAAAATATGGTTATCTTAAAAACATAACAAAATAATGAACTACTGAATATTCGGCTATATAACCTAAATCTCTTAGCTTTCTTTAGTTCACTAGAGTTTAAAAATTCTCTCTAATCTGTGGCTCATTCACACAGTTTCTGTCACAGATTATCTTATTATAACCGGAAATGACACCTGATTTTAGAAGTTACTCTTAAGCATTAACTTTAAAAACAGGCAACTATCTGTTAATCTACAAGCTCTATATACCTGAATCTAATCCATAATTTCGGTACTTGGCTTGATTTCCTTAGTTTACTATATAACTTATTTGTTTTTTATTATTTTAATATGTTCAGTTTATATGGTTTATAGAAGTTCTCAGGGGTGTCCGTCAATAATATTCGGTTCTACAGTAATTTATATATAATTTCGAATCTAGGAAACAATTTTTCATGATTATTGGTCTTTAGGCCAAACATGTATGGAAGCTGAGCAATCTCCTTTAACAACAGTCTTTCCTTTTCATTCTGTATAGAGAATGACAAGGATGCACTGTTGTCAAATTTAAGTTTAGGTTTAGAGAATCATGTCGGAATCGATACCAGTGGCATCCGGTTGAATAATTCCTATTAATACTCTCCATTGGCAAAGCTGATTTTTGAGAAAAAGATTTGTTTATTTTCAAAGACATTTAAATTGACGGATTAATTGACCCAAAACAGGAAATTTTTAAACCCGGACTACAAATGAAACCCCGCCCGGACGCTCCCCGGACGCCCTATAAACTAGGACAAATCCGGGGAAACCCGGACGGATGGCAGCCCTACCAATAACCCATCACTTACTACCAGTCGAAATAAGAACCCCCCTTTTCATGTCGGAAACTACCTACATAATCTATTCACTTGAAAATTCAACAAGAATTTGCTGTGACTACCTAAGTATTTATGTATTATATTTGTTTTTATGAATGGATTTGAACTTGAAGTAGCCACCCTATTACCCAGTTGATGCTTTTTATTGTATCGATAAAACGAGCAATAAATGTTTATGAAATCCAACACGCTAACGGTTCGGCACCAATGGCAACGCATTATCGATTTTATAAGTTGCAAAATGCTGTATTTGCTAGTAGACCTTCTGTAACTATTAGGTACCTGTTGAGTTTAGTGACGGTGAAATAATGTTTATAATTTGTAAATATGGAGGATTTATTAGCAAAAAATATATTTCACTATAGGGACCTGCTGAAGCTATGCCCGGATTATCATCCGGCTGATATAACTTACCGTCTGCAATTGAGACGATCTATGGTAAGTAATAACACGAATATTATAAAGGCGAAAGTTTGTAAGTGTGTGTTTGTTACTTCTTCACGTCTAAATGGCTGGAGCGACTTTAATAAAATTTGGTATGGAGTTAGCTGACACTCTGGATTAATACATAGGCTACGTTTTACTGCGGGAAAACATCCCCTATAATCCGCGGGTAACACCGCGGGGCACAACTAGTTAAATGTACTTATATTTAAGTCTTGCCCCCACCGCGTTAGGCCATAATACGTATAATGCGATTCAAATAAGAATAGGAAAGCCAATGACCTCTATCTGTCAAAAGTACAGTTTGCTAAAAAAAACTTAAAACCCTTTTTAGCACTCCGCTAATTCAAGAATAAAAACCAAACATTTGTAAACAAACAATAACAAATATTGATAATTAATATCGGTTGATATTTTTTTTTCACTCATTGAGATTTGGTCATGAATGGTTGATAACCTAAATCGTCAACCAAATGTCACTATAAGTTGCATTCAGAAACTCGATTTCAAACTTTCATTTACATAAAGGATGAATGTTCGTATGTGACCTAGTAATAGTGCATGATTATTCATAACTACTAGATTCTGATTAATGTTTTTCACACAGTCTTAATAAATAAATATTTTTAAAAATCGGTGTTTTTTTGACGTGACAACGTCTTAAATTAGGTTGCGGCTGGGAGTCACTTATGAAAAAGTGTAACGCTCGGTAACGTTACGATGAGTCTCTCGTGTTAAGTTTAAGTTTACATGTACAATGTTTTAGTAAACAAAATATATTTCTATAGTTAAAATTTGTGCAATTCTTATTTTCATTCAATTCCTTGTTCCTATTGTGCAATTTAATTATATTCATATCAATAAATATTCTACCGAGAAAAAGACGTTGTCACGTAAAATCTTCGCCCGTAAAACCGACTTTACAGGCAACCATTTTTTTTTCTCAATCTTAGTAAATAAAAGTTATTAAAAAATCTGATGCTTTTTCTCACTTAATCTTAGTAAATAAGTTTTATTAAATAAAAACTTTTTTTTGCTCACTCTACCTATTTGGTTTGAATTGACAGCTATGACATCACAATATGGCGCCCAGTCGGTCCTGTTCTTAGTTGAATCGCATTATAAATGTGTATGCCCCAAGGTTCCTCATTAATCTGTCAAATGCCTATTTAGGTAATACCTTCAGCAACAACGTTTAATTCACCTTTGTATGTTTTAAAAATATGCTTGACTGTATCACATGTAATTTTTGTATGTAGAAGATTGCTATAAAATTTAAATACTAGGGCAGGGGTGCTCAAACTTTGTCACCGGCGGATGCGTGGCCAATTGGAAATCAGGTGCCACGACTACATCCGCACTCTCGACACGTATTGGGAGGACTAAGGTCCTCTGAATGCGTGTCGGGTGACCGGTGCAGAAGTATTGTCTGGTTTTTAGTGGCCCTGTTCAGGGCGTACGCAATGTCCTGCAGATTTCATCGAGGCCGAGGGCTGGATGAAATCAGCAGGGAGGAGTCCCACATAGGTACCTTTCTCTCGCTTCCCCGTTGGTTGAAGGATGCATAAAGCATTTTCCAGACAAAAGGGGTGCTCAAACTTGAACTGCTGGTGATCTACCTAAAAATTTTTAGACTACTTACGATCGCCTCTGAGAGGCTGCAAGTATGTGTGATGCAGGGTTATCGTACATACACGATACACCCACAGAACACAGAAAGAGGTTAGAATGGCCTTGTGGGCGGGGCAGGCGCGTCACAGTAATGAGCAAATGCTCATAACTTGACCGTAACGACCGATCGCGTCGTTTAGTGCATAGAGTACATTATATACTAGTAATAGAGATATCAGTTAACCTGAGCATACAGCGCCATCTAGCGATTCATGACACAAGTCATGTACTACTGAACCGGTACCGGCAGCTTCAGATGCGATTATTAATATGAAAAAAGGAAAAAAACATACTGTGTTAAAGCTACATTATTAGATAATTTACCTACTATTCGTTTACACAGTTTTTTTTTGATAATTGTCTAAAAATGTAGCTTTAACACAGTCTGTTAGAATAAATAAGGAAGTTTTATAAATCAATTATTTTTATTTATATTATTCAATATTTGCATGACATTCTTTTAATATCATCTTTAAAATTTGTACAATTACGCAGCTTTATGGTGCCGTTTAATAATTTATTTACCTCACCACACCAGTTATATATAAAAAATCTACAAGTCAGATCTATCATAAAAGTTTCATTGCTTTCTTTAGCCGTGTTGTGTATTTGAGATTCTTTTCAGTTAGCTTCTTCACCACTTTTTTTAAGTTAGTTACACTTTAATGCATTGCAGATGCTGAAAAAAAGCATTTCAATAAAATTAGTTTCACTGTGAGGTGAAAAGTCTTAATTTCTTTTTAACTAATTATTATTAGTATAAGAAAACTAAGTGGAAGGTTCATTTCATTATGTAATGTCTACTTATTAACTAAAACATAACTAAAGCCCATAGAGGTAAGTTTAAGAAAAAAGCTAACAAAAGAATAAAGATGATTAGGATAGGTGCTCTCTAAAATATAGATAACATATTTCTGATATATTTTTTTTAAAGTTAAGTTAATAAAGTTATCAAATAATTATAATAGACAAAAATACTTATATAAAAATAAAAATTATCGGTAAGCTTATTTTTACTTAGTATCTTCGATTTCTTTATAATTCTAACGTTTTGTTGTAACTCTTCAGTCAAACACCACCTGCAAAAAAATTTTATATTAAAACAAAAGAGAATAAGGGAATGGTTTTACTGATTTGTATATCTGAAATTTGATGCTTCCATTCAAACATTCTAAAAGAATTTTGCCCCTACCAGGATTCGAACCCAGAACTTTACAGTAGGTATTGACAACCAGTGCACATTCCACTCTACCAGAATGTCAGTGATATAAAAAATGATTTGTAAATAAATAAATAAATATTTACTAGTGGATGTAGAAGGCATTGAAAGCTGAGAATGTTCAATTTCTTGGTCAATATTCATTCTGTTGGTGACATCCGTTAAAACACTCCTTGGTGCACCAAATCCTGATAATAAAAAAAATATTTAGCAATTTATATAAAAATCACATTCAACTCAATGATTTTTATTAAGAGACCATTACATACAGTCTTTACTCGATGTTTTAAAAGACTTTGAAATCAGCAATTCACCTGGCAAATGTAAAGTTGGGACAGCATGTGGAGAAAGTGTTCTAGTCCAAGTAAGAAACTTGGTCTCAAAATGATTTTGACAAACTATTCCTTGCTTGAAAAGATAATTATTGTCCATAGCTAATATCTCTCCTCCGAGAGCGGAAGCCAAGTTCGGAATCGATCGGGGTGAATGTCAGGGTTAGGAAACGAATGCATTGGTATTTTATCTGCGCCTGAAACATTTGGTCAAATAGTTAAATCAGGAAAGGATTGTTTATAGAGGTTCAATTATATGTAACTGATTGGTAATACGTACGTGTTACGTTGCAATTAGTTAGGCACACAACATCTTCTCTGAGATGCCATTTTCGAGAAAAACGAAATCCAAATAGTGAAGCCAATCAATAACCGATATGAAGAGGAAGGGTCAAAACGTAAAAGCAGGAGAATCGGAGTCCGGAAAAATAGCTGAAATCGTCGGAAAAACCACCAAAAATCACAAGAAAACATTAAATTCACGAAGCGTAAACAGAACAGTTTTTTTTTGTTACAGTTGTTTTTTTTTAGATTCTTTACTCATTCTGGGTAGGCAAAGGGTACTGTGCCCATACAGCCAATTCTTTAGTTTATTATTTCAAAATAAAATCTGTTGTAAATAATATATGCTGATAAGCTGTATTTCTTCTTTCTTGATTTTTGTTACAGTCACTGACAGCCACAGGTATAATTTTGTGTTACTGTTTAAAAATATATGAAGCTGGAGGAATACCTAATAATACGTAAAAAATATCTGAATAACGCCATCTAGTGAAATATTACATATCTAAAATTCGTTCTGTGATGTCCATACAAATAATTGTAGTTCGAAGTGAAAAGCCCCTGCAGGCCAATTATGCTCGCTAATTGTGATATTGTTTTGATGTCTATTTCACATTACGTATTATGCTCTCCGAAAAATGCGATATCAAAATGACATTAACTTATGCTATGATGATGATCAACTCTATAAAATGATATCAACTTAAATGCGTATTACGTTCAACTTTTTGACTTAAAATAGTATCGCATAAACGTCAAAAATGTGATACAGGATATGATATTGATCTCAGACCAAATAAAAAGTATAGACGGAGTCTGCCGAACCAAAAAGTGAAGCCGATAAAACTACGCCTCGCCGTGTACATACACAGTTACACGCACACACATGCAACGAAACTACGCCTTGGCTTCTCAGTCGAGCTATCCCGACGCGCGGAGTGTGACGTAATAGTAAATAACAATATTTATTAGAGAAAATGCCGAATTGTGTAGTGAAAACGTGTAAAAACCAATCTTCCAAGAATAAAAAACAGGATGGAATCACATTTCATACGTAAGTAAAGTTATAAACTGCTATTTTCAATTAATCAAAATAAAATTTGAGGTTGTCGCTTTGTAAACAAAACCTGAACGAAATGTCGCCATGATTATTCGTTACAGTTTTACCCTTTTGTTGGGTAGCGTGAAATATAACGTAACGTTATTTTATTATATACATTGTGTGGCATACTTTTATATTATTCGAATATTGTAATGCATGGATAAACAATTACACGAAACATCTTGTTTCTTTATGTATTCGTATAAATTTTTTGGGATGTAATACACATTATTTAATATACGTTTTTTTTAAGATTTCCTAATCGAGATCAAGATCTAAAAGAGAAGTGGATTGCAGTCATTCGTAAGAGTAGAAATGCACCATTGTGGCAACCAGCTTCCCGCAGCGTGGTTTGTTCGACTCATTTTCAGACCGACGATTTGTAAAATAATAATATATTTGTAATTTTATTTGTATTGTACTTTTTAATGGCCTTTTAGACCCAAAATTCGCGATTTTTGTGGATTTATTTTATTATGTTCTTGTATAGGAACTAGTGATTATATTTTGTGTATTCTATAGAAAATTTCATGTACATTTTAATAAAAACATTTGTATATGCTTTTCGTTTTATCGACATAAAGTTGAGATGACTGATTTGTAAGCGATTTCAAGTGCCTTGTTGCGAGTGCTTGAAACTATAAAATGAACAAACCTATTCCATCCGAGACTTGTAACTAAAGTAAAATAATCAATCCAACATAATTAAACGTCAACACATAAATCAAGGCACTTGGATCTCGCAATTGTTTTTATCAACACTTGCAACACGACCCTTTTTTTTCTGTTGCGTGTTATATTTTATAATTGTATTTGGTAAGTTATTATATACATTCATTCATATATAGTACATTCTATATGTACAAAAACCTGGATTTATAATTTACAAATTTTGAAAATACACCTCATTTTACCTATTTAAATGACTTTTTTTATCTTTCCTGAGTTTACCATAATGTAAATAAAATAAATTATAGACATGACGCATTGTGTACACACTGTTTTATTGAAAATTTTATGGAGAATCCAAATATACGTTTGTGAAGGGTATTTTTACAAAATAGCAGAGAAATCGGCAGAACAATGCCATCGTTCCCACCCAGCGGGTGGGCGGTCCATAAAGAAGTCCGGCACTTGTAGGTGAGAACGGCGCATGACCTTTGGCTCACGAGAGGTTTAGAGAATAAGCTTACGATATTTTTTTCTATAATTTTATAACGTTATTAAAAATGTAATAACGTTATGAAATAACGTTATTACATTTTTCTAATATTGGGGTGTTTTATATGACTATGGTAACACTGGCTAATGCACTACATACATAAAAAACCGGCTTCACTTTTTGGTTCGGCAGACTCCGTCTTTACTTTTTATTTGGTCTGAGATATTGATATGATCTTGATGTGACATAGGAATGTTTCTTAATACCATATAAAAACAATGTCAACTCGGCATCAACATCATATTGACATCACATTAGAATTTTATTACTGAAGCATAATTGACCCACTGGTTTAGTGTTTAGTGGCTTGCGAACGCCCAGTGAGAGAGTATTGTGATTACCGCTTAAAATATGCCTTCGTGTGCCGTAATTACTTGCAAAGTAAGGAGTCAATCATCAAATCTACCTAAAGCAGGAATTTCTTTTAATCGGTAAGTATAAAAAGGGATGCTACAATTGTCTCTTCATTAATATCATAAATATTTTCATTTCATCTGTTGTATTTTTTTAATATTGGAGTAAGGCTGACCCTGACAATTGATGCATACTGGCGAAAAAAATAATTCCACTTTATGACAGCCACAATTCTTACTACAATCTGTCTTGCATTTACAAAAAATAGGATTAAACAGTTTTTCTGCAGCAGGCATACATAGGCAGCATGCTGTTAGTTTCCAACTCCATCCTTCTGGCTCCAGCTCATTGCCTAGCCACATTTGAACTTGATAATACACACGATACAAGTGTTGAAAGGCAGAAGCAGATGTTCGAGGCCGACAATACCACTGTACTGTTTTATTGTTCCATGCAGATTTATATCCCATAGTAGGCCTCAGAAAGATATTAAAACAGTCATTGCGGTACTTAGCTTTAGCAGCAACTAAGTCATACTCAATATGTAAAATATTGATTATCGGTATCTCACGAATAGTGTGTCCTGAGCGAAAAAGTGACTGAACCAGTTTTGTAGAGAATTGTATGATCTACAACTTTTGTCAGATTTGTTTTCACCATAAAACTTACCGTTTTCGAGGAAAATGAAAAAACCCTTAATTTTGTAAGTTTGACCTTGAATATTTTTTTTGCAGAAGTAGGATCGAAGGGGATTTTATTTATAATAATGTATTTAACGTCTCTGCTAATTTTATGGAATATCAGATTCAAGTAATTAACATAAATTTATTTCGTTAAAAGATAAAGGTGGCCTGATATATCCGTCCGTAGTGATGTTATTAAAATATGCAAAAGTGCAGAAACTGTAATAGGTACGACAACATGCAGATAATTTGAAAAATTTCATAAAATAAATTTTAGTCCCAAAAATATAACAAAAGTTTATTGGCACATATCATTTCATCAAGTCGGTGAATTCCCATTATCTAACCACGAACAGATTCAATTAAAGTGGTAATTGAAAAATATATAGATATACGTCTATATTTCTTTTGAAAAATAACTTTAAAAAAGAAAAAAAGGTTGCCTTTTTCATAAATATATATTGTTTCAAGGTCAATAAATAACTATCTGTAGTAATGCGTTTTACATTAAATCATTTTCTTTATCTTAACTGACTTTGACAGGATACATAAAATTCCATACAATCAAGTCAAGTCCAACTCGCACTTGGCATATTTAATATCGATAATATTTCATCGACTCGGTGTCAACCACAAACGCTATAATCGGTGTGAACGAATGAACGCTCACAGTCACGGCTGTGAGCGCTGATTCGTTCGGTTGCTTGATGTCGCGTCGTTTGATTGGCTTATTATCTATTAGGTGGAAGTGTAGTGGGGACGAGCCGGCGACATCGGTTCTCATACTGGCGATCGCTTATCACCCTTCTAACCTCTTTCTGTGTTCTGTGCGATACACCCCACCTACCTACCTACCTAGGTAGGGTGTACCGTAGCATATATAGATATTAGCTTTCCGCACAATATACATTATTTTAGTCAAGGTTTGGATAAGGTTTGTTTAATTAGGTTCTTCTCTACAATATCAATGAAAAAACTCATAATTATTCAAAATTGCGAGTTAATACAAAACAAAAAAGTAACATACTAAATTAAATTTAAATTAACTAAGGAGTGACTTTGGATGTTGAAGCGTGGCACTGCATGTCCTCAGCATACTTTTCATAAGATGGTACATAACCACTGAGTGCTAATCGCAAGCATGATGACATATGATCGTCAGTTAGTCGATTGCGATATTTTGACTTAATTATCTTCATTTTAGAAAATGCAGACTCGCACAAGTAAGTTGACCCAAACATTGCCGTCAGTTGAAGGGCGATTTGCCTTAGATTCGGATATTTATCTTCAGATATAAAATACCAGAAATTTGTATCAGATGCTGTAGCTTTGAGATGTATATCTGATATAATCTGCACCAACTCATTTTCAACAGAACATGAGTTCATATTAAACTGACTTGCTATTTCGGTAGCTAATTCCTCAATGTTTTTACATGAAAAAGGATATCTCATAAATGATGCCATATTTGCCAATTTACTGCAATCATAAAAACGCATTTCGAATAGGGAAGATGCAATATTTTTATTTTTGTTTTCATTTTAAAGAATTCCATGTAGAATAAACCACAGATATATTAAAAAATTAAAACATTGTGATTTATCGGAAAAAATGTGGTTTAAAATTGACTATTTAAATTTTCGCGCGAAAACGAACCTATGGTTGCGATGACGTCACTCCTGTCTGTCACTGGTCGTACTTGTTCGTCGCTGGCTTTAAATTTTCATACTTTTGCATATTTTTTCGACTTTCGGAATTTATTTTTTGAAAAATTTAAAATGGACTATCCATCAACATCATATGATCATAACAATACCACTACCATATTCCGAAAAAAAGCCGTGTTGACTCATATTTTGTCTAATCTACTTCAACAAAGTTTCCAAATAAATTGTTTTTGACTGGAACTTCTTACCCAAAACTGAAAAAAAGTTGTTTCAAGCTGCAAAGAGAAATGACAATTATTCTCCAAAGACCATTATTCGATGCTGTGAAGATCACTTTGACGTAAGTCGGCGAATATACTTGTTATATGCTTAAATAATCTGCTTGTACGTAAAAACGCATTAGTAACCTACCTAATACTTACAAAACCTGTCTATAACATATTTTTAATTTTACAGTTGGAGAATGACGTCGAAAATTAGATAAAGTTTAAAATGTGTGGCACAATCTTCACATTGGCAGGACCGAACCAAGCTTTGCGTTTCATTTAAAATAACTGTAACACGATAACCTTCTTTACGTACTTTATGCTCCGGAGAACTGACCTTTTACTGTACATAATTCTCCATCTCTTTTAATTTGGACATAGCCGATTGCATTATCGCCGTAAGATTTGTAGAAGCCGCTGAATAAAATACGAAGTTTAACAACTACGATTTTTACATACCGTAGTAATTGAGTCCCTTTCATTTCTACACTTAAAAACTCTGCACTTTGGACAAAAAAAGTTATAACCATGTCAATACTAACTCTTGGTAAATTCCTGGAGTCTGCTTTGATAAACGCAACTTCCATTTTTATTAAATGTAAAAAACGCAATTAATATTCCCATAAAATAATATTTACTTTAACAACCATAACCTCAAAGACGTTGTCATAACAGGAGTGACGTCACTAAATGCTGATTGGTGTTTTAAAATACGTTCTGTTTCAAGTATTTTTAAATCGTAATAATTGTTAAAAAACAACATTATGTAAAATAAAAACGTTGCAGTGGCATTTCTTTTATATTTTTTTAACATTTTAATCATAAAATTTTCATAAATATTATATATGCATCTTCCCTATTGTCCCAAAATATTTGATAATTCAGCCTCATACGTATCATAATTCAATTGAGGCATGATTGCTTTCAAAGACGGAAAATGTTTCAGATCCTTTCTCTTCAGTTGATCTATCATAAGTTGCAATTTACTTTTGAATGCGTTTACTGCGCTAATCATCTCAATAATAGTTTTTCATTTACCTTGAAGCTCCAAGTTAATGGTGTTTAAGTGCATTGTGATGTCAGTCAAAAATGCCAAATCATTCAGCCATTTTACGTTTTTCAACATCTGAGTGTCATCACCTCTTTCGTCTAGAAAAGCTGTTATTTCGGGCAATAATTCTTGCAACATTTCTAGGAATTTTCCGCGACTCAACTACGTGACCTCCGTGTGAAGAACTAAATCAGTGTGTTCAGCTGACTCCCTATCTTCCAAAAACAACTTAAAGAGCCGCCGTTGCAAGCTACGTGCACGGATGGAATTCACAATTTTTGTTGCAATGCCCATAATTTCCTCCGTGTTTAAAACTTTTGAACACAGAACTTGTTGATGTATGAATGAAATGAAAAAACTGAAGGAAAATCTTCATTAGCTCGACACAATGCCACAAAACGGTTTTTGTTCCAGTCATTGCTGGAGCTCCATCGGTTGTAATGCACACTAATTTATATATCGGTAGCTTGTAGTTTTTTACAAAATTGAAGAAAACGTCATATATATCTTCGCCACGGGTCTTCCCCTTCAGAGGAATGATTGTCAAAAATTCTTCCTTAGCCAACATGTCATTGAATACCATCCAAATAAAAATACACAGCTGGGCCACTGCCCAGCTGTGTATTGGTGGATTCGTCGAACTGTAAAGAAAAGTATGTACATTCCATGATATCATGTTTTAGTTTATATGCCATGTCTGACTCATGACTTCAATACGCCTTGTGACAGTCGGACGAGATAACTGAAGTTCCTAATATCAGACATGATTTTTGTTTTATTTTTAAAATCTCCAAATAAAGTCTTACCCGCTTCAATAAATGCTTCCTTCACAACCGATCCATCTTCGAATGGCTTCTTGTGTTTTGCCAATATATGATATATTTTAAATGACGTGATCGTAGCAGCTTTTGATTGTTTGGCTGATCTTGTGAACATGGTTTGTTCTTTTTTCAAACAAGATATCAAATCACGTACTTTTCGTTTTCTTAATTCACTCTGTGGCGGAAATGATTTTCATAGTTTTTATGAACCGTTTTATGATGCCTCTCTAAGTTATTGCGCTGAGGTATTGCAATTGACTCACGACAAATAAGACAAATACACTTATCCTGCACCATACAAAAGAAAAGTTCTTCCTCCCAATCGTTATTAAAATGATACTAAATAATAAAACAATAAACTTTGTATCGACGTAGTATTGCTTTGCCTTCAAGTTACAATTCAGAATGACTCCAAATCCTGCAGGCGCAACATTTATATCGGCGTGAACGAAAGTCTCGAATGTTCCCGTCTTACGCGCCGCCCGAAATTTCTAGAAAAACAGCAAGAATAAAAAACACGGCTTTTCTTTGACAAGTACTGCGCGTTCCTTTGATAAAGCCGCCTTTTGCCGCTAGCAGAGAGTTATTTTATTACCTAATATTTTTTTGCAGTTTAGTTAAGTAGCTACTTATTAAAAAAAAAACTTCTCGAGATCTACTCAAAAAGCACTCGCAATCGACTGGTGGATCGCGATCGACCGTTTGAGCACCCCTGGACTAGGGCAAAAGTCAATTAATATTATTGCACGCAATGAGGGCACTATTTATCGAGATGTGAATTGGGGCCATAGCTTGTTACGGTTTCGAATAATGAGAGGTGAGAACTATGTTCATAATTGTTTTAAACTTTCATGGTCACTAACATTATAGTAATATATGTTATTTACGGGATTGTTACCATGTACCTTGTTTTAAGCGAGTTTCCGATATTTCACTTATTTCGGCACTGTTGCAAGCGCCATGAATTAACGAATCACAAACATGCGATCACGAAATAACGGCGCTTGCAACAGTGCCGAAATATCGGAAACTCGCTAAGAACAAGGTACATGGTAAAAATCCCGTAAATAACTTATATTACTATTATGTTTATAAGTAGGTACTATCAGCCGTCCGCGACTTCGTTTGTACCTACGCGTTATCTTCTGTTTTTAACCGACTTCAAAAAAGGAGGAGGTTCTCAATTCGTCTGTATGTATAATATTTTTTTTTTTTTTTTTTATGTATGTTCACCGATATTTTCGTCAATTATAGACGGATTTCAAAAAAATTTTTTTTGATGGATAGAGTTTACTTCTGAGGTGGTCCCATTTTCACCAGTCCAGGATCTGATGATGGGATCCAGGAGAAATCGAGGGCAATCACCGAAAATTGTATGCTCGTATGGTGTTTTTGTTACGTAATCACATCTTACTCAGGTATATGCTTCAGGGTGTCAACATCTGATGGTGCTGTGCTGATGATGAAGCTACAGTACTCCTCAACGGTTAGGAGTTTGAAGGCAGTACTGCAATTGGTCGATGGAAACTATTTAGTAGTATGTAGGGCTAACATGTTGCTTGTGAGGTATGCTTGAATCAACATCTGATGCTGCTGTGCTGATGATGAAGCTACAGTACTCCTCAACGGTTAGGAGTTGGGAGCAGTACTGCAATTGGTTGATCGAATGTATGTAGGGCTAACGGGATACTTGTAAAGGCGCATCCAGATTCACGCCGAGAACACGCGAGCACCTTGAATGAGATTCATTGCTCGCCCGTCTTGTTCTCGTGGTCGCCTATTCTCGGATCGGTGGCGGTATTTTGGCCCGAGTCAGAGTGTTTCGGGTGAGAAAAGAGAAGCGTATCACATTCTCGTTCGGTCTCAACTCAGATCAACGCATGTACTCGTACTGACTACGCGTAGATCGTGTTCATGTGCATGTACCTACTCTGTGGTATTTTATTTTTATTTATTTTAATATTTATAAAATTATAATATGCTAACGCACACAATAATGAATAATGAAGCCTCTGCGCTATTGATCACGGCCAAACACGAAGTGAGACCATCGCTGCGTTTGGACGCTTTCTCGCTTCTCGCGTAAAGTCTCTCGTTACGTCTCGCTGTGAGTCTAGAGGGGTTTTTATATTCCATCCAGACTCACGGCGAGAAATCTCGCCGAGAAGTCTCGCCGGGCCTTCTCGCGAGAACAAGAAATTTATTAACACTCTCATTTTTCTCATTCGTGATCTGTTTCCTATGCAATATGGACGACATTGACGAAATTGAAACTGCAGCAGGCACTTGGATGAACTATATAATTGCTGAATCTATACTAATATAATAAAGCTGAAGAGTTTGTTTGTTTGTTTGTTTGAACGCGCTAATCTCCGAAACTACTGGTGCGATTTGAATAATTCTTTTTTTGTTGGATAGTCCATTTATCGAGGAAGGCTATAGGCTAAATAACATTACGCTATGACCAATAGGAGCAAAGACAGAGCGGTAAATGTGTAAAAAACGGGGAAAATTATTCATTTTTGAAGGCTTTCTTTGCGTGCGCTGCGAAAACGGTTCAAGATACACAAAAAATATGTATGAAAGAATTATTCCTCTATACATGATCTAAAAAAAAGTCCGCGACGGCATATGTCTATCTTTTAAGGTTTAGTCACAATGACCGTTTTTATGGTACCAAATTTGGTCGAAATAATTTGTTTTAGTTGTATCAACATAATAATATTAATCTTTATTCAAATATAAATATAAATATGTTGTTGGTTAAGAGTACTTCATTGTGAATAAAATTGTCTTAGTCTTTGAGTCCGTTGGTAAGGAAGTTCGTTCCTAGTACGTTCACGCATAGCATTGACTCGTTGTTCGCGTTGTTGCGGGGATTCATTACTCAGCCTTTCATTAATAACAGCGAAACGATGTTCGTGTTGTTCCAGAGTTTCATTACGCAGTCTTTCATGAATAACTGCGAGGCGATGTTCGCGCTGTACTGGAGTTTCATTACTCAGTCTTTCATGAATAACAGCGAGACGATGTTCGCGCTGTACTGGAGTTTCATTACTCAGTCTTTCATGAATAACAGCGAGACGATGTTCGCGCTGTACTGGAGTTTCATTACTCAGTCTTTCATGAATAACAGCGAGACGATGTTCACGCTGTATTGGAGTTTCATTACTTAATCGTTTTCTAATAAAATCTAAACGTTGTTGGTGTTGTTCTGTTGACTCTTGCGATAATTGAGAACGCATATAACTTCTCATCTGAGATAATCTCACTTGACGGGCCAGAGGCGATTCTTGGGAACGAGATATAACATTTCGCTTGCAATTTTTGGAAAGACGTTTGTAATTTTCTGCAATACTTTCCAGGTGACGATTTGCCCTCATTCGGGCTGCAGCCTTAGTGGGTCTACCCATGATAATAAAAAAATTTTTAATACCTAATAAGTATTATCAAACTCTTCAAAGTAAGTACGTATTAATAACAATTATAGCTTCCTAAAAAATATGAACGATTCGTCAAACGAACGTATTAATTAGTGACTATATATTAAATAAATTGAAACCCTAACCCTAAGTAAATGAACTAGCATCTATTTTTAGTTCAAAACGCATTAACACAACTAAAAATCGAGAAATAAATGGACTTTTTAAAAAAAAATCAAACCGACTTCAAAAAAAAAAACACAAACGACAAAAACAGACAATAGCAGTATTTACATAACTAAAAAGCGATAAATAACCTAATTTATTCACTTAATGCATATTATATATCTACAATTATTTAAATATTTACAACTTAATACCTAATACTTTAACAAAGTCTTCTTTAACTATTTAAATATTATTGTATATATATTTTTTATTGTGTTTCAGGTTAGGGACAATCATAGACACATATTAATGGATAGTAATTGGAATAGGTAGGTTTTATCAACACTAATCTTATTTTATATTTTCGAAAATATTTTCTTACTTATTAGGTTAAGTGTGGACTTAATACCTTACTAGGTAAGCATGTTGTTGTTTTTGCTCTCCACTTATTTTGATGATCTTCGCGATTGCGTCTTGAATATTTTTTTATATGATACAATCCTATTATACAATACCATACAAATTGCGCCTACGCACGCCCTCGCAAGAATATTGACAGATTAACGGTGGTACACATAGACTATTTTAAATAATATTTTATAGTTATCAGATGCAAACAATAAATAAAAAAATAGTATGTAAGTAGGTTTTAATTTTCTTCATAAGTAATATTATTATTTTATGGCAGGCGGACGATTAAAAAGTTTAAGGAGAGCTTTAAAGTCAACAAAGAAATAGTTAAAATACGCAACGCATTCCATAATAGTAATTTAAAGAATAAAATAATCATGAGAGATTGTGTTAAAAATACAAAATTTAAAAAGGAGTTAGAGAGTTTCAACGGAGACTTGCTTCTTAAGGATTTAAAAATACTTCACGATAACACGGAGAAGTGTATGCTAGATATTGAAGAAGATTTAAGCAAGTTAGTATTACATAATGACAGTGATTTCAAAGTGAATTCCAAACTTAAGATAGAAAAGATAACAAACGAGAATCTACGAAACAAAATGAAACATCTTCAGTCTCCTGTCAAAAAAATAAATAAACATAACAGTGAAGACAATTTATGTGAACGTTTCATAAGGATAGAATGTTCAAATAAAACACAAGATACATTTGATAACCAAGTAACTGCTAGCCCTTGTATAGATCTCGGTAAGATGGAAACTAATGAAAAGATGACTACGCAATACCAACTAAGTGAAGAGTTAAAAAATAACATTGAACATAGCTTTGACTCACAAGATCTACGAACATTGTTGGTGATGATGTCAATGTCAAAGACGGACACCAACGATGAATTAGTAAAATCTAAAGTCAACATAACCTCACCCAAAATTGATACTGGTCACCTACCCGAAGAAGTGATTCGTACTAACACATTACAAACAACTTTAAAGGACGATGATGTGGCAGATATTTTAAATATAACTCCATTTAAAATGGATATGGATAAAAGGGAAATGAAAGTAGCAAAAATATTTTTAGACAAGTGGAAATCTTATGTTGTTAAAAGAAAACAAAACATTTATGAACAGAGGCAAGCATGTCTGAATACATTTTTTGATAAGTTAGCCAAGAAAAAGATGGATTCGATACAATCTAATGATGCAGTAAATAAAGCCAAAATACTTGCTCGGGATTACAACACATATCAACAGAGGTAATAATATATACCATCCATTATACCTACCTATTACAACAAGTCCAATAACTAAGCTGCAAATTCCTTTGTTACCTAAGTGTTGAAGTTTGAACGTCTTTTATTTTTAGCCAGGGGGAGGGTTTTAGGGGTTCAGGGTTCCGTACCTCAAAAGGAAAAAACGGAACCCTTATAGGATCACTTAGTTGTCCGTCCGCCCGTCTGTCAAGACCATTTTTCTCAGGAACGCGTGGAGGTATCAAACTGAAATTCATATCTAATACTCATGTCTACTGTCCGCTGCGGGCGCTGTGAAAAAAATATTTTTTTTTGCTTTAGCCAAAGCAATCAAAAGATACAGCCGTTTATGCCGCCAATTTCTGCAAATTTTCGAAACTCGCACGGGAATCAAAACCTACAGAGTACTTCCCGTGAACTTAGAATCTTGAAATTGTGGTAGGTAGGGTAATAACGTCTTATAGTACAGATAAAGGGAAAATTGCGAAAACCATAAATTTTTAGTTACATCATATAATAAAAAATAATTTTGAAAGTTTTAATGCTACTATACTACCTCTTTTCTTATGAACGCGTAGAGGTATTGAATTGAGTTTGTACGGAACTCTCGCGGTGCGCGAGTCCGACTCGCACTTGGCCGGTTTTTTTTTACATATTTCATATTTTTCATTTACTTAATATGAGGGTTATTGCATGCACTTTCAGTAATCTCCCCCCCCCCCCTGGATAATTCTTTTTAACTAGTTCACAAAGTAAGTAGGTACTTATTAGTGAAATCCTACGTCCAAGACTAACAGAACGGCGCCGTCACTCAGAGTCGTCAATTAAAAATGCTCGATAAATAACGCATATTACAAGCTTTTGATTAACTTTCAATTATGTAGTAATGTATGGTCGGGTCATTTCCAAGCATTTGTCCTGACTGAACCGATGAATATGAAATGTAGAATTCACGTTTATTTGATTATGATATTTGCCCCTTAACTGGATGAAGAATTGTTTTAGATATCAGGTACAGAAACACATTATCGCTCTGCAAAAGGCCAAGTTAGAAGAGCAAAATAGGCTGATAGAGGAACTTAAATATAATAGGATAGTTGAAGCTTCTCGTCAATCCGTTGATGCCATGAGGGATGAAATCCGGAAGACATACTTTGATATAGATAGGCAGCTGAAACCGAAGATAAAATGTTTGACTAATGAACTTAAACTTCAGCAGATTGAAGGTAAAAAGAATGTGGCTTACGTAGTAAATAAAATAATTTGTGGAAAAGCAGCAGATCCAGAGATTGTTTAAGAGCAAATAGGAGCAGTTTGTTGTCTTCATTAGCTTTCTAAAATACCCTATCCACTTAGGATCTTCCGCAGAAATGTGTTCGTTCATGGGTGCATTTTTTATTCGTCGACGTTCCATTAAAACAAAAGCGGTAAAATTGGAAACGCGAAGAAAAGGAGCTTTAATCCAAACGATTCGCTTACTTGGTAGTAACCAGCGAAGATACTACCTACATTTTGTTTTTCTATCACTCCAATTCGATACAGTCCAGCTCCTAAGCAATATCACGAGCGAAAACAATAAAATACTTAAGCGATTTAATTTTTCAGAGCCATCTCTTGTTCTTCATTGTTTAAAAGTGCCTCGATATTTGCAAAGGATGGAAAAGAGAGCTCGCGAACGTGAAGAAAAACATGCTATCATAAGAGAAAGAAGAAGACAAATGGAAGAAGAACGAGTGAGGCTCAAGCAACAGGTAAAAATGTTAATGCATTGGTTTTCATTCTATGGATTTAAAGTAGGGCTCGTTTCTCTTTAAGGAGACTATTGCGCTCATAAATGATAATGTACATTTGTTCTGTTGATTTCTTAACGACTTCCTAAAAAGGAGTCTATAAGCAGTGTAAAGTTTTCAGGGTTTACATCAAAAGAAAGATTATAGTATATCGAAAGATCGCCTGCTCGAATTGGAGCGCCACTCTGGGAAAGCCTTCCGACATTTCCGCCTTATTTACAAAAAATCACATTAAAATAACATTAACTAGGTACTAATCTTTTGGTGATATTGTGATTGCCATCTGACGACCGGTTGATGCAACAGTAGCGCTTCTGCTTCCTGCTCCACAAATTCTGGGTTCGCACTCAGGTATTTTATTTGTGTAATTTGCACAAATATTTGTCAGTGAATCATTGAATTTGAAAACTTTATATATTTATTTAAAGTGTTTGGTAGTTGGGATTGAAGTAGTTGGGTTTTCGGGTTTTTTTATCATTAGCATTGCGCGTGACCCGGCGCACATGGTCAGTTTTCACATAGCAAAACAAAATGGCGGTGGATCTCTGGGAATGCCAACCGAGAATGGAAGAGATTTAAAACGTAAATATAAAAAAAAAACTCAACATAAATAATAAAAGTCAGTGTTTCTATGATTTTAGGCAGAGTTAGCCAAGGCTGAAATGGACAAAGAAGAAAAAATGAGACGTATAGATGAACTCCGGGAAAAAAGAAGAAAAGAGAAGATAGAAAACATAAGAAGGAAGCAATACGCCGCGAGGTTAAGGTCGCTCATTGTAATGGCGGATTTACACTATGAAAGAACTTTGAAGACGAAATATATCGTGCAACTAAGAATACTGTTGCAAATCAAGCGGGATAATCTAGAGAAAGCCAAAATACATTACGCATTTCAATTGAAAAAAAATGTGTTTCTACATTGGATGTGGTATACAGAAGATATGGACTACGAACGGAATTACATAGCAGAAGATTTCGACAGGAAAAAGAAACTCAGCAGAGCTTTGGCTCGGTTTAAGCTGGTAAGTAAAGGTGTGATTAAATTGGTTGTTACGGTTTTTGAAGTTATACTTCTTTAGCCGCGTTATGAAAAAAATATGAGAGTGACATTTTAAGATGCGCGCGCATCACTGTAACACAAAAGTAACATAATGAAGTTAGCCGCGGGCGCGTTATGAAAAAATGATGAGAGTGAAATTTTAAGATGCGCGCGCATCACTGTAACACAATAGTAACACCATGAAGTTGGCCGCGGGCGCGTTATGAATGTTAGTGTCTAATAATAACATCTGTTCGAAAAGTACTTTGAACGATCCACGGAGCTCCATAAGATGATCGCGTTGTCAAAAACAATGTTGGCACGCTCGTCGTCTCTGATCACTGTTTTCATATTTATAATATTTATCCACATGTTTCTAGTTTCTATATAGACACAACGTGTTTTAGTTACTTACAAGTGCTAATTACATATGGACTAATAACTTAAATTCAGTAGTGATTTTAATTGAATATTTTGAATATTTATTTAATTTTTCAAATTAAAACTGAACTTAATTGACTGTGTTAACTATCCTTTTCCAGTCCTTTTATTATTTTATTGTAATTATTAATTACTTGCATGCAATTAAAAAATATTTTTAATGATGCTAAAGAAGTATAATCTTCTCATAGACCGGGAGATGATGACACAAAATACTTGGTCATTTGTACCAGTATGGCGGTTCTTCAGGGGTCTAATTACGTAAACGCAAAAAGGAAAATGATGGTCATAGCGCTCGCACCGGCGGCCCAATCGCGTGGGCGTTAATCGAACGCGTCGGATAAATAACGAGTGTCGAACGATTTGTTCCACAAAAATGCTTATATTTTCAGATAGTCGAAAAAAAGAAGTAGGCGGTAGCGTAATGCCATACTTCTCGGGTGTGACTTACAGCCCGCCATACCGACGCGAATACATTAATTTAAATAAAACAATTCAACCATTTGTACCAGGCTAATTTTTGCACAGCTAATCATCGTCGAGTAGCCATTCACGAAAATCACCTTGCCATACTTTTCCGACAGTTCCCAATGGCCGCCATACCGCTGCAAAGGAGTATTTTTTTTTTTTTCGCCAAACGATTTGTACCAGTATTGCATTTGAATTTTTGGAAAGTATTTGGCAAAATGTGACCGTTATTATTTTTCCCATACTTCTAATAGGGGCCATACTTGAAATACTTATTTATTTGACACGTTTTAAAAATACGACTGCAAAATACGTAAAATCATTTTTTACATCATGACATCATTGTATTCTCGTCATTTGGATGCAATTGTACGTAAAAAAAATTATTACAGATTGTAAACATGGGGCGGATGACTGTCGGACTTGAGCTAAAAGGTGAAAAAGAAAAAAAAAATTTGACGATTTTTACCAGTATGGCATTTGGATTTTTGGAAATTATACGATACAATGTGACCATTATTATATTTGCCATACTTGTAGTAGAGGGAAAAAGTGGCGCCATACTGGTACAAATCGTTCGAATTACGAATAAAATCTTGGGACTTTGAAAAAATATTGTTCACATTCGCCACCTCCCACAGGTATGGCATTATCAGACTTCTATTTATGATCATACGGGGAACTGTTAAAAAAAATTTCAGGGTGGTACAAATCGTTTGGCGAAAAAAAAAATTTTACTCCTTTGCAGCGGTATGGCGGCCATTGGGAACTGTCGGAAAAGTATGGCAAGGTGATTTTCGTGAATGGCTACTCGACGATGATTAGCTGTGCAAAAATTAGCCTGGTACAAATGGTTGAATTGTTTTATTTAAATTAATGTATTCGCGTCGGTATGGCGGGCTGTAAGTCACACCCGAGAAGTATGGCATTACGCTACCGCCTACTTCTTTTTTTCGACTATCTGAAAATATAAGCATTTTTGTGGAACAAATCGTTCGACACTCGTTATTTATCCGACGCGTTCGATTAACGCCCACGCGATTGGGCCGCCGGTGCGAGCGCTATGACCATCATTTTCCTTTTTGCGTTTACGTAATTAGACCCCTGAAGAACCGCCATACTGGTACAAATGACCAAGTATTTTGTGTCATCATCTCCCGGTCTATCACGCGCGTACATAAGTTACACGCATCCATTTTTGTTTGGGTATAGGTATATGAAATGGGCATAGAATACTAACTTAGTAGTTTGCGGAAACATTTCAATCTTAATAGATTGAGAAAGAGGAATAGAGAGAGAAGGAAGATTATAAGCGAGAAATAAGCGGGCGCAACAGAGTACCTTAATAAACGAATTTTTAAACGCACAAAAATAAATCTTGATTTATTAAGCATTTTAGTTGTAGTTTCCTCGTTTCCTGTAATGAGGAAATAGCTTCTGCGAAAATTCGCGGATAGTCAGCAGTCAGCTGTGTCACTGTCCGCGAAATTATTTGTTATTTTTTGTCAGTTATTGGGGCCTCTGGGCCAAAACCCTTCCGGCCTTGCATTATATACGGCCCTGAGTCAGCTTTCTGTTACCGATGAGAGCATCAAAAGAAAATTTAAATTGGTTTTCAAGAAATTGGTTTCTAATCGGTTGCCTTCCGTTTATTAAAAGTTAATTATTTTTTATATTTTACAGAATGTTCATGGATATATATCAAAGAAGCAAGTAGCTGACGACTATTACGATTTATTTGTTACACAATTGGTATTCAGAAAATTCAGAGAAGCGATAGATAAAGTGAAGAAAGAGCAAATTTCAAAATTCCAGAAAGCTGTCAAATATCACAATAGGTACGTTGTTGAGATAGAATATGGTATCAGTGTTCTAATTTATATATTACAGCCTATTATAATGGATGACCGAAACTTCATCTGCGTTGAAAAATTGGTTCCCAATACAAACTTCCAACCCCCTATTCACCCCTTAAAAGGGCGATTTCTATAATAAAAACTATTCCATGTCATTTATTTTTGCCCGGACTTTATATACCAAATATCGTTGCAAATTTCACCTAAATCGGTTCAGTGGTTTAAGCGTGAAAAGATAACAAGCAGAGAGACAGACGGACACACTTTCGCATTTATAATATTAGTATGCATGAGACGAAACATAGAGACGGATACGGGTATTAGGACGATTACAATCTACCCTTTTCTTCATTTTTCATTGCTAGCAACTTGCTGTTCAAGATATTTACTTGTTGGAGGACTCTACCCGCTCTTAATGCCTTGAAAAGGGAACAAGAGGCCAGAAAAGCCAGATGGAGGGAGAAGGTACTGCAGGTAGTACCAGACTATTTACCACCGGACGATTGTTTAGATTAACATTAATGTAGTTTATTAATCTGCTCGATTTATAAATATAATACAATTTTTAACTAGAAAAAAAAATCGGTCGATGTGTGGTTTACCTACAATGAGAAGAAATGGTAATAAAGGTAAAATTCCGTGCATCACGATCGATCGCGACCGCGCGCGGCCTACGACTGTCGTCGGTCGCTCGCGACAATAGTCAGATTTAAGAAAATGTATGGCACCGCTTCCGAGGCCCGCGGCCGACGAATGTCGTGAGCCGCGCGCGGCCGTGTCTCAAAGTTAGTCTGTGTTGTTCGTCAGATCCTTAAATTAAACCAAAAAGGTTACCTACGGTTCCCTTTTTGTCAAAACCATGGTCGAAGTGCCAATTGACATTCTTGAAGAAGAAGAGGAGGATGACGATGTATGAATTTTTGTAATTCTTTGATCCATTTTCTTAATCATCCACAAAAGAAGAATTTTCTTGGCCGTCCGTGTGGATGCATTAACCGCTAAGCTACTGAGACCTTGATCGTGTCGAATGTCTTATATTATTTCTTAAGGTACTATTCCGGGCATCGTGATCACGAAAAATTTTGAGGCGATGTAAAGAACTAAAAGTTATACTTGCTAAAATAAACAAATAAAGGAGATTGCTCAGCTTCCATACATGTTTGGCCTAAAGACCAATAATCATGAAAAATTGTTTCCTAGATTCGATATTATATATAAATTACCGTAGAAACGAATATTATTGACGGACACCCCTGAGAACTTCTATAAACCATATACACTGAACATATTAAAATAATAAAAAACAAATAAGTTATATAGTAAACTAGGGAAATCAAGCCAAGTACCGAAATTATGAACTAGATTCAGGTATATAGAGCATGTAGATTAACAGATAGTTGCCTGTTTTTAAAGTTAATGCATAATAGTAACTTTTAAAATCAGGTGTCATTTCCGGTTATAATAAGGTACTGTGTGATGATTGTGAATGAGCCACAGATTAGAGAGAATTTTTAAACTCTCGTTAACCAAAGAAAGCTAAGAGATTTAGGTTCTATAGCCATATATTCAGTAGCTTCATTATTTTTGTTATGTTTTTAAGATAACCATATTTTAGATTTTTAGTGTATCACGCCTTATAATTTTATTTATTTATTAATTTATAGTCAGGGAACGCAGGCCCATAGATAAATACCTTAGTCTAACATATATACAGATTATAATGTGTTTATGGAGGTGTTTGGCGAAAAATGTATGGCAATAGACTTTATGATGTCGCCTACCATCTATAATAGTCTGAGCACATTTGCATCTAGTGAAAATGATAATATAGTTGTGGATATTAATACCACAGTGTAATAAAAAAAATGATTTATTTCATCGATGTTTACAAAATAGATTTGTTTTTATGTTATATAAACAACTTCGATCAGTCTTTGGCTGAATGTTACTACACCCATAGCCATTAAAAATGATTCGTATGTTTTCCAAACCGTTAAAATTAAAAGTCCTTTTTAAAGCTTAGATTAAAACAAAAAGGGTAGATACGGTACGCTCTTACTTGCATCAAGCAAATACTGATCCCACTTTACTACATTTGCAACACTCACACATCCACCTGTTTGTAAAGATACAATCGAACGACCGAAACAGCAATATAAGTTTCAACGGCAGCGCGAACGGGACGGCGAGATCCGCGTCACTGCGCTACCGACCAATCACGCGACCAGTACTCGACGTCACTACAGAGTAGCGTCAGAGAAAAAAATAAAAGTATTTTTTATTAAATATAAGTTTTTTATTAAAATTCAATAAAAAAAATCCACATTGAGCAATTTTCAATCTACTTTGAAAATCTGAGGGAATGAAACTGTTTACAAGTATACCTACTAAAAGTAGGTTTTTTACATGATAACGTCAACATTTTTTTAAGGTATCTTATACTGCTGGATGTGGTCATTTTTATTGTATTCAGTGTTTAAAAGAATCTAATCGAGATACAATTTTTACTAGAAACTTTACACTTATTATATTTCAATACCAATCATAAACTGATTTGATTTGACACACATTATTATATCACCTGATAAAAAATTAGTTAACAAGCGTACCTACTAAAAGTAGGGTTTTTATACGATACCGTCATCAATTTTTTAAGATACCTTGTACTGCTGGATTTGGAAATTTTCATCGTCTACAGTATTTAAAAGAATCTAATCCGAAACACTTATTATATTTCTCTTCTAAGCATGAATTGCTTGTTTTATAAATCTAATCTAAACTATACTTTAAATTATTCATTTAAATAATAAAAAAATATAAAGGTAAAATTAAATAACAAAAACAATAATCATCATCGATAAATAAAAATAAACATAAGTTATGCCTTGGGCTTTATAACAGAAGTAAGAATCTTACTAGGTACCTACCTACTGTGTGGCAATAGGGTTGATGACAAAACCATTTTTTCTTCGTCGGTCAGGTAGATTAATAAAAGTATTGGACAAGTATTTATTTCTTATTTACATAATCAAAACATTACAGAGATATGTTGATATGAAAATTTTGAACATATGATCTTGCTATTTATTACCTTATTTTATATTATTTATGCTGTTTTATTACAAAATGAAGCATGGTAATCTGATCAAGAAATCAAGACCCGGATAGAAATCGCTCGAGCCTCTTTTAATAAAATGAGGAAAGTTCTTTGCTGTCGTCAACTGAATATAAAGCTCCGAGTCAGGCTACTCATGTGCTATATCTGGCCTATTGTCATGTACGGTTGCGAAACGTGGACCCTGAAAGAAGACACTACAAGACGCCTACAGGCATTCGAGATGTGGTGTTACCGTCGCATGTTACGCATTAGTTGGACGCAGAGGGTCAAGAACGAAACCGTGCTTCAGCGCGTTCATATGTCCCGGAAAATGTTGCCTTCTATCAAAAAGCGCAAGATAGAATATTTTGGCCACGTGCTCAGGAACGATAGATACATGCTGCTGCAGTTGATAATGATAGGCAAAGTGGACGGAAAGAGACGTGCTGGGCGAAGAAAAAAGTCATGGCTCCGGAATATCCGGGAGTGGACCGGTATTGCCTCCGTCGAACAGTTGTTCCGGCTGGCTGCTGATAGAACTACATACAGGAAGCTAACGGCCTACCTTCAGGATTGAAGAGGCACTGGAAGAAGAAGAAGATTACTTACAAAAACAATTTTAAACCCTACAAAGAATGAAAATGCCATTTCTGTATGTACAGAGTATATTAAAGCTAAAATGTCTGAAAAAATAAATAAACCTCTTCGAAGAAACCAAAATGTAATGAGTTTAATAAATGCAGCATATTTTTTACCTACATAAATTAATATTCCAAAAAAGAATTACGAAATATTTTTTATGTTGACTCTACCCAATTTTTACTCTCGACTGACATTACAATGGCAAATATTCGCGTTTATGCTTTTTCTCCCTCATACAAACGTTTACAAGTGTTGTTGTCTTTTTCTTAATAACAAATACCGAATAAGATTCAAAACAAACAGCATTTTTATGAAAAAATATATTTTATAGTACTTACGAATGAAAAGTGATGCCGTCGGTTTTATTTTTAGTACTTGAGCAATTTGAGCACTTTTTAAAACAACACTTAGACATTGTTTTATCTTATAATCACAAAATTTTAGCAATATTTCTTTTTGACGTTCACATGTACGTCATTTGCATGTCAAGTTGTGACTAAAGCGATTGTGGCCTTGGGCCACAATTAATGCGGATCACTTTTGTGAGGCTAGTGCCGTATCTACCCTTTTTGTTTTAATCTAAGTTTTAAAGTAAATATATTATACAAAGGTGTCCGTCGAAATCTAATGACTGCAAATTAAATTATAAATTACGCCAAGAATTACCGTGTATGTCAATATTTTTTGTGCATTTGGGCCAATTTGAGCAATCTCCTTTCTGTGGTTTTATGAAAAAAAAACTAAGTTTGTTTCATAAAACCACAGAAATTTAGTTTTCAACTCTGGTTTTCAATTTGGTTGTTGTGTGTGTTTCGGTACTTTTATTTAATGAGTTTAAGTAATGAGAGTTGATAAGAAAAACTGAAAAAATAGAGTATTAAAAAAAAGAGAAAGGGAAGTGTAGGGAGATGCAGGAAGCTACATAAGATAATTATGAGATAGGATCGGAAATAATATAAGATCCGGTAGAAGAAAATTGAGTGCGAATAAAGAGTCATGCCTATATTATAACGCATGCATCAGGTTTTGGTGAGACAAGCAAGGCAAATGAGTGGATTGAGGGCTTCGGTTACTATACATATATGCCTTTTTTGTGTTTAGGGGGGCGGGTTCCTCGCCCCCCTTGCAGTGCCGTAAATAGCCTTTTCTACGCCCTGTGCGAGCTTCTATAACTGCGCCATTGTTTTTAGGGTTCCGTAGTCAAAAAACCGAAGTACATGGGGAAACATATTTTGTCTAATTTAATAGACGTTTTGATGATACTGGCATGTGCCAGTATCAGTGCCTACATAGGTAGGTACGTATGTGTTGCAATCGAGCACTAGGGGCGCAGCGGGAACTTATCAGGAGCAAACCAAAAAAATAATAGTTCTACCTGCGGCCCCCTCCAGAGTCTACGCCCTGTGCCTGGGCACCAGTGGCACCGCCCTATTAACGGCACTGCCCCCTTGGCGAGGCCCTTGTCTATCACTCAACATAAATAGTCTCAATTACTTTATAGGTAGGCAGATAATAATTAGTTTTATTCAAGATCGGTTATATGGCTATTCGTCTTAGAATATGAGTGAACTCTTTGTGAAATATTGAAATACTTCATGAACAAATAAGGATAACTACATATATCTAAGTAAATAATTAAGATTAGTCTATAGTTCTTTTTCAACATGTAAATAGATTCAAAAATAAAATATTACACATTTTTATGTCAAATATTTATTTCATTTTTCATGAATAAGTTAAATAAGCTTACTGTAAGGTTTTCTACTGCTATGCATGTAGGTAATAATACTAAATAAACAATACAAGCAGACAATTTAGTTCATTTGTGTATTCTTTATAAGACTAGATAAAGTTAGGTATAACAAAACATTATAATTAATAAAATATAAACATTTATAACTAAATAAAATAAACCATTATTCGCCATTTAATTAAATTAAGTTTAATTAAAGTTTGTTGTTCCGTTGCATTAATAATAAATTTAAGACAAGTCAATTAACGAAACGTTAAAATTAATTGGCGTCTGTCTGGCCTTAAAAATATATTTTAATACCATAGGTACCGAAATTACATCAGTTCTGTTCTTAAAATAAGTGATCGCAGTCTCGCAGATATGTGGAATTCAAAAATATCTATTCTAGTGCTTCGAATCTACACTTCATTAATGTCGGAATTCGTGGCGTGCCAAATATGTAATTAAAAAAAAAACAATATCGTTTATTCAGTCTAGGCTGTTACAAGCACTTGTGAATGTCGAAAAGCTACGCCATCGGTTCGCAAATCTACGGCAGGAGACCTTGTTGGATACCGAATTATGATGAATACCTACTACTATTAACTTTTTTCCTTTACCATCCATTCCTTATACTTAACACGTAACTGTTGCCTGTTTTGGAGGGTGTGAATGAACCCTATCAGCTATGGATTATGAAAAATTGAGGAGGCAGATTGGCTACCTACTAACAAAAATAATGAATTAATCCTGTTAAAGTTTCTCTATCACCCTGTAATGGATAAATGCCATTTTATTTAACTCCACCTGATGCAGAACTAGAAGGGATAATAAACTAAAATAATCTACAAGGAATAAGAAGTAAAAAGGTGACTCCGAGTGTGGCCGTTAGTTAGATTTAGTTATTTTGCTTACTCTAAAAGGACCTCGATTTCGCAGGTGGTTAGCGTATTCGGTTTGCGATCGTGAAAGTCAAGTAACATTCGCAATGGTCGGTCATTGGATGGGTGACCAAAAACTTATTATCTTGAGCGCGGCACCTTAAGCCGTTGGTCCCGGCTGCATCTGCAATGGGTAGCACCAATCAATCCACACTGGGTCACGGCCCAGTCTCCCTATTCCATCCATAGGGAAGGTGTGTATCCCAGCAGTGGGGACATTAATAGGCTGATGATGTACTCTTAAAGGAGACGACTACGTGCGACGATAGGATAGGCGAGGCAGTGGGAGTATAACTACTCTTTTACTCAAAAAGAAAGACATCCTCACTGGTAGACTCTTGGTAGAATCGATTTTATTCTAAGTACTTTTAAGTGATTATCGAAACCATCATATGGCAGAAATAACTATATTTAAAATTACAGAATAAGAGAGTGAGCAATTTCGTTTAGATATCAAATTAATGCACTAATTTATTGAAGCTATGCACTCATGTATACTCTAAGTACTATTACAAATCAAGTCAATAAAACAATAGAACTTGAACAAAATATCGTATCATAATGCAAAGAAAATTGATGCTATTTAATAAAAATAAGTAAATATAATTTTTAAAGAAAAAAGAACAATTCATTTAATACTTAACACATTTGAAATGTTGGATTGAAGACAACTAAAATTATAATTAAGCATATTGAATTTCGATTACTATCATGTCTTTAGTAGCACTCTTATGATTAAGACGTATAGATTGACGTATGAATCATCAATATCGGTCCACGCATTTGGTCTCTATGAGCCACAAAGGAACATATACACATTCATATATAGACTGTTAAACACAATACCCTCTCTGCGCGTCTCGCTGCTTGCGTGCGCAGTCGGGTCAAAATGATCTATTTCACTATAATGTAACATCATGTAATTGCATGATATACCAACATTATTAGAATTGGAG
The DNA here is from genome assembly GCA_902850365.2 of Chilo suppressalis. Classification (NCBI taxonomy): domain Eukaryota; kingdom Metazoa; phylum Arthropoda; class Insecta; order Lepidoptera; family Crambidae; genus Chilo; species Chilo suppressalis. The sequence continues at coordinate 13,408,549 of OU963900.1, forward strand.
TAAAAGCTTGTGTGTAGGGATCCCTAGATAGGGTAGAATGTTAGTGATATCATATATAAAAAGTGTGATTAAATTACTTTTAAGTAACAGTTTTTATAAAAGTGTAGGTTAGCTAGTTATAAAATTATAAACACACAGAAGCGCAGCTTCATAGAAACCAGCGAATGAGGCATATGCACACTTACATGATAATGTCAATAAGGTCATGCATCTGGCCAATAAGTACAATTAAATTAAGATTTTATAATGCACTGACTACTGACATATCTCGAGTATAGCTGAAATACCCGTGTGTCTATTCTGGATATCACTATGAAGCTGCTACTGTGTAGATAATAGTGTTTAGTATATTACATTGTGGTTATCTATTCAGTCACAGTACTCTTCAGAAACTTAAGTTACTGAATGAAGTCCCTTCATACATTGAGTACATTCACTAATCTCCTCCATTGGGGTTCTGCAAAGAAATAATATTGAATGTATAAGTGTATATACTTAGAATCAGCGATTTTGTTTAATTGAAGTGAAAATTCTTTAGGCACGCTTGACTTGGGGGTAGTGTTGCCAGGTCTGATTTGTTTTAGATCGGTACATGAGGTCAAAAAATCGGGATTTAGAGTTTCAGATCGAGACAGTAAACAAAAAACAAGGGGTTTTTAAGTCTGGGTTTAATTTATTGCGTTAAACTACTAGTGCAAGTATAGTATTACCAAAATGTTCCTACTTTGCTCCTTTAAGAGTAATTATGCTCCAATTTTCTAAAATGTTTTATCGTTTAATATGTCCAAATCGGTGCAACATTTCATTTAACTGTGATTGCACCCGAAACATCTTACTTATAAGTGGCAACACTGAATTGTAAAAATTTTCATCCGCAATTTTTTTCATAAGTCAGGTGCAACTGTAGTGCAAGACCTTAAAGTTATTTTTTTGTATCTGAAAAAGCCACTTCTACTCGTATCTTGAAATCTGCATAATGCATTAGGGTAATTATGTTTTAATTTTATTAATTATATAATCAGGTAAACGAATGCGTAATTATTTAATTGGATTGCTGAGTTGGTCATAATCTAACCTCTCATTTTTTGCGTGCTCATATTTTCTTTGGTAAGGTAGGGTAACTTTGCGCCTGGAGCAAACTAAACCCAAACATAAGCCGTTCAAAAGTAAATTTTTTTTTTTCATTGTAAGTGCTTATTAATACTTTTTAGCAAGGAAATTAGAAAAATAACTAAAGAAGGGGAATATATGTCTCTTTAATGAGGAAGTCGCTAAAATCCTGGACGTGGACTAAACCCGTTGATGAAATTCAATTCGATTGGCAGGATATATTGGCATGTATTGATATCCCTTAAAAATTAGTACTCGCTGTGAAATATATTCCGTTCCTGAACTGACCGCTTGAGGGGTTATTTTTTAACTATAATTTTGAAAAGTTTTAATTTTTGAGAAGTTTATCTCATTAGTTTATTGTCGACTGATTTTTGTCCAGCATTTGTAACCAAGTTTCTTGTTACGATAGCAGTGCCTATTATAATTTAAGAATATAAAAAAAACCAATGAAACAAAGTGATTTTGTAACTAAATTTAAGAATATAACATTGTTTCTTTCAAAAACACAGTTTATTTTAAATTTTACCCATTTTTCGACCATTGATACTATCAAAAAAGGTAAAGCGTATTATAACTGGAGCATAGATTGAATAAGGAAAGTATAACTTACAGACACAGTAACTTACAGTGACAGTATTCATTTGACATTGTGGGTTACCTACAATGCGAAGAGATGGCGCTCCCTTGCAGCTTAAGGCTAGGAAAATTTCGACGCGGCTAATAGGACCGTGGTAGCATAATGGTCAGTGCATTCGCCCGGATTGCGAAGGGTGCGGGTTCGAGTCCCGTTCTCTGCCTGGTCCGCGTGGATTTTTTTCTAGTAAACTTTTCTTTTGATTTAAACATCTAGCAGTTAAATGCTTAAAAATAAATAAAAACATAAGTATAACTTTGCTCAAAAAGCTTCTACAATAGAGATTATTTGTGGAATATACCTAGGTTTTATTATATATTATGTTTCATAGTTTTATCCTTCATAGTTTTATATATATTATGATAAACTTTATTACGTTGATTTATCTTTAAAAATATGTTAGATAACATATTATTTTTTTAAATTAATACATCTGAATATATTTCATAATTAATAGTGTAAACAATATTCATAATTCCCTTTTTTGGAGCAAAGTATGTTACCATTTAACAGGTATGTTACTTACCTCAATTTATTTTTTTGATTAATCGGGACATTTATCGTCCCGATCAGATACATATCGGGACGCGCCCCCAGGCCCCTGAAAATCGGGACGTCCTGCGCAAATCGAGACACCTGGCAACACTACTTGGGGGTGAACTGGTGAATGTGTTACGATTAGTGTCATTGGTGACTCATCGGTAAACAATGAACAATACCCATCACAAAATATGAGCACATGAATCTAGTGCTTGGTGGGTGATATTCCTTTTATTTAATAGACGGGATAGACATTAGCTTATGTCACATTAACACGTCTTGTCTTAGCTTAAATACAAGAAGGATAGGAAAGAATTGGAGTTATATAATTAGCTCACAAGTTGGTGTTTCTGTTTTGAAATTTAATTCCAATTTTTTGTTAGTAAAGGACATTGTTCAGCGTCCATACATAGTTAGCCTAAGAACCAACAATCATGAAATATTATTTTCTAGGTTCAAAATCGTAAGTAAATGACTGTTAAAACAAAGATTATTGACGGACACTTCTGAGAACTTAAATTATTAGGAAAACTAAAATTTTTTTGAGGTTATGTTTAATATTCAATGAAACATAGGTCAACCTATGAATTTAGTATAAACTCAGTATGAAGTGAATTAATATTACAACTAATTCATTTTATTCGGTGCGATTTTATAGAATAACTATTAGGAAAAACTTGGTTAGGTAGGAATCATGAATAAAATAAAAACTGTAGTTTTGCTTCTTATTATTTATTGGCTATTTTTCACATAATTGTATCATATTGTTTATTGTATTTATTTGTATATCACATATAGGTATATTGTGTAAATATGCAGCGTGAATGTGTATCAGGTGTTCTTGAATAATTTGGCAGTATGATCCTCTCAGGATGTTGTGGCACAAGTTCACTAGCACTTGGTAATGAGGGCTCTGCTCTTTGGTAACATCGATGGCATATTAGATAGCCGAAATAGTTAAATTAAAGGAAAAATAATCGCAAATAAACACACACAACAGGTAATCCGAAACGAGAAAGCACTTTCCGGTTTATTATTACTACTCTTTGGAATGCACGAATGCCACAGATTACTACGAATGCAAACTGCATGCACCACAACCACAGAGTAACGAGTTTTAGGCCGGCCCTTCACTTGACAACAGTTTGTCCTTGTCATGCTTAATAAGGAATGAAAAGGACAGACTGATGTCATGTTTTAAAATAGCAAATACAAATAGCCAAGTGAAGTGCCGGCATTAGGAAGAAAGAGTGTTTTGTTTGCAGCGCTGCCATAGATTAAACACATAAAATGGTATTTATTGTCTCAGATTATTTTTTAACTTTTTAATTTAGCTTACTTAACTGGAAGTGTCCGTCACAATCTAAATACTGATAATTATCGCAATCAATATACTAAGAATTATCATAAATGCCAAATTGGTGTTGGTTCTTAGGCCAATTTTAACATTGTCCTTTCATTAACATAGCCAACTAAAACGCTTTTGTACTATATAATATAGTAATTCATGTTATTTACGGAATTGTTACCATAAATAAACAGAGTAACTCTATGTTTCACTGTTGATGAATTATTAACAGTGCCAAAATATCGGAAACTCGCTAAAAACAATGTACAAGGTAACAATCCCGTAAATAACAAATTACTATAATGTTAGAGACAATATAATGTTAATGATAGAGCTTACCACTGTACTTAGGTATGTAAACTAGTAGTTGGTGAAGCAGTACTATGGATATAACAAACAGATATCCCACTCCATAAATGCATGCTACAAAACATATTGCTAACCTGCAAAGATATAAACAATGCAAATTTGTTTTAAAAAAGTCACTATCAAAATATTTTACATGTTTACTGGAATTCAATCTGCTTTATTCCAAAACATGGATAATGGATGGTTAGTCTAGGTTTAAACCTTATGTTGCCTCTGTATTCTTTTTAGCAAACAAAAGTCACAGCTTCAGTATTAGTCCAGGTTTAACTTTAGTCAAGTTTTGTAATAAGGCAGAATGTGTTGGTAACAGAGACTAGTCAGTTTTCTGTACACAAGTAATGTGGTGTTAGAAAAGTTACATAAAATATTGCTGGAGAAATAACAATTGGTTTCTAAGGTTTTCACGCACATCACTCATTTATTGACGTTTCGCATCCATTCCTTGTGGATTGAGGATGCGAAACATCAATAAATAAATAAATTCAGTGCATATAACCTGTAAAAACTGCTTTATTTATAAACAATTGGATTAACTTACTCAAATTCATAATAAACATCTTCACAGTCTTGTGGCAACAGTATTGTTCCATAAAATACAAACGGCTGACAAACTGTTGTAAGTCCGAGATTGACACCAACTAAAAGAGTTCCAAAAGCAAATACTTGTCCAGCTAAGAAGTGAATGTAGTTAGGTCTAAGTACACAACAATCCCACCTGGAATTAATAAAATAATATAAGATGAGAGTTAAATTTACAATTACAGTAATAGACAGGCATCAATTTTGACAGCTCTGAAATTGTATCGCATCATCAAAGTTTCTATGAAACCAAAGCAGCGCCCCTATCTAACTAACTATTTTATGTAAGAACAAACTGGCTCCTTCCATACAAAATTTTAAAATGATGAAATGACTACAGAGCTGTCAAAATTCATATTTTGGCCTCTGAAGATCTCTTACCATATAGAGTGAAAGAATTTCTCATTCACTTCAATTTGACAAATCTGGCAGTAGTGAGAATCTGCTGTTAAAACTGGACTGTAACATTGAAAACAACAAAAAAACATACTTTAATAATTATAAATATCAATAAATTGTGAAATAAAATTATTGAACAAATAAGTTTGACAGCTGAGTAATTTATACCTGTATACTTTTCCTTTGGATGAACCAGTTGCTAACTCATAATCAGCAATAGCTTTCATTTTATAAAAGAAATAACATGTACATGCTAAAAGTAGCAGAAATATGAAGTTTTCAAGTTGAGTTATTTCAAGTAATCGAAGTACTCCCAGTTCAAAGACGAGAAACATGCATATGCCTGATGATAAAGTCCATGAGAAGAAAAATGGTGACCTACAAAAAAATAATAATTAAGAAGTGGTACTCAACAATTAAGAATAAACATTTTATGTAAGTAGAGTCAAACAGTGAACCACTTTTACATTCACCTGAGCTCAGCTTTCCAATAGTTGTGGTTGAGTAGCGAGCTAAGATTTTTGTCACGGTAAGTATTAATTATTAGGAACACACACACAAAATCTTTTTATTCGGAAACGAATAGAACTCGAGAAAAAAAATATTGTAAATTAATATTTTTGTAGGTTAAAGTCAATTTTGACAGTCATTTTGATCAGTGCTGCCATTTTTTCATGCAGAAATAACATGTTTCTCGTTGTCTATGGTAAAAAATATGTTGATTATGTTGGTACTATTGTCAAAATGACATAATTATGTCCCGCTGTTTTGTGTTTATTTTGAGAAATGTCAGTCAGTCTGTGTTTGTCGGTAAAAAGTATATTTGCTATTATTTACTTGGTAAATAAGAAATAGCATGGGTTCCACACTTAGAAAAAAAGGGTAAATGTGGCTTTACAACAATCTTTAATTCAGAACCGACTTGGTCAACCCCCACATGCCGTGGTCTTGGTCTGCCCTACCCCCAGAGTGTTTTTAGAGCCCGGAGGCGCGTAGGGAGAGCTGCCCCCGCCTGCTGTGACAAAGCCGCAAGCATCGTGCGACCCGTAGCGCCTGAGGCTGGTCGCCGCCGGAGGTGGCGACCAACAAGCCGAAGGTGTGAAGGAGAGTGATGCTTGTGACTTTGTCACGCAAATGCGGCGGGGCTGCTATTCCCGCAACGCTGGAGATAAGGCAGAACTACTGGTTCTTACTTCCCTAGTCCTTGCATCCTCAAAAAATTACGAATTTTTAGGTTAGGTTAATTAAAAAAAAACATGCATTTCCGACTAAAATCTTTAGTAGGGGGGAGTCAGGGAGACCCCCTCCTCCCCCTCACATCAAAACTACCCCGAAATTCCACCACAACTAATGGAATTTAGTCCTTCACCTGCATTCAAAATTTTAGCAGCAAGCATAGGAAGACCTAGTGTTATGTTACCCAAAAGCTAATGGTAAAACTTCTTGTCATGAATTAATTAGTTGGTTCATTTACCTGTTTTTTTGACGTGGTCGTGAGACTACGTATAAAGTGCCCATTCCTATTACCACCATAATTATTATAGTGATTATGTGAGACAATGTAGCTATTAAAAGTAAAATGGGCAAGATTATAAATGGTAAAACTGCATCCAAATCCATTTTTTTGTTACTTGATTTGTTTGAACTATAAAGTAGAATATCCTGAATAGTAAAAGTTGTTGTTACCATTTTTTTTAACTTTGAACGATTACTTATAATGAAACAGTACACTCAATAAAATTAAATTTTTCAATGTTTACCAATTCCAATTTCCAAATACTGTCGCGCTGTCAGTGTCACTGTGTGTCGCTGGTTGTCACTTTTTTTTTTAGTTCTCCCGTATTAGCGAAGGCAAAGGGAACAATACCCATACAGCCCAGTCTTTAATTAAATTAATCTTCTTTTTGTTTTTACATTAGAATGTCTCTCCATACATTTCGTGCCAAACACTCCAATGTTTCTTGGAGTGTTTGGCACGAAATGTATCGAGTTGGCTTTTTCGATAAGCTTCTGTGAGGTAGTCAACACTACAATAAAATTCTCACGTCCACTTGACCGGAATAGCGTATATTTTAACGATTCCACTAATTCTTCAGTTACGCAGATGGTTGTTACACAAAACCACACCAATTTTATTTCACAATATCCACTATGAACGAATTTACGAATAATTAAAATAAGACGCCAACCGCACTCGATGAAATCCCGCCAAAAACCCCTGTCACTCTGCTACTGCCGGTGTTGCCACTGCCTCGCTAAAATTCCATTACACACACTTACCATACTGATTACTTAGGCATACATTGATGTCAATTCTGGCATGATTCTCTAAATCTAAACTTAAATTTGACAACAGTGCATCCCTGTCATTCTCTATACAGAATGAAAAGGAGAAACTGATATTAAATTTAGTTTTAAGTGACAAAAACGCGATATGTTTTATGTCTACACCGTGAATTTTGAGTAACCCGAGAAACTTAAATCGTGGGATCAGTTATAAACAGTAAACATAGTACAGCCTCATACAAAAATATAGATTTATATCGTTTACAAAATATCCTATAACGGCGGCGCAAATAACACTACAGTAAAATAACGACACGTAAATATGTTTCTGCTTCTTGCATTTCACTTGGCTATTCTTAAGGAATGAAAAAGGCAGACTGTTGTCAAGTTTACAAGTGCATATACGAATAGCCAAGTGAAGTGCCTGCATCACACCACTTCTGTCTTGTTAAATTCATCTTTCTGGGCAGCATATTTTTTGCTCTCCTTTATAAATTTTCTGCTTTTAACATTCGTCACACGTCTGCTTAAGTAGGTAGGTACAAAAAATACCTACTCACCGTTTTATGATATGTCTTGAGCCACTTAATCATTGCAATTTACAAATACAAATCTACCGACTGAAACACGTTTAGCTTATACCTATTTTCAGAACGTGTGTGGTAAACCCTGGTTGGGAAACTCAATAATCTACTGAGCAGCGCAATCGGTCAGAGATAGAAAAGTAAAAACAGTAAATAAACACAACAAACAAACAATGCATGCAAAGCGCGAAGATGGGATAGTTAATGTATTTGTATAGCGAACGAGCATGTTCAACGTTCGCAAACGAAGAGTCAAGTGAAGTTTCACTTAAAAGAGTCTGTCTCTCTCGCCTTTTTGAAATTCTCAATATACTGTTTCGCTCTGACGTTGCTATCAAGTGTCAAAATAATAGAACCATAGACATTTTGATACTATGTCTATGAATAGAACCAACTTTTTGAAGTTATACTTCTTTAGGCGCGTTATGAAAAAATGATGAGAGTGAAATTTTTAGATGCGCGCGCATCACTGTAACCCAAAAGTAACAGCATGAAGTTGGCCGCGGGCGCGTTATGAAAAAATCATGTGAGTGAAATTTCGAGATGCGCGCGCATCACTGTAACACAATAGTGGTGTCGATTCTAGCGTGATTCTCTAAACTTAAAACTAAATTTAACATCAGTCTCTCCTTCTCATTCTGTATAGATAATGACAAGGAAACACTGTTGTCAAATTTATATATATACTCTTTATTGCACACAAAAAATTGTAAGATACAAAACATAAATATGTGAGCAAAGGAGGGCTTATCTCTAAGAGAGATCTCTTCCAGCCAACCAAGGTTTAGTGAGAGAAAAAAGTAAGCGGGTGTAGAGATGTGCACTAAGTACTTACTTGCAGATTATATAACTATCTAAGACTACATACATAAATATATATTCATATGCATATACACAAATACTTACAATAAATACATACATACACACATACATACATATATATACATATACATACATACACTATAAAATAATAAATACACATTACATGAAATTATGTTAAGATAAAACAAAGAGTGGAATAAATAGACAACTAAGAGTGGGAATTTATTTCCAGAAAGTGCTCTTTGACCTTTGCTTTAAAAGAGACAATAGAAGGACAGTCTTGAATATTAGAGGGAAGTCTGTTCCAGAGTAAAGCAGCACGAACAGAAAAGGAATGGAAAAAGAAGTTGGTATTACTTTTTGGTAGTTCCAGTGTCTTCGTGTTGCAAGACCTTTTAGGACGAGTAGGAGGAGGAAGCGTTTTGAAACGGGAAACAAGGTAATGAGGAGAACTAGGATCATTGAGGATTTTAAACAAGAATGATAGGATATGCATATCACGTCGAAGACGAATGGGAAGCCATTTCAATTGAGAGCGAAAAGCAGAAACTCGTTCATATTTACGCAATCCGAATATGAAACGAATTGCAAGATTTTGGAGACGCTCTAGCTTATTCAATTGATCTTCAGTTACATCCAAGTAGCAAATATCGGCGTAGTCGAGAATGGGGAGAAGGAGTGATTGCGCCAGCATAATTTTGGTTTTGAAGGGAAGAAAAAATTGAAGCCGCTTGAGGGAGTGAAATGAGTAATGAATACGTTTACTGACTTCACTAATATGTGGGGACCATGACATTGTGCTATCCATAATTAAGCCCAGGTTTTTCACTTTATCGGTGTAAGGTATAGGCACGTCGTTATATTTAATGGGAGGTATCAAGTTCCAGTCTAATTTGTATCTAATCCTGCTACTACCGACAATCATGGCTTGACATTTATTCGGGTTAACTAAGAGACCAAACGAAGCAGTCCAGTTTTGAATGGATGTTAGATTCCTATTTAAAAAAGTAATGGCATCAGTGATTTCAGCTAAGGCAAAATCTTTATAAATTTGCAGGTCATCAGCGTAAAGGTGAAAAGGGCAAGAGAGGACACGAGAAATATTGTTAATAAATAACGAAAATAATAAAGGTGAGAGAACACCTCCTTGAGGCACACCAGCTGATACATTCGACCAATCAGAGAATTCGTCATTTAGTTGGACACGCTGGAATCGATTGAAAAGATATGAACGGAACCATCCAATCACAGAGGACGCGCCAAAGTAACTTAAAGTAGAGAGTAAGAGGTCGAAGTCGACACAGTCAAATGCGCTGCTCAGATCTAATAATACGATAGCTGTTAGTTTGGTGTTGTCCATAGCAGAGCGAATGTCCTCAGTTATGTTGAGCAGTGCACCAACTGTGCCGTGAGATGGGCGAAAACCGGATTGGTAAGGACATAATAAGGAATTAGATACGAGAAAGGAATACAACTGTTTGTGGACTACAGATTCTAAAACCTTAGAGAGTAAGGGAAGAATAGAAATAGGCCGAAACTGGGAGAGTGAAGATGGATTGGGAGTTTTTGGAATGGGAATGACATGAGCTTTCTTCCATGATGACGGAAAGACATTGTTTTCCAACGAAAAATTAATTATGTGTGTGATTATGGGAACAATGTACTCCAGCACTGGAAGAAGCATGTCTAGACTAAGACCATCACCACCAATGGCTTTGGTGGAGATAGATTTAATACTTTTTGCCACGTCCTCCTCTGAAACTGAGTTGAAAGAAAACGAGGGATGATTATTACTTTGAGGTTGATTAAGACTAGACAATAGGGAGAGGGTATTAGACTTAGAAAGATTATCTAGAGTCAAAGGTGGTGAAGAAAAGTGTTTATTCAGGGAATTGAGATCTATGATATTCTGACTTGTATCCGTTGGCTTGCCTACTCCCAATGATCTTAAGAAACTCCAGATCTGCCTCTGGTCCGAACCCTCAATTTGATCATGAATATACTTGCGCTTAGCATCCCTGCACATCCTATTGCAAAGATTGCGCAACTTCTTGTAAGCTTGCAAGTTCTCAATGGACGGTGAAAGTTTTTGACGGCTTTTAGCCTTGTCACGCTTTGCCATAACTCTACGAATGGCTGGAGTCAACCAAGGGGCGGGAATGTGTTTAAGGCGAACTGGTCGCACTGGAGCATGAATGTCGTACATTTTCGTCAGAGTACTAGTAAAATATTCCACCATCGCATCTATATTGTGAGCAAGTAGAACCGGAGACCAATCTATATCTCTCATATCAACCCTCAAGCGTTCAAGATCCATTTGCTTAAAATTGCGCAGAAAACGAACTCTAGGTTTGGCTTTGGGAACACGTACTTTGTGAGATAGAAAGATGAGGTCATGATAAGAAAAGGGTGCTGTCATTTGTCCATGAGCACCAACCAAGTCAGGGTTAGAAACAATAACAAGATCAAGAAGAGATGGTTTGGAGTTTGGGAAATAATGAGTTGGAGACGACTTTTGAAGAATATGGAGATTGAGAGAAGATGTCAGACTATTAAGCTTACCAGCTCTAGTATCATTTTTTAAAAGACAAGTGTTAAGATCACCCATCAAGATGATCTGGTCGTAAACAGGCACTACATCCTCAAGCGCACTCTCAAGAGAGTTAAAATAATCCACCTGATCGTTTGGACTATAAAGGGCCCCTAGGAGAATCTTTGTATGGCGTGTAATAATCTCAACAAATAAATATTCAATGGCGCCAGTGTAATGTGATGGAGAATGCATGATTACTCTGGCAAGAATATGACTACGCAGATAGATACCTACACCACCGCCCCCTAGACCAGTGCGATCATTGCGAAAAAGCTTATAGCCCGGGATAGAGAAACATGTGCTAGAAAGGGAAGGCTTTAACCAAGTTTCCGAAATAAGTATACAGTCAACTACGCCATTGTCAAAGGAAGTAAGAAGATCATTATAATGGGATGGAATACTTTGGGCGTTGATATGCACAAGGGAAAGAAAATTGGGATTTTTACCAAAAGTTTCTAACAATTTGTAATTCAAAGGTTTTGAATCAAAAAGCAAAGAATCATTACTATCTGCACTTTCATATTCGTCAGACGAAGAAGAAAAATATTCATCATTCACTAACATATATAAAGATAATATATATAATATAATAACAAAAAAATAAATAAAATAAAATAACAGTAATAAAAAAAAACAATTAATTTAAAAAACCTCCGTAAGCCCAAGTTGACTTGAAGAAGAATCTCCGATAACCGGACACATTTCAAGGCAAAACAGCTACAGAAAACAAAACACATTGGACAATAGGTTTATGCCGATTACAAATTTTGAAATTTAATTTTAACCAAAATTAGTTAACGTGATAACAAACACTGTCATGAGAAAAAAAAAGTTCTTTGGCTGTATGAATATCATTACCTTGTCTTTAAAAAAGAAGTAAGTAAAAAAAAAAACAATGACATTTGCTCTACTGCAGTTTAGTTGACATTGACGTGACAGATTACCGACAGTATTTTGATTCTACTTGTAATCAAAAAGTATATTCTGTTCAATAAAAATAGATAAATTACGGTAGAATAACAATTAATGTTCATTTGCGACCAAAATAGCTCGCACGAAGTGAAGTTAGTAATTTTACTACAATTATCGACATACCGCACAGTTCAATGTTATAGTCCGACAAAGAAATAGAGGACAGGCAAACCGAAATGTTACTTGACACTTTCTTGAACCACTTCCTCCGATTGATTTGGATGCCTGAGTATCAATTGTTGGAGATCATTGCTAGAGAAGATTTTCTTACGCACACCGTCCGCCAACAGAACAGAAATAACGCCTTCAGTTGACCAGCATTTCTTCCTACCAAAGTGTTTGCGAGCTGCTACAAAAAGTTCTTGTCTCATCTTAGTAAGGAACTCGGATACTGATATATTAGAATCCTTCAGCTTGGTTTTACTGTTCCACACCATCATGCGTTGTTTCATTGAAATAAAGCGAACCAGGACTGGACGATTTGAACCCTTTTTCTTTGTGCCAAGCCGATGACAAGAGCCAATAGCTTCAGAACTCATACTGGCTAATTGTAATTTGGTGGTTAATATGGAAACAGTTTTGTTTACTATATCTTCATCCTCATCCTCCCTGATCCCATGAAACAAGAGAACCTTCCTGCGGGTATATGCATCCAGGCGATCCAAACCCAATGTCAGCAGTTCAATCTGTGACTTTAGTATGGAGAGTGTCTTCCAGACAAATGTCTTGAACGATGCAAAGTCAGCAGCTAAGGATTTTACCGTATTTTTTTATATTTTTCGAACTCGGTCATCCGGCTGTCAAACATTGTAGTGAGATCGTTTATACTGTGAAGAAGCTGTTCTGCTGTGGTGCCCATGGTTACACTGGAGATAATGTTTGTGAGGGAGTAAGAGATATCAACTTAGCCACTGGAGATATTACTTTCTAACCATAAAGACTATAAATATTTTTAAATTTAAATAAAACTATGAGCAACTTTTATAAGTGTTATTCCTTTCACGCCTACCCGCGAAAAAAAACTTCTGGCATGATTCTCTAATTTAAGTTTAGCTTTAGAGAATCATGCCAGAATCGACATCAGTAACACCATGAAGTTGGCCGCGGGCGCGTTATGAATGTTAGTGTCTATACATATATGTGTATATTGACATCTGTTCGAAAGGTACTTTGAACGATCCACGGAGCTCCATAAGATGATCGCGTTGTCAAAAACAATGTTGGCACGCTCGTCGTCTCTGATCACTGTTTTCATATTTATTATATTTATCCACATGTTTCTAGTTTCTATAAAGACACAACGTGTTTTAGTTACTTACAAGTGCTAATTACATATGGACTAATAACTTAAATTCAGTAGTGATTTTAATTGAATATTTTGAATATTTATTTAATTTTTCAAATTAAAACTGAACTTAATTGACTGTGTTAACTATCCTTTTCCAGTCCTTTTATTATTTTATTGTAATTATTAATTATTTGCATGCAATTAAAAAATATTTTTAATGATGCTAAAGAAGTATAACTTCTCACGCGCGTACATAAGTTACACGCATCCATTTTTTTATAAAAGTGACATTCAAAAGGTGCGATTCTTTCCACGCAGAAATGTTTTTATAGGTTTTTGAAAATTACAGCGTTTGAGAGCGGTTGTAATAGTACACCATTACACACATATGCCTATTACACACGAGAGACCTTGATTCCACACAAAATGTGTAATTACACACAAAACGGCAACGCTGTTCACTGCCATTTTTTTTATATGGCTTCGCACCTAGAAGCTTAAAGCTTCTTGCTTCGCACGCATCACTGCCATGTCGACCACAGATTAATTTACAAAGCTGTTTTTAATTCTCGCATTGGTTTGGAAAACAAAAAAAAATAACTCCATACATCCTCATTGTCTTTCTCCTTTCTTTCACCAAGATCCCAAGCTAGCCAGAGCTTACTTATTTTCTGTTGGACAAAATATGGATAATCAAGTATTATTAATGTGTACAATGAACGTATACATACAAGCTAACTTGCGCTGAAAATTTTTACTCATTTACTTACAGTCTGGGGACTAGTTCTTATGTATGTTGTAGAGAATATTGTAAACAATTTGAAATGTTAAAGCAGCCATTCTTGAGTTATAAGTGTTCCAACTAACACGACTTTGTTTTATATGTAGATTATCCGAGTAAACTAGTGAACTTTTTTGTATTATTTTTATTTCGCTTGTAAAGTCCAAAATTTAATTAAGCTAGATATTTAAAGTTGCCACATTTAACGTCTGTTATAAAGGTGGTACGCAGTTCACCGGGTCAGCTAATTATAATATAAATGCAATGTACTTATTCACCACATAACTAAGCATTTGTATTTATCTAAATTTTAAATGTATAATAAATAAATCAAAACGATCGCCGCATTTAGGATCGCTGAGCTTATATAGACATTTATATTTTTTATTTAATTCAATCCTTTTGATCAGCTACTGTTTGCCATATTGGTTAAATTACCAAAAAAAAATATATATTTAGATGCGACTCGCATATTAGCATTTACTTTATTTTTTCGATAATAATTGACTTTCACTACACTATTGTAATGACTCAAAACGGCCATCATCATAACGTCATTGCAAAATATAGCCACAGTTTTTCGGTGTCAGGGCATATCTAATGATTTAAATCTTTGTTTATCTGTAGGTAAATGGGAGCCCCCATTAAAACACTTCATGACATTCTGTGTGTCACAGTACAGGGAATGAAATAAGAAATTTTAACACGTATTATATCAATAAAGCCATAGATAAATGATTGGTCTCGAAGCGAATAAAGCATTATTATTGCTATATAATTAGTATGACTTTGGGTTAGCAAAATTGGGGTTCAAAACGAAGCGCTATTTAAGTATTTACTTATACTAGGTATGAAATTTTGAAGTATTTTGAACCAACCATTTGCCTTTAAAAAGGTTAAACTTTTGTTAAATGGTTGTTACTGTGTGATAAGCGACGGATAGGCGGATATGAAAGAGCCAGCAATGGGGTTCTTTTTGGACCATTCAGCCGCGGAAGCCTCAAAAGGGAGAGAGAAATCAGAATCAGTAGCGTAGCATGGACTAATATACTATATACGGGGACGAAGTCGCATCAGCGAGACCCCGTTTCTTCAGTTCTCAAGATCTACCCAATAAATATAATATCATCAAACATGGTTAGACAGTCCCGCTAGCTAGAGGTACACTCGCTAATTAACGGTCCTCAATAAGGACTTAGGTCAAACTATGAGCAAACGTGACTCACATCTGGGGTGAGGTTACCAGTTACCGACAAGCGGGGTGAGTCTTTGGTCATCAGTGTTGATATCGTCAAGGCTTTCGACAGGGTCTGGTTTATAATTCTTCTCTGCAGGCTTCTTTCTTTTCTTGTTCTGTGTCTAGGGGGCTGGCTTCTTTCATGTGCGTAGGATTCACGTCCTTACCAACGGATGTAGTAAGCAGTTCATGTCATTGAATGCCGGTGTACCTTATCCTATCGCCTGCACTCTTTTTGCTGCACATCATAATAATCATAAAGAAAATCATTATTTCAGTTTAGGATGTTACAAGTACTCGTGAATGTCCAGAAGCTACGCCATCGGTTCGTAAATCTACGAAAGGAGAACTTGTACTGAGAAGAACCGGCAAGAAACTCAGCAAGGGCTGCTTTTTTTCCCTAGTTTTAATATTTACAGTCGTCAAGTTGAAAAATGACTTCAGAGATGATTCATGAAGTCACCTTTTATTGCATAATGTGAAATATACATTAATTGTTCACATGCATTATGATTGGTGTGTCATTCAGTATAAATATAAATAGTTAGGATATTAAGTGTTAATATTAACTTATTAACATCTTCAATAGCAAAATAATAAGGGCAGCGCCCTTTCACGAGCATTTATTTAAAATTAAGGCCATTTATCTGTAGGAAACTGCAAACAGTTACAAATGCAAAAGCAATGGAGAAATCACGAACGCGCCGTTTTGTCATTCAAATATTCTTAAATAGTCTGATATTCCTCATCAAGTAACCAGTCAGTTTAAAATTTTTCATCATCAATTATTAATTCTTCTTGGAAATATTCATTGCTATGCAGAATGCAGATGATAATATAGTGCATGCGGTATATTTTGGTAATGCAGCGGCTGGACAGTTAGAAACCAAGAAGAAAGGGGAGAATCGTGTCATTAAACTCAACAAGCTTTGGTGGTCCAAAGCCTGTTGAATGACAAAGCTTGCTAATGGGGTGTCAAGATTTTCGTTGAGTTCAATGCTAGCTAAAAAACCTCAGATTTGCTTTTTCACGGCACAACGTCGCCATTTCTTTCCCTGCCCTCTCTTCAGGACACAACACTGGCGCTACAGAGCTACATCACCATGCTCACTATGGAAGTTCGCCCTGATCTGAATCCAAGGGACTACATTGAAACCTTGGTCAAAATAGCTTCACGAAAACTGTGAGTCTTGAATAATAAGTTCGATCGGCTGTGCTTGTTGTAGAAGACGCAAGTGTGGTCCTCCGTGAAATATTGCTGGCACATCTGTGATGGCTTCAGCAAGTACTTACTTTGTGTGGAGTCATGCCTTCCTCACTATAAACAAAACTACCTACTTCTAGAATTTTTAAATCCTCCCTTTTTTTCCAAACCTTCACCAGAATCACTGCTTTGTATGATATATGCGTGTAAAGCAACGTTTTGCAAAGCGAAACTGTGTTGCTAGATGGTTGCTGGTCTGTGATAAGTATGACCAATGCTTTTTAGGGTTTTATTGAATTTAAAAATAAACGGAAAACTTAAATCTGGTGGCATTACATTTAAAGAGGCCTCCGCCCACGTCTAGCTACGCCACTGATCGGAATAAACCCATCAAGATTAATCAGAGAAGATCAATATAATGTGCAAACTTGAAAAAGTCGATTAACGGCCCCCTATGCGACCGGTATTTCAGAATAGAAAACCACGTAGTAAACATTGTAGCAGAAAAAAAATGATTTTAGCTTATTTTAGCATGTTGTATGTTGTTATAAATTAGTTTAAAGCATTTGGTAAGCATTTTTTTTAATTACTCATTTGTTCACAAAATTATAAATTAGTATATAATATTTGATTGGTGAAAGTGGAAATGGATCGCCCATAGGAAACCGAGGCCGCGTCGAAATGCAGCCAGTTAAGGTCGTATGGGTGACAGGAGAAAGGAAGAAGAGAAGAAACGAAAAAGAAAATAAATCAAACGTGAATAGGACGAGAGTAAGAAGAGGGTAAGAGATGAAGTTGCATCGGTCAGACCTCGTTCCCGCCAAGGGAATGAATGCTGAGCAGGGGGCCTGATCGGTTAAAATATGCTTATTATTTTATTGATTAGCTATTTCTTTTTATTATCTATACAACCAAACCACCAAAAACTATAAAAAAATCAGCTGACTGAGTTTTAAGCTTTATGCTTTATGTTACGTATTATAAGATTCTTAATCTTTTGATAATTTGATATCTCATTTCCTCTGTTGACAACTACGCAAACTCTAAACTTGGTTCACATTAGGGCTTTCAAATACCGGATTTTTTCGATACCGGTATCAATACCGGTATTTGCATGTTCAATACCGTGATCACGGGATCACGGTATTGAATATGAACTTCAAATCAAAGAATATTAAAAAGCCCGTTTTATTTCAAATCAGTGTTTATTTCTGTTACATAGGTACCTACATGAAAAACAGGCTAACAAAATATTAAATATACATTATTTTTTCTACCCTTCCCGGGTAGTCTTTTATTAATAAATAGTTCAGCGGAACTAAGAATTTGAGATCCACATTTTTTTATTAAACAAAAGATAAACTATTAAAATAAAGAAAAAAATACAACAAAAATGCCGTCCCAATAATTAAAATTCTTAACAGTCATCTATTCATTTACTTTGTACCATTTATATATTTACTAATCAAACAATACTAAATAACAATATTCAAAAGAATCGAAAATAAAACGATAAACGGAATCAATATCATCTTAAGATTTTGGCATTTTTGCAGCTGAAAGTGTGATCTTAAAAAGGACAGAGGGTTTAATGATTTATCAGATAGCGAACTTCTCAATTTGTTGCATAAATAGCAGACCGAAGAAAAAGCTCGCTCAGCTTCTACACTTGTAGGTACTACAGATAGTAAATATTTGTAAGCTGCAGATAAAAATATTTCTCGACCGCCCCCACTGGTTTCGAAGACACACACTCTTATTATTGATTCAAAATCAGTGCCTGTTGTTGCAGTTGTACGTTCAGGTAATTTGGATTTTGGATATTTCCCTCTTCAACTGTTTCTGGATGGACGCATCGTCATCTTCAACACTTGTATTTAACGATGACGATGAAGTTCTTCTTCTTCTTCTTCTTCTGTAGCAACACTAGCAACCATCTCAATAAATGCTGCGGTATTCAGTTGTTTATTTTGTATTTCAAACGAGTCAGTAAATTAACGATAATTTTAAACAATTCATCAGATGTTAGTTTTTTGAAAATGTCACCTTCGCTATCATTAGCACTTAAATAAGTTTTAGGGTCATGCAAGTATTGTAACACTCCAGATATAGAGAAAAGTCGCTCTTTTATACGTTTTCGAAGTGCCTTTGCAAGGTTTTGGCTCATCTCATTAGCCTGTCCATCTAATTTTCTTAACATAAATTTTAAATAAATATCAGCTTTTAATAAGTATTATATGCTGAAAACCATATATGTAATTACACCGTTTTGTGCGCTAGCTCCTCAGTTTACGTCACTCGCGTTCATGATTAACATTTCGTCTTTCTATTCATATAACCCTAATAAAGAATTGTTGATTTGTAATACCGTAAAATCACGGTATTGACTGATCAATACCGGTATTGAAAAATACCAATAAAAAATGATTACGGTATTACGGGATCCCGGAATACCGGTATTGAAAGCCCTAGTTCACATTTCCTTAATTATGTTACTGATGGGATTTCGTTTTTTATGTAACAAGTAGTGATTACTTTCTCTATATGTAACGATTTTCTATTAAAAAAATAACAAGAAATTGATTGATTACCTTTCGGTCGGGATAATTTTTATACTGCCCATAAGATTAATTTTTCACTTATAGCCGGTGTTCATCAAATCATTAGCTACGAAATATAACTAAATTTTAGGCCATATGCCATAAACCTATATCGGTCAAACTGATATTGACGATGTTTTGCATATTGGATTGTTTTCACAACGTATGAAGTTTGT
This sequence comes from Chilo suppressalis, assembly GCA_902850365.2. Lineage (NCBI taxonomy): Eukaryota > Metazoa > Arthropoda > Insecta > Lepidoptera > Crambidae > Chilo > Chilo suppressalis. Next base: position 13,428,074 of record OU963900.1, read on the forward strand.
CAATTTTATCCTACAACATCGTTATCAGTGACGTTCATTCTAAGTTCAACCGATTATTCTGTTCGGCGGTCATAGATTCCACGCGTGATGGATGAAGAATGTTTTGATGGAATTTAAAATGTTTAAGTAAAGACCTCATGAAATATGTTCTTAGTAGTGTGGTAATTATTTGCTTAGTTTTGTACAATATCTATTACGTATCAACTACTACAAATCACAATCACATTAATAGATCGAAATCTATTTATATAGCTTTAGATTAAGCTATCCCATACATTGCTCACAGAATTAACTGCTGCGATATTGATTATTATTATTTGTGTGACGAATAGATATTATATATATAATTAAAGAAGACGTCAGCCATTAAAAAAATATGCATATGTTTGTGTTTAGCAAAGATCAATGGCATTAGCGCGCGATAGCGTAACTATCAACACCGCACCTGTCCGCTGCTATTGAGGTAAACTGCGCAGTGTGGCCGTGCCTATTGTGGAATAGTGCGATGCAATCTCGTGATTACCTTACAATAATTAACTAGCCTGTTGTCGGTGTCGGTAGCCGCTCGTGTTGTTCGTTGTGCTCGCTCGGGCGGCAGCGGGTGGCGGTCGGCCGAAGTCACGACGAAGCTCATCCGAGTCACACATGCGCCGTATGCCTTGTGCCGTGTCAGTCAACAACAGTCGGCGCGCGCACGCGTGACGATACGCTGTATTTTTTCCTTATCCACCGGCAACCGACACCAACAGTTATTGATCGGGCGTCCGCCGCGATACCGCGTCTTGAAAATGCGACACGATTCCGCTCAAGTGATTAACCGATATAAATACTAAAATTATGCAGTCATGCAATATGGAGATATGAGGATACGGTGCACTCTGTGAAGGATCAGCGAGTTATCGATATGTCGAAGGTGAGTGGTGAACGTACTTTAACTTCTCCGAGTTGGTAGGTAGGTATCTAAATGCTAAACCATTGTCAAGGACGTTGAAAAAATGGGGTTTTCTTTCGCATCGCTTCTCCGACGTTCTAAAATAGTTGGAACCTAATGGTTTTCAGTGAGTTTCTTGTATTTATTGATAAGTTCTGGATTGGATACGTCCTACCTTCTCAAACGAAAGCTCAAAAGCAAATTTGTAAACAAATAATAATCGTTAGTCCTTTAGTTAGTTAGTTACCTACTAAAAGAAAATTTAACTAACGATGTGTTATGAAACGGGTATCAAAACTTACGATTATAGTCCAGCCCAGCAGCAAGATGAGGTCATTGTCTTTATCTTCTAAACAAACTATATTTTTAAGGAAGATTGGTTCGGGCCCCCATATTTAACTTAAACAAATTGCTTTCAAATGAAGCTTGGCGAACCTTCAGGAAGTCAAATGAAGCGTGGAAATCTTTTGCCGAATTTTCCTTTTAACGATCTGAAAATAAGGAGACAGCAAGACAAACAACATTTTTTCTCCTTACCCGACAGTAATATTAACACTATAATAATGTTTCATTCAACATGATTAATTTAATTGAGACATTATACATAGGAGTGTGGTACTCCTGTGTGTACATTTTTTTATGAAGGTACTTCAGTAAAGGTAGTAGTCAAACGAGACTATAAAGTAGGTGATAATTATTAACCTTAATTAAATTTAGTAAGGTACTAAAATAAAATAGGTTATTCTCCGCTGACGATTTCAATATCATCATCTCCCTCCCTTTATTAAATATACTTAGGTACATACCTGTGTCCTTAAAAAAATCGCACAACTGCGAGTCGGACTCACCCACCGAGGGTTCCAGACAAATTTGTAAGTACGCAACATAAACGTATGTGACTTTTTCCTCGTTAATATAGAAGTTGATTTTTTTCACAGCTTCAAGGGAACATAGACTTGAATATAATAACATGGTTTCAACTTCAGTTCGATACCCACCTCCACGCGTTTCTGAAATAAAGGGTCTTGACAGACAGACAGATGGACAGACGGACAACAAAGTCATCTTATAAGGGTACATTTTTTCTTTTTGGAGTACAGAACTCTAAAAACTGCAGAAAGGTATTATTAGTAGATAAAGATAACTTTCTGCAGTTTTTTGGGTAAATGATATGCAATTTGTAAGAAAATATAAAAATAAGCTCAATATTGCTGAGGTACTTAAAAATGGAAACACGCAAACGGGGTAGGTAAGTATCAGGAGTTTTGTAAACCAGTTATAGCCGATGACCCATTATCCTATCATTTTGTGCAAATTTACTTATTAAATTGTACAAATATTGAAACTTATTTAATAATAACGAAGCAAGCTTTAGAGCGGCTTAGACTCCAATAAATAGTCAAAGGACTCCATACGCTAATCGTTGCAAACATACTTATAAAAACCATAACAGTAATTACACTACAGGGCATGTCCTATATCCGAAAGGTACACAAATGATGTGTTGAGTCGATATACGTGAGGATTTAAAAAGAACTTCGCTGTGATAAAATCTTTCGATTCCTTAGAAATTAATTCTGTGGCTCATGGCAAAGCACACGTCAAACAATTCTTCAATTACTCCTTAAAGCGTTACTAATAAATTAACAGCAAGTATCGTGAAACAAAACATTTTAAGACTAAGTAAATAAAATGAAAACATAGAATTTTAATATTAAGAAAATTTTATTAGGAAAATTTGAACTAGCAATTAAATGCATAAAAATAAATATATAATAACATAAAATTTTATATTACTTTAACTATACACAGTAAAAATGGTTGATAACGAATTTTCTGGTGCCTTCATTAGAAGATCATTTTTTGGAAAATCCATTAGGATTTTCCAAAAAAGAACTTACATACAAGCGTTGTCTTGATAAATAACGAGCACATCGAAAAATAATGGTCTAATTTGGTGCAATTTTTCGGAACTTATTTGCGTACTTACATAAATATTTATACTATTTTGACAATTTGTTTTTACGTATACATTTTTATAATTCGTGATAGGATGTCTGCTATTGGAATAACTCCTACCTTTTAGGATTCAATTGAATAGGATTCGTACCTACGCCCAAATAGCAGACTGTTTGTATAAAGTTAATTAAAAAAATATATGATTAGGACATTTACAACATTTTATGTTAGTTGACAGGGTATAATTTTTTTATAGGTGGGTATTTAGGTTTGTCCCTTTTTTAAATCTATACATTGTAGCACATATTATTATATGACAATAGGCTAGCTTTAGGGTGCGGCCAGAGTGCACTCAGATTCAGATTCAGATTCAGATTTCGAAAACAAACGCGAGAAATAAACAGTGTAGTCGAAGGGTACGGCCAGATTGCACTCCTGATTCAGATTCAGATTCAGACTCAGAAAACAAAGCGCGAGAAAAAGCAGGCAACCTGCTTAGACTACACTGTTTATTTCTCGCGCTTGTTTTCGAAATCTGAATCTGAGTCTGAATCTGAGTGCACTCTGGCCGCACCCTTAGTCTGGATGTTATTTTAAAAATTTCTTTTACTAATAAGTCCGCAAATGATACCATCTCAGCTGGTGTTAAGTCTGTGTTAGGTTAAGTTGAAGATTATGTTTGAATCATTGAGTATGTACCTGCCATATTGATAATAAAATTATGAAAATACCCGTTTAAATACTAACCTACAAAGGCAACCGATTTTCTACCTTACTCTTCTGATATAATACAATACAAAATTTTTACGTTTTATTATAGCAAACATTTTTTTTTGTTTCTTAGGTTTTCACGCACATCACTTATTAAATAAAACTAGTTTTAACGGGTTAATGCACGAGACTTTATTTATTTATTGACGTTTTGCAGTCTTTTCAGGTCTGCATTGTTAGAATAATGATTTTTTATTTAATTTTGCAAACATTTGTCTTTTTGTGTCTACTTTAGTATATACCGTAAGCACGCTTAAAGATGAAATCCAAAAAAACCTTTTTTTTTGTAGATCATGTTTTTATCACAATTCTTTATTTTCATATATTTTTCCAAAAGGTAGAAAAACAAAGTTTTTTTTTCATTTTACATCTTAGTGATGTAAAATAAAAACGCACTGTACTTATCAGTCATTTACGAATCAATCGATTTAAAAGTCTGTCAGTCAAGTTGTACTCTTGCTTGTCGTCATCACTGCAAATACTGACACGGTTCATTGACCCACACGCTCCTGAGAACTTTTTGTTCGAGAGATGATAATGGGAGTGCTCGAGTGGAGATGTCAGAATATTAACCGAGATGAACATAAGCTTAGGTCTCGATTCGTAATTCGTTATATTTATTAAAAATTTAACTTAAGAGTTGCCAATAAGCCGCAGCTAATCGAATTACTAATATTATAGATTTCTTGGAACAGAGGTGAGTAACCTAGCGTGATGGATCACCTCTAAAAAATGAAATGCCATTACAATTTTTTAGCAGTTCTTTTTTTATGTTCGTTGATGTCTTCTTAGTTGCGTAATCAATGTTATTAGAGTTGAAATATTCCCTAATTTAATGTTCTAAGAATACTCTGAGCTTATTACGATATATTGTAATATAATATTACTAAGTACTATTTAGTGACTAAAGCCAAATATAGTGTGCCAAAGTAAGCTAATGTCTGAGATTAAGATGAGAGGAGAAATCACGAATGTCAGCTTGGAAAAAGTGAGAAAGTAACTAACTTTCCAGTAATGGTACATTAATACGTGTTTGTACCATTCTGATGTAGGTTATAAATTTGGCTATGGCTACATTATTATAATAATAATTTAGCTGTTTTTATGCAAATTTTGTACTTGGAGAAGTGTGATTTATTTGCTTAATTAAAAAATTATATGATGTGCAGAACGCTAATATTTTTTTAATTATGCATTAAAAATACATCGCGTTACAAAGTTAACCATTACACAAACTACTTAGATACTACTACTACTACTTAGAACTGCGATTCACCTACTCTTTGACAGAAGAAGTAAAAAGATCGTATTTAAAATAATATCAGAAATAATTATCGAGCAATCTTTCTCTTATCTCTCTGACTACGGGACATTGGCGAAAAATGTTTGGTAAAACGGTAAATGGTAAAAAAATAAAATGGTAAAACGGAAAAAGCCACAGTAAAATCAAAAAAGGTGACTGCTAGGTACTTCATAAGTATATATAATATAACTCATCTCATTTTACGAAAAAACCGAAGCACCACAAAAAATCTGAAGTATACCAAACCAAAAGATTTATTCCTGTATAAAGAAAAGTTTACTAGAAAAAATTCTGCGCGGACCAAGCAGCAGACGGGACTCGAATCCACACCCTTCGCTAATCGCTATCCAAACGAATGCACTGACCTTTATGCTACCGCAGCCCTGATGGCCGTGTCGAATTTTCTCTAGTGTTTCTTAAGCTGCAAAGCAGCGTCATCTCTTCGCATCTAGCAAAACTTTTCTTTAGATTTAAAAATCTAGTTCATCAGTTAAATGCTTAAAATATAAAAATATAACTATATTTCAGTTTTGTTTTTTAAAGAAGTCGATAAAATATACCGAAAAAGTATTAAAATACTGAATCTGATCACACTGGTACCTACCTACTGGTGTTTTACGAATTTCACCTCTTGAAACTATCTCAATAAGAGTTCATTACACAAAAATGTAGTATTGACGTGTTTGTAACCGATACCACAAGCGAATGTGTTGAAAGTTGCTAAATTTGTTACAAATTTAAGTTACGCGAGGCGAATAAAAACCTTGGAAGATATATGACTGGAAAACCTGGTTGGAACCGGTATATCACGATTTTGTAGACGCATCGCTTGTTTATTTATGATATTGGGAAATGCAATTGTATTGGTCATTTAGGTCAGTATTCATTAGTTTAAACTTAAATTATGAAGGAAATATTACTGGAAAAAAATCCACGCGGACTAATCAGCAGACGGGACTCGAACCTGCAACCTTCCAGTCCAGCCCTGTCCAAACACAATAGAACGTGACGTGGTATTTGAAAATTTGGAAAATGGAAAATCGAATGCCGTACAATGGAAACGGAGGTTACCTAAGTGATGCGTGTGGAACTGAATTTTCATTGAATTTTCGCATTTTTATGCAATATTTTGGTTATTCAAGTCCTTTAAATTTGTTTTTGTCGCTTTTGTAAAAAAGATTTTTCGTTGTATAGTAAAAAGCTCTTTCTTCCATTGTTTCCTCTTGTTTATTTGTTGTTAATTTTTCTTTTGTATTCTAGATACCTATATGCTGATTCATTATGTTTCCATAGTATTTAATACACCCGTGTTAAGCCGGGACGGACCGCTAGTCTCTATATATATATACTCAAAATACGTGAGATTGAGATATTTGAGATTGAAACAATGGAGTGAGTTCGTATTAGATAATTATTATCATTGGCCAATGAGGTTAGCAAGTATTACAGCATTTTCAATACTGATGAAGATGATACAAAGTGATGTTCCTAAATGATCGGCACGTAGTTTATCATATTGTTATTTTAATCATGAAACTGCTACATTTATAAATCTAAAGAAAATGTATTTAATACCTGAACCGAGTGAAATTAATTCTGGTAACTTTTTTTTAGATTGGTACATATATAGGTTAAATTTGTAGACTAGCTAGGTACCCTACATCGAACTCGATATTAACCACTGTTACGGATGATTAATGACTACGCAACAACGTTTCCGAAACAGTGGAAATTTCACATTCAATAGGAACTGTGTTCAATTACAGTTTGCAAACCAAAGGAGAGAGGGATACATTGCAAAACAAAACGATTTCTTTGACCTCTGTAATAGCTGTTATATTATTTGTAATAAAACAAACAAGGTGGTGTTAAAATTTCTAGGCGCCTACATTATGCTGGACTGTAGAATTTATTTTCTTTTCTTAGGATCTTAAGCAATAGCCATGTTCCAAACAGTAGAAGATGATTATCATAAAATAATAAAAGTTGCGTAACATAAAACAACGGCTTCATAAAAATAATATCTGCTATTACTTATTTCCGAAAATTATTGAATATTTTCTTTTAAAAATTACTCGTAAAAGATACCGCAAAAAGATTGACAAAAATTTTGAATTTGTAATACTTTGCAATATAGGTATGATATACGTACCTGCAATAGAAGTTAATTTTTCTATTGCGTGTTCCTTATTGACAATGATAAAATATTATTTATAAATACCATTTATTTTATGAAAGTTAGCAGAAGTGCCTTTGCGACTCGAATAAAATCTTCTCTCTGAAACCGTCAACACTCAAAAATCAATAATTTCGCTATACCTTTAAGTGGAAACAGCAGCAATAGAGACCATTTGACCTCCCGTTTTTTTGCTTTGCTTTTGCCTTTCATACGCTGTTGGAACAAGGATCATTCGTGATACGAATCGTCTTAGCTACTCCGTGAAAAGAGTTGTCGGAATATAGTACAAAGCAATAAGTATCTTATTTTTCACGGAATAGGTATAGAAATGATTCGATACGCAATGAATACAGATTTGATACGCCGCCGCCCGCTTCGTCGCCGTCGCCGTCGTTAGCGTTAGCGATCGTGACTTGGTGTGGCTAGTTTATGTAGAAGCTTTCAAGTCCAAGCACTGATGTTTGTTATTATAAAAACTGTATTAATATATACCTGATTATCTAAATAGGTAATAAGTCTGAATTGTTATTTGATAGAACAAATGATAGTGATTTATGTATTCCTTACAGTTATATACATTTTTTAAATATATACTATATTCTGCATGATATTAGGGTTTTCTATTTTACTGTTGAATAGATGAACGTATTTATTATGATGATTACTTCTTCGCTTATCATTGAAAGCTTCATATACTTACATGTATATTGACAGAGTCTAACAAATATTTGAGCTTGATAGGTTTATTTTTGTTTTCAAAAAAAGTTAGAGATTAGTAGGAGTAGTAATAGAGGGTTAGGGAGAGCTGGCGTATTCTATGTTTTTTTTGCTTTTCAACAAAGGCTTTACTAAGAATACAGTATTACTAGATTGGTATCCGTATTACACAGTTCACGGAAACAACGCTTTTAACGATGATAACTAGATTCGAATTCATTTTATTGCCGCCGGCCGATTATACGACTACAGTTCCTGATATGCCGATGAATTTTAATTGAATCAATTTCGATGCGATTGGCCTTGTTGATTTCAAAACGCAAGTGTCTATATTTGTAAACGGGGTGAGAATCAAGTAGTACTATGTTAGTTTTAAATATTTAAATGATCGTGATTATTTTATGTTTTATGACACCTTAAATTAAACTTATAGAAATGTTTTAGTACAATAAGCGAGATCAGCACGGTTAACTAAAAATGCGAAATTGCAGTTCGTTTCAATTGCATTCAGAAGAAGTATGAGCCCGGGTTTATAGTTACATAAATGGACTTTCTTGATTCGCATTCATTATAATATAAAATAATAATAGCCATCCATGAACTATTAAAATTAAGTTACTAACGCTTAGATGATCTGAAATGTCGCTTTTTAGCTGTGCTGTTTTTCTCAGTCATTCCGTTCTTCTTTTGTTATGAACGATTTTAGTTATGTATATCTTAAGTTTTTTACATTTTTAATTATATATGTACAGAAATAAATAATATTTAAATACAAATTTCCTAAACCTATTTATAAATAACATCCTATTTACAAAATAAAAAATAAGTCACCCCCATCGCCGCCGTCAGGGATGGTGCCCAATAGGCTGGCAGCATTGCCACGTTGAATGGCAAGGCTGATCCGTTGACCAAGATAGCTGCCAGCCTTTTGATCACCAGTAACTTCGGTGAGTCTCTTTGATATTTCCCTAAAAAAGGAACGAGCACTTGGACCCCATGGGCCCATGGTCTCAACACCAAACGGCACAAATATATAGTTCTCATTGAGAGCTGAATATTTGCGCCGTTTAGAGCATTCAGCAGAGTCCGCCGCCGCACACGCAGCAAGGGAGGTGCTCTCTGTGTGGCACGGAGCAAGCGTATCCGCGCAAGTTGCGTCCCACACAAGAGGGCGACCCTGCTTCCACGGAATGAGCGTCATTCCGTCAGGTCTCTTGCCATCGTCACGAAAGATGCCGCTAGGCTCATGGACCGCTGGCACGTTGACTGCGACAAGAGCTCTGCGGATGACATCATTGATGCAGGCGTGGCGGGAGACTCGGCCAGCGCTCATTTGGCATGAAAGACCATGGTGACCCAACTCACCGACGCGAGCACCGCAACGACAACGGTGGGGATGATTCGTCTTGATTAGTTTTTTACTAACTACCTACCTGAAAGATTTTATAGAGATATTTTATCAATATTTTTGGGTGTTACGTGAAAAGTATAATTAGAAAATATAGTAGTATTACGTATCATGCTAGAAATTTAGTGCCAGCGTCCTAAATTTTTTGCGTGCTATGTGTCTATTATATGCTTTTATTCCGCGTAGAAATTCTCATTATAAGTTTAAATGAGATAATCGTAGCCATGAAAACATTCAACCATTCAGAATTCATTACTTACATAACGTCTTAATTTAACAAGTGGGTCATGTGCACTCATGTGAGACACAAGGCGTTCTCTAATCCTTCTACCATAATAATCATATTAGGTACTTAAAAGTTTTGTTTACGAAAACATGACAAATTATCCTTGCTTGGTGGTGGAAAAAAGAAAGTTCTATCATAATCTAATTATAGAATAGGTGTAACAGATATGCGTTATTTTCTCATAGCTATTTTTCAATAATAAATAGTCATTTAAGACATTGCGGCTTTTCAATTAATTAAAACACATACATGGTTAAACTATTCTCGGGGTTGAATGCGACGGTCAAGGATTCAGTATACGGGTAAGTAAGTATTGATACGTAAATGGTGAAGTTGACTCTACGCCTTAATATGGAAATGGATAGTGTGTGAACTTCGCGGGTTTAAGAGGGTTAACTTTTAAATGACATCTATTCGAATTATAAACTTGCTTACATTACTATATACACCTATAAATGAAGATTTTGAGGGCGTTATCTTAAAACACAACACTTTAACACCAAAATACTTCAATTTATTTTGGTGTCGATCATCGTGTCCAGCGGCCTGCCAAGTGCCATTACAATATTTAAAACTAGATCGAGCAAAATAAGTAAAAAAATAACAACGGTTCATGCATTGATACCCCTTTATCTTTTCTTTATTATAGTTGAACTTTGTAAAAGTGGCCACAATATCACGCATTCTTTGAAAATGTCCGGTGTCTACCTATTTCTGGTCAAAAGATAGAATCCTGTGACAGACAGACCGACAGCGGAGGCATATTACTTTTTGTTACCCTTTGGGCATGGAATCTTAATAATCTAAAGCATAAATAAAATCCATGGCTCTCTCTGGCACTGAACTAAGTGCTCCCACACATAACTGCGAATTCACATCGCATCGCAAATATCTGCGAGCTAGCACGAATGTACAGCAAGAACTTTCGATCTGATTCGCATCACGCATTCCTGCGATGTTACGTCACACTTAGTGACGCTATTTTAGTACGCTCTGAGACTTCCCTTGTGATATCGTTTTTAACTCAAAATCTCTTCAAATGAAGATACGCTCGTTCTAAAAAAAAACAAAAAATATCTTCCTCTGTTCTCAAACCATAGTATTTTCGAGTAAAATATTTCCCATCAGCGTTCATAATGATAATAAATGGATGAATACAAAATCTTCTTTTTCTTCTATAGAAAATCTATTTAAAAATAATAGCAGTGCAACAATATTTTTGCTACCCATGCCACTATTATTAAAACACGTCCAATATGGCTGACTACCGTTGAAGGTCAATGGCCACCTTAACCAAAGCTTTGCCGCACGAAATCGTATCGCAGCAGTTCGCATCGGAAGTTCCTGCGATGCGACGTCGCATCGCAGTCTTGTGTGTGAGCCCTTAAGGGTTTAATAGTATAAACCTAGTCACGAACGATATCATCATCATCAACCCATGTTCGTCCACTGCTTGACATAGGTCTCCCCTTGTTGTGGACAGCAAAGGAAAAGGCGGATGGGATGGGAAAACAGGTTGATTTTGGAATTTTGGCTATAAAATGTAACACCGAAGCTGTATAAAAAAGGAGTGCAAAAAAAATAGCTGAATACTCGACATTAATAGACTAAAGAGTTAGCTCACAGACTCATAGAAAAATACATATATATAAAAAGTGTGTATGTGACGGAGGTATGTCCGTGACACCCCTAATGCACGTCACTACTCCCGATTTTGTGCTACTCTTATCCAGCCCACTCCACCTAGCCTACGAATATCATCATCCCATCTTGTCTCTGGGCGTCCTACACTACGTTTACCGAGTCGTGGTCTCCACTCAAGAATTTTCCTCAGAGAACAAGTCGCTCGGAGAGCTATGGAAAGGGCTATGCTCGGAGTATCCCTGAAGGACCGCATCAGAAATGATGTAATCTGACAGAGAACCAAAGTCACCGACATAGTCCACCGAATTAGCAAACTGATGTAACAGTGACCTGGTCACATTAGCCACAGAACTGATGGCCGTAGTAGATGGTAATATATTTAAACTTTTTCAGCTTGTTTTTGCGATTGATATAAATTATTTTTTTCGTGTTCTTCCATCGATGATGATGGTAAAATAAACTAAATAGTCGTTTCTAACGTTACGACATCAGTTTGTCCACAGTCAGCATGAGTGTGATAATAGTTGACGCCAACTTCGCAATGTTTACGTTTGAGTTTGTTGAAACGCCTTGTTGATAATCACTTTCTAATATATTATCTTTGAGGCGATCAATTGTAATTTCTTTGAGATCACCAACTTGTTGTTGATGAAATCTTGAATTTTAAATAAGACGCTTATAGGTTACTTACTCTATAATTAAAGTCAAATACTTATTCATCTTGAATTCTATAAACGTCTAACGGGAGCAGAGCACTTTACACATACAAAATATATTATGTTTGATGCGATCAATTGTAATTTCTTTTTGATCACTAATTAGTTGTTGATGAAATCTTGAATTTTAAATAAGATGCTTATAGGTTATTTACTCTCTAATTAAAGTCTGTAATTCATCTTGAATTCTATAAACGTCTAACGGGAGCGTAGCACTTTGTCTATTACATACATTAGAATATTTTTAACTAAATTTATACTTATTACCCGTCAGACGAATTTAAACTGAGCAATTAGTTCGGAGTAAAATAGGAGCAAAGTTAATTTTGCAAGCTTCGCAACATATATATTAACAGCAAAGCAGTCTTAAACATACTGATGAACTCGTAAGTTTTTTTAACTGGCATTGGCAATTCGCACGTTTGATAGGTGCAATTCCTGGCCTGAATTTCAGTATACACCTACGTGAAGTTTTTTTTATCTCCTATAGTTCACTTCAAATAGGTACTCAAAGAGAGAGTTATTTGTTTATATCTTTGCGCATTAACCCAAAAATAAGATATTAAATGGCTTTGGTGCGGTCATTTGTGTTATCAACTCTTGTTGCTTCATGAGAAGAACACAACATTTTTGGTTAAACTTACCAAATGATGGAGTAACGAACCTTTTTTTTTCGTTCAGATTCTCATGCAGATGCGAATTATTGGGAAGCATGGGCGCAACGTTATTTAATGAGGAGAAAACACCATCACGTTATAAGATACAGTTGCAACTTTTTGCATTTGAGAACTCACCGCTGTTTAGTTTGAAAGAAAAACATTTTTCGCACGATCTCAAATACCAAATTCCATGCCACATAACGGGTAGGCTTCTTGTAATTGCTAAGCGAAACTCTCTAGCATAGATAATGGTCTCAGTAATTAGATAATAGGAGCACGATATAATGATAAAACTATAATTCCTTTGTATTCTTCAAGTCTGCCGGGCAGGTGATGAAACATGTTGTTTTGAGTAAATTAGGTACAATTTTGCACAGAACTGTTATGGCGAGATTCAATTTGATTCATTAACATCATCCGTTGTTATTAGATCATCATGAATAAGGTCATGATGCAGTTATAAAAAGCGTTTTATGTAAGGTAGGTGTAATATTCGATTCAGGAACACTTTTTGTAATTCAGATACCAAAAAAATCATATAATTTTGTGGTCATTTGTAGTGAGAAATAAAGTTATTTTATTATTATTATTTATCTAAATACTAAGAATTACATCTATCTAGATGTAATTCTTTTAGTATTTTAATAAATAGTTTATCATAAAAAATGATGATCTTTTCTGTAAATTTTCATGATAAAATTTTATAACTGTGTATGGTTGATGATGATAATTAAATAATTAAGTTCCACGCCTAAAATGCAAATGTGATTTAAAAATATACTATGGTGTCGACTCTGGCATGATTCTTTAAACTTAAAACTAAATTTAACATCAATCTCTCCTTTTCATTCTGCATAGAAAATGTCAAGGATACACTGTTGTCAAATTTAAGTTTAGGTTTAGAGAATCATGCCGGAATCGACACCTATGTATTACTAAATACTGTTTTGTTCCCGTCTGCTGCCTGGACCGTGTACATTTATTGCTAATAAAAAATTCTTACGATTTAAACATCTAGCAGTTAAATGTTTAAAAAATATAACTACTGTTAAGTTACTATTACTTAAATATTGGACAAGCCATCAAATTGAACCGGCGCGGCGCGGCGGCACATAAAATCTTTTGATAGTTTTATTTTAATGCATCTCATCTTATTGAACGACTGTAAAAGTATTTATTTTCGTAATATCATAAGTTTCTAAAAAAGTAAATATTTTGAATGTTACTTACATGGCAAAGACTATATATTTCGCCTATATATCTTAAAAGAAACCGTTAAAAATAGGAAGTATATAATTAGTGGAGGAGGTTCCCACATTGTTGGTTTAATTATACATAATATAATAATATTAATGTCGCCGTTGGCGTTTACTTTTAGGTTAGCGTCGATACCAAATGTTAATTTTTAGGGTTCCGTACCTCGAAAGGAAAAAACGGAACCCTTATAGGATCACTTTGTTGTCCGTCCGTCCGTCTGTCAAGACCGTTTTTCTCAGGAACGCGTGGAGGTATCAAACTGAAATTCATATCTAATACTTATGTCTACTGTCCCTTGAAGCTGTGAAAAAATCAAAATTCTAAGCCAAAGCAATCAAAAGTTGCAGCCGTTTATGCCGCAAATTTCGACAAATTTTCGAAACTCGCACGGGAATCAAAACCTACAGGGTACTTCCCGTGAACTTAGAATCTTGAAATTTAACGAAGTAACGTCTAAAGTACAGATAAAGGAAGAATTGCGAAAACCGTAAATTTTTAGTTAAAAAAATTATGAAGTAACAAATATTATAAAAAATATTTTTGAAAATTTTAAAGTTACTACCCCTATTCCCATGAGCGCGTAGAGGTATAAAATTGAGTTTGTACGGAAACCTTGGTGCGCGAGTCTGACTCGCACTTGGCCGGTTTTTTAATATTAAACGTACTTTTGATTTATGTATTATTTCTTGTTTTATAGTGGTGTCTCTTTCATTGTGTTTTTATTTTTCATCTTTAAGGTTATTCTTTAAGGATGTACATTTAGTATGCATGATAAAGCTAAACGTACCTACTTGTTATTTAAAGATGGTATATCTTTATTGCGCTGTATATTCATTAAACATGTTTAGTAGAATGTATACGGCGATGCGTATATAAGTATTGAATACAATTAAAAATTGAATCACGTAATTCATGTAGGTATGTATCTGCAATAATGATATTTTTTGTATGTATGTTTTTTACTTAACCATACTAGCCACTTGTGTTATTTGTGCTTACCGGGATTGATAAATAGGTATTATCAAACAAGTATTTATTGATTTTAAACATTGTCCAGAGATTAGTTGAGGAGCTGGCGAACAAAACGGTATAATTACGCATCTGGTCAAAATACTTTTTTTACGGTCTGGAGGTTTCGGGCCCGTTGAATTTGAATCTCAAATAATTTTCAATCAAACCCGCCTAAAACAGTAATAAAATTACTAAATTTATAAATTAAAAACCATGCCAAAAGCTAACTGGAGGTATGTCACTCAGTTTTATACAGCTCCTGTAAAATTTAATTTTATGTAGTTATACCCTTTTGTTCGCAATATTTTTGTTTTGTAAAAAAAAGTATTTTGACCAGATGCGTAATTATACCGTTTTGTTCGCCAGCTCCTCAGTTAATTAGGCAAAGTCAACTCACAAAATAATTTGTAGGGCTTCATTCGAATGTTTCAATTTTAATATTGTCGAGGTTCGTTAAACAAATTAAAAGACATTCGATTAATGCCGAATCGGTCACACGGTAGCAAAGCGACATCGACCGCTCAGTATTTTCAGATTGTAACCTTGTAATTCCGATAGTAACTAATGATGGTCTATTGCTTGTAGCAATCACTTAAATTATTCTTCTCTTCGAACAAATATGCTTAAATAATTCACCGGAAAATCGCAAATGACCTCAAGCGTCAGTGAGATATGTGAACGTGATTTTACAGTTCCGTGTTAGTACATTGTTCTCATATACCGCAAATTTATGATAATATTTTTGGAAAGAATAATCACGAGGTGTAACTACCTATATTTAGGTAAGTAAGGGGAGTAAGAAATGAAAAGTACGACATAAAAAGAACGAAAATTGTGATAAAACAGAAGTATGTATGTTTTTTTTTCAATACTATCAAAATAATCGGTTTGTTTGTGGTAGAGTGAATTTCCTATTGCTTCACAAACGCAAGTTTGCATCACAATGCACATCATTAAGTACAAATGTTCGCAAATTTACTAATTTGTTTATTTGTAATCCTTAACAATATTTTCTTCCGATTCATCATTTCACAAGCCTAATAATAAATAAATAAATAATGGGTGCGTGTACTTATGTAGGCGCGTGAGAAGTTATCCTTCTTTGGCATCGTTTAAAATTAGTTTTTAATTGCATGCAAATAATTAATTACAATAAATTAATAAAAAGTCTGGAAAAGGACACAGTCAATAAAGTTCAGTTTTAATTTGAAAAAATAAATAAATAATCAAAATATTCAATTAAAATCGCTACTGAATATAATTTATTAGAACATATGTGATTTGCACTTGTATGAAACTCAAACACGTATTCCGAATATACAAACTAGAAACATGTGGATAAATATTATAAATATGAATACCTATAACTGTTACTTTATTACAAAAAATAAAGATGTGGTTTTTGGTTCTACTACACCAATGGTCAAGAGATGGCGCTGTAGTCTCCTGAATCGCGCTTTGGTTCCGTTGTTCCAGATTAATAAATACTTTTGATAGGCCTTCACAATGCAGTCGTTAGCACCCACTAAATAGAGATTCTATTTCTACTTTGTTGGTAGATTTTCTTAATGTGCTGTAAACACAAAAGTAACAGCATGAAGTTGATCGCTAAAGCGACCAACTTCATGCTGTTAAAATTTTGTGTTACAGTGATGCGCGCGCATCTTAAAATTTCACTCTCATCATTTTTTCATAACGCGCCTAAAGAAGTATAACTTCAATAATAATAAATATAATATTTATTTCACTATTTTATGAATCCTGGGTCTAAACATATTCTGTATTGTAATGAATGTTTGTTCCAAAATCCACAAAAAAAATGCCAAGACAATTCAGCCTATCTGTCTGACACAATTTGAAGAATTTATTCTTAGTGTAGATATAAAATCGACATTGAAAAGGGTAATGCTAAGCTTTTTTTGGAAAATCAAACTTGAAGAAGATGAAAATATTTAATGTGAGATTGTTTAAAGTTTTTTTAAATTTACATATAGCGTGTTGTTTAATGTTATCAAAATGTTCGGAATTATTTAGTTAGCCTTCTATTTTGCCAATTGTAGTTTCTGTAAAGATCCTATGCGCGTTTGAAGTGACTATCATACCAAAGAGTCTAGTGTGGTAACTACTGTAAGTCTGTGGTGGTGGTGGAGTGATACAAATGAGAGAGATCGTTAGTGAGAAACAGAGTAACAGAGTATACGTTTCCCTCCATGTGTCTGTATTTCGCAGGTTTCGTTAAAAAGTATCACAAACATTGCGCCTTAACTGTTCTGAAATAGAAACCAAGGTTATGGCAGTTCCTATAGTTTCGTCATAACTCTTGTACACGTTTACTTATCGCCGTCTTTAAATTCCTATTAATGTTTCGCAGATTGTGGTCGATAACAAACTTTGTTGCCTGTATTCAGTACGAACCGGTATTTGCTGTGAATATTTATTATTGTATTGACCTTTAAGTGTTTAAGTATATTTTTTTAAATACCTTTTTTGTCAAAACATTAACCTTTGCCCTTGGCATTAATGAATAAAATTTACAGAGTTGATAATTGACCTGGTTTAGTTTTAAATAAAATAAATGTTCTTGGTACAAGTATTCTTGTAACTAAACGAACAAACTTATAACTATTACTCTTGAATAATGAAATAAGCGAAATTATTTAAGATTTGTGTACGGATTAAATACATGAAAACAGAAACACTACATAAATAATAAGTAATAAATAATAATAATAATAAATAATAAATATTTCCAACACTCACACCAATTAAGCCTAGCCCCAAAGTAAGCACTATAAGGCTTGTGTTATGGGATGCTAGGGTAACGGGTAGAATACATATATTGTACATATATAAGTATATTTATATAGAAATACATATTAAACATCCATGACTGGAGTACAAATGCTCGTATTCATCACACAAACATCTGCCCCCACCGGGATTCGAACCCAGGACGTCTCGAGTCGGCGACACCATGAAACCCGGCGTACAAACCACTCGGCCACGGAGGTCGTCAATGTCGACGACCTCACGTTTATATGACATTATTTTTATTCATTGTGTCTTTAAAATTTACTGCTAAATAAAAGCACAAACTTATCATATATCTTATTACTTAAAAACGTGAATAGTTGTTATTCTATAGTACCTACAGCAAGTTACAGAATTCTTCGTCGTCTTCAGCAGTGAATGCATTCTGTGAGGACTCGTCTTAAAAGTTAGTCGATTTATCATTGAGCCTTTGTTCTCCTTGATTTACTTCATCGCATTATTTTCACCTAGTTTATTGCATTTAAATGTATATATAAGTGGTATTATATGTTTAAGAATTCATGTACTTATCCAATGCCAACTGATAATAAATTAAAGATGTCCCGTGCTGGAAATATACAACCGTCAGCATTACAATGCTTCTACTTACCAATGGTTTAGTCCATGTAGGTTAGAGAGAAGGAGAACGATCGCTAGCCCGCCTGTCCCTGAAAATTTGTAGAATTTATAGTTCCTTTTTAAGTCATCAGCCGCGCTGACGTCGGTAAATAGTATCTGTGAAGTTAGTTGTTTATGAGTACAAGTAGATTAGTGTTACGAGTTGAATATTGTACAAATTTTCTTCGCGCATTGGTCATTTCGAATTTGCCCGCTTTTATTGAGACAACTTAGCGATCGCAGCGCCTCACTTATTTTGTCCATATTTCTGGGACACTATTTTCTACAACGATCGTTCTCCTTCTCTCTAACCTCCATGGTTTAGCCTAAGATAAGAGATAAAAAAAAAATAGAGATCTTTATTGCATCGTAACGTGGTTGATGACTACGTTGTCTGTCAGATAGGATGGATATCGGTTCGATTGGTTATTCAATAATCGAGTAGAAGTTCATTGAATGGATAACTCATAATCCATGATTATGCCTTCTTAATTGGACGTTCATCCAATTATTTATAGTGAATGGATCTAAATTGGTTTATTAACATTTGCAACCACAATTCAAGTAAGTTGGAATTGTTCAATCGAAGAAAAGAGAAGATTGTCAGTATTAGACCAAGGTCGATAATTTTTGAGACCAAAAAAAAAATATAGTACTTAGGATGAAACCCATTGGAAAAGGTAGAGAATATAACATTTTTTTTTTAATCATTTTGTATAGTTTTGATCTATTTATTAAAATTTACACTTTGATAACTCGAAAAACGTAAGTTTTCGTGTTATATTGATAAATAAAAAAAAATACTTATCGAGATATAATTAACAACCAAATAAGTTCATAAAGTCCCCTCCCCCTTCCCGACCTCAGATCGCCCGTAATTTATTTTTTCTTTCATTTTTGTTATATTCTCTACCTTTTCCAATGGGTTTCATCCTATTATTTTCTTTTTCACTTTTTACCATTTTTAAAATTATCGACCCTGGTCTATATTGTAATTTTCTAATTTCTGAAATTATATTGAAATGCATTGTGAATGCATTTTTTAATATTCAATAGTGATTTTAATTGAATCTTTATTTAACGTCAGTGTTAAACTTATATAAAATAACACTTCTATCTTTTTTATTGTATGAAAATGAGTTAGCTATTTGTTTATTTTAAAATTTATTGACCAAAAATACAGAAGAATGGTACAAAAGGGGGACTTAATGGTAATAGCAGTCTTTCCCTTTCCTTTTCCCTTTGCGAAAAAAGAAAATAACGTACGGCGGTATAAAGCTAAATAGATGACATAATAAAAAATATTAAATATATACATACGAATTAACATAGACACATATATAAATACATACTACGAAAGGAATATGATACAATGATATTTAAATATATATATACATAAATATAAACATGATGATGATTAATAAAGTGACTCTTTATCTTAAATTTTGTAGCAGATGAGTGTGAACATTCCTTTTTAAGTATATACATAAGTTTACTAGGAGATCTTCTGTACCCTTAGTACGAGTTTTACATATATGAAAACTATTATAGTTTTCGTGAGCTCGCACTCGTACTAAGGGTACTAATTTTATTGTTTTCGTTTCAATACAAAACAATGTTTAAATTCAATATTTAAATTATTTGCGTCTTCTTAAATTTTAAGTATATTGGGTTACTTTTCACCAAAATGGACATAGAAACATAATTTACAATTACGAAAAAGATTATAGTTTTCGTGAGCTCGAACTCGTACTAAGGGTACTGATGAAGTCAGGTAGGTCATTCCACAGTAGTATGGTTCGAAGAGTTGGACATATAGCCAGAATGAGAAAGAGGAATATAGAGAGCTAATGAATCACAAGAGCGGAGAGGACGATCGGGACTATCAATGAGATACTGAAACTTGCATTTCAAATACTCTGGAGAATGCGGATTGGAATTTATGGAAAGAAGATTACTCTGCAATCTTAACTGCCTGCGGTGGCGAATAGGAAGCTATTTTAGTTAAGATCGCTTTGAGGATTTTGAACGTCAAATTTGCGGAGGCAAAAGATCATAGAAGTTCAGAAGGTAGTTCACACGTAACTATTGGTGCTGCCACTTTAATTGGTTATTAATGCATTTATTATCATTCCATGAGTAAGAAACATTTTCATGTCATATATACCTCTTGCGTGGTAGGCAGAACATAACAGATGCAACTTTAGTAAAATGGTTTTATTTCCGTCCATGTTCGCAGGCGTGTCGGTAATATGTAATAATAATAAAATAAGTACTTCTTATCTACAAAAAAATTCCACACTGTAATGGTCAATAATATTTCAAGTTTTTAAATTGCATTATAACATCAATACCTAATGAATGCAAATGAACTGTTGAACTTTAGTGATTAAATGAATATTTTTAAGTGTGGGAAATGTTTTCCATTGTTTTGATGAATAAATATTTATGAAGTGGGTAGTGTTTTTCGATGATTTTTTTTAAATAGACGGCATATTTACCTAGACTTACTTTAACCAAGGTGTACCCTATCGGATGTTAAATTTAGAGGAGCCCACTTGCGAATGTAGCTGATGCAGTAGAAAATGTGCCCTGCAGCAATTATCAGACATATCCTTGCTGACCTAAACTCAAGTCTATATCCCACAGTCTATAACAACAACTATATCCCACACCAAGTACCCAAGTAGTTATTAATACATGTTTCTTTTATTGTATGACACAAGTGAAATTTAAAATATTTAATAAAAAAGAAATCCTGCCTCTTTCGAGCTTTCTACCACTAAACCACCTTTGTTTGTTATAATATCAGATTTTTTAAATACAATTAAAAATGTATACTAAAGGTGAATGAAAAAATTTAGGGCGATGTCATAATTAAAAGTACAGAAATCTACTGCAGTGTGTACTTAACAATGTAAGCATGTTTAGTTTAGTCAGAATTGATATTAATATTTAGACGAGAAGAAACTCATCGCAAGCAGGTTGCAATTGGAATAATTAATTTGTCGGTCTGTCTGTCCGTTGCGATTCTCTGTGTTGCTGTTGTAGGTATTCGTGACTTTGCGCTCTGATACATCTCTCCAATGTATCCTTTCGCTCGTCCGTAATAAAGTTTCTATGACGAGAGAAGGTGTTTGAAGTGGGGATAAATTATTTACTGCGTTTTTTTTAAAGTTTGAAATTACTTATGATACCTCCTTTTCACCATCAGCGTTCTTATAGGTAGACCGCTTAACAGAGTCCTCGCTCGAGGCGCGGGCGGCAGGCACCTTCTTGACAAAATTACAAACACCTTCCGCCCGCATCTCTCTCGGTCCCCGTTCTCGTCTTCCTCCACACCCTGTACTGTACCCCACAGGCGAGGACTCAATTAAGCGGTCTACCTATACTGCTGTGATAAAAAAATAGTTCTTCTTGTAAGAATACTGTACAGAATATTCAATCCATATAATTTAACTGTTACGCCCTTATAAGCATAACTTATCTAATTAATCTTAAAATATTGTTAAAATTAAAACACACAAGGCTATCTCGTAGGTTCACCATTTGTCGGTCATTAAAAAAGAAACAAAGGCATGAAACATGGTAGATGAAAATTCGTGTATTTGTAAACATTAAACGAATTCCATTGTTATCTTCATTGTAGCTCTGATTGTTATTATTATACTTGATTGATACGAGAACATAGATTAATAATAAATAATCGTTTGAATTTTTTATTTCCCGGAGCTTACATGTCATATGCTATACATAAATAAATAAAACTGATTCCAACAGTTTGGTATTATTATTTTTACAAAACTATCGATATTATGGTTGTTTCAAAACATAAATAAAAAAGGCACATTCTAAAGGCACTTAGTTCCAGACAAACTTTGTGCAGACATATATCATATATACGTGATAATTAGTAGACCTAAGATATAATTAAGTACTTTTCACTAACATACAATTAAAAAAATAGCATTGAATGCACTTTGATTCTGCAACATTGAATTTAGTACTTTCATGCGAGTAGTAAGTAAAGATTTTGGGATATACTCGAGCGCGTCTAAAATAACATATGCAAGGTTGCCCCTGGTGAAGTACTCCCACCATACCTGAGCCTTTTATAAAGGGTCGATGTCTAGAGCAGTAAAAAATACTTCAACAATCGGCCTTGACATTTGGTCGCCTACAAATCGTCAGTCTTTTGAATAGGAGCTACTGGAGGATTTTCACGAAATTATAAAATAGAAATCAATAAAAAGTTAACATTATGAAAAAGGATATGCGTAATATGACCTTTTAGAAATAGGTGAGCTACCCGATATAGATCGTTAGGTGTTTTTATTTAAAATGGTGAACTCATTATGACGGTGTTTATTTATATGTGTGTATGTATGTATGCGGGTGCACCATGCGTGGCAGCGCTTTGAACCGTGGTAAGCACTGTCAGTGTGCACAAATTTAGATAAATTACTTCTTCGCGTCAAATGTAGGCTCAATTTTGAATAAAATTCTTTGGGATAAACGCCGAGTTTAACTTAAATCGTGAACCCTTTTAAAATACATTGTAGTTTCTTAATTTTTTTGTATAAGTTACTGTCATTATTTGTTTTATGATTTAGGTAAGCCGTGTATCTCGATTACAATTTATCAAGTCGGAAAGGAAATTAACTAGATAGTGTTTATTATCTATATAGTGTTATCTTTATGCACAATATTAAGGAACGTGATAAGAACATCCAATCACAGAGCTACTGTTGTTATAATTTTTAATTGATGATACGTTTAATTGATAAAATTGCTGTCTCTAATAAAGATTATCTTTCATTTTCAGATTCCCATCGATACAAAAGGCAAGTTAAGAGCTTTGGAACTACGAGGCCTGTATACAAGTAACCACTCTAAAATAAAAAGCTTAGAATCTTTGGATTCTGGCGATGTCAAGAGAGTAATTGAAGTACCAGAAAACGCCAAGCACACTGATGTAAAGACGAATACTGATGCAAAAGGACAAATCTTTGGAAAACCATATACATCCCTTATTCCCAAAATGAGTTTAAATTTAGAAAAAGTGGTAGAGCAGAACCCTAGAATTCTCGATTTACGTGAGAAATTAAATGCAATAACAAAAAAACAAGATCGTCATGTTGACAAAACAACAAAGAGTTTGATAAACGATATCACGCAACTGGTGGAGGATAAAGAACAAGATGATTCGGGACCGTATAGCCTTTTGTTCGATCTCAAACAAGATTCTTCAACCTCAAGCAAGGAATTATCACATACTAATGTTTGGAGGCCTAGGTCTGGAGGTTACACAGATTTGGGCTTTCAAGTTCCGAACAAAGGCATAAATACTATCAATAGAAGTGTGGATAGGTTACCAAATGTTTTGAACTTCGATGATAAACCAATGAAAGAATTCGAATATTCTTGCGAAAACGAAGTTATCTTGCCTGTAAAAAAGACATTTACTACTCATTCTAGATCTGATCTATGTTTACAATTAAAATCACATATAATGCATTCAAGAGCTTTAGAAACGAATCCAAGTCCTAACGACAGTTCATTAAGCAGAAACAATGAAGAAAACTCGCTCGATGATAGTTTAGGTATTTTAACTCCTGATCAGATGGACGATATTTGTTATTTAGAGAATGCTTTTTCACCTACTGTGGAGGGACTACCTGTTTTTTGTACAAACAACGAAGTTAAAATTTCTCCGGACAATGGTGACACCCCATCGACTGATAAGACTGAAAGTAACTCTGCTGCATCTACCATTCAAAACGATGGTTTTGAAGATAATGAAAATAAGCGACACACTTTATTAGAACGGACACTTGCACCGATAGTCAGTTTAGAAGCAATAACAAATGAAGACCAAAACTCAGCTGACTGTTTTGAACACGACTTAGCAACTAAAACACGTCCTGAATCTATGTGTGCTTCAACTGGATCCGTCGACACATCACCTCCTCTTGTTCAAGAAAATATAACAGCTCATAATTACATGGAAACACAAAACGAAGAAGAGTATATTGCTAATATACACGAAGAATTCATGCCTTCTATTCACAGCAGTATTTTAGAGCCAATTAGTTCTATAGCTGAAAATATTGGTCACTTGGAAATACCTTTGGATTGTAAACATGAAAAAAATCTCATTACTTGCAGGATAGACCAAACACCTTCTCCAGAAGATTTACCATTGGACAGTTCAGACATAAACGGGGAAATAAGTACGTATTCCCAATTTTCAGCTTCAACATTACATGATTCACATACATTTTCTGATAGTAAGAATGATTACCCAAAATCTATGGAAACATCAAAAGTCTCAAATAGTTTTATAACAAGTATAACCAGCATCACCAGTCTAGATGGTTATCAAGGAGATGGGGAAATGTCTCGACCAGTGAGTAGAGGAGCAGACCATTCGATTGAACAGCGTGAAGATGCAATAGAAATGGATTGGCAGAACGTACCTGTTACTAGAAGGGCAGATCCAATGACAGATTCAGATTTCTTTACAGAAAGTGATGCCGATGGGTTAGACGATCACATGCAGAGAGGAGATAGAAGAGCACAAGTAATAGATGGAGCTTTATATGGCGGGAAAAATTCAAACGGAAATCCTCCTTTGATTGTCAACAGAAATGATGATTCTTGTATGGAGTCCAGTGGAGTGTATACTGATTTTGAAAATCACCGAGCTTCTCCTGTTTTTTTAAATGTAATTGACGACATGTCACCAGAAGGTTCAACGCCATCAACTCGGTCGGAATGTAGTCAAAAAAATGCTAGTACTGGTAATATTAATGCATACTTTACTCCTCTTGAAGACAATGTTGATGATGAAAAAACCAATACATCTGAAGTAATCAACGACACTGATCCAGCTAAAAATACAAGTAAGAGGAACTCAATCAACAGTGAAAAAGATTGTAGAAATAGTGATAAAATAAAGGAAGAAAAGAGAGCATTTACACTAAAGAAGTATAAAATGCCTAAGCGAGACGTGCCTAGTAAATTGAAAAGCATGTTAGCAAGTAGAAAGACTGATGCAGATGTAAGTATTCAAAGTAGCCCGAAAACTGTAAAGAAGACTGAAAGACGAGAAAATCTCTCTAAAAAGAACTCTTTGGATATAAAGAGTGATTTTAAAACAAAGTCATTCAAAGACATCAAATCTAAAGTAGATAGTTCGTTTTCATTGCAACGTTCGCAAACAGCATGCAGTGTTAGCAGAATGTTAAGTTCAAAATCAACTAACACAAACCCAAAGCCTAAAAGGTAATTATTTTTTGCTATGGTTATATATAGACTAGGTTATATTTTTATTCGATAAATGATTGCTATACGAATGCTAGTGGAACATAATTATAGTATATACCAAACATATGTAAAAATGCTATCAAGGTTAGACAAGGTTTTCATGCATACGTAACGTCACACGGTCAGTTATAGATTTAAATGTAAGGTTTCAATGCTTTTCGTTTTTTTTTGTTTATTATACTTTGGTAGTGAATAGCTATTCATAAAATGTCTTTTACAGCCGCCACATGCGTATGCGCATGGAACTTGGTTCGGCGAATGGCAGCGGCAAGAGCAGTTTGCATAGTTCTCAGAGCGACATAAGCGCCAACAGCACGCCGCTTGGCAAACATTCCACCAGCCGGTTTCCTCTGTTAAGTGAGTAATTTAGTTTTTTTTTTTTAATAAATGGGATTGTATAAATTAATATAAAACTTTCAAAGTTTCACGTCCCTACCCTCAGAATAAATGACTCTTATTATTCCGAGTCCTACTTACTGATAGTTGCTCTTATTACATATCATGTAGCTTGTTCCGAAAATGTTGATCGGTTTAGTGTTTATTCAAATTAAGGTCTTATATAAGTAAATACAAATATAAATTAATTATGTGCTAAATATATTTTATTTATTGTCTTAAATTCAAAATGGCAGGAGTTTATTTTGAAATGCTCGGTGCAATTCCTCGTATTGGCGGCGAACCAAGATTTTGTTTTTTATGGCTATTATTTAAATATTTCTGAAGGATCATTTTGTTACCTTTTGCGTTGAAGAATGGATGGTATCGCAAAAATAATAAATGTTTAGTTTAGTTACAGATTGAGCCGGTCAGATCACTATAATTTTATCGTGTATCTAGATACACAATTATAAAGCTAGCTTTAGGGCCGTTACATTGGCCATCAGCAGCAGTTTTTTATCTTCGTCATCTCCTTTTTTGCAAAGTAGTCAAAGTTTATTAGTTAATAGGGCGATTAGATTTATAACTTCTTATTCCGGTTAGAGCTTTAATTACTTGTATAAATTTCCATCCACGATTTGCAGTGCAGGAACATTGCTGTTGTCATTCTAGTAGGCGTTTCAAAGTTAACATCGTGAGGTTTCGTACCCACCAAAGGCTTAAAGCGGTCCCGGCCTACATTGAATAAGGTTCTATTGCTCACTTTATCTTCTGTCTGCCTGACTTTATGCCGCGGGTCTCTAGATCGTTAACGAGAGTTATAAAACTGAAATTTTGGATTTTATCTAGTTGATTAACATAGAATTAACTAACATAAAAAAAAAACTTAGTGTAAGTTGTTTACTTGGCCTGCAATATGCAAAAAAACAATAACATTTATATATAGAAATCTTCGTTGTCTGTGAAATCATTTCATTTTCATTAATTAAAAAACATGAAATCAATCAAGACGCCTGTCGAAAAATAAATGAAAATAAATGGTAATTTTTTCTAATGATACTTATTTTACGTAACCTACAATTATCTGCGACTTTTTGGTTGTTTATTATTATATCCTACAAAAAACACCCCTTTTCACGGATTTTGGTGAAAACTTGCCTTTTTATATCACAAACACGCTCTAATTGTTTTTTTAGAAAGTATTTATTTTGATTACTACTTATTTTGATATTATATTAAAAAGTAACCTTATTACAATGGAAAAACCTTCGTTAAAAATTTTCTTTTTACAGAAGTTGGTGCCGAGTTGGACCTCTTTATGATCTTTGTAACTTCTATAATATTCTGATGGTACATATACAAAAATATATATTAGGACTATGGAAATTTTTCTCATGACAAATGCGAAAGAAATCGCGGGCTTTTAATGTGTTCTCTTTCTTTTAGTTGGTTTCATCCTGTTTCTAATTTTTATCACTTTTTACGATTTTCCCTGGCATATTGTACGGAACTCTAAAAGAGCGAGGCCAGACTTTCACTTGGCCAGTTTTCATAATTAGATTTCATGAATGGTAAGTAGACCACTTACTTTTTGTCATTAACAAACAACACAGTTATTATCTTGTTTTGGAGTTCTTGTAGTAAAATTGATATATTCTTAAGTGAAACAAGCGGACCCGAGAGATATGCTGCCCGAAAAAAAATAAAACCTGCCTTTGAGCCTGTTGTCAGGTAGTTATAATAAAAGTTAAGTTTACTGAAATTTCCCAAATTTTCTGCGCAAATTTCTTTCCTTTTTTTCCACAAGAACCGTCTACAAAGTATTAGAAAAAAGAAATTATGAAATTCAGTAAGTGGTTCTCAAGTTGTACGATGGCTTGTGGTACTTTACGACTTTTGTTAAGTAAAAAATAGTTGAATGACTGTCGTGTAATCCAATGTTTCAGTAAATGGATTAGTGCGACAGAAATGCGATAATAGTCAAATTAACGAAGTTGCGGGCAATAAATTCATTGAGCAACAGTAACTCCATTCCGAGCGTAATATTTGAAATTTTTGAAGTGAAAACTTCTTTAGCGGCATTGTACACATTTTTTGTATGGGTAAAAAAAGTTTAAACTCGCGTCAGGTTAAACACGTGGGCTGATCGCATCATGACACACAATAAAATTAGAAAGGTTGTTGATTTTCAATATATTGGACGAAACATAGTAATATTTTATTTTACCGTATTATAATAATAAGTCTCTATCTAGGACGTCCACGTGGCAGCTTTATTGCGAAGAAAATGCATTTTTTTTTACAATAGATGTCGCTAAGTGCGCTTAAACGTGATTCATGTAAGTTGATTTTTCTGAGAGATAAACTTTTTTAATGTAGGTAATATAAATTGTCATGTTTGTGTACGAAAGTGGAATAAAAAAATATTGTATTCTACCACATACATGATAGTAGTTTTATACTTATAATTAAAGCAATTCGTGCAAAGTTATTCCCTAACTATTCCAAAATATCAAAAATGCACAACGTTAATATTCAAGTTTTCACTTTTGCCGGCGCTCCCGGAGTGCAACTCGTGGTTTTTTATACATAAAAGAAGGTGGCTATCTTCTTCGAGGAATGAAAATTTATTACATTCATAATGCTCAAAAAACATTTTTACCAAAAATAAAAATGGACTTCATAAAAAAGGACTCAAAAGTAAAAGAAATATGTTTTACTTATATCTATAGTACATTTGAAGTCAAATTGATATTTGGTCGGTCATTGTCGCCCGTTCTCTTCCTTATTAATGGTTAGCCATTGACTGCATGTATCTATCAACAAAGCAATATTACTACTTATTACAACTGTCCTACTATGATCCCACGAAGAGTTCCGTTCAACACATCGAAGTCCTTGATCAGATCATGCCAATTTTTCTATAGGACCACGTTCGCATATTTGCCTTTGCCATTAATTTACTACCCATAATTCACGAGGAAAAGAAAGCACGGACTAATTGAGAATCTTCTCGTACTTGAAGTCGGTTTAAAATACGAAAAAAGAAAAGTACCAGAAGAGTGAAGTTGTTGATTCTAAGCAGGTACATTAAATTATATGTATTGTACCTATAACTTAGATATGTTAAGTGAGTGATTTGTCTAACTTTTCAAACCATGCATACATTAAAGTTGACGTAGAATATCTTGTAGCTGAAAAACTATGACTATCAAAACCTATCACTGTTTTATAAAATCCAAAATATTTTGAGGACATTTCCATCGATCAAATCGTTGCACTATCAGTAAATGCTGATTCGTGTTGTTTTGCTGGCGTGTAAGATACAATGTCCCTGTTTGGACATTTAATTTAAAAATCAGCTGGTGTCCCAACCTGTGGACTGGTAGAATCGATGCGGAAGGTCAAACCGGCCCGGGGAGCAGAGCAGCGAGGACCGCATGGCAACTGACATTTCCTCTCGAGCCAGTCGGTTCAGTCAGCCGCTCGCCGCCGGCTGAGACGCGAGTCGGCGCGCGCCACCGTTGTGCTTGTGACGTCAACCTAACGCGAAAAATCAATGGATACATCTCACACTTTAAGGTTACCCGCATACCGCATTTTCGCACCGAAAATGTGTCATATGCAAGTGCAGTGAGGACCTGTTATGGATTTATTATTGACATGTCGCCGTAGATGCAGCGTATCACGTGAACGGTTAACTTTCAACTACGACTTAGTGTGGTGTCATATTTTCAGTTAATCTTTTCCTTAACTTTTTTACAACTTATAAATATTAATAGTTAAAGTTATCGAAACATCGACGTGTACACATACTAAGAAATAGTTTTTTAAAATAAGATATTATTTATAGTTTATTGAATCGCTAAGGATAAAGGTAAACAAACATAATTATAGTACCATAAACAATCTTTTGAGGAATGTAAAATTGGACTTAATCAGTTTTTTCAATATTTAAGAAAAAATAACACGAAGATATAAGCTATAACATAAGAAAACATCTATGTTTTACTTAGCGAATTCATAAATAACAACTTAACCGTCGCAGTAAATTAAGTTGAACCTCGTTTGCCATTTCCTCTCGTTAAAGTTCCCGTTCAGTAACTTGAAATAACATAGCGTCGATATATAGTTAATGTTAACTGTCCTTCATTTTTGTATGTCAACCGGCAACTGGTTAAACAAGCCAAGCTAACTCGGAAAGATGTTATTTTAAAAGTAAACACACTTGCATTGTATGGCGTAGCTTGCACGATATTTCTTTTAGAAACATTATTTGATTACCTCGACGTTACTTGGAAAGTTTCGCATGTTTCATTATAATTAAAGAAATTTGATCGATGAATAAGTCGTTCAATATTATTACTACGGAAGAGTTGGTCTATCGTCACTTAAGTTGGATGAATGGGGTCGGTATTGAATTAGCGTACAATTTTTTTCATGACGAAAAGCTATTGTTGCAGATAACGACGACGTGCGGTTTTGACTTTTTAAAATAATATTTTATCTAGCTTATCAATATTATTTATCTAATAGATATCTAGACACATCCTCATTGAATTTTAAGAATATAACTGATTGGGTTAATTTATAACAGGAAACTTTCGCATATATTTCACGGATATATTTATTTTATTTCAACAGCAATAATAAGTTAGGCTCCAACTATTATGTTTGACTTTTCACGTTAAACATTAATTGATATTTACAACGAGAAAATAAGATAAAATAAGTAGGTTTTTTCTATATTTGACTTTCGTAATGAATTAGTTATCTTTGATGAGTTGTTTAGTTAAATTACGAAACAAACTCATCAAGATTCATGATTTTTTTAATAAACATAGTAAAAAAAATGCTTTCATCACTGTGTCAAGAAATAAAGTAAATGTAGGGATATGAAAAGTTTTATTTTGTTCAAAGCCTGCACAATTTAATGTGTTTAAATTATAATCTAAATTTATAATATTCTATAGGCTAAATTCCTTTATTTTAGTCTTCATTTACTTAGACTTATGATACAAAATTTTAATTGGCTTTTATTTTATTACTCAATAATCTATTGATTTTTTTAAATGTATGTCCATGAATTAATTGCATAGATAACCTTTTAACGATTTCAATGGCATTTTATGTTGGCTACCTTTCACTGTGATATTACTCGCGTAATTTATTTTTATTGAATACTAATATTCACTTAGTTAATAAATGATCGAAATTCTATTATATAATTTTCCTTCTGTTTGTTACGTAGTGAGCTAATGGTCGTTTAATCACTCAAATCAAATGATCATTTATCCGCCTACCGATCGTTATACTTATACTTACACCACTGATAGAAAAATAATTATGAAGCTGTATGTATGTTACCTAATTGGTGATTTGCATTAAAGCAAATAAAATATCATCTGTAGATAGTCAAGAAGACAAAAAGCAAACTCATTTCATAAACATATTCATTACTCTTGCTTGGCTCATTATTGTTCATGCTTGGCGAAAGTTTATGTGTAGGGTCATAAAATAGATTTTGACGATATGTCAATTCTGCCTTTTTAAAAGAATAGTTGGGGTGTGATCTACAATCGATACCGAAGCCAAAAATATAGTTTTTAGAATTTTTGTCCGTTTGTCTTTTTGTTTTTAGAATTTTTATCTGTATGTTACTTCAAATTTGGCACGAATATTATTAAGAAGTCAGGTCAACATATAGGCTACATTTTATCACGCTATCACCTACGGGGAACGAGCACGAGCAGTGAACCTTTATTTCTAACTCCACGCGTACGAAGTCGCGGGCGGCCGCTAGTTATGTTTAAGTTAGGATTCCGTTTTTTAGAAATAATGCACACTTACACGTTTGTTGAACATATAATTATGGTGACATTAATTCAAGACATTGTTAAAATTTCAAGACATGAACGTTACGGATTAACGTCGGCACCCCAAGCACGAATTTTGACAGATCCGTATTCGTATCGCCATCGTCAAAGTTCCTAACTTTCTATTGAGGGAGCTAGTGTATTCTTACGTCCGGTAGGTGCGCTGCTTAGTTTCCATAGTAAGTTTGACGATAGCGATACCAATACGGATCTGTCAAAGTTTGTGCTTGGGGTACAGGTGTAGCACGATATACCTTTTCACTGGGTTTCAAGAACCCAAAATATTTGATTAAATTGCATATTATGGTTATCATCCGAACCATTACAGAGATATACTAAACATATATTAGGGGGCATTCCACGCGAAGCGGACAGGTTAAAAAACTCGATGTTTCCGATTTCAGTAATATTTGAGTATGTTCTACTTATACTTATTATTGATACGTGTACCAAATATTTTTGTGATATATTGACTAGTTAAAGAGTAATGGGACTTTGAAGTTTTCGACAACCAGTTGGCATGCAGTACTTCAAAGCCGATTATGGACTCATAAAATTATATATTAAAATAACTAAATCACTGGATTTCCTACTTTATTTACTGGGCTTTTTAACTGTGTTTTTGGAATAGAAAAAAAAATTTTTTTTTCGTAAAAAAAAACCAATTTAAGTTTTTTTCCTTGATTTTCACCAAGTTAGACCATTTAGTTTTTTTTAATTTTTTTTATATAAATTGCTAATATTGTATAGAACATTGGTGCCAACTTTTATAATGGGCGTGAAAGTGGATTAGGAGCTAGACTGAAAATACTGCCGAAGGGTGGCGTCCAGCGCCGCGCCTGTTGACCGCCGCTTGTGCGCTATTAGTCACCAAACTGTCAATCAAATAAAATCACTTTTGACGGAATGTTTTGTAGATTTTTAATAAAACCAATACATAGAAAAAATTCCACGCGGACCAGGCAGCAGACGGGACTCGAACTCGCATCCTTTGCAATCCGGGCGAATGCACTGACCAATTATGCCATTGCCACCTGGCTAGAGGAATTTCGACGCGGTCCGTGAGGGCCGCGGTAGCATAATTGGTCAGTGCATTCGCCCGGATTGCGAAGGATGCGAGTTCGAGTCCCGTCTGCTGCCTGGTCCGCCTGGAATTTTTTCTAGTTATATTTTCTTTAGATTTAAACATCAAGCAGTTACATGCTTTAAAGAAATAAAAATTATAACTATAATTGCTATTTCTTCTTTCAAATGTTTAATACTTGTAAAAGTATTCATTTGACGTTGCGAAGAGATGGCGCTGCCTTGCAGCTTAAGAATGGCTAGAGGAATTTCGACGCGGTCCATGAGGGCCGCGGTAGCATAATTGGTCAGTGCATTCGCCCGGATTGCGAAGGGTGCGGGTTCGAGTCCCGTCTGCTGCCTGGTCCGCGTGGAATTTTTTCTATGTATTGGTTTTATTAAAAATCTACAAAACATTCCGTCAAAAGTGATTTTATTTGATTGACAGTTTGATGACTAATCGCGCACAAGCGGCGGTCAACAGGCGCGGCGCTGGACGCCACCCTTCGGCAGTATTTTCAGTCTAGCTCCTAATCCACTTTCACGCCCATTATAAAAGTTGGCACCAATGTTCTATACAATATTAGCAATTTATATAAAAAAAATTAAAAAAAACTAAATGGTCTAACTTGGTGAAAATCAAGGAAAAAAACTTAAATTGGTTTTTTTTTTACGAAAAAAGTTTTTTTTTCTATTCCAAAAACACAGTTAAAAAGCCCAGTAAATAAAGTAGGAAATCCAGTGGTTTAGTTATTTTAATATATAATTTTATGAGTCCATAATCGGCTTTGAAGTACTGCATGCCAACCGGTTGTCGAAAACTTCAAAGTCCCATTACTCTTTAACTAGTCAATATATCACAAAAATATTTGGTACACGTATCAATAATAAGTATAAGTAGAACATACTCAAATATTACTGAAATCGGAAACATCGAGTTTTTTTACCTGTCCGCTTCACGTGGAATGCCCCTTAGACAAAATGTTCTTTATCCATATTCGCCCGGAAGCTCAGGGAGGGTACTCTACTATCCATCATAATTATTATACTTACAACTGTTACGGCACGGAAATTTATTCTAAAATAATGCCACACGATTAACGACACATTGTTATAAATGATAGCGATACCAACTGAATTGTTTTCATATTAGATACCAAATGATTTATCGCAAACTTTTTCTTAAAGGCAATGAGTGGGTGTATCTACTAGTTTTTCTACCGCGCTCAATTAAAAGATTGAAGCATTGTTTTCGTGAAACAATTTATCCCACGTATTACTTTCTCCGTTATAAACTAGCTACAGTTTACAAATGCACGCGACGAATCAAATTATGTTGAAAGTGTTAAAACCTATAACCGTGCATATAAAGTTACAAGCATGAATCATCTGTATCAGATTACATAACTTCTAATATCATGCCAATTCACAGTTATCGTGGAGTAGTCGAACAGATAATATGAAGTGAGGAAAATTTGATCTGATGATTTAAAAGTCGTGTTTTTTTTGTAAAAAGAAAACTGTAGACAGTTGTTACTACAACTGTCTACAGTTTTCTTCTCGCTCGTCGCAGAAAAAGATCCGTTATATCAGCAAAAGAAGTACTTTTTGATCAGATAAGATACTAAACTCTGCATTTGATTACAATGAACTGGAATTTTGTTACTTAGAGTAATGCTAGTAAGATTAGTAACTTTGCAATAAGATATATTTATGCCTTTACTATCGAGTTGATGTGACTGTGCTCTCTCTGTTTTGTTTCGCGAATTCAAGAGTTTTGCTGAAGATGCAAGAGTGGTTTGGCCTAGTCGATATTCTCGTGAAGACCGGTGGTAGTAGGCGCAATGTAACGGGTTATTCTTGGCGATGGATTTGTTGACGGCCACGAAGCGTTGACCCCGCGCCGCGAAACTGCGAACGATCAAACTTTTAAAGTGACCAGCGACAGTCAGCTTTTAAATCAAATCAAACGCAATGCTCAAATGTAATCTAAGAATGAACTAAGAAATAAACGACTAATCCAAGGATTTTGTATCTACTTGTAATGTCTATATATATACGATAAGTTGACACGCTATTATCTCTAGAGCTTTTTGTTGTGCAAGAACAATTGTAGGAGTTGGCGGTCGATGCGATAATCGCTTGAGCTTGATCGCAATAGGGTTTTCAACTGTATGTTTGAAGAAAAAAACAATATTTTTTTCGTTGTTCTAGAACAGAGTTTAAGCACACAAATTGTTTATTTGTTTATTACTCTCATAGTCATGCATCATATGGTGTCAATGCAAAGGTCTAACGTCCTAAACGTAGGTTACGAATGTTACCGTCGGAAGTAGATAAATTAGAACTAAAACTTAAATTAATTATCCATTTTAATAATATTCCATTGTTCTGTAACTAAATTCTACTCACTAAAGCCCCGTTGTTTCATCCACAGTAAATTTTTTACTGTAATTATAATCACGTCCAATGCGTAGTCAGTCAATGTGTCAAATTTTAACAAATTAAATAGTTTTTAAGCTAGCTTAATGTTTAAATCTAAAGAAATTATTACTAGAAAAGTTCCACACAGAACAGACAGTAGACTGGTCATGGATTTTTCTAGTAAAATTTTCTTTATATGGTTATTTATGTCTAGTATTTCAACTTTAATCAAATTTAACTATTGCTGCAATAACGTGACCTAAATGTAAGCGACTCCTAATTCGGAATTATATTTAAGAAACTTTATTTCTCATAAGAAGTGCTCATTAACTTAAACGAGATTTTATTTGAGAATCGATTACCTATCGCCGACCTATCGTCATTATCTATCGGCGATTTTATCTTCGGTGCTATTATGTCAATATGTAATCAATAGGAAAAGGGGGCAATGCTCCAGTTACCAGTGACATAACACAGTTTTATTGAATAGAGACTGGCGACAAAGCACTATTAAAATTGAACACCTACCTAGTTGCTGCAATAAAGCAATGTCATTAACTGAATCGATACACCCACCAGCAATAACCTACGATCTCGACAGTTAAAGTCATGGGGATTAAAGAAGCAGAAGGCAATCAATTAAACAAATCCTCATTGAAGCCACTAAAGGAAAAGATTGAGTATTAGAGTTTTACTAGAAACAAGTGCAACTCTTCCCAGTTCTGCGATTTATTACCTGAAATTTAAGATATCGAATTTGAAGTTGCTCTGTTATTATGTACCTAGATTGAGCAAAGGATACAAATAATACTTCATATTTGTGCACTCTGCAAAGGCTTTTATAAAAGCTTATTAGCGAAAAACTTACAAAATTATTAATTACATTTTTTAAGTTGTTATGCGATTGTTTAGTATTTCACTCTTTTGTTAAGCGAAACACTTGCCAAAATTAAATAAAACATTAGCAAACGTTGCTTTTGAGAACAGTCGAAAAGTTAACAATGTAAAAATTGTATTGTTAGTGACGATAAAATTTGAATAAAACAGCAATCGGGACGTCCACTAAGGTTCCGATAGCATTATTTTAGCCAAGAACGAATTTAATTTATTCTAGTAAAATCTTAAATTTAGCTGTTACAGAGAAAACTAAAAAAAAAACATATTTACAGACATTATTTTATCAGAACTTAAGTTGACATTAGGATTCCAAAGGATAATTTATCAAATACAAAAGGAATGCGATTCCTTAATAAACAATATAATGGATTTCTACTGTAACAATGTTAAAAATCATTATGAAGCTATATGATATTCATAGTAATATGTGAGTAGGTAACTAATCTATTCACAAGTAAAAGTCATTTTGCAACTGATTTTATTTCTCAACAAAGTCACAATTCCATTTGTTTTTCCATTACGATGAATGATTTAGATAACTTTTTCAGGCCACTTTATTTAGGTTGAAATTTTTGATTGCTTTAACACCTTTCTGCTTATTGCGTGAGCAAACATAGTTTATCAAATATGGGTTAAGATGGTAATAGCATGTTTGTCGTATTAAAAAAATATAACCTATTGGTTCAGTTCCAAATTATAACAATAACCTAAAAAGGAGGTGC
Source organism: Chilo suppressalis (assembly GCA_902850365.2). Lineage (NCBI taxonomy): Eukaryota > Metazoa > Arthropoda > Insecta > Lepidoptera > Crambidae > Chilo > Chilo suppressalis. The sequence continues at coordinate 13,465,032 of OU963900.1, forward strand.
ATTAATCTATAATAGTCAGTAATATATATATTTTATAAACTCTAAACGGGGAGTGAGTACCCGTTTTTAATATATCAATTTTGGTGACAAAAACGGTATGGTTTCAAGCTAATTCTTATAATTTAAATTAACATGAAGTATAACCGTCATTAAAGCATGGTGTCCGAAATCCTTACTACTATAAGTTTCACGTTCGCGAGCCTAATTTTGTTCGACAGCTGAACCTATATAGACGGTTTAGTTAGTTTCGAAATGAATAAGTGACAGTAAATAGTAGTCAATCACTAATAGATCGAAAACGAATCCGTTATTGTTTCAAAATGGAATCAAATAAACAGAATAATTGTAAAGCTTTTCATTTATATTTTCTTATCGGGTGAAATCAGATATCGTAATAAAATAAAGGCAAAAAAAAAAACACCGAATAAATTTAATTTCTCTCGGCAGGCGGATTAGCAGTTTCATGCGCTCTTTGCGCAATTAGTTTTCTGTTCAATCAATCACTGTTGCACGTCCGTGAGCATTTAAATTTTATAATTGATGCGGAAGAATTGTTATAATTTCATTGTGTTTTTTATAAATATCATAAATTGCTTTCTACTGAAAATTGTGGCAAAGGCGTGTCAAATTTCAAGAATGTGCACTTTTATTAAATTGTTTATTTTATCATTTTCTTACCTAACTACTAGTTCTACTAAGATCTAAAGAAGAAACGTGACTGACTTGCAGCCTCGCACAGTTTATCACCTGTATTTAGCCGTATAGTCATAATATTAATCTAGTTGAAAAAGTATATTAAAAATTGTGGTTTTTTTATTGATAGCTAGATAGTCTATAGAAGACGTAAGCTATACATAGCTAATAAAATGTCGGTCAATAAGGATTTGCATACTATGATATAAATAAAAATGACACAAACATAACCTAACACGTTTTGGATGCTTTGCCATCGGGTCTAGGAAAACAAAGACTCTTCAGATTGACTAAAAAATTTTTTTTATTGGGGAAAATTCAGAACATTTAATACATTTCAATTATAAGAAATCGCTTTTAGCTATAAGACCGCCCATTGAATCACTATGTTTAAACATAATGTATTTACCCCATTTATGTACTGTACTGTGGTGTCTTCAATAAAGAAATGTGTATTGTATTATATTTAACTATAGTATGTAGGTGCTATTTTTTTCGATAACTTTTTGTCATCTTATAGGTCCATGATCATATCACATGATCCCATTTCTATAGAAAATTTGGGGCTTCTGATCAAAAAACCGCGACAAGGAGTTTTGGCAGTCTTCTCGAGATGTTAACCTGACACTGTCTAAATAATTCTGAAGTGACCGAAACAGGTGGAAATCTGAAGGTGCAAGGTCAGGACTATACGGCGGATGCATTAACACTTCCCAGTCAAACTCTTTTCATTTTTGCTGAGCGGCTAAAGAGGTGTGAGGTCTAGCGTTATCTTGATGAAAAACCACACCCCTTCTGTTGATTGACTCAGGCTGCTTTCTCTCAACTCCTTGCTTTAATCTCATCAGTTGTTCGCAGTAGAATTCGGAATCGATAGTCCTGCCTGGCGGTAACCGTTTAAAATAAATAATACCCTTCCAATCCCACCATACATACAGCATCACTCTGTTTCGAGATAACTCGGGTTTTGCTAGAGTGTGTGAAGCCTGACCGGCATTTGACACAACCTTCTTCGCACGTTCTTGTGGTACGTGTCCATACTACATCACCAGTTTTTGCTTCTTCAAAAATGGTTCGGTTTCATTATGTCGTAAAAAAGAATCACAAATGAGTACACGGTTCATTAGTTTTCTTACTTTGAGCTCTTGAGGCACCCAAATATTTCCCTATTTTCAAATGCGCTAAAACTGTTTTGTGGTCAATTCCTAGTTCTTCAGCTACGTCGTGACTATGTAAATGCCGATCTTGCTCCACTTTTCCAAAAATGGCTTCCATTTTATCCGTAACAGGGCGGCCAGAGCGACGTGTATCTTTGATATCAAAATTTCCGGATTAAAAACACTTAAACCAAATTTATGCTGCTCTCACAGACACTGTATTAGGTCCATAAATATCACATTTTTTTCCCGGCTTGTGTTGCATTTTCACCTTTTATTGTAGAAAAAAAATAAATTGTATCGAATTTCTTCATTAAATTCACTCATCTTGACAGTAAGATAAACAAATGAAAATCACAATTTTTCTAATTTGAATTTGGAATTATCTTTTTAAAATTTAAACTTTTGAATGATACCAAAACCAGCAAAATGGTATAGCCAAAGAAATTTTATTACAATTCATACATACTATAATGCGAATAGACTTTTCCCCCAACCTATTATATTGTAAATTATAACAATGCACAAAGATAAATACAATATTACTGCTTCGTCGAATATCCCTGGCGGTTGAAAGTGTGACGGGTGCTTGCTTACTCGTGGTTTCGTGACCGCATCGAACTGGGGGCCAATCGCCTAACTGGATTGCTTTGGAAAACGCTATCGCTTACGATTTCATTTTGTTATTTCTAACCGCCGAAATACCTCACGCTCATTTTCTTTAACATTGTTATTACCAATGCAAAAGAAAAAAAAAGAGCGCGAGGCATTTGAAAACCTCAGGGGGCTAGAAATAACAAAATGAAATCGTAAGCGATAGCGTTTTCCAAAGCAATCCAGTTAGGCGATTGGCCCCCTGGTCCCAGTGCGAGATAGTTACAGGTGATTCCTTTAAGAAACAGGTTTTCCGTATTGTTGAAAATCAACTTCTTTGTGAGCGGTGAACGAACCGATATTATTTGTTAAAGGACTACTTTTACTTTGCGGCTCCATTTAACCTCGATTTGTTATGGCCTTTTATTAACTTAAGCTATATTGGGACATACTATTATATCATGGCTACATTTTATTATCCAAACTTAATATTTTTAGCTATGAATAGTGAAGTTCCGTATACAATCTGCCTATTGTTATTATCTAATCAGGTAATAGCATCTGCAATATGACATGGGAGAGGCTTAGAAAGGCGAATCATGTCTTTTATACGTGCTAATGATACCGTGTGTTTAGTAAAAAACATTATTATGAAAACTTTCTAGCAGTAATTACCTTTAGAGATACTTAATTTTAGTCTGGACTAGAACTTTGTCATAAGGAGACATGAGACACTCACAGCCCATTTACCAATGTGGAACAGCGGACTAATTCGATCAGGATTTCCTAATATATCCCGTTTAGTTAGTTGCTATTATTACAATGTATTGCATGAAAGTCGAAGTAACTCGAAAGTAAAGCACTTAATTGCGAAGTGTTGTTTTTGCTCATACGACATGGGAGCATTCTCTACACACGTGAGATAAACATGGCATTCTGAGATGATCGCACACTTCGACTTTACTACGCTCGATATTAAAGTCCATATTGCTAACACGTATGATTATGATAACTTCACTACATAGCAATTTTGCTGTCACGTCTTTCTTTAAAATAAAAAATCATTTTCTTAAGTGACGTGTTTAATTACAGCATACTTACTCAATAGGCTAATTAACAATTCAGTAGTCAGCTAGAATTTCTTTGTCAATACTAAACGAGTTATGTTTAAGTTATATGTTGATGAAAGGAAAGGATCGTGTCTGCTAAAAAAATATAAATGAAAATAGTGTAATAGTATTTATAAAGAAAAAGAAGTAGATGGTTCTACTTTCATTGAATAGCTGAGAATATTTTTTCAGTTCAGTGCCGAACTCCAAAAGTAGTCGATTTATAATTTTTGACTATTACCAGTTTAGTTTTTATAAAACAGTTAAAGAAGGTTTTTTGACTTAGACACAAATTTTTTTTATTACTCAAAGCCACGTCAAATACATAATAGAATGTGTAAAATTTTGACAAATGGTGATTTTTTTCTATAGTATTTAACTATTGACACATAACTTTGTATCAAACAACGTGGCCTATCTGGTTAATAATTTTTAACGAAAGCGTTAAGGAATTTTTAAAACAAATTGTTAATTTGAAATATAGCTTAACTAATGTCTCCGATGAGGACTATACGGAAATATTGGTTATGCCAACTTAAACTAGAAATGAGAACTTATAGATTTTCTAAGCAAAAGTTACTTTCGCTCATGAGTTGGAGATCAATTTGTCAAAGATTATAAAGCTTTATTACCAAAACAAATTATTTGTTACGGCCAAAAGTTGGATTTTTTTTTATTGTTACAGTAGCAAACAAGCATATGACCCTTTTGAAGGTAGGTGGCCATCATAGACTGTAGACACTTGCGATACAAAATTATCACTTGCGCCATTGCCTACTCTGACTCAATACCCTACCCCGTAGAGCCCTGGAACCTTACCCACCAAAAGGTAGTGTTATTTTACTGTGATTATCTATAAGGTGGAGGTTACTTCCCCAATTCTCTACCGAAACACATTTAAGAGTGTATCCTTTATTAAGTCCCGAAAAGCATAATTGCTAATAGGCTATCCGTGTCTGAAGACTCGTGTAACATGGAAATTATTCGTTCCGCGCGATGGGAGACAAAACCTTGAGATGGCGACATAATAAATAACAAATTCTATTGCGTTTCATTTTAGTGGTACTCACCTACTTTTAAAAGGTTTGTAGTGCAGATTCAACCAGTTGTTGCAGTAAAATGGATATTTGGTAATCATTTTCTTGTAGTGCCTCACCATCTAGTGATGGTTGGCTGTTAGTGAGTCAGTGGTAACTATTGTTTTAGCAAAATTTATTTTAATTTCAAAAGTCTTCACACTAACAAGCCTTATGGATGTTTTTCACGAACATTTTATCACAAGCTAGAAAAAACTTTGAGATATTTCAGGTATCCAGCAAGGATCTAGCAAATCGATCTACTGTGAGAAAAAAATATCCGTAGCTTGCAATCACAATCTGTACAATAAATAAGTTTTCACTAGATCCATTGCGGATCTAGACAATATTTCTATTGAGAATGATCCGTTTTTCACATAGGCACAAAAGGAACGCGAACGTATATCGGATGACTAAAATTTTGCCACAGAGACGGAATAATACAAATGCCGCGGTTGATCGGTGTGGTATTACGCGGTTCTCGGTAACAGAACGACGACGGGGTTGTTTCGTCTGTCTGGTGCTGTGCGTAGTTACATGGTCGCAGCGTGCCCGCGTAACCAATAGAAACGTGTAACGACTCCATAATTCGAGCTTACGTGACTTTAATAATTATTTTACTTTCGATAGCGCGGACGTAAACGTATGGCCGTACGTCAGTTGGCGGACCTGCTTTAATGCATGGGAAAGACTGGAATCGTGTGCGTTTTGCATAAATAGTTAGCATACAAATTGAAAGAAGATGAATACCGAACAAACCAAGAAGAATTGTAAATTAAGTTAATAAGTTAGTTGGGTAATTACAGTAAATTAGACACGTTTCGTTTGATTGCATATTGGATGTAAGAAGGTAATTATTTATATAAAGGCATTTAAGTATATTGAAGGCTTTATAAATTCACTGAATCAATAAGTACGCCTTATAATATCAAACGTAAGTTCTACAAAATTATGTTTGCTAATCGTACAATTACATCTCCCCACCTCCCTCCACTCTGTCAGCGAAATGTTTCTTTCTGAATATGTAAAACAGGTGATGTGAACATGATTAGTATTAAAGTAAGTAAGTCCCACTCATGACACAAACTTCTATGGTCGTTCTTTTGCCGTCCGAGCTGTTCGCCTGTGGAATTCCCTTCCAGTAACCATAAGACGAGCACAATCTATTTATATTTTCAAAAATCTTGTTTTCAACCATTATTTGTCGTTGTAACTGCATTTTTTTTATTTCTTTTCTTACTGGACTAAACTTATATATGTGTAGTCTATGTATGTATGTGTCATATATTTATATTATAAGTATATATCTTATAGGTATATTATGTGTATATATGGTATGTATATATATTTAATATATATTTTTATATCCCTTGTATTTTTTATAACACCACCATCTCCAGTTTCTTACAATCCTCTCCATCCAAAGGTTGTCTGGAAGAAATGGCTTTTAGCGATAAGATCGCCCATTGAATCACAATGTTTAAACATAATGTATTTACCCCATTTATGTACTGTACTGTGGAGTTTTCAATAAAGAATTGTGTATTGTATTGTAAGTATAAAGTAATGAAATAAAATGGGAAATTATAAGTAACGCTCGGGTTGTTCTACAAACTAAGGATGAAAACGCCCTTTTTTTACATTCAGTTTGCAAAATATAGACTATCATAAAGAATACACCGTCTTTTAGCCTATTTTAGTGAAACAGACAAAATATTTACAAATTTTAGATTTATTGCCATCTCAAGAAATTCAAGAAGCAGGAAACTGTGAATGTAACCAGGAAACTGGGGAATAAAAGGAAAATCATCCAAGATCAACGTTTATTTATTAATAATTTCACAAATGATAAATATTCTTCTTTCTGAGAATATACTAAATAAATCACGGTACACTTTTGATCCAATTTTTTTGAAGGATCCTGAAATTTTGACGCTTAGAAAGAAAATCTCATCAAGAAAATATTTTTAATCTACAATTTTTTTTAGAGACCAGCAAGATATTAGTATGTTAAAGAGTATTTTATACAAATAAATTCATTTTTAACAAAATTTTCATGATATTTTAGCTAACCCGCCGAAAATTCCTTAGTTTGTAGAACTAGCCGCTCAAAGTAGGAAAAGATTATAAAATCTCATTGGAAATTACTTATTAGGTCTAGATCGCTCATACCTCTCTACGCTTATAAACTGGCTGCAGTATAAATAGATGTTTGTTTGCAAGAGTGCCGTTTCAATTTCTAGCAGCTCTTTCGCCGGATGTTAATCTGCGGCGCGTCCTCACGCCCGTGATTTAATCTCAACATCATCAGTATACGGGCACGATGTATTTTACGCTATGTACCTATACTACTGATGCAATCTACTATGCGGTTTATGTGAACTTCAAAATGTATTCGTACGTCCAATTTGAGCAGTAGTAATAGTTATTATTGAACGTGTTCCCTTCTATACCTTTTTTGTAGTAAGTAACTATTTCACTCCTGTTAGGGAACAATAGTGAAATAGTTACTTACTACAAAAAGAATATTATTATGTTGGTTCGTGCTTAGGGTAGCCAACCAACCAATATCGAATTCGAATAGTTGAATTCGATCTCGATACGCGTCAATTATCAAGAAGTTTTGTATGGAAATTTGAACAGCGCCACAACGGACGTAACGAAAATTAAAAATGTTCCATACAAAACTTTCTACTCGAATTTGATACCTATTGGTTCGTGCTAAGGGTACAGGTGTAATTTTTGGTTGAAAAAGTACTTTCGTTTTTAATTGGAACTTATGAAAATATTTTACTCAGGAAGAAAAAGGATAGGGTGTGGCCACAGGTCACTTTGTTGTGTACAACAAACAGGGTAGTTTTTGGAGCTTAAATTGAATTAGTTTGTTCCTGTTACGGTTATTTCAAAAAAAGTTCAACATGTCACGGGTCACTGTAAACAATAAAATTATAAACTATTACCCAGATAAAGTATAAGTGAGTACAATTAAATTTTTGTGATCATTTTAATCCGAGCGGCAGAAGAAGTCTTGTAAGTTCAGTAAGGTTATAAAATTTTACTAGTCCCATAAAGTGGCACTCTGTCTCTTTTTTCCTTTTTTATGCACAGCTACTCCTTGGTTAAGCTAAACAAAATAAAAAAAAATATGAGCCCATCAACGACATAGGAACACGGCTGCAGTTGGCATTATGCCAGTATCCAACGCCACGATGTTTTGTTTATTACGAAATTCCGCCAAAACTGTTGCACTAGTACGACCTAATTTTCACGTTAGAGACATCTTGACTGTTTCCTAAGAATAGAAGTATCTATTAATAGTTCGTTTGGTGAGGCTAAAGTGTTCTATTAACTTAAGATTCTATATTGAGACAGGACAATTAACACGTTGCCAGCTTATCTAAAGCTTAAATTGTGATATTTCCCGATAATTTGGGTAACATGATAACTTTTTTTAAAAATGTTAGAAAATAATGTTTTCTTCTAATTTAAAGTAGGTAATTAAAAGAAAATATATTTTCCCCTGATTCTAGTATGAAATTATTTAAATGAACTTCCTAATAACTGGATTAAGTTAACTAAGTATGTTTAGGTTCCGCGGAAGTGGATGGCAACGGCACAGAATAAATAATATCGCGGCGGGTACGGTGCCCTCCTTGTATCGATATGGGTTTCTCGAGTGGCCTTTTTGATGTAGATAAGAATTCTTTGAAGAAAAGCTGCATATAATTGAGAGAAATACGGCAATTCCACGCGAACAATGTTTGAACTTGTAAATTCTATAAGCAGATCACCTACCTACGACTGTATTAACTATTCATGGAATTGGTTCCAACGGCTGCTTAGCATACCACGATCGCAGTCGCAGTTATTTTGATATCGTCGACATTTTTATTTACTATCCCTTTTGTGTACTGCAGTGAATAACCCAGGTTTTATCGAAACATTTTAATAGTAATGTTACTTTTTATGTAGTTACGAAGACCATTGTGATAACTTTATGATCCGGAAATATTACTTGTACTTTTATAAAACTAATATGCGAAACTAATCTTAAATTGGTAATTTTTTTATAGTTTGTCTGAGAGTAATTTCAATACCAAATTTATGTAATAGCAGACTTTATTAGCGTTTTTGTCAATATCAAATGTTTCCCGCGTATAATTGTTGCTTCGCCAAACATTTATCTCGTATTGAAAGATCCGCATGGTTGGGTTTTCTGGCCTATTAACCAGATGACCTAAAAGAGGGATTGATAGTTGTGGCCATACAATAGTTGGCTGGTCTTCTTAAAACATTCAGGTTGAATGCGAACGTACCGCGCCTGATTTGGGATCGTTTGGCCAGCCTTCTTTTATGGGTGAGTTCATATCAGTGGAGTTAGACCAATAGGATGATGCATAACGCTAATTCGTTCATAATTATTATTATCATGAAATGTGTTTTAAAAAGTGTTTTATGTAGACCAATATCTTACATCCAACATTCATTGGTATGAAAGTGAAATAAAAGTGTAAAATCCATGACGATGTTCGCTTCTGGATATTATTATGTAAGACACCCCCTTCTTTGTATTTTATTACGAATATTTTAATTTGACATTGTTTATACCATTATCATTCTTGATGTTATTTAAATTTCTGTATTTTTACAATCATCATTATATTGTGTGTTAATACTTTAATTTGCGCTCTTTACTACTTATTAGTCCACATAAAATCTGTAATGTTATTTTATCTTTATCAAAATGCAAACAAAGTCTACTTTTCATCAAAATATTGATTGCCAATTCTGGGTGGGGTAACTTAGAACGCAATCGCGTAAGTTCATAAAAAAATCTAAAGTGGTTATACCTGCTTGATCATCTCAAATGGCATCATTCTTAGTTTATTTTAGTCGATTATGAGCTCTTTGCAAATAAGAACGTCACTTGTTCGACCTTGAGGAAATAAGTATTTTGCGTTGTTTGAAATTTGAACGGTATGGTAATACCTATGTGCGATTTTCTGCACGCGGAGTATTACCTACGCAAACATTGGCCATTGTGAGTTATGACAAATATTTACTTATTAAGTAAAACGTATGAATACAGTGCATTTGAAATGGGAGGTCATTAAGGCACATTACAAAAAAAACTCTTTGTAACAATACTGCTTGTTGTCATGAGATAAATAAACAAACATTATTAACATTCGAAGAACTCGACGACATTAATGTTAAATATCAAATATGGAACAGGGGGCCAATCGCCTAACTGGATTGCTTTGGAAAACGCTATCGCTTACGATTTCATTTTGTTATTTCTAACCGCCGAAATACCTCACGCTCATTTTCTTTAACATTGTTATTACCAATGCAAAAGAAAAAAAAAGAGCGCGAGGCATTTGAAAACCTCAGGGGGCTAGAAATAACAAAATGAAATCGTAAGCGATAGCGTTTTCCAAAGCAATTCAGTTAGGCGATTGGTCCCCAGATTTGCTGGTGGTCATTAACCGGTCCAATGGGCACTTTTTGCTTTTGGGTCGAATCATAAGGGTCCAACCAAACGGTCTTCGATAGGGGTACCTTCACCATCATCATCATCATCAGCCTATTAATGTCCCCACTGCTTGAGCACAGGCCTTTCCTATGGATGGAATAGGGAGATAAGCCTTGGGGTACCTTAATTATAAAAAAAATGGGTGCGTGTACTTATGTTGGCGCGTGAGAAGTTATCCTTCTTTGGCATCGTTTAAAATTAGTTTTTAATTGCATGCAAATAATTAATTACAATAAATTAATAAAAAGTCTGGAAAAGGACACAGTCAATAAAGTTCAGTTTTAATTTGAAAAAATAAATAAATAATCAAAATATTCAATTAAAATCGCTACTGAATATAATTTATTAGAACATAATATGTGATTTGCACTTGTATGAAACTCAAACACGTATTCCGAATATACAAACTAGAAACATGTGGATAAATATTATAAATATGAATACCTATAACTGTTACTTTATTACAAAAAATAAAGATGTGGTTTTTGGTTCTATTACACCAATGGTCAAGAGATGGCGCTGTAGTCTCCTGAATCGCGCTTTGGTTCCGTTGTTCCAGATTAATAAATACTTTGATATTATAAATATGAATACCTATAACTGTTACTTTATTACAAAAAATAAAGATGTGGTTTTTGGTTCTACTACACCAATGGTCAAGAGATGGCGCTGTAGTCTCCTGAATCGCGCTTTGGTTTCGTTTTTCCAGATTAATAAATACTTTTGATAGGCCTTCGCAATGCAGTCGTTAGCACCCACTAAATAGAGATTCTATTTCTATTTTGTTGGTAGATTTTCTTAATGTGCGGTAAACACAAAAGTAACAGCATGAAGTCGCTTTAGCGACCAACTTCATGCTGTTAAAATTTTGCGTTACAGTGATGCGCGCGCATCTTAAAATTTCACTCTCATAATTTTTTCATAACGCGCCTAAAGAAGTATAACTTCAAAAAATAATTGAAGGAACTAATAACGCTAGAGCTGCGAGTGAGTGTTGGAAATATTTATTTTAGTTTTTATAATTAATATAGACTAACCAAACTGTTTAGGCAGTATGTTTGTATTAGATAGGTAGTGTGCGAATATGCAAAATGAGTTTAAAATATTATTGATGTTTTGGAAACATAGAGTGTGTTATATTATAATCTTGGCCGGAGGATTCGGAAGAAGCTATATATAGTCTTTCAGAGAAAACAGTCGATGGCTTTCCGCTAAATTCAATTTAACTTTCGTGCGATAAGTACTCAAAACTGACGAAAGAGTATGCTATGTAGCGAAGAAACAAAAAAAGAATTCCATACAATTTTTAGTCACAATTTGACTACTGAAATAATATAATAATAATAATACTATAATCGTAACACATAGTATGTTTTTTTTTGTATTATGTGTGTGTAATCCGCTCGAAGATAAAGTCGTGCTAGAGTATTATATTGTTATATTATCTGTGGCTAGAGAGAGAAATAATTAGAACAGTATAATTATTCTGAAAGATAGTTAAATTATATGAAATATAAATTATTATTGATATACATAATTGTCAATAGAAGCAGGAGAAATTTTACTAAATACCTATATATCAATTGTCTACCTATTTAAGAAATAAGTGTTATTTTATGTATTGCACCTAAGTATAACCTATTTCCTTACGAACTTTTAAATCCATTTGTTACTATTGCAGGTGCTTTTTAGGGAAAGCACTTACTTAAATTATAGAGGCGTTAGTAAACTGTTAAATTTAATATGCACAACATTTTAATTTGTAATGTCTTATCCAACTACCTTATTAGTAAATGTAATTTAATCTATTTTGTGATTTAATATTTTTATGTAAATTTAGTCGATAATGAGTACATAATAATAAGTTTACTTTAAAATATTTTCTTCCACTTCATAATTTACTTTTCCGTAACATTAGAAATATCTTAGAATTCTTTACCCACATCATAAAAGTTCTTCTTCAGCTTCGGTGCCGTTTAGGTATTAAAATTAGACTTGCAACGAATAGTATATTCGGCAGTATACCGAATACCGAATATCCGGCGAGGACCCTGAACGAATAGCCGAATATTAGGCAAAAGTATTCGGCTGGATTTTAGCTCCAAAAACTTGTACAGTGTTTTGTTTTAATCTGCCGTCCTCAAGCTAAAATGCGTCTAAATGACAAAACCAACTTTTGAGGTATGCCCAAAAACGGCGCTTAAACTTAATATTATTGCTATTATGTAACCATTCATCACAAGACTGAATGAATTCAAAACTATTTACTTGTTTAATACAGAAAATGATTAAATTATGACTACTTAATAAATGATATTAAAACAAATGAGAACCTTACCCTTCTAAATTTTGATTACCGCAATAATTGAAATACATAGAATCCTCCATTTTTCCAATTCAGAAGATGATGATGTACCTGTGTTATGTACCAATGACTACTTAAATGATTATATAACAGAAATGAAAATATAAATATACCTATACGTTATCAATCGATTTTAATTTTTCATTTTACCAATTATTTCTCTATGACAAAATATATTTTTTAATTATTCGGTATTCGGCCGAATACTATGTAGATATTCGGTATTCGGCCGAATATAATAAAAGCAGCCGAATAGGTCAAATACCGAATAGTAACCGACTATTCGTTGCAAGTCTAATTAAAATAACATGCTTGTGCCTATAAAATGCATAAGCGCACGCTTATATTCGCTTAGCTGTTACAAAATCATCGATGCGCTAGCTAGAGTGTTTTTTTGTCATAGCTTGGGTGGGGTGGGATCATTGTTTCACCGTTGGCAGTAGAAGCTGGTCGTAGTGTTTACTCTGCGACATACGTTATTAACCGGTCGTAAAAGTTTGTATGAGCCGATAATTAAATTTTATGCAGATATAACAGACAATGGTCTGGCGAGCGGCGATAGTGTTCGGCCGTAATGAACGATTGTGCATTTTGTGAAACAAGTGAATTCTGATATTGGCGCATGCCAATTGTTCGTGATAAATGTAACCGGGCGGAAAAGTGAATATGTTGTTATGTATTAGTTCTCTGAATGAGCTTGGGAACAGTATTTATATTTATTTATTATTGAAATATATACATTTTAACTTAAAATATTACATTAATTTTTTTTCTGTAGCCCTTCAAAATACTTCACAATTAATTTTTAAAGATTCGTAAAAATGACCACGCGCTCTTGTTTTCGTGTGCGCCCGGAAGAAGCGGGCGTGACGTCATGAGATTCTATTCTCTCGCTAGTCCCGTTTGGAAAGTACGGGTGGTGCAACTTGCGTATGCAATATTGTATTATTCGAGAATATTATCAACATGTCTTCACAAAGTCCGGTATATAAATACTGTATTGTGCCTCAGTGTACGAATACTTCGATCAAAACACCGAATAAAATCTTTATTTGTGTGCCACGAGGTGAAAAAAATCGAAAAATTTGGTGCAATGCGATGAAAAGGGACTCCAAAAAAAATAAACCTCTATCGAGTATAAGCATGCGTCATTGCTGTGAAGATCATTTCGAGGTACGTTAATAAAAATACAATATACTCAATCAGCTATCTGTACGGTTGTTTTTATAATTCTTGTAGGGTAAACTCACCCATAAATGTCACTTCACATAACCTTTTTTGGACCTGCGGCTAATATTTTCTGAATGTTTATTGATTAAAATTTTTATTTTGGAAACTGATAGCTATAAAATATTTCACATTCTTTGAGTTTTTGTTTTATCATACTAACCTTGTCATTATTTTGTCAGCTCGAGAATGATATGGAAAACCATATGCGATGGAAAATGATGGGTGGTCCCATCAAGCTTAAAAGTGGGATAGTACCGCACATTTTTGACTGTCAACGTCCAACAACAGTGAAACCCAAAAGAAACGCATCAGCGAAAAGGCATCACATGAGTCTTGTTCAGGAAGTATTAAATACTCCTCAACCATCTGCTTCTACGACTGCATCAGATATGGAATGGGTTGATTGTGGAAGTTCAAATATTGAAATCGATCCTATTGACATCAGTGAACGTGAAACTTTTTCAGATCGCAACGAAATTCGCCACATAGATAAAAAAATCCAAGTAAGAAAGAAGGATTTTCAAGCATCGAAGAAAACTCAAACAGATCTATTATGTAAAAAATCTGTTACCTCTACTGCTTGTTCTCCAATGAAACTTAAGGTATCACATGGTAAAACTTTTCCCATTAAAGCAAATGAATTTTACTCTATGACAGATTCTGAAGCAAGTTCCGGCAAAGATGATACATCAGAATATGAAGATGATGCTTTTACCTATGAAACATGTGACGATGAGGATAATGATATTGATAAAAAAATTAAATTTTATATGGTACAAGGAACTATCATGTCCATTGAAAAAGACCCCAAACTTTATTTAGGCATCCCAAAAGATTCATATTTCTGTTTAAAAATGCTTGCAGATAAGATGAAAATTCCGATATTTGATATTTTTATCACACTTAAAAAAATTCGCCTCGATGAACCTTTTAGCATATTAGGTACGCAATTTGGAAAATCATCACGTTACATAGGACAAATATTCAAACGCACCGTGCCCAAAGTGTCAATGTTTTTGAGAGAGTTTATAGTTTGGCCAGATAAAAGCAAAGTAGCTCAGTGTTTGCCCATATCTTTCAGAAGTAGGTATTCAAATGTGCAGTCAATAATAGACTGCTTTGAAACACAAATTTTAAAACCAGGTAATCCGTTGCATCAGTCTCTGACTTGGTCAGAGTACAAGGGATGCAATACAATTAAATATATGATATCTTGCACGCCTGATGGCTTAATAAATTTTGTTTCTTGTGGGTTTGGTGGCAGAGCATCTGATACTGCGATATTCGAAAACTGTGGCTATATTAGCAATTTGTCTCCGGGTATGGACGTTATGGCAGATAGGGGCTTCAAAAATATATCGAATATTCTTAATCAACGACAGTGTAGACTTATAAGACCTCCTAGTGTTAGTGCCAATTCTAAGAGCACTAAAGAAGAGGTGTTAGAATCCAAAAGAATAGCCTCTTTAAGAATTCATGTTGAAAGAGTCATAGGAAGGTTAAGAGATTTCAAAATGATCTCACCTCATGCTTGTGTTGACCTTCGTTATTTATCAATATATGATGAAATAGTTATAATAGTCTGCGGACTTATTAACATGCAAAGTAGCCTAATAAAATTCTAAATACTTCTTCAAGTACATTACATTACTACAGTACTTTACATTTATTTCTAAAATAAAAAGACTTTTGATCAAACTTTGTATTTTATTTTAAACCTTAAACACATATTCTTGGATAAACAGCATAGCGCCAAAACTCTAAACATTTCTCAAATAAATCTTTACAATACTTTTCGTCATAATCGACATTTATTATTTGAATTTCTTTAGAAATCTCAAAGTCAGGATAGGCAATACAAAATATGCTTTTTTTTCTGTCGGCAAAATACATTTGCATTTGTATTTGTGCTAAGTAACGGCTAGAGGGATTATAGTTAGAGTCAAAATATTTTTTAAATGTGTTTTCATTGATGGGACATTTGATTTCTAGTATATAATCATCACTAATTCCATCGGGAGATGCCCCAAACACAGGCAGGTTCTTTTTCAATATTATACCTTGTTTTTTAAACTTTATACCAGTTCGTTTTTTAATTTCAGCCAAAACAAGCGGCTCTAAAACTCTTCCTCTTTTCATGGCTGTAGTATCTTTAATACTTTTTCCTCCAAGTATTGATTCGACCAGCGAACCATTTAAAGTTTTACAATGTGCCACTTCGTAGGCTTTCGAGGCTGTAATGCGACCATAACGCATCTCATGCCATAAAGGACTATTGGCTTGTTCTATTGTTTGTTTACAAATATCGTTGCAAGCACTACTATCAATATTATCTGAACAATATTCTAAGAACAGATTGACATCTAAATCATTTGTTGTAGTTTTAAAGCTGTGGTACAATAAATGGATCGATAGTTTAGTGAAAATGGAAGAAACATTGTAATATTTACTTATCTGTGTCTCTATGTTTCTTTTCTTGTATTCTTCCATTACAGATTTCATGAAGCTACCATCTGTATGGCCATTATTTGCAGTTGTTGACGTTTCTCCTATTTCTTTTATTTTTACGAACTTTATAACTGAACCCACGGATGATAATTTAGCTTTAGACCAGTAGCATTTAACTGAAGTAGGACTTGGTTCTTCACTCCTGCGATGCACCCATGACAAAAATGCTATAGCATGTTTACAACCCCCAGCACTCGCAGCGCAGTCGTGACACTGAACGTTTTCAATGATGGACTCCTTTTCATCATATATCAGTGTTACATGGTACGGAGTCTTTCGAACTTTGTGTTCAGGAGTAATTCGAGCCTTAAGCGTGCATATATTAGCTTCGCGTTTTATTTGAACATACCCTATGGCACTGTCTCCATACGACTCTCTGGTAGCTCTGTAAATAGAAATTATTATTAAAAGATAATGTAAAACGTTCCACTATTGGTGAGTTTACCCTACTAAACGAAAGACCTGAAAGTTCACTATTCGTTCGCGTAATCTTAGGTGAAAGTATTTTGTAGTCAAGGTATACTGTAACGAAATTTTTATGAATAAAATTCTATTCTGTTCTATCTTTGGGTGTCGTCGTCTAAAAACACCACGAGTGCGAAACATGTGTCCAAAATGTGTATTTTAATATCGTTGGTCGTCGTTGTCACCTCTTGCCGGCGAGGGATTATAAAAAAAAAGTATTTTAGCAACAAAAATGGTATATCTGTGTGTGTAATCTACCTAAATAGCGGTGCGCGGGATAAACAACGATCTGAACACTAACTTTAATACCTAGGTACCTATTCTCTTACTTATTGTACCATACCTATTTATAAGTAAATAAATACATCTTACCTTGCAGCTTTTGCACCGCGAATTTCAGCGCTTATATAACTATTGTTCGAAGCAAAATAACTTGCCATCGTTAATGAGTCTATTTGCGGCAAGTTATCGGATTGACATCGCTCAAATCCTTGCTCCATAATAATAAATAAGGATATCACTATCACCCACGTGTAAAAATGAACTAGTAGTAATAATCAACGATAAAAACAAGACTTTAATACAATGTCTGCTCTGAACCAGTGCAGTTGCGCAAGTAGGTAAGTATGACCGGTGCGGTGCGGGCGGCCGGAGTTGGCTGGCCGTTAGGATACGATGACGTCACACGTTAAAAGCCGATTGCCAGCGAACCAAGCGAGGCAATAGCGTTTGAGGCAAATTTATTATTTACAATAACTTTGTAAATACTTATCGTATCGAAGTGAAATAAAAACTATTGGTTTAGAAATAACGGCTTCTATAATATTATAGAATAAAAATGATCTTTATTTTTATTTTTCCCACGTCCATTGTGAAAAATATCGTGTTGTTTTATAATTTATGCGCGTGTAGCAGTACTTAGTCATCAGAGTTGCTAATGTGATGCCACAACTGTTTTTCCGTATTGTGAATTCAATTGTGCATTTTATATGCCATCCCGGTAGATGAAGACAGAAAGAATAGATGTTCCTAAATTAACTTGGTGATGCGTGTTCATTATATTTATCTTATCTTACTCTATGTATTATCTGTACTAATATACTAATAATATTATAAAGAGGAAAGATTTGATTGTTTGTTTGTTTGTATTAAATAGGCTCCGAAGCTCCTAGACTGATTTGAAAAAAAAAATCGCGCTTAGAATTCTATATTATCCTTAATGAATATAAGTTATAGAGTATTTCAAAAAAAGTTAGGGTTCCGTATAAAAAAATCGATAACCCAACGTGTGAAAAAAATTACCTTTTATCGCGTACGCTGTGGAAGTCATTAACAATAGAGCAAAGTGATATACTGAAGTTTTATAGAAGACATCAATATCCACAAAAAAGTCTGAAATACCTTAAGTCTATACTATTTTAATAGAACTTGATAAAAACAAATAGTTAAAGCTTGATCATAAATATATATGAAGTAATTGTTTAATAGTTTGTTCGCACAACTTTGTGATCGATCAGGGCTAAAATTTTGATCACAAAAGAAACCTTGATTAATCCGCGTGGATTTTTTTCTAGTTATATTTTCTTTACATTTAAACATCAAGCTTAAAAAATTAAAATTAAAAAAAATAAATAAACCTTGATTAGTTCGAATTATATATTATTAAAATAGTAGGTGAAAAAAAGCTATGTAAATGTGAAATTACACTGTCAGAAATCTTAGAGAAGTCATTGATAACAGGTTATTTAAAAACCCAATGCAAAGCAAAGCAGACATTTCTAAATCACTTATGAAAATAGTTATTTTGTCTAAAGAAATAATTGATTTGGAAGCAATTACCTTTACATAATTATGTATTCATATAAGTTTCCCAAACAGCGACAAAAATAAAAAATTGTTACGGCTCTATTTTGTAGTCGGTACCTTCTTAAATTATTTCGCTGTATTGGCAACGTAAAGCGTATGATAGCAGGTCAAGATTTTCATAAGCATTGCCATTGCGAAAAATGTTTCTAAATAAATCGCCCATGCGTTCTCCATATCGTACGCCCGCACCGCATGCTTCGTGAACTGTTTATGCCAAGTACATAAACATTATAGTGGCTTTAATGGCACATTATAATAGAGACTGTGCTTAATCTCTCCATTTTTAACATTTCATTTGGCATTGACACCAATGTTGATTAAAACAAACTAGAAATGGTGGCGGTTTAGTTTTGTTTTTAATATCAATTTTCTGATAACTTAAACATTTTAGTCTGAAATGTAAGATTTTTATTATATTTTTTTTTGGTTTTTTCAAAGTATTTAACTGGTAGATATTTAAATCGAAAGAAATTTTTACTAGAAATAATTCCACCTGAACCTAGTGGAAATTGCTTAATATTTTAACTAATAAGTAACAACATTATATCTGCATATTTATATATAATTTTATTATAAATTTAATTATATCTTTATTTAGTAATAATAATCTCAGCAGGCTCTTCAAATTCTTAAGAAGAGATCAATTGAAATCGTAAATAAAACGGCTATTGTGAACGTCTTTCAATTATTTAACCCTGAAAGATGTCCACAGAAATAGCAACAAACCCGAGAGAAGCGGTAGCACCGCTGTGTTTTCAAATTACTAATACGGACTATTACAGCTATACTTGGAGTAAAGCTTAGTGCAAAGAGATGGATTTTCAACTTACGAGACATCTGTCTTCATTAATTCGTGAAAAACGAGAAACGTGGTTTACAGATTTGTATACTCACTCAGTGGTCAAATGTTGTAACTTTTATACATATATGATGTCACATTTCGTAATCACAAAAAATGTAGGTATATTATATTTAAGTATATATTTAAAGAATATAAGTAATATATATATATGTTCCTGATTTTGTTATATTAAAGGTAAAAAAATGTAAGAAAAATTACACGTTATCAAATTAAAATGTCACTGCGACGTGTCCTTTGCGTGTAACATATGGCACGCTTCGTGACTAAATCACAACTTCGTTTTCGTTAATTTGATCAATTATGTTTGAACTCACGCGTCTAAATTGGGATCAATTAGTTCGAGCTAATTATAAAACGTCTAAATTTGGCGTTTCTTTACACTCAACCGAAGAGAGTAAAGTAAGGAACTGTTGACGCATTTATTGATATTTATGTGTTTTTTTGACTCAATCATTTTAACGAACATAAATGTAATTCAAATATACCTATTCTAATATTACAATCAGAATATTATAACAATACGTGTTTACTTGCAACGTAGAGAACTCTGTATATGAACTATGTATGTACTTAGTTTTGAATATTTTAGAGAAGTTATGTTATTTATTTTTAAGCATTTAACTGCTAGATGTTTAAATCAAAAAGAAAATCTTACTAGAACAGCTGGTCTGCTTGGAATGTTTTTTAGTTTTTTTTTTATTATTTTATAGCAGTTTTAATAGGCTCTCTTATATCGTTTCTATAGACAACAGTCCTATCCATTTATAATGCATCTACTCAAACTGGAACAGTGGTCGTAATGTATAACACAAGTTAACTTTTTTCTATCACGAGATCGACCGTTCGGAATTGAATCATACCGCTCGCTGAGGTTTTCTCTTTTCTATTACTGTTATTTGAGATTGTGTAGGATTGATATCTTTCAATACATGTACACGTGAAATCAAAATAACTATTTTTATAAGGCCTCTTCAGCGAGAGACTAAATAAATGATAAATATTCTATCAATAACACGAAAAACTTTTTGTGTATGTGTGACTGGATAGTTTGAATTCATTACTAACTAAAATGAAACGTGCAAAGCTAATTAATTCACTACATGAAATTTCATGAGTAACTTCTAATTCATATTGTAAACACGGTTAAGAATACAAAATTTTACCATCTGCCACAGTTGACATTCACCATTTTGAATACAAAATAGTACTTATGTGTAATTCAACGTTGAATGACAAACGGCTAAGCTAAGCAGCTCCGAGAAAAGATCCTTTTAAAACGCGACTTTACCGTTTTATGTAGAGCTGCGTGAACGCTCTTACTATAGTTTTAACAGTGGGTCGGAAAAGGGCAGTGTGCCGCTTCGAGCTCATGTTACACTGGAAGGTTTAGTGACTCGTCTACCGAAATAGACTAAAGCGTTGCAATAATTATATCAGCGAATGAGCTTTGTTGACCGCCCTGTTCACTGAACACGTGCGAACTTAAGATAGATTTATAATATTAAGTTGAGATTCTCTTTACTAAGTTCATTGTTTCGAATATAAAAACTTATTTGTTATAAAACAGCAAACTCTGAAGCGTCATACATCGATAATTAACTATTTGAAACTGTGACACCACATTATCCACTTAAGTGATATTTATTTACTACTGTGGCGATTTTATTTTAATTTCTCTATTCGTAAGTAATAATTGGTTATTAGCCAAATGTAGATGATGGTGAAGCTTAAGCTGTGAACATGGACATAAGAATAATAGTGATGTGACATATAACGAAAAGACTGGACCAAACGGTGAAGTTCCTAATAGTGCTAAGTTGTAAGTGACATGAAATGGAAAAATAAAATGCCTTGATTGAATATTGATGAAGAAGCCAAAGATGGGGGCACACGGGTCAAAAGAGAAGCTCTATAGAAGTAACTCCGAGAAATATCCGTCCAAACTACCGGTTCCCAGCGACAAAAAATATAAAATAGCGGTAAACCGTGAAAGATTTGGATCTTTTGGCGCAAGAGGTGAGTGCTTCAGATGCTAACGATTAGACACGGTAAACTATAATAAGTATTGTCAAAAAACCTGGCGTAATCTACAATCTTAGCTTAGAAGCCGCTGACCAGCAACTTTTACTACTCATTATTCATCTATTGACCCTAGTTATTCAGGAAAAGTTTGAATCATCGAATATGGTGTATTGCCCTTAACCTTAGTTCAATTCTACACCATGACTCGTACTCATAAGTGAACCTTCATGGAAGTTGATTGAACTTAAACTAACCTTGCATTTTAGGTTCGATGTAAAAGAACGACAATTTATCAGTTCGTTGACTTCTTACTAAGTTGCTAGGTGATATGCGATCATTATACATACATTATGTACTTCGTCTATCAATGACTTTCATACTTGAACTTTGTAAACTCTTCGATGTTAATTTATTTGTTATTATAGCTTTATTTAAAATTACTTCATTTTCTTTTTAGTGAAAGAAAGCGAAAATTTGTAGAACACTTATTATTTTTTCTCCACAGCAGCCCTTATTACGTAGAAACACGAATTAAGTGACCTTAAACAAAGCAATCGGTTTTGCGCAATAATTTAGTTGAATGCGTCCAAATGACGAACGTTTACGTGTAACCCAGATAAACTGCGTAATGTCAGCCAGCAGTCCATTTGCTAGCTTCAATAAGTTGTGCCGACTGATCGATTGTATTCTAATGTCTCGTACATTCCCTTTTTTTTCTTTATTCGATACCTACATTTACAAAGAAATCGCTATCGATCTCAATTCATTTCTAGAAATGTTTTCGATTACGTCACACATTTTCTATCATTTGTTGTTACAATGAAAATGAAAATATTTTATTTTCATAACAATGGAAGTGCGATGATTCTGCTAAACGAATATCATTCTTTGAAATCGGAGTTTTGAATTGTTTGAATTTATTCGAATAGCTTAAATATAAAATTGATTCGATTTGTATAAAATGTTTATTTGCTGGTTCATTATTTTTATTAGCATTATGAATTTTATTGTTGTGATTTAAAATAGCGGAGCTTTTCATAAAACAGTTTTCATGCAAAAGCTCACTAACAATAACTACGTTTAACTGCTTAAACATTTTTGATTTAGATGTGAATAGGTTTGAACCTTATTGTATATGTTTGAACTCTTTCATCATAAGAAAATTGTGATTGCAAACTGAATAATAACAAGGGAATATTTATATTACATAACTAAGCATTCACTTTATGCATACGAGCAGTGACGATTTGATGAAAAATAAATCTAAAACTGTGAAGCATCAGTTGATATGCCGAGACGTTCGCTCTCGAAATCTTATAAGTGCAAATCCGTATTATTGTTGTCCACTTGTAGGTATTTGAACCATTGAACTTTCTTTATGACTACGGTACTCGTATATTGTAGTAGATGTAGAAGAACATTGGGAAATTTTGTAGTCATTTTAGGAGCAGGCACTTGTTAGAAAATAATTTTCTAAAATCAATGGACAGAAATATGTGTGTAGCTAGCAAATGGATATTATCTAAATTGTTTTGAAAATTTCTTTATTACTAACGGTTTTTTTTAGTTTATACTTACCCAGCTAGTGTTTAAACATTTCTTCGATAAGAAAAGGATTTGGATCTCCTAGCAAAAGTGGTAAATCATCCTTAATTTTACCACTTTGAAAATTGCCTCAACAAAAAGTAGCTTATTTTTTTTTCCAAATCCCATCATACCTAAATTGGTTCAGAGGCTTAGGTTTGAAACCATAATAGATAAAGTTACGTTCACATTTTTAATATTTTTTTACCATCCCATAACATGTTAATTAATTATATATTTTATGTATTTGTTGAAACCTGACAGCTACAATCTTGTGCGCATGCAGGCAAATGTTATTGAACCTTGTTATAAATAAAAGAACTATTGTTTGTAGGTCATTCAATAGTTGGCAGTTCACTTTTCTCTGGCAGAGAAGCGGTGGCTTTGTTAATGAACTTGAATTAATGATTTGGCACCTATAAGTGCCAAGAGTACCTTATTGGCCTACTATAGTAATCGAGTGAGATACGAGATAATTTTGTTTGATTACATAAGTGGTTAAGCGAAAAATCATGCTTAACAGATACTAGTTATATTAATAATTTCAAAAGTTGGATATCATCATTTTTTGATACAACACTGAAAATTTATATAGAGGTCACATCATCAGCCTTAAATATTCTTCCAAATTACTCCGCCTGGTGATATCTATATTAAACTTGGGAGGATTTTATTATATTATAAAAATAACTCATTTCATACATTTGCTGAAAATTTTCCAAATATTTGTCTCGTCGAAAAATAAGAAAACTACGGATAACAGATAAACCTTGGCATGTATAGCGCAGCCTTAGTTTTAGTTAAATACTGCATGTGATTAAGTTCTCCTTTAAAAGCAAATGAGGCGGAACAATATAAATCTCAAACAAAGTTAAGCGTTTTGCATTGTCACGTATGGGTAAAAAAGATTTTCTCAATCAATTTATGTAACAAGGCATTGCTTGTTAAATTCAATCAATGGTCTCTTTCACTTCCGAATAATATTGTGGTAATAAATGCTCGAAGTAATGTCTTTATAGTTTTGATGTGTTTATTTTTGACACCGTTAATCTAAAATTGGTACCTACAGTAACAGGTACAAATATTTTTAGAAAATAAAAGAATTAAGCTTTCCTAACTAATATCATATATGTGAAAGTGAGTTTGTTTATTTGTTTGTTACGATTTCATGCAAAAAGTACTGAACGGATTTGAACAAAATTTGTGACTTTTTATCCCGGAAATATTTTAGGTTACTGTGAGATTCCCAAAAAACTAAAGATAACGCGGACGAGGTCGCGGGCGGCTGCTAGTGCCACTTACTAGCCACAGCCGCACCAAAAGCACATTACTGTTAAATGTGTCTTTTTTCTATCATTATTAGTACATTATATAATAAATATAAGACTGCTTATATTGATCGAGATCGAATGAATTTATGTGAAAGACAGTTACGGCGACTATTATTATAAGCAAGGGTTTAACAACCTTGTACATTTTGCGCAAGTATCTGAAAAATAATAAGTACCATCAATATTGAATGCCACATATCGCCACAAATAGTGCTGTTAAAGTGATTAAATTTATACTCATCATATATCAAAAAAAAAAAATTGTCAAATCACCTTCGATGTTCATGGCTTTACGTTAATAAGTAGACGGGTCTTTGAATCGGCTTTTTACTCGTCTCTCTTTTTCCTCAGTTCTCACTCAACTGAATAGTGAGGAATTAATTTCGGTTTATACACGGACGACGTTTGTGACAAGAAGTCATTTTTCTTTCTTATCGTGGCGCTTGTTTGCGCAACGAGTGGTTCCCACATCGAGATACAGGTTCGCGATAGCAGACGTCTGTGTTCACTGGGTTTTGTAATACAGTGACCTTTTTTATTTAGATATTTATCTAGGTAGAAACTATGATTCTATATCAATCTATCTACTTAGATTAAAGTAGATGTCTGGCTAGCAGAGCTAGATAGCTAGATGTTTACAGACATCGCTTTTATTATAAGGTTCTTAGTCAAAGTGGTATCATGGTCAAATTAAATGCATTGATGTGCTTTCACTGTACTTTGTTTCGTAAAAGGTTCAAAGTTTTCATTTTAATTGGTGCCTTCGATCAAATTCGTGCAATAAAGCCGTATGGATGGATATTAGATGTTGTTTTGGTTCTTGGTCTAGTGTTGTAACACAGTCTATGTTATGTATATTTTTTTACAACTAATATATTTAAGGAGGAGATTTGGTGATTTTCATATAATATATACTTATTTAATTTAGTTTACTACTACTTCTATATTTCTATGTAAAGATAAAGAATCTGTTGAAAGTGGGCATAGGTTCAGTAACTATACACTTAGTCTACCAAATTGACTTTTTAAATAAATTCTTATGTTCAAGTTAACAACTTACAACTTAAATATAATAAGCAATAATAAAATAATTCAATTATTGTCATTTAACCCAAATCAACGGTGTCAATAATGTACCTATATGTATACGTAGATACGTTACGTACGTTACGATCCTTTGACGTGACAATTTTGATGTGTTCATTTTTTAGATTAATACTGATTTCGTTCATCACAGAATGTCGCACTTTTGATAAAACGAATGGATTTCGTACATGATGAAAAATCTGTACACGAGTGTGTCTGTCACTTTCTTTGCTGTGCCATAGAATGAGACACCAAATAAAATATATGATGTAAACGACAAGACGTCTTTATGTGCGACCTTTAGAATGGCATTAGCATGTGAGAATATCACATTGTGCTTGTAATTTCTAAACGGATACATCGCATTGTTCGTTAGAATGACAATATTCCACTCGAAACTGCGTGATTTCTGATTTGGTACATATTGACCTTAAAAACATACTTTATAGTTAATGTGAAAAAGAGATGGATATTTTTTTTTGCGTTCCGTACCTCAATAGAAAAAAAACGGAACACATGGATCACTTTGTTGTCCGTCTGTCTGTCAAGACCCTTTATCACGGGAATGCGTGGAGGTAGCGATTTAAAATTTAAACTATGTAGGTAAGTGCTCAGGTCTACAGGCCTTTGAAACAAACGTCGAAGCTGACGTAAAAATTACAGGCGCTTATGTCGCGTACCGAACCTTTGGTGGACAAGTCCGACTTGCACTTGTCCTGTTTTTTTACTTAGGTCATTTCATTCTGAGGGTGCGACATGTCGTGATAATTTGAAATTGAAGTACCTATGTAAGGTAGTTTCATATCGTGTATCATTATTCACCCTTATGTTTCATGCCTTTTCCAGGGAACGGCAAGAAGCGAGAGAGTGCCCCGACCCCTAACACTCAGGCCCGCCCCTCGGCGCCCCCGCAGCCCCCACCAACACAACGTGAGTCATACTTGCGTCATACCCACTAAGCATCTCCCCGACAATGAGAAACCCTTGTTGAAATCACCATATACCTACTATCAAATAATCGAGGTCCTTTAAAATAGACGTGAAGTAGTAAGTTGCGTGGATGGCTAGCTGGCAGGCAAAACTTCTGCAACAGCATCTGATTTCACCAGATTTAAAGATCAGGAGGGGTAGAATAACTTGTTTGGACTTCAGTTTAAAGATATTAAATATGGAATATATTCATGAAAATTTTTCTCGAAACCAAATTAATGGATTAATTCACTAAAGAGAGCAAAGCAATAAAAAATTATTGATAATATTTTAAATCATATACTAGAATATTCGGCTAAAAAAAGCAAACCTAGTTCCTGGGCTTAATCTAACTATACATATAATAAAATGGTAGGAAATTCAAAACTGTACATTGTATATTTTTTTAAAAGAATACTTGGGATGTCATCTACAATCTATACCGAAGCCAAAAATATAGTTTTTAGAATTTTTGTCTGTTTATCTGTATGTATGTCCGGGATAAACTCAAAAAGTTCTGCATGGATTTACTTCAAATTTGGCACAAGTATATTAAGAAGTCGGGTCAACATATAGGCTGCATATTATCACGCTATCACCTACGGGGAACGAGCAGTTAACCTTAATTTCTAACTAACTCCACGCGTACGAAGTCGCGGGCGGCCGCTAGTATTGAATGTAGAAGAGGTGCTATATTCAATATTTTTATATATAATATTAATTATATTTTTATATATATATATTTATATTAATTTTATATATTTTTATTTATATATAACCCAGGAACTAATGTTCTTTCTCTACAAGATAAAGGGTACTTCTTCATACTCCATTACGAAAGCAAACTTTATTTTGTTTTAACTCTCTGAAATGGGATTAAAGTTTATTCAAAATAATAAGTCAAGTATAGACTGTTTTATTTCATTAAATTTATTATTTTAACAAAGTCTGAAGCTAGATTTTATAGCGAAATAACCTTTGTACTCTGAGGGTGGACATTGTCGTGTGTCTGAAAGTCATGGGTCATTGGTCTAGGGCTAGGGTGTTTCACCTTTTTATTTTGATCCCTATAGCATAAATATATCGTTGAAAGCACCTCCGATTCATAAATTCATGGATGTGATAGCAGTATCGGTAAATTAAAGTAGCCTTGTCGTGTTATTATGTACAATATTATAGAGGACACGTTCGTCGGGTAAAGTAAACAATTACTATGTCTTTCTACACTTAAAAGCGATTAACTTTAGCTTAAAATAAATGTTTTCTTGTAACGAGCCTAAACTATAATAATCTTTATTTGTTTGTGCACACATGTTATGAAGAGTTTCGTTGTGGTAGATAATAAAATACACATAAACGAATAGTTGGGTAGTCGTAACATAACGTAATAACGCTTGTGGTCGTGCGTTGCGAAATTTCGCTGATGTAGGTAAGGAAGAAAGTCAACATAACCAGAAATACTAGTTAGTTACAACGCACAGAGTATTATTTCTTCGATTGGTTTAACCGTGAAGGGTGTAATTTTGCTGAAGTTAACCCACAGAACCACTTTCTGTGTTCTGAGAGTTAATTAGACATCATTTTAAGCCTTTTTCATTGATTCTTGGGACATCGCGAGTATAATCACCGGTTAATTACCGTCAGCCCTTCTCCTGCTACGTGGAGTTCTGGTGATATATATCTTTATGTATATCTACTTAATTTGACAGCAATATCCATATTTTTGTTTCCTATAAAGCATGGTAAGGATGTTCTGTATGTGTGTATTACCTACATTTTATTTTACGTAAAATGTTAACTGATACTATAACTTTTACTGACAGTACTATGGAACGTCCATAGTCAGTTAAGGCACAAATCGAGATCTGTTAATATAAAATTTATAATGTACTAGCTGACCCAGCGAACTTCGTACCGCCCTAAAAAAATAGGGGTTGTCCAGCGGACAAAATTGTGAATCTAAACCATTCTCAGATCCCCTTGAACACACACAAAAAATTTCATCAAAATCGGTCCAGTCGTTTAAGAGAAGTTCAGTGACATGCACACTCACAGAAGAATTATATATATAAAGATTACAATTTTATTCGTTTTTGTTTCACATCCGTCATCTATCACGGAACAAGTTTTCGTTCTGTAGTCGCCGTTATATGGCGGGATTTTATTTGTTTCATTTTCTTCTATCTTTTTGTCTTGTTTTTATTATTACTGAGCTCAGCTTCCGCTGTCCACCCGTCTGTCTATATGCCAGCGGGCTGTATTTCCTGAACCGTAATAAGTAGACAGTTGAAATTTCGGCAGTGTATATTTTTGTTGCCGATAATATAATAAATAATAAAAACAAAATAACAAACCGAGATCATTACGATCAGCACAGCGTAGAGCGTTTGCAGAAACGTCACTTTGCATGTAAAGGCTTTTGATTGCTTGTTGCCATTTATCACGTTTCATAAGAACGTTATATTACACATAAATACTCAATCAAGGAAATGCTTTAAGCTTTTGAGATGGCTCGAACCTGTAAAAACGGACCGTTAATTCTTTAATAATTATATATATAGAATTATAAATGTAATATTTTTATGTACCTACTATTCGTGTTGTTGTTCTATTATGGAGTTAGCTGACACCCTGGATTAACACTTAGACTACGTTTTACTGCGGTAAAATATTTCTAATAAACCGCGAGTAATACCGCTGGGCACAGCTAGTTAATAATAAATCGAAATGTTTACTTAGGAAATACAATACATAATGTACCAGGTAATCAGTATCTTTAAAACATTGGATGTTTTGAATTGAAATGAAAAGGCTTTGATTTTGTAAAGAAACCGAAATTTATACCTATGTAGTGATATTATGATAACTTAAATTAATATCTTTATTGGTTGTGATAGAGAGCGCAGCGCGGTCCGATTATTATCTATCTGCCTATAATTTGACAAACTGAGAAAACTGCTTGTCTTAGATAGACAGTCGTTGGATGTATTTATGTTCGGACAAATGTAGATATATTGGCTCGCACCATATAAGCTCTGACAGTTACATGAAAAGAGAACCAGTTTAGCCGTAGCTCGTTCGCCTTTCGTTGCATTTGCACTGACGTTTATAACCATGGATTGACCGGTGCCTTCGACCTTTACTAATTATAAAGAGGTAAAGTTTGTGAGGATGTGGCGGGTAATCTCTGGATCTACTGCATCGATTTAGAAACTTCTGGTCTAAGGTCTTTCTATTGGTAAAAGCATTTTCTAAATCGGTCACGTTATTTGTGAGTGTATTATTTACTGCATCCATATTAGAAAACCATAAACCATAGTCTACACCGAAGCATAGCAAGGGCAGATCACTAGTTGGCTATAAACCGCTCTGAGATGAACCTATGAACAGTTAAACGGTGATAGTAACGTATTTCTAGTTTTATAAGAAAAGGTTAAGCGATCGTCTTTCTTGCCTTAAGAACCTATCTAGACTGAAGTGTAATTCAATACCTAGATGTGTTGCACTGGAATTCTGTTACACTGTTGCAAAGTAAACGGGAGGTGCTTTCAATTAGATATGGTTACAACAGTTTCTGATTACGTTCAGCTTGCTTCGAAGAACATTAAAACAACATTGTTTCTAACTTTACTTCAATTTGGTTTATATAAAAAAAAATGTCCCTTTTTTGGCCTAAATAAATTGATAACGCATAAAATGCAAGAAAGGAGTAATAATATTATAAACCTTATAAGTGCTGAAAAAATAATATCTTATTTTTGCAACTTATATCAGTTTTAGTACCGTTATATAACCTACATATAACTTTATCACAAGGGACAATGGTGTGCATTATTATTTAGTTATCGTTAGTACATTATGTCCATGTACTATAATCGACTTATAAATATACACCAAAAGTAATATTATTTATATCTCTGGGTACTTCGTATGCGTTACATAGCATAAACCAAGTCAAAAAAATATAAGAGCTGTCGCGGTGTCACAAAAATCTTAATACATTAATGATCTGTAAGATTATCTCACACCTAAGAATCTAGCAGTGTCAATTTACATTTGAAAGACATCAATTGACATCACATCACAGCAAAGTTTTGCAACTCTATAATAAAGTCGGTATCTTATTCAGTAAATATGCAGGTATATTTTGTTCAATGAAGGACCTCTGATAAATCTTATTTTTTTCTTATTTTGCCTTAATGCTTTGTAATAAGGTTTAATATTGTACACGGGACTTTAAATTTTTAAGCAATAGTGATGTAGACTTTTTAAATTATCAAATGTGAAGGACCGCAATAAAAGTAGCCTCCAGCCTCCTCCAATAGTGACGCAAGAGTTGTCTAATAAATAGACAATAGCGCGCCTGTCGCCTGCGCATAGGTTGTCCTTTGAAAAGTGTGTCACATGGCACGTACGCAACTGGTTCAGACGTAGTTTATCAATGAGGTTTAAATACTACCTGTGTGTGTAACGGAATTAGTCGTAATATCGGTGTTTTTTGTGCATTTGAAATAACGAGTCATTTGCTCTGTTTTTCAATGGATGAGATTTTAGATTTAAAATACTTAAAACTCAAACTCATTTATTCAGTCTAGGCTGTTACAAGATCTTGTGAAAGTCAAACGCTACGCCATCGGTTCGTAAATCTACGGCGGGAGACCTTGTACTGAGAAGAACCGGCAAGAAACTCAGCAAGGGCTATTTTTTTCTCCCTGTTTTGTTTCATAGAGTGTAGTCAATTGAAAGATGAATCTGAATGATCAAAAATTGAAAACATGTGTTGATGTCAACTTCCATCACATTAATATTATTAATTAAAAAAAGTGAGTATAGCTAGGTACTATTTTTAAATTTAGAAGTGGCGATTAAACAATTTTCAACCAAATTAGCAAAGTAAAACGACTTAGTCTATTATATTAAGCCCAAGGTGACTTATCATTTATGAAATCTTTAACAGCATAGTAACTTAAGGAGACATGTTTTTATTTATGTTAAGCTGCTGCTTCATTTTTTGACGAGTAAATGACATAGTACCTGTACAGTAGTAGTATCTGATAAAGCAAATTTAAAAACTGACCAAAAGTAATATTTTTTGATCGTTTTGTTAAAGTTACAAAAAGACGAGATGCAGAGAAATAGGCGACAAAAATGAAGTTAATTCTATAGCATTAAGAATTTTTTCATGAGTTTGTATATAACACAGAGCTTACAAGACGATATCTTTGAAAGTTCGAGAGGTCATTTAAAATTAATTTAATAGAAGATTTTCGGCTCGAGTTGGAGCCGCGAGTAGGCTGATGAGTCAGTCAGTTTCTCTATTTATATAATAGTGAAGATTTCTCTCTGTTTGTAATTATACCTATATTAATATATTTCTGTTTAATTACAGCTAAGAAGAATGGTGTGGTGCAGAAGCTGTCTTCGTCGCCGGTATCTGTGCGCGCGCGCGCCTCCCTCGCCCCGCCCCCCTCGCCGAGAAAGCCCCCTCCCCATAGGGTGCCAGTGCAGCGGCCTACCACCTTACCCACTACTAAAGGTAGGTTGTATTTTATTTTATTTTTCAACGAGAGAGAGGCATTTGATACTTCTGCTTGCTATACCGAACTGGCCTACTAAAAAAAACAATTTAAGTATTTTTAACACTCACACCAATTAGCCTAGCCCAAAGAACTGTAAGGTTTGCGTTATGGGATACTAGGGTAACGGAAAGAATACATATTAAATTGGTAAATACTCATAGAAATATATTTGTCCAGATATATTTTATTGGGAGAACAATTACCACAGCTTACAGTACTGATATAATAAAAACTAAATTTCGAAACTGACACATTGGTAGGCTTAGTTTCGGTTTGAACCTATTGAAAAACAAAGTTCTTGTTAAAAAAACCCTATACAAATTCTTGTAACCATCATAAAAACATTTGCCCATCCGGGTTTCGAACAAGGGCTTAAAGGAGATTGCTCAGCTTCCATACATGTTTTGCCTAAAGACCAATAAACATGAAAAATTGTTTCCTAGATTCGAAATTATATATGAATTACTGTAGAAACGAATAATATTCGTGACGGACACCCCTGAGAACTTCTATAAACCATATACACTGAATATATTAAAATAATAAAAAACAAATAAGTTATATAGTAAACTAGAGAAATCAAGCCAAGTACCGAAATTATGGATTAGATTCAGGCATATAGAGCATGTAGATTAACAGATAGCTGCCTGTTTTTAAAGTTAATACATAAGAGTAACTTATAAAATCAGGTGTCATCTATGCATTTCCGGTTATAATAAGGTACTCTGTGACAGAAACTGTGTGATGATTGTGAATGAGCCACAGATTAGAGAGAATTTTTAAACTCTCGTTAACCAAAGAAAGCTAAGAGATTTAGGTTATATAGCCATATATTCAGTAGCTTCATTATTTTTGCTTTGTTTTTAATATAACCATATTTTAGATTTTTAGTGTATCACACCTTATAATTTTATTTTCCATAGATAGATACCTTAAAGTCTAACATTAAACAGATTATAATGTGTTTGGCGAAAAATGTATGGCAATAGACTTTATGATGTCGCCTACCATCTATAATAATTGTCTGAGCACATTTGCATGTATTGAAAATGATAATATAGTTGTGGATATTACTACCATAGTGTAATAAAAAATAAAAAATTATCGATCTTTACAAAATAGATATAGTTTTTATGTTATATTAACAACTTCGATCAGTCTTTGGCTGAATGTTACTACACCCATAGCCATTAAAAATGATTCGTATGTTTTCCAAACCGGTAAAATTAAGAGTCTTTTTTAAAGTAAATATATTATACAAAGGTGTCCGTTGAAATCTAATGACTGTAAATTAAATTATAAATTACGCCAAGAATTACCGTGTATGTCAATATATTTTGTGCGTTTGGGCCAATTTGAGCAATCTCCTTTCTAGCAGGCGATACCTTGAAACGCGGCGAAAGTACACCTCATACCATGGTCTTCAAAAACGGTCTAAAAATTAAGGTTGTGTTTTATTATCAACGCGAGAGAGAGGAATTTGATCAACCTGCTTGCTAGTAGACGACGTATTGCGGTGTCACCGTGAGAAAATTTCTCGTGGGAGTGAAATCACTACTGTATGAGGTTGATAGTAATAGCTAACAAGATTTTAAAATAACGGTTTTCCTTATGTTTTCATACAATCTTATTAGATTTTTACTTTTTTATATGTTTGCGGATTTACGTCTACACCAGATGAGTCGTTAAACACTTTTTTACTTATTCCATTTACTTTTAAGGTCTTCTATTCATATACTTATATATTTTAAGAAAATATTATTGTTGTAATGATTAGCTAAATAAGCTCAGTAACAAATTAAAGGAATTTATTTGGATGGCCTTACGTAACAACCTTACGCATCACGTGTGATTTCCAAGTGCACCACCTTAAAGTACTTAAAACGATTAAAAAAAGCCTGGAAATATACATTTTTAGGGTTAGTTATAGTTATACTTTTGGGAACAGGCGTGATCGAACTCCACAGTTACATAAAAAAGTTTATCTATCTATTTTTGCCAACATTAAAACATTCATTGTCATATTTAAAAAAAAACATTATAACATCCAAACGGTTGTTTTAATCTTGTACTTAATTTCGTAATAATATTACTTCGCTTTTTAATTCCCTTCCGCGAAGGGCTTACTCATCCACAATTTCGCTCAATGCATGGTATTATGAATTTCAAAAACAGAACATTGCTTGTCATTCACGCGCGTTTAACTACCACAACGCCGAAACTTTTCATGAATTTTAAGTTCTTAGAACGCCCCATGGTTTCAGAATCGTTTATAGAGAATTCATATCATGGATGTAGTTAAAGTCTAGTTTGCAACTGTTTATATTTAGGTATTAAAACACTGATGAGATACTATTATGACACTCGACTTTGCCTAGTGTGATAAACCCACATTCGTGTTTTAATACCCCTCATTTCATTTCAACAGTTGCATAAATAACTAAATGTATTACTTAGAAATTTTAAAGTTATCTCGAATTGCAAACCGTTATTTCTATTATAACTTAAACTAACAAACCAGTGAACCAAATGTTCACCAAAACCTGATTTAAAAAAAAATGTATTTAATTAATTGAGAACTTCGGGGATTTTGTGTGGTTTCGTTTGAAATTCGCGATTTCTCGAAAACCGGAAGTGCTACGTTACTCAAATCCGGTTTGTAGTCTTATCAGACTATTCTTAACTTATAACTTAAATATTCTCTTTATCTATCTCTTACGGTTTGGCCGCTGAAACAGCACCACAGACGGACGGACTTGTCTAATAGATAAGAGATAAAAGAAAATCTACTGCGTTTATTGCAAAGGTCAAATTTCACGTATCTTTGTTCTGAGGAAGTGATCTTGGAAAAAAATACGGGAAACGTTGAAGTAGGCGCAAGGGATTTTTGCTTTTGTAATTTTATTTAATCATTACTTTTTAATATATCTTACGATCAGTTGAGCAGTGTATCATAATATTTAATTTAGATTTATATTTGGGTAAGTATCGTAGTTTTTCATAATTGTTAAGTGTTAATTATTAAATAAAATGAACAAACCCCCTGATCCAGGGAGATCCGTTCTCTACCTACACCGACCAATTTATAGTTAATTATTTCCTTGGTTGCTTTCAATGTTACAGTAATGAGCTAAGCTAAATCCAGTGTTGATAACGACCAAATAGTAGGTACCTAAATACAATAGTAGATTGGGCTGCTCCAGCGACTAAGAAAAGGAGTAAATCTGTTATAGTTTGCAAAATCATTAACAAAAAAAAATAGGAAACAAAAAATGGTAGGCAAGAATAAAGGGTGCCTTTATATAGAATCTGAGGACATTAACATAAAAAAAAATGTTTTGTAAATAAAAAACAATTTTTGATCCCTCATACTTTACCTCCATCAAAAACTAATGCTTTAGATCAGCTTCAACCCATGAATACTCTTATTTTTTTTAAGCACGATTTACCCCCTTACGTTGCATTGTACATGTAGTGCGTGAGCAGACAGCTAATTTTAATGTAATAAATAATATCTACATTACACTATTTGAATAAAATATTTTTAAAGGGTAAGTCGGTACTTACCCGTTTTGATTAGGAGAATCAGAAGCGAGAAAGATAACCGTATATTTCTCGCTTCTGATTCTCCTCGGTATTGTGAATTTAATATCCCTAAGAATATATTTATTTATATAAATAAGATTTAAAAAATGACTTCCGACTTAAACATATTATAAGATCCAGATATCCTAATTAAATTCAATACAGCACTACCGCCATCTGTCTATTCAGTGCATGAAATACAGCCGAGTCAGTTAATGAAACCAGTATGCTTTGTGTTTCTGAGAGCACCGTGCTGCCATTTAGTTTGTATCATGCATTGGTTTCCTTAGATGATCATAGATGTCGCTTCTGTTAATCAATATTTTATAATAGTAATATAGATATTGGTGTCAATTCTGGCATGATTCTCTAAACTTATAACTAATTTTAATATCAGTCTCTTCTTTTCATTCTGTGAAGAGCATGACAAGGATACACTGTTGTCAAATTTAAGTTCAGGTTTAGAGAATCATGCCAAAATCGACACTAGTGTATTGAATAGGCGTCGGGGTAGGGAATAGGGGTATTGAATGGGGTCCATAATTGTGTGTGTATACAAAATTGTTATAATATCTTGTAAAACTTATAGAACTCAATAAAACATGAGTACCAATTGAGAATAGAATTAAACTGAAATATGAGAATATTCATTTCACTAATTTTGGTTTTGATATTTAACCTTTCTGATGGTCAAAGAGTTTTTGGTAGTTTTCCCTATTCATGACATTTTATATTATACAAGAATAAGAAGGTGACCTGCGGTTTCATCCGCAATAATTTGAGGAAAATTGTTATAGTGGGTCACCCTTGAAAGCTAGACTATGGTGTCGATTCTTGCGTGATTCTCTAAACTTAATACTAAATTAGACATCAGTCTCTTCTTTTTATTCTGTATAACCATAACTACACTTTAACTTTTATATTTCATTTTGTTTTATTATATTTTTACTACAACCAGGAGCAGAGGACTAGGGTTTTGAGGTTTACGTTACGAGACTCCGCTCTCTGTCTATCTGTTTGTCTGTATGTCACCAAGCTGTATCTCTTGAACCGTGATAGCTAGACAGTTGAAATTTTCACAGATGATGTAGATCTGTTGCCGCTTTAATACTAAAAATAGAATAAAATGAATATTTAAGGGAATGCCCATACAAAAATACGTGATTTTTGACACATGAAATATTCACAGAATATTTAGTTGTATATTGGCTTTACATTTGTAGTACCTGAATGTTTACTTGATTAGCGCGTTCAACCAAACAAACTTTTCAGGTTTATAATATGAGTTGAGTATACATTTTTTACTTTGTTCTTCTGTTTTGATTGTCACTTTTTTCTCTTTTAAATATTTGTTAATTGAAGTAGGTACCTCTACTATGCTTCTACGAACAACTTTTCACTACAATGACGTTGGTGAAGGCTAAAAATGTTATGACTTTTTTTTTATTTAGAAATAAAAAAATAAAATAAACCATTTGTGAGCTTCCGTTGCGGGCGCTGCGTAAACGGTAAAAGTTACACAAAAATCATGTAGTAAAAAAACCGGCCAAGTGTGAGTCAGACTCGCGCATCGAGGGTTCCGTACAAACTCAATTTAATACCTCTACGCATTCATGAGAAAAGAGGTAGTAACATTAAAATATGCAAAAAATTTTTTTATTATGTGATGTAACTAAAAATTTACTACTGTTTTCGTAATTTTTCCTTTATCTGTACTATAACACGTTACTTCGTACCAAATTTCAAGATTCTAAGTTCACGGGAAGTACCTTGTAGGTATTGATTCCCGTGTGAGTTTCGAAAATTTGCGGCATAAACGGCTGTATCTTTTGTTTGCTTTGGCTAAGAAGTTTGAAGAGTGAGCTAGAAGTTGATACCTCCACGCGTTCCTGAGAAAAATGGCCTTGGCAGACGGACGGACGGACAACAAAATGATCCTATAAGGGTTCCGTTTTCTCCTTTTGAGGTATGGAACCCTAAAAAATACGCAACAGCATATGTCCATCTTTTAAGTTTGATTTACTATAACCAGTTTCCTTAAATAAACGCGGGTGAAACCGCAGGGGAGGTCCTCTGTCCTGATCGTAGTAAAAATATAATAAAAGAAAATTAAATATAAAATTTCAAGAAAATGCTTAATTGAAATTGCGCAGTTCCTTGATATTCATAGAGCAAATAACTGTACAGAGCTACTAAAAGTATGATTTGAGGAAAGACATGACGGTTATATTACGCTGTTAAAGTGTAGTTAAGGTTGCCTAATTAAAATTGAAAGCAAATTAGTTTCTGAAACATTATTTGTAGCTAAGTACTCACTATATTACGCACCCATCATGTGAGTGGAATTACGCAATGCGTCTGTAATACTGTTCCGAAACAATTGCAGTGAGCACCGTGAAACTTTAAGATTTTGCTGCAACATTGTTTACTTAACAGTTACTTACTATTAGTGCTATGTCAGATCCGTTTTGTGGTAACTGTATATAGTTGTAATACTAGAAGAACAGGTTTCAAGTTCTTTAGAATCTAAGTTAATGTCCTTAAAATTGAAACCTAGAACTCAACATTAAATTCGCAATATAAAAATCACCGTTTCAAAGCTATTCAATGGCTCACGGCACGGCCTCTCATGACCATATGCACTAGTAGGTACTTAGCAGTTATTGCGGTGCGGAATAAAAATATTTGTTTGTATTTTGATCAGAAGAATATCTGTTATAGAAATATCAAAGTAGCTTTGTAAGAAATTTGTTACTTAAGTAAATTGAACAAGTTTCAATAAATCAGTGCATATTTACCGTTGAAACTTTTTCATTTAGCTTTGTAAGAATACAGGAACGCTATCCATGTTTGGTATTTTTTAGCTATAAATAAGTATTTTTATTTGATAAAACTGTAAATAACGAAAGTTATGAAATAGAAGTATTATTCAAATTATTGTTTTAAACTTTCATGGTCACTAACATTATAGTAATATAAGTTATTTACGGGATTGTTACCATGTACCTTGTTTTTAGCGAGTTTCCGATATTTCGGCACTGTTGCAAGCGCCATGATCACGGAGTAACTGAAGTAATTGCGGGTAGGCTGTTATTGGCAGACATATCGGTCTACCCTCCGACGAAGTCTTTTATTGCGACCCGTACCACTGTTCACATTCTCACTATTCACTCGAAACTGTTCTCGACACACAACACTTACAGTATCGGATCGCGACACGACACTTTTTTGATTATTTCCGGTTTTACACATACGAACCACAGGATTCCAGACACTCGACAATTTAAACCCGTCCTCACGATTGAAATTTTTATGTTTTGTTATTTCAATCGCTTCCCTGACCAATCTTGGTATGTAGTGGCGTTCTGTCGAGATAATCTGTGGGTTATGAAACTCAATCCAGTGGTTAGAACCAGAATTAATCAAATGTTCCGCGATGGCTGATTTCTGCGTATCGTTGTTCTTGATTGCTTTTATGTGTTCCCTCATTCGGCATGATACTGTTCGCTTTGTTTGGCCAATGTACGAACTGCCACAGCTGCAATCGATCTTATAGACACCAGGTTTCTCCAAGGGGAAGTTGTCTTTAGGAGACCGTAGGTATTGTGAAACCTTTCGCACAGGAGTGAAGACAGTGTTTAGTGAGTACTTATTCAGTATGTTTGAGATCTTGTCAGTCACTCCTTTGACGTATGGTAAATAAACAGGTTGTCTGTCTACTCTGTGTCTCTGGTGAGCTGTGGCAGTTCGTACATTGGCCAAACAAAGCGAACAGTATCATGCCGAATGAGGGAACACATAAAAGCAATCAAGAACAACGATACGCAGAAATCAGCCATCGCGGAACATTTGATTAATTCTGGTTCTAACCACTGGATTGAGTTTCATAACCCACAGATTATCTCGACAGAACGCCACTACATACCAAGATTGGTCAGGGAAGCGATTGAAATAACAAAACATAAAAATTTCAATCGTGAGGACGGGTTTAAATTGTCGAGTGTCTGGAATCCTGTGGTTCGTATGTGTAAAACCGGAAATAATCAAAAAAGTGTCGTGTCGCGATCCGATACTGTAAGTGTTGTGTGTCGAGAACAGTTTCGAGTGAATAGTGAGAATGTGAACAGTGGTACGGGTCGCAATAAAAGACTTCGTCGGAGGGTAGACCGATATGTCTGCCAATAACAGCCTACCCGCAATTACTTCAGTTACTCCGTGATCATGGCGCTTGCAACAGTGCCGAAATATCGGAAACTCGCTAAAAACAAGGTACATGGTAACAATCCCGTAAATAACTTATATTACTATAATTATTCAAATTGTTAAGAAAGAAGGAACAAACAAAAAAATCTAAATGTTCGTTTTGATTTTCAGTTTAAATTAATTTATTAAAATTACTATTTTTATTTTATACCTAACTTAAATTATTGATTAGGTGGTGCGTTAAACCAAAACTATGCCTACGTTACACATTATAACGGTTTCATAATGATTGCTATATTAATTCAGGGTGAATGGTAGCTTGAAAGTCGCTGAAGAAAGTTAGAGCGCCAATAGTAAAAAGACCGGCGCGCGACATTGCCGCCTTTGTCTTAAACTAAATAAAACTTTTTTAGACAGAACAGCTATTTTAACGGTTGCCAGCGTAAAGAGGTTCACATTTTTAGTGAAAATTTCGTGACCTTGTATTTTAAATTAGAATTTATTATCTTCTGGCTAGGTTTTCGTGCAATTTTGTTTTTATTTTAGTTAATTAACAGAATCTAATGCAGCTGTTAGAGGTATAAAAAAGTGACTGAAAGTGAAAAGTGAAATATAAATAGTGGTTACAAGTCTTTATTAAAATACAGTGTAGCATTTCCGCTTTGATTATGAGTCCCATACATAAGTTTGTATCATTTTTCCAAACCGACTCTAAGAACGGTAGGAAGAGTCTAGTGCTGCAACAACAGACATTCTCCAGTGATTTGAACATTTACTGTGAAATCGAGGATATTAAAAATAATCAATGGGGGACACTTCGTGGCTATAGAAGAACGAAAGGTAAATGAATTTTAAGGTAAAAATGTACTTCCAGGGCCCAAGAGTACATTAACCTAACCTAGTGTGAAGTATCACCACTTGGGCCCTGGGAGTACAGTTTAGCCAATTTTAATAATTTACTCATAAAAAAAAAACACATTGAAAATGAAAAAATAATCTTTTAATGTTCATTCATATTTTAATACTCATGCAAATAAAAAACTGTACTTATTAATATTCCAAATTTTTATATTACTGGTTTATTAATATGATGTACTTACACTATGTTTCACATGCCTATCATATTAGTTTTATTTTTGAAAAAATGGTAACTAAGCTATTATATTGTTATGTAATTTACTTCAGAATAAAGATACCTACAATTAATTTTATTTAAATGTATCTTTTACGTCTAAGTATTCTTTAACTGATACGTCTGAAAAAAAATTAGATCCTTTAAAAATCGTGACATTGAAAGATTAGTACCATAAAACATTAAAAACTTGCAATAAAACGTTACGTTTTCAACGAAAAGTTTGCGATCGAAGTTCGGCGTCCTCATTAAATTTTGGTTCTTGTCCGCTCTGTCACGGCTTGGTTCCGGAGGATGCGTCAATGGCTCTTGCCAGACGTTTTACAAATTTTATACCCTTTGTATCTTTTCACATCGGACCGCTATGGGCTATTGTTCGGAATTGAATAAAGGAACACAATCCCAAGGTTGA
Source organism: Chilo suppressalis (assembly GCA_902850365.2). Taxonomy (NCBI): domain Eukaryota; kingdom Metazoa; phylum Arthropoda; class Insecta; order Lepidoptera; family Crambidae; genus Chilo; species Chilo suppressalis. The sequence goes on from OU963900.1 coordinate 13,506,396, forward strand.
TACTCAAGAGCTAGATATTGCGAATTGTAAAAAAATGAGTCTGTCCTGTGTTTGTTTGTGTAACAAGCGTTACCGAGCCACTGTGGCTTCATGATGACAAATGATGTTCTATTGTATTATTCTATCAATATCTTAGATTTGACACTATCACATATGTAATGTTAAAAGGTATTTAAAATAACACAAAAACATCTGTACGCCAAAAGAGCGGTTTGGTGCGGCATATATCTCGGATGCATTTCAGCTGTATCTTCATTGGACCACCACTTAAGAGGGGAGGGGATTCCTCCTTGATTTTTATCACTGAAGAATTGATTTTCGTACATAAAATATAATTTTACTCATTCTATGCTCCTATGTCTTCCTTTTTTCGATAACTTGTGTTTCAAAGAAACTAGAAGCCCTCGAAAAAGGCCAAAAATAAACAAATTTTTATCACCACTAAACACGTCTAGTGTAGAGATTTAATAAGTATTTACAAAATAATCAAAACAAACATATATACATATAATTTAGCGTTAACTACTGTTGTCTCTATCGCAAGGTGTTTGACAATCCGTGACAGCAATAGTTTTTTTCAAATATCTATTTCTTAAATGTGTCTCAGCTCGCGTCCGCTCTTAACACCTAACATTTGCTTGATTTCGGTGATGTACTGTTGTTATGTTAAGCAATAAAATTCGGGGTTAGGTCCGCTTTTTATCCTTTCTTGTCATCGCAATGCGGTAATAAGTAAATAACTCGTTAACTTTAGCTTTTTCCGCAAAAACCATCTACGAATTATTAGAAAACTTAAAAAAAAAGATGGATCATGATGATGGTCAAGTTTTTCTCGAGTTATAGTGTAGCCAAGGTTCAAGTGGATTCATTTTTACAAAGAGAAAATAAGATCCATCATAAATCTAATTTTGACAAGGCAGTAGCAGAATAAATACTTTTTTAAGTTTTATAAATATTAAAAATTACGTTAATTTGGGTTAACTTCCAATAAAAAATCCAAAACTATAATTACTATTTTTTCATAAAATGTAGGAGTACGTTATTAACTAATACTAGTTATTAATATTAAAGTATAAAGCGAATCTAGAAGATGAGATTTGGTAAATTATTGATTGAATATTTTTTTATTGCAAATAATACTTCATTTAGAAACTTTTAACGTGTATGAGTATATCAGCGACAGAAGAGTTTGTAGTATCTCTTTAACTAAGGTGACTTTATCTCGATCGGATAAAAACCGAAATTAAAAGAGATCTGATTAGACACAAGCCATTGGCAAGATGATATTGTGTGGCAAACAATCGATCGCATAATGGTTCGCTAATGCATTAAAGTGGCTGTCATACACCGGATGCACCGTCCATTGCAGTTTATAAACGATTGCACCACTGTGGGTGGTACCGGCCCTCAACTTCACGCCAGCGAGGGTTGCTTGAACAGTAATTAGATCTTACGGTAAAAAATATACATGTTACAAAGACCCACTGTAAAAGCTTCTTTTTTAACTTTATTAGAGAGCTTGTTCATTATTACTACGACGATGTCGCTCTATGCAGATAAGAAGGATATAAATACTAAATAACAAACAAAAGCGAGGTCTCAGAACGAAACAACTAGGTTGTTATCTCCTTCTCAGGCCCCGCTGAACTAAATGATAAAGAGCTTTCGCTTCCCTTGACAAAGGAGACGTCAAAACCCTTTTGCACGTTCCTATCATCCTAAATTCTATTTTTCATGCTTTCCTATCTTCGCGTTTGGACTTTATCACCACATAACATCAGGTGGGGTAGAGTCATTTGGCTACCTAGCTAGGGTAATGGCACCAGTGGTCAGCCTCATAACGACTTTTTGAAGTTTGGAACGCTGGCATTTTTACAGGATTCGTCGGGTAATGAAACGTAGTACATGATTGGATTAATTGTTTATTATAGTTTTTAAACAACATATGTTCAAAACAATTTTTCTCTTTATAAAATATATATTAAATTTCAAACAAAAAATGGCACCTTTTGCCAGTAAAATCCAATAATCAGCCTCGATGAACCCAGTATTCAGCCCTTAAAACTATTAATAAGCATGAGATCAAAATGAGCATTATTTTTATCATAATCAACGATATTATTTAGTTCTCTCTTATTATTTATAGCTAAATTATCAAAACATAAAAAACACCTGACCGAAATATTATTGCAAGCAAACAGTCACAGTACTTATTTGTGTTTTTATTTTTTGGAACTCAATCATAATAATCAATATTTATTTATACGAAAATCAACGACATTAGTATGTATGCATTTTTATATATTATGTCAATATTCCTCTCAGGTTTAATACACATAACACGAAAGAGAAATAGGTCACTAGCAAATCTACTAATAGTACCTAGTTTGTAAAAACTATTCTTACAATCATAATTACAGTCCTAATCTTCCTATTTTTATATATCTCAACTCTCTTATATATCAACAAAATATTTTTTTAATATATCTTATACTCATATTTATCTAATCACCCGAACTGCTACGTATGGCTTCCATGGTGGAAGAGAGTTTCTCTGGAAGATATGTTTATCTTGGCGGAATATTGGGCTGAAAAAAATACAAAATTATTTATCAAAAAATATTTATATAGATACCTTCTCAATTACTGAAATACAAACTACCTAAATACATTTTATAACTATTTTAGGTAAAACTAAAATGTAATCTACCGACGTCCTTAAAAATGCTACCCAAATGGGTACAATCGAAGACACTGTTAACTGTACATTTACAAACGAACATAAACCTTGTCGCAACGTATTAAAGTCTATGTGTGGTTAACAGTGTCTTTGTTTGCTAGATCGGGGCTGAATACTGGATTTTAAAAATAATTCAAGAACCCAGTGATCAGCCCCGAGGGGCCGACCATTGGATATTTTATAAAAAAGTAGTATACCAAGTACCCAATGGTCAGCCCCCACAATATTTACATAAATCAGCGATATTTTTAATCAAATTTAATATAATTCAATACATGAAGTAATACATAAAGCCAAATTACATAAAAGATATCACATTTCATAATTAAACATGTTTTTTCTTACCTTTAAAGAGAACACCATGCGAAGTAAAAAATATGGCGGACATGACAATACTGCGCTTTTCAACCGCCGTCACCTATATGAACGAGTATATTTCTCTCCCCTGATCCCCTGCCGCATCTATCGTGTGACATATTACCCATGAAGAATCAAAGTTTCTATTTAAGTACACGTGCTTCGTTTATTCTAATTGTTGTGATATTTATGACTAATAAACGACGCAAAGGGCTGACCACTGGTGCCGTTACCCTATATAAAAAAAAACAAATGTGATGTTCATACTCAAACCTTAGTGCCTGTAGCCAAATTAGCATAAATGGTAGAAAAAACATCGCTGACAGCTGATTGCATGTCGTGGTTTTGGCGCGAATCTTGGTATTTTTCTCATTATAAAAATGCTGCAAATATAATAGGGATGATGACTATTTTTTTTTCTTCGTTTATCAGGTAGATTATCAAAAAGTATTGGACACGTATTTTTTCTTTTTTCACATAATATAAACATTGCAGAGATATATTGATTTGAAAAGTCGCATGACGTCACGTTTGAGTACACTTATACGAGAAAATTCACTCAAATGTGACGTCACGAGCCCCTACTCCCAAACTTTGACGCGCTATAACTTTGTCATTTTTTGGTTGATTGCCGAAAGAAAAAATACGTGTCCATTATTTTTTGATCATCTAACTGACGGACTAAATAGAATTTCGTTTACTGTACCCCGTCATCATCCCTATTGTCAAGTTAATTTAATAATATAAAGTCTATATTGATGCAAGTTTCAAGCCTTCCAGTAAAAAACATAAACAAGTCCATATTAAAAACAATCAACCTGTTATTAGATTGGAGGGATTCTTTTTTATCAAAATGTGTTCGTATCGCTGAATACCTAAAGCTTCATTATTGGTAGGTACGTTACTAAAATGAATAGCTATCACAGTAAAATAACGTGAAAGCGATGTTGGTTAGCCGCTTTATGGAAACTTTCTTTATTCTGTCTTTGGATGCATCGTAATAGCACACATAAAAAAACACAACCAAGTTGTTATGAAGATTACTGCGCTATTATTTCGAATGAGTCGTGGTGTTTGAAGCGTTTCATTTAATATTATTATTTTTAATTTATGCAATCTACAAAAGAAAATGTCGGTTTTAACGCTGGATAAGTAGTTAATTGACAATAAAAAATAATTCTCGCACTCCTTTTATGGTAATGAAAGTGGAAAATAATTAAAACCATGATAAACATAATAAAGAAGTCGTTGTATCATTCTGATTTCTGCCCATTATGTTGTATAATGTATTTCATATAGAATTTGATGTACATAAACTCTAATATGACCACTAGGTTTAATCAGTATTGTTTATAGGCAGCACTTTAACTTTGAAATCAACCATTGTAAGTGCCAGGAGTTTTTAGCACATGAGAATACATTTTAAAATCTGGAAACCAAACAAAGTTGGTGTGAATGTACGGATGGACAAAAAAATAAATATGCAGTCATTAAGTTTACTTTTCCCGGACCGCTTAATGCATGTGCCAATTGGAGGCTAATTTGCATTGCATTTTGCGTAATCTAGTATAATGCAGAAGTCCGAAATTTCCGCTTTACATTTTGTAACCGGTCATGATTATTCGAGTCAATACACTCGTGTGGGTTGTTTTCAATGAAAGAAAGTGTGTTTGCCGCCGATGTGGGAGGATGACAGCTTTGCCGAATTGGGAAACATTGAATCCTTAATGTTTGTTCGCGGGTGTGAGTAATATTAGAAATTAAAATGATTTCACTTGCTTGCTCTGTCCGGTACAGAGCAATTAAGAATAGTTAACCCATATAAGTATATTGTTATTTAATAAATGAACAATATACTTATAGAACATTTACTGGAAACATTTGGAATATTTTTTAGATAAAAATATAATAAGTTTACAAATATTTTACAACCATACATCAATAGAAAAATTAATCCCTTCAATTTCATTAATCTATTCTGCAGAGAATACATTATATTACGTTTATACGTGATTATATTAAATAGATAGATGATTGGGTTAGCCCAATCATCGATCCAAGCGGATCCAAATTTACTTCTAGCGATCTTGAGTACGATCTTGAGATGCTGTTTTATATGAAAACAGTATCTCAAGATCGCAGTCTCAGAGTTGAGAGTGATCTATTAAAACGGAAACTAATCTTTCAATCTACTACCGTCAAGATAGGATTACGATTTTATATTAAACAGAGCTTAAATTTTACCATATTAACATTTACATACATTACATATTAATTCCAAAGTTTTTTCTCTTGATGCTAAAATTTAACGTACGTTTAGTTCAGGATTTATAAACTTGAATATTTACTTATAGTTATTAACCATAGGATCAAAATCCTGTTTTTTAACTTTTATTGTTAAAAACAAATAAATACGTGTTTAAAGTCCTATTGTTTTTGATTACATTTTTTCACTGGATCGTGAAAAATGTATAAATTACCATAGGTGCAAGTAATGCACAATGACTTCTTCCCATTTATTATAATAGTTCCGAGCGCCAACTTCGCGTTGCTCGTCACATCTTTTCCTCCCGTTTCAAAGAAACACCGGGAACTTCAACACTAATGGTTAATAGTCACACCCACAGTTTATTTATCGCTTCCTTGCTTTATCTATATCGTTCTTGGAAATTCGTTTTTGTAGTTCATAATTGGCTAAACAAATAAGGTTACTTGTATGTAGATTTAACTCGGTTATCTTTGGAAAAAACTTCGTGACTTATTGTTTATGTTCCTATCACACTAATATTATAAAGGCGTAAGTTTGTGAGTGTGTATGTTTGTTTCTTCTTCACGTCTAAACGGCTGAAGCGATTTTAATAAAATTTGGTAAGGAGTTAACTGACACCCTGGATTAACACATAGGCTACGTTTTACTGCGGGAAAACATCCCTAATAAACCGCGGGTAACACCGCGGGGCACAGCTAGTTAAGATATATATCACTGCAGGTTTCCTTACTTTAAACACCAATCATTTGATCGAACTATGCCATTTCTTTTCTGGGATTGGCAGAGCACCGAAGACATTATAAGACATTACATACAATTGTAATGTTAAGAAATGTAACGTATAAGGCAAAAGTTTATATTAGGTACCTGCCTTTGTGTTTTGGAATGGTTTTGCATTAGTGTAAAAAATGCTGTTAGCACAATAAAATGTGCAACTAATAATATAACTGAGAATTATGTCTCTGTACTCTTAAAATCAACATTTTTTAACCGGCTACTTGCAGATTTAGTCCCTAAAATGATATAGGTGCTAGATTGTCATATTCTATCCCGTATCTAAGTTCGTAAACATATTTTAGAGAAGAAGTAACCACGAATTGCCTGTTAAAAAAACACCATGCAGGAATAATGTTTCCGTTATTTTTCCGAATTAGATACACATAAATTAGAATAATGTAACACGTTATCTAATTGCTCAAAAAAGTGTGCTTCCTCCGTATTCCAATTCAACCATTAGCAGTGTTGCTTTGAACTTGCCACGGTAAATCCGTCCCTGTCCCGATTTAAACCAATCAACACATGTTTTCTCTTACGATCAAGTGTCGTCTCCAATCCTAAGAGAATTTTAATTTAACATTTTGTTTTATATGAAAGGATTGCTAGATTGCTTAGTGTGTGAAGTGTCGCAATATTATGATAAACTTAAAGAATATGTTTGATGTATCGTAATTTTATTAATGTCCGTTAATGTGTATTTTCGAAAGAAAGTCTGCATTATTATAATTTAGAGACTTGCAAAAAAGCGGCATGGCCTTGCCACCCTTTCCTCGAAACAGTTCAGGCCATTTTTGATCCAATTATAACTTCGTTGTGAATAATACTAAGAGCCCGAATTTTCAGTAATGAAGGAGTCATTTCTTTTTCTATTTTCGGTGAATATACTTACGACACGGAAAAGCATCGAAAGTAAAATTGAAAGTTTACATTGCTTGCCAGTTTATATTTATTGTTTTTAGCGTTAATATAACTTTATATTTATATTTTTTTTTAAATTAAACCCTAATCATACTTTCATGCGGCAGTTTGATGATTAGTCACTTGGGGAGATCGTAGTTTTAAAGTTAGAAATAATTATGACAAGCCATAAGGTCCTTACTGATACAGTAAAGATAGATATCAATATTGAGAATTCAACACGCGAGTAATTAAAACGATGAATGGTACAGTTGTGTCTGAGCAACGGTATCAATAACAGAATCGGAAGCTCAAGTGAGCGAAACACCTATAAACCGTACCATATCGCACTAGTTACTGAACTACATTATTAATTAATAATTTATCACGGCAAACAATTTTAGCTATAATTGACACCGTTTTGTTTGATAAAATATACGATCAATCGTTTTTTTTAAACATAATGAATTTAGTACATATAACATTAGATTTTGAAAAGATTTTAGTGGAGTGCCAATGGTATGACACCATGAAAAGGATGATAGAAAAGGGTTCCTCTATCTCGCAGAATCTTGTTGCTCCGAAATTCGTTTATAATAATACACTTGGCATAATCTCCTTAACGATCATTTTTAAAGTACACACATCAAAAGTGTCTAGGGATCAAGCATTTTTATGCGGATTTCTTGAGATTGAGATGTGGCTTTGTAATAAATTTATGATTTTATAAATTTATATGGATCCTTTTTGGTGCATTTCATAATTTGAATCAGGAACTGTGAATCAAATTCGAGTAAAAGATGAAAATCAGCTGTCAATATTTTCCCTATAAAAACATACAACGCATTGAAGACATTATTATTGCTACTGTTTCCCTACTACTGATTAAAACCAACGTTATTATGGAGCGGCGACGTCATTTAAGCAGGGAAGAAATGCTCAGAGCCGTGGGAATGATAGAAGCTGGTTCCCGGCAACGTACTGTGGCTTTAGCTCTGAATACAAGTCAGAGTGTTATCAGTCGACTTTGGACACGATACCGAAGCACTGGTACCGTGGCTGAGCGCCATGGAGGACGGTATCGCTGCACCACACGGAGACAAGACCGATACATTCAAATCTTAACTCGAAGAGCTCCAACAATAACCGCCATGATGTTAGCCGTGAGGCTTCATCACTCTTCAGGGAACTTAATTAGCGACCAAACAGTCAGAAACCGCTTGCATGAAGTGAACCTTCATTCCCGAAGACCGCTACGGGTACCACCTATAGCAATGCACAATCGTAGGATTCGATATCAATGGGCTCTTGAACACAGAAATTGGGCAGAAGAACAATGGCGTTTCGTGTGCTTTTCTGATGAGTCTCGTTTTGGTATGAGACCGGATACAAGACGTATACGACACTGGAGAACCCCTGGACGCCAACAGCGATTAAAATCCTGCCAGGAAGTCCATCCTTATAGTGGTGGAACCATCATGGTATGGGCGGGTATTTGGATCGGCGGAAGAACTGAGTTGATTTGGATCAGAGGCAACCTCAACGCTCAAATTTATGCTGAGACGATTGTATCAGACGTCATCGTTCCTCTACAAGTGCAAATCGGTCCCTTATTTCAGTTAATGCATGATAATGCACGACCGCACACCGCAAGAGTTGTAAGACAGACTCTCGCCGCAGCTAACATCAATGTCCTGCCCTGGCCTGCTCAGTCGCCAGACTTGAACCCGATTGAGCATGCATGGGATATGCTACAGAGAAGAGCTCTGCCGAATATGGAGGGTATCCAGTCGCAAGAAGACCTTTTTTTGTTGTTGCAACGAACATGGGCGGCCATTCCACAGCGTGATTTGGATGAACTCATTTTGAGTATGCCAAACCGATGTTCTTGTGTTGTTAGTGTTCGCGGTAGAAATACGGATTATTAATTGTTTAAGTTACCCAATAAAATTTTAGAGAAAACTGTTATTTCAGTCTTTTTTTCGAACTTTTGTGTTAGTGGTTCAAATGTCAAAAATCCCTTTATTAGGAAAATGGCAAATTTCTTTATTAATGCAAAGGTGACTTGGTTTATCGTTACTGTGACAAACGAAAACACTTTATTTGATGAATCCTTAAAGAAAATTTTAATTAATATCAATCAGGAGAAAAGTTATTGCAAAAATATATGTTGATCCCTAGACACTTTTGATGTGTGTATATTTTTGTAATAATAATTATTTTTTGGCCGAATGTTTAACCGTGGGAGAGCCGCGCAGTGGCTGAGGCTGCAGCATGAATGAGCGTGCTCGACCGGAGTAAGATCTCACAGAAAACTGATATGTATAATAATACTAAGTGCCACCCGCGACTTTGTACGCGTGTACTTTAGTTTTTCTAGAGAGAATTCTAAAAAAACTAAAGTTGGTTAGTCGGGATCTATTATTGAAAAATGTTATCCATTCTTAAATATCTAATGGGTCCCGACTGATGACATAGCTTTGTTCTTTACTTAACAGAATTATAGACTACTGGACTTGTTTCTTTCTTTTCAGTTTTTATTTGAAGTATTATTAAAGCAGTCGGGTTTTTTCATTTTTTTTAATTAAAAAAAACATAATTTGGTAAACGTATTTGCTTACACATATGTTAGTGTTTTCTTTATGCATTTGTTAATTTGTGTTTTAGTAACAAGAACTGTGTCTAAAAGCGATACTACTGAACAACTATTGAGACGCGATTTTTACATTAGCTTAGCAGAATTAACACCGTGATCCTCAGATAAGATGTGGGAATCAAATACTACGAAGAAATTTATTTATACATTGACTTAAGTGGAAATGATATTTTTTTCACTACTAAAGACGTCTAATGTTATAATGTGAGGTTCCATAAGAATTTTCAAAAAAAGCGAAACATAGAGCCCTACTATAACTACTTTTTATTCTATTGGTAAAGTTTCTTTAACATGTATGTAATTTTGGAGAAGGAAATCGTCGAGACCCAAACCTCGAATTTTGCATTTTTTTTACGCAATTTTCAGCGTTCGCTACTGTTGCCCTTATCGCACGGTATTTGCCAATGCAAGTTAGGAATAGTTTTTTCAAATGTCTCTCAGCTCGCGTTCGCTCTTAAAAGATGATGATTACATATAGTCCGATGCGCTCGCCTTTTAGCGTACATACAGAGGAGACCTTACAATTCACATCAAATCTTAGACGAAGCTTAGATTAGTGTGTAGTGTAACCTTGTTTAGCTTTGTTGAATCCAGTGTATGCATGAGGTAAAGTTATGATTGCAAATCATACGAATTAATTGCATAAATATAATAATAAAATGTAACGTTGGGACTAAGCCTGTTTCTTTGAATATGACCTTCATATTCAAAGAAATAAAAACATAGTATTAAAAGACTGAGGGAAGGTTGTTGAGGGCCACATATAACCTAGTAGTCGATTTTCTTATATTATTATTTTATTGAACTAAAGTTTTATCAATGTCCTAAAATATTTCTTAGTGGAAACGAGCTTTCGGAGTGGATGTTGGGTCCGCAACAAAGGCAAAAGTTCAAATTTGAATCAAAGGAGAGAGGGTGTAACAAAAGGCATATCTCTCTCGCCATTTGACGTCAGATGATAGCTGTTAAAATAGCGGCATATGAAACAAATAAAACCACACCAAAACAGACCATGACCAATCAAGAAAAGGGCAGAGATATTCAATAAGTTACACTATGCCCCTTGTCAACTTTGAATCTACTTGGCCCTACGGAAGTTTGTCCAAAAACCAATACCGACATATACCACATAATAACAACGACAATACCCCGTTGTGGTATTTATGTAGGGGTACTACATTTAAAAACAAAGGGGTATCAAAATCTGAGACTTCAGTGAGCTTTTATGTTTTTTGTGCAAGTAGTTGCAAATTAAGTAACTCTACGTATACTTACATAGTTTTTATACTTATACCACAAGTACCTATACCATACCTATGTAAGTGCTTAAACCATCAACGGCTTTCAGTATCAAGTTCCACAGTGAAGATGAATAAGAATTGAAGTGTGCATATTAAAAACGTTTTGAACAACAACATTGCGTATTTAGATGTCTATAATTTCAAAGCACGGCTCACCACAAACACCATTCTTTAAACCGGATTTGTAAGAATCAGAAATAATATTTCTACGGATGTCTTGCAATCGTGACTTTTTATTCAATAAATGGTTTTAAATTGTTTCCGATTATCGTCGTTTTGTACATGATTGTCTCACAGCTGTTATGGCACTAAAGGTAAGATTATATAAACACTACTGGGTCACGATTTATGGTTTTATATTGAGCGGTATCATTGAAATGCTTTTACGGTAAATACGTTTTTAAAGCATAAATAAAATCGTGGGCGTGGGAAGACGAAGCGCGAATTAATAAATCGTAGATTCCTTCGAGAAGATGCGATTGCTTTGTTAATAGTCCAAATAATCATCATCCGTCTATTAATGACTTAAATGCTTAGACACAGGCCTTCACTTGTAAAGGGTATCCCGGTAAGATAACTTATTTGTATGATTAGCACAAACATTTGTTTCCGAGTCATGGTAGCTTATAAAAAGTTTACTTTCCTAGAGTTTGCTTGGATTTAGACTAAATAATTGTATTGAATTATCCGCAATTTATTATTATTGTAAAATCAACGTAAAAACAGACAGGATATCTTTATTTAGTCTTCATTAGTATTTGTGGGTGCCCGCGACTCGTCTATGTGGTTTAATTAGTTTTTCATGCAAAGTGTCACTCTGTTTTCACCCTCTAAAATAATTATTTCGAAAATAAAAACACCCTTTGTCCTTTCCCGGGACTCAAACTATTTCTATATAATATTTCATGTTAATCGGTTCAGTGGTTTAGTTTAGCGTGAAGAGATAACAAACTGACAGACACACTTTCGCATTTATAATATTACTTTGCATAAAGTTAACAAACTTAGAAAATTGTTAACAAACTCTGTCATGCTCCAAGTCACAGAACACAGAAAGAGGTAAGAAGGGCCTTGTGGGCGGGCAGGCAGTTATGTGTGAGCAAATGATCATAACTAGACCAAAACTCGGTTCTGTGTGCGGCGTTGCTCTCGGGTGTGAGCACTGACTGGTTCGATTGTTTGATATCGCATCGTTTGATTGGCTATTATCTATTAGGTGGAAATGTAGTGGGGGTGAGCCGACGATATCGGTTCGCGTTTCCCGTACAAAAGGTATATCATCACCCTAACCTCATTCTATGTTCTGAGCTCCCTGCCATGGCATTATAACTATTATCGTGGATACATTGCTGTTTAGTCAATTGTGGTATGAATTTAATAACAAAATATTTTTTTCACACTTTTTTTTTCAAATTAAGTATACTTTTAACTTTATCAAGGTATTTATTTTAAAAAGTAAACGAACTCTAAACATTAAAAATCTATCAGAAAATCTTTTAATAGTTCAAAATGAATGCCAAAGTCAAATGTTTTGGAAGAGAGTAGTCTTTTTTCATATCGATGGCCTAAGAACGCTTTCCGTCAAGTGTAAATTATCCCTTAACCCAACATCCAGTATAAATCAAATTAAGAAATCAACAGAGGCTTGACCGTCAAGCCTAATATTAAATTCCAAATTTATTCTGAGTTTCTTGCCGGTTCTTCTCGGTACAAGGTCTCCCGCCGTAAATTTACGAACCCATGGTGTAGCGTTTGACTTTCACATGAGCTTGTAACAGCCTACACTGAATAAATGAATTTGAGTTTATACACATCCTTTTATCTTGTTCATTCAATCAAGGGCACTACAGGGGCTCGTCATTTTGCAAAATGGAATTGACTCGTACGTTGCATGTCTGCCCATAATCAACTTACGTTGTGAAGTGCATAGTACGTACCTGACACGGAAGCGCTAGATTACTGTTGCTCGTCAACGGAAATGTCATTGGAAGTTTTTGCAATAGGCACTGAACTATGGTTCAGTCTCTTCTCAGGTTGAGTAAGGCTGGTCAGTTTGATATTTATTTATTTGATCGTCAACAAAGTTAAAGTTAGACATTTCTTATTTACACATTTATCGTAAGACACTTTATTAGTGGAACTTTAATTATAGGCGATTACGACATGCAAATTGCAATGTACACTTAACTTGCAATGAAATCTTATGGAATTTTGATAATAACATTAATTTTAATACAAAGTAATTTTGATAATTACATTAATAAAATATTAACACAAAGCAACTTTAAATAAAAACAAAACTTTAAATTGTCAATGAACAACAGCACAAAAATAAATTAATGATAAATAAATGAATGAAAAACTATGTGATATTAGATATAAAGCAGCATAGCCTTTTTCTATAAAGGAAAGTACTTATCTGCCCATCTAGTTGTATTATAGTAATATTTATTAGTAAGTAAGTAAGTAAAAGTTATATAAAGTATGTTTGTAAATCGGTCACGAAAAAACCTTATGTTGCCGTGGGATTCCCAAAAAACTAAAGTTAACGCGGACGAAGATGCGGGCGCGGTCGCTAGAACCTACCAACGTAATTTTTTTTCATTCCTTATCGGAGGAGGTTTTGTATTTATATGTGCAAATAAACAAAAAAATTAATGAAAGGCATTTAAGCTATTAGTACCTTTATATAAAAATAATGTATACATTAAATAAAACAAAGCGCTGAGCTTTAAATTTGACGACCTCCGTGGCCGAGTGGTTTGTACGCCGGGTTTCATGGTGTCGCTGACTCGAGAGATCCCGGGTTCGAATCCCGGTGGGGGCAAATGTTTGTGTGATGAATACGAGCATTTGTACTCCAATCATGGATGTAAAATATTTATTTCTATATTAATATACTTATATATGTACAGTATATGTATTCTATCCGTTACCCTAGCATCCCATAACACAAGCCTAACAGTGCTTACTTTGGGGCTAGGCTGTTTGGTGTAAGTGTTGGAAATATTTATTTTAAAAAAAAGTTGTTACTGGACGTTTCGCATCCTTTTCAGGTAGGACCCTTTGCACGAACCAATATCGAATTCGTATTGTTTGCGAGTTAAGTATGAAATGTCATATGTGCCCTTTGCACGAACCAATATCGAATTCGTATTGTTTGCGAGTTAAGTATGAAATGTCATTATCACATGTTCACTGATTTTAAGTTCTCGTTACGTTCATTGTAGCGCTGCTGTTCAAGTTTTTAAACAAATTTGACAATGACATTTCGAACTCGCAAACTATTCGAATTCGATAATGGTTCGTGCTAAGGGTACTGCGTAGGGTTACCAACGAAACTATTGAATGAAACCATAAAAGATCGAAAAAAATATAGTATGTGGTTAAAATATCTACTTTATTTTTAAAATTAATATATTTTTGCTCTACCGTGCCTTAATGATTATTATTTATATTTCTAAGAACAATTTTACTGGCAAAAATCTGCTTTAAGCATAGTAGTTTCACCTACTATATATTTTTCTTAGAAATAAAGTATTTGATCCCCTAATATTGTAGGATACTATATATAATATATTAGGGTTGGCAACCCTTGTTCTGCGTCGTCAGAATCATACTATAAATATAATACACAGCCTGAAAAGGATGCTAAATAACAAGTAACGAATAAATTAACGCATTGAAATCGTTGAAGCTTTGTTTTCTTTAATGAGTGGTGAGCGTGAAAACCTAAGAAACTAATAATGTATTCAGTTAACGCTCGAAAGCTTTTCACCGATCCATGCTTTAATTTCTTTTAATGGTAACCCTAGGCAAATCTTTAGTTAGCGCCAAGTTGCACAACTCGGTCAGTAAACGCCTAGTCAATTGTTTGGAAAGACGCTACAAAACGGCTATAAATCTTTATATTCTATTGTTTCTTTGTCTGTTGTTTCATCGCGAAGGCTATTATTTATCATAGTGAAATCGGCTTTTTTGGACCACTTTTAATTCACAATGTGATCTAATATAGGTGCAGTCTGTCCAAACCTATTCGGGGCTATGGCTAGAGGTTTTTATGTAATATAATAAAACTAGCAAACCAGTGAACCAAATGTTCACCAAAAAAAAAAAAACTTCGGAGATTTTGTGTGGTTTCGTTTGAAATAGAAATCACGTGATTTCTCGAAAACCGGAAGTGCTACTGCTTACTCACATCCGGTTTGTAGTCTTATCAGACTATTCTTAACTTATAACTTAAACATTCTCTATATCTATCTCTTACGGTTTGGCCGCTGAAACAGCACCACGGACGGACGGACGGACTTGTCTATTAGATAAGAGATATTACAACGAGGAAAGATTTGATTGTTTTTTTGCATTGAATAGGCTCTAAAATTACTGAACGGATTTGAAAAATACTTTCACTTTTAGAATTCTCATAAAAGTTAGGGTTCCGTATGAAAACTTCGATAATGTAACCCAATGTGTGAAAAAAATACCAAAAAATAACCTTATATCGTGTACGCTGCGGAAGTTAAGGAAGTCAAAGTGATGTACTAAAGCTTTATAGAGGACAACAATAGCTAAAAGAAGTTCGCAATACCATATGTCTAACCATTACAGTTATGTCACAACTAGAGATCCCCTGCGGTTTCATCTGTGTTAATTTGACGAAAAAGGTTATAGTGAGTCAAACTTCAAAAATGGATATATGCCGTCGCGGACTTTTTTTATAGAACTTTTGAAGGGAAACAATTCCGTCTTACAGGATTTTTGTGTAACTTGGACCTTTTACTGGCGCACGCAACGAAAGTATCGCAATTTTTCATCGATGCTCCGCTGTTCCTGATCCTAGGGTAATGTTATGTAGCCTATAGTCTTTCTTGATAAATGCATTATCTAACAAAAATATATTTTTTCGAATCGGACAATTATTTTATGGGATTAGCATGTTCAAAAAAAAAAGAAACAATATGGCCGAATCACACTTACGAAACGCAACCCCACCCGACGCCGACCAACGCCACGCCACGCGTGTTGAGTCAAATCAAAATGTTCTAACTTTTATAATCAGAATCACCTTAGAAACATCCGACGCGACAATTAGTGCAATGATTATGAGTGATAAAAGTGATGGGTGTGTACAAACCACTGCGTTACTAGATACATCTAATAATATGGGCATGGACCAATGGTAAGGAGAACACACTTTTTTAGCAGCAGAGCAATGGTACATGATAATTACTGGTCCTAAACTATGCAACAAAATTTTCACTATCAGTTAAATAAATTTTCACGCAAGGTTTATAATTATTGAAGAAAGTCATTGTGTATAATACAAGCCTGAGTACAAAAACTGTAGTCTACACTTAAGCTCTATACCGAAGTGAAGCGAGGCGGGCCGCTAGTATGTAATAAAACTGTTAATAAATAAAATATACCTTTAAAATGTAATGTCTTTTGTTTCAGGTAATTTATATCGGTGCGCTTAATCTAAAAATTAATAATTGGTATTGGTAAGTAGTAATTCGTTTGGGTAATGAACATGATATATTTTCAATTTGCTATAACTATAGTCTCGCATCATGTTTACCTTTAAATGTGTATAACTACCTCTTCATTGATATCACTCAACTTAATTCATTATGAGAGTTTTGTTACTTTTTGTAATATCTTACCAATATTATAAATGTGACAGTTTGTAAGTTTGTGTGTTTCTAAATTTGTATACGGAACAAAAGTAGCCTATTTCTCATTCCATGTAATAAACTAAATGTGTTCCAAATTTCATCGAAATCCGTTCAGCCGTTTTTGCGTGATTGATTAACAAACTTTCACATTTATAATATTAAGTAGGACGAGCAGGATTAATTGAATTACATAAATTGAGGAAAACATTTAAAGAAAGGAAGGAAGCTGTGATCGTTCTCTTGTTGAAGTAACGATTTGAGTTATGTTTCGGAGTTCATATTTGGCCCCTAAACGAAAACATATTGATGTTTATTAATACATCAATTCAGATTATGAAGCCAGATGCCCCTTTTATCGTTTTTGGCTAGTTTTCAAGTGTCGAAAGCCCATTAGAGGAATATTCTGCAATGGTCTTGGTTGATTTTTTGTCGATAAGACTGCTTAATGATATACACACCTTCACGCCATATATTAGGTATTATACTTTGCTGGGTTATCAGATGATCAGAGGTGCAGCTTAAAAATTTAGTGTATAAACAGGACTCCTATAATAAACAACAAAAGTGGGAATGAAAGTAATATCGTTGTAATATAGATAGACATGAGTATGAACTTAAGATTCGAAAACTAAACTTAACCTCTACTATACTGATTTATAAATTTAAATTTGATTGTTTTGTAGAGAAATTAATTTTACCATAATAATTTATTACTTTAAATTTTTGGTATTTGCACGATAATGATGGCTATGTGTTTTTTTTTTGCTCTAAAATTTTATGATATCACACTAATATTATAAAGGCGAAAGTTTTAGAGTGTGTATCTTCACGTCTAAACGGCTGGAGCGATTTTAATAAAATTTGGTATGGAGTTAAATGACACCCTGGATTAACACATAGGCTTTGTTTTACTGCGGGAAAACATCCCTAATGAACCGCGGGTAACACCGCGGGGCACAGCTAGTTGTTTATATAACACTAGCTGACCCAGCGAACTTCATACCGCCATAAAAAAAAATAATTAAAAAAACATTGTCCAGCGGACAAAATTGTGAATCTAAACCATTCTCAGATCCCCTTGAACACACACAAAAAATTTCATCAAAATCGGTCCAGTCGTTTAAGAGAAGTTCAGTGACATACACACTCACAGAAGAATTATATATATAAAGATATAGATAAAAGGTACTTTAAAAGAGTCTTAATTTTTTTCAACTTAAAGTAAAAATATTAGTTAATATTAATCATTCATTATATAACATTTTCGCGCTGGCGTCACCTACTAACCTTATGATTTGGATAATTACAACACACATCAAGTGTGAGGCGTTCCGGATTCATGCATTGGAAAGGAACAAAATAATTCTAAGAATAAATTGCGTTTTTTCATTTGTAAATTCTATTATATACGAACAGCAGATGTAGCTATTTTATCCAAATTCTGAGTTATAGAAAATAAAAGAAGTTATACCTGTACTAACTGTCCCAGCGAACTTCGTACCCCCATAAAAAAATAGGGGTTGGTGGTAGAAAGGTGAAAATTTAGGGTTGTATGTATTTTTGTATGATGTATCATACAAAAATAAGAATAAAAAAAATTGTCTAAAAAAAATTGAGGGTTACACAACTCTTACCCTTAACATGTCACGAGAATTTTATATATTAGATAAACAAATAGATATCTCCTTTCTGATGCCTTAGTATTAATATTTTAGTTACCTACGTATTATAATTGAATGATTGCCTTCCCCATTAAAAAACTAGAAATCGTGGCATATAGCCCCAATATTATTAATAGCTAACACACCATTATACTAACGCACTTTCTAAGTACATTTCTTTTAAAACCCATTTAAATATGTTTTACATTACTTTATATCTACTATTTCACAAAACTATTTATATTTATTAAAATGATGGATTAGGAACAAAATTAAATCATATTTTATACATAACTAGCAAACCAGGCGAACTCCGTTTCGCCATCAGATGGCTTCGTTTTATGTAACATTTCGTTTGGTGATTAAAAGAAGATTTTTTTTGTTTTTGAAATTTTTCCTGATATTTCTTTGCTATAAACCTCACGGAGCCCGAGACCTTTCCAACGAATGCAAAACCGTGGAAATCGGTTCGTGCATTCTGGAGTTATAGCGTCAGGAAGGAAAACCCGACTTATTTTTATATAGTAGATTTCCTGAATTTTCTTTGCTATAAACCTCACGGAGTCCGAGACCTTTCCAACGAATGCAAAACCGTGGAAATCGGTTCGTGCATTCTGGAGTTATAGCGTCAGGAAGGAAAACCCGACTTATTTTTATATAGTAGATAAGAGTAATGTCCAATAGGTGTCTTCGTTGAAATTAATTAAATTTTAATAGCCAATGGTTATAACATTCTTAAATTATGCCTTATCTATATAGGCTATATCTTCTTAAAAAGGGGCAATTTTTATTTTTTAACCATATTATACATAAACCAACAGCCGTTGTTTCATTCTTGTGTTAAGATTTCATAATACGTCCTGTAGACAGTAAGCTAACTGTATTTTTTTCACTTAATAAATAGCGTCTGCCTGAAGTTAACAAAATTATATATGTCTACAAATGTCTACAAATTGGATGTAATACACTCCTAAGTGTTCAGTCATAGTAATGCTTTTTTGTTTGATACTCAAAATGCGAATCACTGATTATGCAATCTATTGCATGTTTTTACTGTGCATGCATAAGTATGTTGTTTTGCATGTGAAATAGATTGACTTTTAAATTCGCATGTACCGATGCAAGAAAGAGAAATTTTTGTACATGAAGCCCGGGTAGGGCTAGAAACAGAATGAAAGTATTAATTACCTTCCAATACTGTTAATAAATAGGCGTTATTAAGAATGTGGATGATAATCGTTTTCACATTTTAAACTGGTTCTGTTTTGTTAATATATTAAACTGTGAAGAATTGTTTAAATTCTAGATTTTTATATTATTCATTAAAAATATTCGAAAGGGAATTTAATACATTGTATCGATAGTAAAATTAAACAAAAAAATATCCGTCTAGCAAATCGATAACTTTTACTTGGTGATCCAAACATGGAGATTCAGCTTTAGCCTGAGAGACAACATAAGTAAATCCTAATTTTAGACATTTTGAATCATGCCGAAGTAAACATTGGTTGAGTAACACTGGATGACTTTTATTATTTTGTTTCCTTTCTAAGCGTAGGAATTAATTTAGTTGCGACTTGTCCTTTATCGTATTAATGCTAATTGACGCAGACAGATGGCACTGCTCGTTCGTGCGCGATGAAATCGCACAGATTATTGTTGAACACTAATCTTACCTGGTGCATATCTAAGCAGGTGATTAAAGGTTGAATATTTAAGCTCTGCATGCCCATAAAATCAGTTTATTTTTTTCTATCAATTTCAAATAGAATAACAAAAAAAAAACTTGTCACCGTAGATTTTAATGTTGGCTCATTGTGCAGGATATTTTTTGTCTTTCTATATAAACTCTTTGTCTAGGTATATCATATATCCTTTATATCTCTTCTAACCTGTACATATTACCGTATGCGTACTAATTACTCAAACGATTCCGTGAACAGGTTAAGATGGTTAAACATTCCAAGGTAAAATTAATTAGACATCAATTATAATTACAGAAAAAGCTCACCCATTAGATATTCTAGAATGGATATTGTTTTTTCAAAACTGGGTCCCGACTGTTAAAGTAGCTTTGTTCCTTACTTAACTGAATTATAGACTACAGGACTTGTATTTTTTTCAGTTTTTTTAAATTATTTTTTTCCCAGCAGACGGGATTTTTGATTTTTTAAATTTAGCTTTTTATTTCACACTTTTTAATTAAGTTCATAAGACAATAAATACCACAGTCTTGATATTATATTGAGAGAGTTAATATCGCGGGGATTATAATGTAACTTGCGGCGGTCTAAGCGACTGATTCATTAATCCATATAGAGACCTTACCACCCCGGTTAAGGCTACATATGGGCCTCAACTTTCGCAAAAATATGTGAAATAAAATCAACTACAGCTACAGCAAAGTATTTCATTATTACTTATTATGTAGGTACATTAAGAACCCAGCACAATATCAATGGCAACATTATTGGTTATGTTTCACTCTGTCCTCGATTTGTATAGGACGGTGTTTGAAAATTCGATTGTGGTTCTTACTCCAGGGACAATATTTTTAATAGCTTTATTCACAAATAAACCATAAACGGCAGGTCCCTCCGATGAGCAGACTACTCAATTATTTCTACAACTCTCATAGATCCCCAGATGAGAATGTGGTTAAAATTGTTTTTTTTCCAACATAACTCGAGATCTTAACCCGATTTTCAATTAAAGAACGATAACCCTACAGTTTTGTTTAGGGTTATCGATTTTTTTTATATTTCAACATATTTGTTAAAAAAATGCATTTGTGTATATTATATTGTTCGAAAGTTAAAAACTACATACCATACAACAGAGCATGCGGTAATTTTTTACCGCACGCTCCCATACATGGCACCGTGTGTATCCTTTGCGGTTTTTATTTTAAGTTCGATCGAACCTCCTTGGAAGCTCTTTTGATCTATGTTTGTCTCACTTTAATACTAAAAAAGAAAAATAATTTTCACCACTACCACGTGGCACCACGAGTTAAATCCACCCCATTTTCTTCTTAGAAAAAGTTTGCTATATTACTTAAAAAATACTGTTTTCTCGCAATTACAAACTCGTGACTACGGTAAACCCTCGACTTCGTTTAAGTAAAAGTTTTTTTTTAATCCAGAAGTCAAGTTTGAATGATAGGTACTTTTTTATTTTCCCCATGTGTTTATTTCTCGTTTCTTTTTGTAACCGATAACTTTAGTGTATTTTACTAAAGCAGTGGTCATACCAGAACGCGGAGACATCCACTAAACTAATATTAATTTTAAGGATTATCGCGTCAGACTTCTCATCTTGTTTGTCATTTTATACATTTTGTTGTGTGTAAGTCATACTAAACATAAAAGAGCTCAGCTCAGCAGGCTACACATTCAGTAGATTTATAACAAACTTTTTTTTTTCAAACTGTCTGATAGCTAATTCGCACGCAAGTACACAGTCTGTTTTATCAAAACGTGTAAAGAAAATTAACAAACATTGCCTATCGCTTCTCTTTCCTCAGTTATAAATTTTGGAACTACTATGGATAAACAATTATTATATTTTTTTAAAAACATGAATATTTCGAACGTGTAGCAATTGTTTAATTACTTTGAGTAACATTTAAATTGCTTTTGGAGACATAAGTACACTAATATTGGTTACCATCTCTACAAATTGGTTTCTAACACAGCCTACCTACAAGTTTTTTCTATTTTAATATATTCTGTAATATCTGCGATGAATAATCTATTTCCTATTCTAAATTTCATCTTTTATTTAACTCCTTATACATTTTATTTTTCGACAGAAATAATCTCTTTACATATTACTTACATATTTTATCACAATCGTTTAATCGGATTCGAGAAGAGTAACTGAGATACTTTTTTATTTATTTTGGTGTATTGGATGTAGTATAATTATTATCCGCACTTCTAAATGTAACATACGTTAAATAAAAACTCCACTCAAATTATACTCTCAGATTTCAGTAAATTAGTATACAGAATACTGAATAGTCTAAACTCTTGATACATTTTTCTGCAGTCGGTGCGTGCGGCACCCTTGTTTCACAATATGACAAATTAACTAAGAATAGAGTTATAACCCGTTCATGAATTTCTTCTATTTTCAATAGCTTCTGTTTAACTTTATGGCTGTAGGCTATTAATAATTTGATGCTAACACACTGAGATAGATTGTCACCATTTGGGATTTCGATGATGTAGGTAATGTCGTGTTTAACATGATTAATATATTTAGCTTCGCGTAACTTTTGATAAGCGTAGGTTTTAAACAGATTGTTTAGTACATATGCAGTTTTTATTTATAACTTGACATAATAAGCCGTCCTCGGTACTCTTTGCTGTAGATTATAGTCTTATTTCTAGGGTATATAGGTATTGTCTATATCTATACTATTATATAAAGAGGTAAAGGTTTGTGAATTGTGACATTGTAGGGGGTAATCTCTGGACCTACAGAACCAATTTTGAAAATTCTTTTAGCAATAGAAAGCCTCGTTATTTGTGAGTGTCATTGGTTACATATTAGAACAAAAACTATAGTCTTCACCGAAGCGAAGCGAAAACGGGTCGTCAGTACATTATAAACCAGCCGTAAAAACCGTATCGTAATCGCGTGAAAATCCAATCAGTATAATCTACTGGTATTAGTATTTCATGTAAACATAAAAAAATTAAACTATATAAGATAAGAATCAACCGAAAGTGGGACGATGGTTGGACAAGGTTTTTTTAACAACAAACGGGAGGATGTCGAGCACCTTTTTTCAATGTCACTGCGATCCGTCATCGGGCCATCATCGGCAGACGGGCGGCGCGGGCGCAGTTCCTCCCATCCACTGCGTACTATTTACGTATTTCATTAGTTCCCAGAAGTAACCCGCGAGGAAGTCGCTAGGTTTTTGTATATCGGAAACCGCTGTTTTTTTCTTCCTGCCTTTACCCCAGCCGACTCAATGTTTACACTATACGGCGCTTTTATGAGCACCCAACGGGGAAAGTTCCTTTTTTATTGGTTCGCGATTCAAGGTTTTGCTGAGTTTTATTAATAGATCTGTTTTCTTGGGTGGTCGATAGGTGTTGTTTTAGTTGATAGTCGTTTACGATACCGGAGTATCACTTTTTTACGCAATTTCTCCGTCAATTTAGTGTTTAAAAATATTTTTTTGTAATCGCGAGGGTATACTCCCGAGGTGGTCCCATAGTAAAATTGTCATGATCTGATCAAGAACTTCGGAGATGTGGAACGACACTCTTCGTAAGATCATAGCAGAACAGTT
Organism: Chilo suppressalis; assembly: GCA_902850365.2. NCBI lineage: Eukaryota > Metazoa > Arthropoda > Insecta > Lepidoptera > Crambidae > Chilo > Chilo suppressalis. The sequence goes on from OU963900.1 coordinate 13,530,040, forward strand.
GTATTAAGTAATATTGTTTTCAATATTGCCAACTCTAGCAACAAATGGTAACTTAGATCTATCAACATCCATGAAAACGACTCCAGATGTTAATTTGACTTTAAATTTACTTTAGATATAAGTAAAGTATACATATTATGTTACTATTTGGTCATTTAATTTTTATATGGTCTTTTTTTTTTAATTATAAAAGACACTAATTTGTACTGTCAACGCAATGATAATGATTTTGAAGGCAAATAATACTAGTTAAATTTGTAAATCTACTTTTAGCCTACCGTCCTCTTAGGAGTAGCGGGCATCATGTTTACTGCTCAATTGCTGTAAACATTCCACCGGTCTATGATTTAAAGCCGGGTACTCATTAGCGAGCTGTAACCGTAACATGCATGATATAATACGAGGTTGTAGTGTGTACGTTTGTAGCTCAGTTGTAAAAGTCGGTTCACTACAAACTGCACGCGTACCTCTTGCAGTAGGTTAGCGAACCACGTGCACACCATGCTTTTTGGTTACAGTGCATGCAACGGTTACGGTTACAGCTCGCTAATGAGTACCCGGCTTAAGGTTTCTTGATGTGGTTACAGAACAATTTCGTTTCTATCTCTCACGTTTCAGTGCTCGAGAATGCAAACTGAACGCTTGTTTGATCTCAAACATTAGTATGCATCATCAAAGTAGAGTGGATATGCCATTTTTAAACAGTCGATCTATAAAGTTTCGTCTAAAATTCGTATTTGGATATTAGTGAAGTATCTTTGTAGCGCTTGAACGTTGAACGATTGTTTAAGGTGACCTAGAATAGTGTGTCTTTGATATTATTTTGTAAGAAGTTAATATTTGTAAATACATGTACGAGTAGTATGCTTTTTAAAATTTACTTTAATTAAAATTGAAAGTTTTCGAAATTTATTACAAATAGGTAGGGTTATTTGGTGAGTTGGCTTTAGTTTATTTTTATTTATAATGCTAAAATTAATTAGGTTAAAGAAATAATTATTTTAATTGAAGTTTTTATACTTTACTGGATATAGTTGGTATGATTGTTTTTTGTGGTTATGATGTGATATGGTGCTCAGCAACGTAGAATAAAAAGAAAGTGTTACAATGTAGAATCAACTATATTTAATTCTACATATAAGACTCGTGTGTTGGTTTTTCTTTCCCTTATTGTTGCTTTGTAAAGCACATTCCATTTGTACCTAAATAAGATTGTTTGGAATCTGTTCCTTTATTCGGTTCTCGTAATTCATCCGCCAAGGGAGGCCATTCCCTTAGGCATTCGTATACATCCGTTGGGGAACGTGCAAACCTGATAGAATTATTGAATTCTACGGGTAAACACTAACCGAGAAGTTTAGGTAGGTATACCTAATTATTAACTCTTAGAGTAAACTTAGATTGTTATTGATTACACAATAACTATAAGTTTAGCTTTTATTATACAGATTGATTTGTTTGTATAATAAGGTGGTTAAGTAATATGGTACTAGAGTCAAGTAGTGAAGAAATAACGATTGTATAGATTATTAAAAGAAGATCATCCGTAATTACAGTTATTCATTGCAGGCGTATATAGGTGTCCGCGGACACTTACCGTCGAGTGAATTGTGTGTCTGTCATTATTTTATTTTGGATTGAACGTTGAAAGTTTCCACACATCCATCATTTACACTTCAAATACAATATAAACAGAACTTTGTCAATTCTTTACTTATTACGCAAGAAGAGAAGTAGCAGCCTCATAGTAAAAATATAATTATTTTGGTAAAAAATTATAATGATAAAAAAATATACTGACGAATTGAGAACCTCCTCCTTTTTGAAGTACGTTAAAAAGAATTATGATGATAACCTACTAAATGATGTGAAATAAAAGTAGAGCCTAGTTACCATCATGTTAGAGTAATTAAACAAAAAAAAATACATTAAGGACCGTGTTAAAGGTTTAAAGCTACTTACTTTGAAAACATTTTTAAATGATCAGGAAGTCAGTGGGTAATAATTATAAATACTAGTCGTGATACTTTCGTTTAGACGTGTCTGTGTCTCCACAGTGTTGTGTGGAAACAGGCTTCAAGATTAGCCTCAGGTTATAGTTACGACTATTACGTAACACGTGTTGCAAACGCAAAAACTCCTTCACTTCCTAATACACCAAAGCCTTTCGTGGAACTCATTGATGTGATAGTGTGATAAAAGTCTTATGTGAAAATACTGTTTCAAATTATTCTCTCACCATCTCTTCGGTCCGTAAAATAATTAAATTTTCTCATATGTCTTATTTATTTATTACTAGAGGTCCCCTAAGGTTTCACCCGCGTAAATTAATCAAAATATAGACATAATGCTATTTTTTATAGAACTTTTTAACGGGAACAATTCCGTCGTAACGAGTTATGTGTTACGTTAACCATTTACGCAAGGCACGCAAAGGAGGTCCCAAATGGAATATATTTTTCCCGTTTTTGCAACATTTTTCATGCATGGCTCCGCTCCTACTGATCGTAGCGTGGTATAGCCTTCTTCGATAAACGCATTAACATAAAAATACTTTTTCAAATCAGACCAGTAGTTTCTGAGGTTGGCGCGTTCAACGAAACAAACAGTGAAACTCTATAGCTTTATAATTTTTTTTTGAGTGTGTATGCTGTTGGTCGCAGATGGTCTTTACAGCGTCACCGGGCTTGGGGACGGCCAGATCCTAAGGGGACCTCAAGCCGAGAATTGGCGAGTGCCTCTGGAGGTATTCCAGGCGGAGGGCGTCTCCCCACGGGGGGAGTCTCCTCTCCGTCTGGAGCCTCCAGACCACTCGAACCTGAGGGGGTCGGCTCAACTAGAGGGCGTCTCTGAGACTCGGACCTCGGCTCTAGTTAGCCGTTGTCGTGGGGGGATTTATAATATTAGTGTAGATAACTACACATTAAAATTATAATTCATTTTTAAAAAAACATAAATCACAACACAGTGTATATTGTATTCTGTAAAATTTTCATTTACGGATCCGCGCGTGAACATTTAACAGAATGGCATTGCAGGTATATTTACTGACTTTATCGCGAATATTGGCGGTCTTTGCCTTCGATTTATAGTTTTTTGTATAATCATGAGTAAAAGATTACAAAGAATAGCGCAATACCAAATGTTGAAACATAATGATTTAAATTCATAATGATATCATAACTTAAAATCACCGACACGCAAATTATTCCGCCTGCAGCCAAAAAGTATGTAATGTTAGCTGTTATCAAAATGTCAGATGTAATATTATTATAAACCTACATAGGATTATCATCAGATCAATGTCTGTTAGGGAGTCAAACAGTAAATTAAATTCAAATTATACCAGCAATAGTGGTAATATGGTTCAGTAATAACTAATTACCTCTATAAAATATATTGAAATCATCTCACATAAAGTAGGTAAATACATAACCGCTGTGTTCATGCTCGGATCCATCAAACCTACCTGTCATTACCGTAGTTATGTTTCATCCAGATTCAACGAACGGTCTAATATCGTCGTTCCATTTTCTTGGCAGCCACATTGTACTCGTGTTGGCTCGTGGTCACCACTCCATGACTCATATGACATGTGTAAAAAAAAACCGGACAAGTCCAGGATGGACACAACAATGTTTTTTTACAATCTAAGATTTTATTTTTGTTATTTGAAATTTATGGACGACCTCGACAGCGCAGTGGTGTCGATCTGCGATCGTGGAAGTTAAGCAAGATTTGCATTCGTTTTCTTGTTGTAACTATCTTGCCGGCCTGCGTCCAGTTGGCATGTTAATCCAGAGGTCATACCCAAACTGACTTCAAGGCAGTTTCATACCCAAATTCTCAAAATCAGCCAAAATCCAACCAAAGGGAAGGCCTGCATTTTGAAATGTGCATTGTTATATATTTTATAAAAAATTATATTGCATTTTCGGGATACAAACTATTCAAAAACTCTTTTGATTAATATACTAATATACTTATGTATTAAGAGTAGTATAAGGATAGTATTTATTAGGAAATAAAAAAATAGATGTTTCAAGTTTTTGGATAAACTGTTTCCGAGGTAAATAAAAACGATAAAGTTGAGTTTAAATTCAATTGGCTGGACATTAGGACTTAATAAACTTCTTTATTACAATCCTTATGGTGTCTAAATGTGGTATATATGAACCACATTAGCAACTGTAAGCAATAAAACAGGAATGATGCCAATAGACGCGATAAATAAACGCAGTTTAAGCTTTGTGACGAAACTTTTGTTTAAAAATAAACGATTTAGAGTAACCGGCCCTTCCACACTCGCCGCTCATCAATCTGCATTGGTGAAAAAGAAATGTGATTATCGAAACTTATTTAAAGCGTGAATGGACCTATTGAAAATTTGAGATGGAATCAGGTAAATACCGAATACCAACTATTGAAAATTCTAGAGCCTCCAATCCAAAAACTATGTAGGCAATAGACATATTTAGCATCAATTGCGTTTTATTAAAGAAACCAAATAAACAACTTTGCCGTTAGAATTATTCACGAAATTATTTTTAAACTCAATGCGAAGATTACCAAGACGTCCCACGTGTTTTCCAGAGACTTTTCTAAATAAATGCCGTTCTTAATACTATGAGGTGCCCTGGCTACTTTGTGATTTTGCTCAGGTGCTGTTTGGATAACATGATAAAATAATAGACTCTTATGAAATATTTTATTTTTCTCTGTTCTATTTTTTCGGGAATACCGACCAATAAAATGGAATCTTTATACCGTATTACCGTGGCCTGACTGCCATGGAAGAGATATTTTTTGTGGTATTTGAATATTTTCCAATTTATCCCTAAATACAAAATTTGCAGAATTAATTTCCAAAATAACTAGATAGTTATTTACGACAAAGATTGTTTTTCGTTTGTAAATATCACACAAATAAATTGCAGATTTGTAACTTTACTTGAATACTAGCCCCCTTATTAATAAACTTAGACTATTGAATGACAAATGGCACTTGAGTGTCATGAACAGAACACGGCGTAACTAGTCTTAGCTTATTCCTTGTTTACTAATTACCTACCTTTACCCCCTATAAAGGTCCCCTGGGATTTCACATGGGTTTCACCCACGTTAATTGGAGGAAAAGGGTTATTGAGACAAACTGGATATAATATGCTGTCGGGAACTTTTTTTTATAGAACTTTTAAAGGTGAACAATTCTGTCATACTTGATTATTCTGTAACTTTAACCATTTACGCAGTGCACACAACGGAAGCTCTCAAATGGAATATTTTTTTAAGTTTTTGTAACATTTTTCATTAATACTCCGCTTCTAATGGTTGTAGTGTATATAGCCTATAGCCTCGATAAACGCACTATTCAACACAAAAATATTTTTTCAAATCGGACCAGTAGTTTCTGAGATTACCGCGTTCAACCAAACAAACAAACTTTCAGCTTTATAATATTAGTATAGATTTAGTCAAAAATCTTTATAATGTAGTGTGTAATGTGGTCTGGAGACCACACTATGCCACCCATTCCCTCCGTATAGAAAGGCTTCAAAAACGATTTGTACGAGTTTTGGCATTATCCATTGACAAAGCTAAGGAACTTGGGACTCTGAAAGGCTAAGATATTTTGGAATGTTATCCTTAACAGACAGGCGGGAATTGCTGGACATTATATTTCTTTCTTAATTGGTAAAAAACGCCTTTGACTCTTCGCAGCTACTAGCACTCTTCAAATTTCGAGCACTATCTAAAATACCGCGCAAACCAATTACACCACTTTGTCCACCCTTGAGAAGAACGGTACTTGGTTCCAACTCCCCCATTGTGAGATTATCCTATACTCTAAACAAATATAGTGACATTGTTGACATACATCATGACTCTGTGATTTCATTGCGAAACAAATTGTATGATCACATATTTCCTCCGAATTTATAAAAAAATATATAATAATATTTTGAAACAGATTTAAAGAAACACACACACATACACACTTAATTTTAATTTAATAATATCTGCTTAAGCTTAATGTAATGCATGCTGAGTTCGCCTATAAGTGGTTTATATTCAGTGATATAATATCACTGAATATAAAATTGTATCAAATAAGATGTATTGATGTAGTAACTGTTGGTGATCCAATAAAGAGAAAAAAAACCAATTGCAATTGCATCGAGATGGCTAACTTTCCAAATGTGCGAATATCAGCATCGCATAAAAATTGGTTTCGAACTGCTGGTTCCTTTAGTTCTATAAAAGGAATTAATGTCCGTATACGAAAGGAGGTGATGAAAGAAAGTGGCAGACATGGTCTCAATTAGGCTTTGCAAGTGCCCTCAAATTCTCATCAAGTACTTCGAGCATACAATTATGTAGATAAGAACATCACACGAATACCGACTGTGTTCACACATGCAATTCTGCTAAGTATCGTTTACGTGAGTTCCATCTAAATTGAATGGCTAGAAATCTGCCATTATGATATGATATCATCTGTTTAGACGCGTCAGTATTGTTGTGTGTGTCATCTTCTTTAAAATGATCTAATGAAGGGTTGATTTAACAAGGCCAATCAGTCAATGTTCTTATTATTTCGATATTAATTTGTCATATGAAAACTCTATTGCGGTGGTACGGGTGTGAGAACAGTTGTTGAGCGGCAACGCTCGCAATGACAATTATTTGATCGACACACGACGGCAGACTTCCGGACTCGGCAATTTTATATAATTCAAAAATAAATATAATAATAAATTTAATAAAATACAGTTAACCCAAAATATTGTTATATTTTATTTACTAGAATAAGTATTGGGACTTCCCTATAAACAGAACCAAAAAGGTCATCTTTGAAGTTAAAACGGTTCTCACGAAGTTATTTCTAGTACCAACTCTTAAAAAGAGTCATTAACAACTGTATCCCATCTCTAAAACATTGTAAAACCGTTACATCACCCATGAAAACTACTTAGTAGAAGGCCATTTGTACTAGTCTAGATTGTTATCTTATCTGTCCTGGGAAGCACGCCTGTCGGATATTTCCATACAATAGGTCATTCGCTCAGTGTTTCTTCACAATTTGCATATTTCTCATGAAGTTTCGCTTGAGACCTGGAGGAACTAATAACTCGGGCTTATCAAAAATATATCAATCCGTAAATCGCTACTATTCAATTATTATAATAACCATGAATGTTATCGATCACGTACATTTAACTTAGCTAGCCTCTCCATTTGTAGTCATTGCAGAAAATCAGAGTTGAATTTTAACGAATAAGAAAATTGAAAGCATTGATATATTATTAATTATTAATATCTATTTAGCAATATATTTGTATTAGCTGCAATAACATTAAAGAAATAATTTGACGTTAAGAATGATGATACCCCATTTACTAACGCAGTTGGCATTTTGCAGTTTTCGCTTTTGAAAGACAGTTACCATAATTCAAAGCAATAGGCATTATTCGTTGATAGGATTTCATACTTATTTAAATGCTTGCTTGCTTTCTATTACAAACGAGGAGGCTCGTTTGCTCTTCTGAAGAGAAATAAGGAGATTGAATCTGCAAAATTAGAGAACAGTGCTAATACAAAGAAAGTCAGGGTTTTCAAGCCATACATATGTAATGGCGTTCACTAGACGGGAGCGGCGGACCGAAACGGTGCATTCCTGTCTGACAATATTTTAGAGCTCGTAATTTCAGAGAAGAACAAAATTTGTTAGAATATGAGAATATGTCTTGTTTAGAGATATATATATACGAAATAGTTGGAAAAATCAAATCGGAGAGATGTTTAATATAATTATATTTAACGAAAATGAGGTTCTTGTTCAGAAGTGAAAATATCATGATTCTCATATTTTTTGTAGGACTACCAGGAAATTTCTTATAACTGATACTGCAAATGATTCCCAATAAAACGGTGCACTAGCAATACAATGGTAACAATTGCCACTTACCCGTACGGAAATAACGGATGCATCGACCGGTCGTATTCTCCACACGTCATGAATAGTTTCCGGTAGTATTGTCGAGACTATGCGTTAATTGTCGTTCTTACTCGCCTTATTAGTTGAACGCAATTATCATCACGTTAAGCTAAATTAGAATAGGCTGGATGCAAGGCCTCTGGTCGTCAAGCCAGCTTCATGAGAAAGCGCAGATTTCGCTCCAGATCTTAGATTGAGCATGACGCTGCCGACTGACGCACCGCCTTAGTTACTTGCGTTTTGTGTCCGCAAAACAATACTTGATCAATATGATCCTTAATAAAATGATACGTAGCATAATATTTAAATAAAAATTAAATATAATATCGGTTTGAATTATTTGTGCCCAAAATTGTTATTATAACGATGACGGACGTTGTGAATGAAGAAAATGGATACCTTCTTAAACTTTTCAACTTTTATTTCCAAGCAAGTGTACGTGTTTGCAGATTACACAAGAAGCGGAAATGCATCGAAGATTTTCCGGTGTCAATCCAATAAGTGTAAATTGGCTAACCTATCTCGTGGCTCAACTTTCCTTGTTCCACGTACAGGTACATTGAACTTCAGTTCAAAAGGGAAAAGTTACGCACGCACACCTTGTATGCACTTGTTCACTGAGTTTTCTTTTCAAGTTGCACAGCTATAGAAACCTCATTTGAAATTATTATCGGCGCTAACGCATTCCATGTAACTTATGCGTTTTACTGCGATCGTGCAAAAAGTTTACAGTTTACGTTCAAATGATTTCATACGTTTGTGAATAATAATTGAACAATCTTTTAATACGTTTTATATAACACATTTCGTTTTTCATGACTACTAATGATTGTAAGATATGCTACTTTTAAAGTCGTTAGCCGCTCCGTTTTCTGATTGTTTGGAGTCAATGAAGAAGATCGCTTGGATACCGCAACCGCGAAACGTCAGTCCGATACATAGCGTGACGCAGAACGCACGTTCTGTACGTTACTTCAGAATTTGTTTGTGCGAGACGTTGGACCAATATTTGCGTTGGACGATGGGTGGTAATGGTGAAGTGGTGTTCAAGTGTGGTGGATTAACCTTACAAATTATTATGAGCTAGTGTTAACGACAACATTGCAGATGTTTTTGGACGGACGAGGTTGGTTTTGAGTGCTTGACTAACATTTGAGGGAACTATGGGTTTTAGCAAATATTGGGAAACATGCTACGTCACTCTTATTAAAGATGATTGCTAACGACTATTCTTCGGAGCAGTTCTTATGCGAACCGACAATTCATTAATAAGGCCAATCATTAATTTGGTTTCATTAAAGCGCTGGCCGGCGCTTTTGATGAAAATTTGTTGATGATTGTGAAAGCACTCTCTTGCTTCCACAATCCATAAGAATTTGATTGTTTTTTCTTTATATTTGTTGTCGAACTTATATTTATATTCTATACCATTTTAAATAAAATCTAAACTACCCAAAATTTTAATATAAGTAAGGTGTCCTTTAAATATCGTTCCAAAAGTAGCGTCCAAAATTCTAGAATAGAGCGAAAATAACATTGTATACACCAGCTGCAAAATTTTCAGGGGAGATAGTAAAACCTAACCAATACACAGTGCATATTCGGAAACTGTTGCAGGCTAGCAACCTGTCACTTGTTCGGATAATATCTTACTGCTGTACTCAGAGCCGTTATATAATTTAGTTTGGTTAAAGTTATTGCTGTCAGTTTTTTTGCTATAGATAACACGTTACTTTAAATGGCATTATTTGACGTAAGTACCTCTGAGTACGGCCGATAAGCCCAAATAATGCCCAATCTGGTTTTATTGCGGTATGACTGAAAGTAATGTTTATTTCTTATTTAGTCTCAAGCTAACACATCTAAAGCTCAACCAAACGTAGGTATATCGTGAAGGTTTGTATTTAACTGGGTGAAATATATTCTGCATATGAAAGTTTTCTTACCTTCAAAACGTACTGGAGATAAGCTTGAAAGTTTCCGTGTGACCTTTTATTTTCCATGGTCGATTTTCATGCACTTTTGTTCGTCGGCAAGGCACTCTATCTCCGATAACTATTGTTGAACACAGCGAGGAAAATCACTTCCTTTGCTTGTTAAATACTTTACGGATGTTATGCTGCATCTTAGTCTGATCGTAATCGCAAGGAATTCGAGATGTCAAATTTAGTCAACCAATGTAAAAATGGAATAAATCAATTGTACTAAAGTTGTGAATTGATTGAGGCTGATGATGATGATGATGATGTGAATTAAATTCATGATTCAATATTTGAAATACTAAAAAATGGGCTGTACGAAAATTTTCTTAGGTGATATCATCTGTTTTAACAAAAGATTGCTGTTGTCATTTTTATGGTACACTTAAACGTGTATTAAAGTATGAATAAATTAAAGAGTTATTAGTATATTAAACAACAGGACCGTTTTTGCATGACGTTAATTTATTTTTCTATTTACAATAAGCTCAATAAACTAATTTCATCTTCATATTATGTCAAGTAGATTTTGAGATCTCGTGATTAGCACCTAAGTGAATGAAGTAGAGACCATTCCCTTTTGTGTATTTATACAGATAATTCCAGTCTTTTGTTAATAGCTAACCTTGTTTAATATATAAGCATAATAATTTGCTGAAATTTGAGTACCGACCAGTGTTGCCAGGTCTGATTTTTAAAAATCGGGAAGCATTATTGAATAAAGTAGTAGATGTATGGAAAGAGATGCAGAGGCATACTTTTTCCGATTCTTAACGGGATTGCTATGGAAAAAGCTATCGCTTACGATTTCATTTTGTTATTTCTAGCCGCCTGAGGTTTTCAAATGCCTCGCGCTCTTTTTTTTCTTTTGCATTGGTAATAACAATATTAAAGAAAATCAGCGTGAGGTATTTGAAAACCTTCGGCGATCAGAAATAACAAAATGAAATCGTAAATGCAGTGATGTCTTTGACCTATTGGAGGCCCTGGGCATATTAGGACAATGGGGCCCCTATGACTTCTGTTTGGTGCTTTAACAGGAACTAGGGACTTTGAATTTGATCTGAGGGGGCCCCCTTATGATCGCGGGGCCCTGGGTACTTGCCCAAAGTGCCCACAGGGAAAGACCGGTCTGCGTAAATGATAGCGTTTTCCTAAGCAATCCCGTTAGGCGAATGGCCCCCTGGTAACACTGGTTCCGACTTTTATAGCAGAAACAAAGCGCAGTAGTTACGTATGTGTTTGTCGCTGATGTTCTTTCAACCAAAAGTAGTTTGTCTCACCTTTGCTAGTTGTCTATACAATAAAACATTTTGGCCGACTGTATTTTTACATTAACATTGGAGTCATGCCAAGACCGTACACAATACCTGTACACTCGTCACAGTTCACAAGGTCGCATTTTACAAGTCAATGGGTTGGGTTATGGGGTTTGCATACAATACCTAGGTACTTATTTTGCAATCGTACCTACTTACCTTCTCAAGTAAACTGATGTTTAGTAAAATTTCATTTAAATAGGGCACATTGTTCGTTATTTTCTTAAATACTTTGATTTGGTTTTTCTCAGACTTCAAAAAAAGGATGTTCTCAGTTTGACATGCACGTATGTTTGTTCGCGATTATTAAAGTTTGCGAAATCATAGTAGCAAAAAAGAGTTATATTCAGAATTTCATCACATTGCATGGAGTATGGACAGTTTCTTTAAGAACTTTTGATGCTCTACGAAGGCAATAATCAAAGGTAGATATTGACTGCAATAGGTCTATAGCATATCTGACGAAGCGTTGCCAATATTACGTTTTCTTATTTTATAAAAATTCAAGTGTATATATTTTTTGCGTTTTACCACAACATGTATGCATATCTATTTTTTAAGAAAATTTAAATTTATTATTGTTATAACATTCGTAATGAAAGGCCGTTTATTCGCCACAGAATAACAATGGCGATAATTTCGGAACTGCTGCCAAATGTTCTAATTATCTTATTGTTGGGCATGCAATGAAAAGTTACAATTGTCTTCTATCACGTGAGGTCATTGTGTTATGTTTCAGCAATTCACTGTCGCTGCGGATATAACGAAACGCATAGGTACAAACCTAATCGTAAAACAAAACATTGCAGCCATGTTGTTTAGCAAAATAACCACTTTATGGCAAATATATTCAGATATATTATTGAAATATTGTGTGTCATAAACAACATTGATTTACACAAATCAAGTCAAGTTAATCATTTAATGGAAATACATTTGTGTTCTAATGAATTTTATTTTAACATTTTTTTTTGTTGACGTTATGTTATGATTAAGAGCGCTAGTTAAGGAGACGATTTGTACCCGGGCCGGTGCCGGCCAAGCTTGTTCACGAGCATGGTTTGTATATTTGTACCGAGCCCAAACCGTCGCCAGCGCTGGTATCGTTAACAATTAAATCTCTATAGTGTCCCCAAACTGACGACCGGACAAAGACATGACTTAAAACCTTGGTTAGACCCGGCAGCGTCTCTCTCTCTCAACTCAACGAATACGAAATACATCACTGCTTCTCATCTGCACATAACACTGATCTGATAATAACGAAACACTATCATAAAAATATTATCTGCTTAACAAAATTATTTCTGATTGTACTATTAATAGCTTTAAGGATAAATTAATATGCGTAAAGTTCGGTACTTAAATCCATAATTGTGTTATACGCGTTTTAAACATGAAATACCTTAATTATCAAAAATATAATGAAGAAGTTTAAAAGTAAAATATTAATATCACTCGCCCGCAAAGACTGATTTCTTCTTGCTGACTGGGTGACTTATCATCAAGCGCACTTAAAGATGGCTTGCTCGCCGCGTCATAAAATGTATTAAGCGTAAGTTGGCAATGTTTTGTACCGCATTTTATGACGAACTGTGCGCATGTCACAAGGGTGCCATTTTACGACAGAACTTTCATTAGATCCATTAACTGAATCTAAGAGTACTTTATCTGCCTCTCCAGTATTATTCGAGAGGGTAGTGTTGGCTTCAGAGAAAAAGATGATTATTTTTAAAATGTACCTCTATACCATTGGGTAGTCAATTTGGTAAATAAGCGTTTATAGTTTTGTAATACCATTTTTTGTGTTTTGTGTGTGATAGTTTACTATCATATACACCTTTGTAATCTTTATCGTGGTTCGTATCCGTCCGTATTTTGTGGAGTTGTCTGCAAATTTTAAAGGAACGTTTAGAATCATGCTAGGATGCTTCAAATAACATGCTAATACTCGTACATCCTCAAAATAATAAAACCTCTTTCTTGTAATATTCATTGAATAGAGGAAAAAATCTAAAGTGCCCGTTTTTCATACACCATTGAAATCGATAACGTGGTTCGTGTCTGTCTATATGTCTGCACGGAGTTGTCCGCAATTTTCACATAAAACATCGAAACATTTTTTTTAAACTAAATATTTCATTTTTTTGTTACATGTTAAGATATCATAAACTATCAAACAGTCCTGATTCGCACGACATTCGCTAATTCATGGTTTTTGTTTTTAATTATCAATACACTATAATATGTATCTTTACCTGGAATGTAATTGGTAAACTCTTTCCATGATTACTTTCAAAGTTAAAATGTTAATGTGACATGAGCGCTTTCGCATGTTCGAGTATGTATGTAATAAAAAGGAGCACGGAATAAGTAAAAGTTAATAGATAAAATTATCTTCCTTCATCAATAGTAACATTCTAACACATCAATGCAACGTGCATCTTCAAATAAATACGTACTATTATTTCCTATCAACGTTCAAACAAATGTAGCGTTGAATACAAAATGCATTACTACAAAATTCAGTCTTCACACTGTTGTTATGTACGTGACTAAATAAAAATAAGGAAGTCGGTGAATGACATCCTTTAAGTTAACCTCTCTTTGTGCTTGTTCTTTCAAGTAACACGGACAAACGCGAATGCGAATCTTAATACTGCTCGTTAACAGGTGATGACAATCTTACTGCGCTTGTTGACTGTAGTAATGAATAATTTTGTGTAAATTTGTGTAAATAAATTTCAAATATTTTTATTGCGAATACAGGTTACTGTGTTGTGTTCAAGTATACAAATTATATTATGTTCAGCCATATTCTGTCTTGTTGACATGCAATGTTATTTCATTTAGTTCACTATTAATTACATTATTCTAACGATGTCAATTAAGTATTTATATTAATCTAAATTGAAATTATAATTTGATAAATGAGATGTCTAAGTCACATTTTGAAAATAATAATAATAATAATGGATATATACAAAAATGTTACCATAATGTCAAATTAGAATACATGTCAAAATAAAGATAATGTCAAATTAAATTATAGGTTAAATTACAAGATAGGTCATTTAAATAAAATTAAATAAAATAACAAAACAGGAATACAAACGGATTACAATATTATTTTAAAATTTATCCGTCATATATTTGTCAACTGTATAGTAAGCTTTTCCCACAAGTAATTTCTTAACTCTCAATTTAAAAAAAATAATAAATAATATGTGGTGAGGTTGAACGACAGCTTTCTTTGAATACATTCATTCATTCATTCAATATCGTTTATTCAGTCTAGGCTGTTACAAGCACTTGTGAATGTCGAAAAGCTACGCCATCGGTTCGCAAATCTACGGCGGGAGACCTTGTATTGAGAAGAACCGGCAAGAAACTCAGCAAGGGCTGCTTTTTTCTCCCTGTTTTATTTCATACAGTGTCGTCCAATGCTTGAAAGTTGACATCAAACTTGCAAACATGAGTTGAGGTCAACTTCCATCACATAATGTCAAATATGTAACAATAGACAATCAACGAATTTACTAACAATAAGTGCAAAGATAAGTCCCAATATAGCAAGAAACAATTTTCAAAACAAAATGAACAAGTATATGAAAGGGAGTAAGTGCAAGGTTCTCTTCAAAACTCTTTCTAAGGCTGGCAGCCTTAAGCCCACCATTCACTACACGCACCGCGAGCCGAACCCCGAGCCGTACCCATCCGTGGACAAATCCGTCATTGCCCACACACTACACGAGCGTCGAGTTGCAGTCCAGTCGCTTGTGTACTTTGGTGAGCCTCGCGCGTATCGTTCTTCCCTGTATGGATAAATTCTTGCCAAAACTCTTTATGATCGCCGAACGACATGTTATTATACTCGTTCATGATACAAACAACACAACTGCAGGCCAATTATGCTCGCTAATTGTGATATTGTTTTGATGTCAATTTCACATTACTCATTACGCTCTCTGAAAAATGCGATATCAAAATGACATCAACTTTAAAATGATATCAACTTAAATGCGCATTACGTTCAACTTTTTGACATAAAACAGTATCGCATAAACGTCAAAAATGTGATACAGACTTAACAAGTTAGGAGGTGGTTTTTCTGTATCAAATTCCTTTTTTTTTTAATAAAAAAGAGTAAAATGGCTCGTTTCGGGTTAGTAATGGACTATTTAGAACGAGCTCATGCCGAGGACATGCGTAGAAGAGATAAACCCCTTGTAGAAGAGATACAATTAGCTCTTTATGTTCGCTAATTGTGATATTGTTTTGATGTCAATTTCACATTACGTATTATGCTCTCCGAAAAATGCGATATCAAAATGACATCAAATTAAGCGTATTATGATCAACTCTTTAAAATGGCATTAACTTGATATCAACTTAAATGAGTATTATGTTCAACTTTTTGACTTAAAACATTATCGCATAAACGTCAAAAAAGTGATACAGACGTAATACAGAATTAACAATTTAAGAGGTCGTTCTGCGTGCACGCACTACAAATGACTGACAAGTTCGCCGACAAATCTGTGCAAGCACACACACGTACGGATTTGTACGGCGCGGCTGGGGTGCGGCGCGGCGCTCGCGTCTTTCGACGGCGAGCGCCGCGCCGAGCCGCGAGCCGCACTCACCAATACATTCACACGCGGATTTGTCCGCGGACTTGTCGCCAGTACACAAGCGACTGGACTGCAGCTCGACGCTCGTGTAGTGTGTGGGCAATGACGGATTTGTCCACGGATGGGTACGGCTCGGGGTTCGGCTCGCGGTGCGTGTAGTGAATGGTGGGCTTTAGTTTTAATATAACTTTTGAAAAATTATCTACAGGTAAAATTACAACCAGGCAGTTTTATCATTCAAATATTGATTGAGAGTATAATATCCTTTCTTAAGTAAACAATTCTTAATGTGTATTTTAAATTTATGAGGAGGCAAATCAAGGATATCAATAGGAATCTTATTATAGAAATGTATACCTAGACCCATAAATGATTTATGAACCTTCTGTAACCTGTTATTTGGTATCTTGAGTTTATTTTTATTCCTTGTATTAAAATAATGTATTTCACTGTGTTTGAGATAATAGTTAATATTGCTTCGAACAAAAAGTATGCAATTATAAATGAATTGAGAAGCAACAGTCAAAATCCCGATTTCTTTAAATTTTTCTCTAAGAGATGTTCTAGAACTAAATTGATAAATAGCCCTTATAGCTCTTTTTTGCAAGATAAATATAGTTTCAATATCGGCTGCTGATCCCCAGAGAATAATACCATAGGATACAATACTATGAAAGTAACTAAAGTATACAGTTCTAGCAGTAGTACTAATATTCGTCGACTGCTTCTGGTGACATTGCATAGTTAATCAAGCGCGTCATTACTTACATGGGTATTATTATGTTGATCTAATATTTAATAAAATGAAAAAAAAAATCATTACGAGACGGCGGCAGGTGTACTATAAAATTTAACAATTATGTTTTAAAAGAATAATTTAATTTTTTAAAATAATTGAATGCGTCTTATAAAAAGTACGGTACAAATCAAGAGCCGAAGAGAACTGTCGCGTGTTTGCCATTGCAAGCGTCGCCTACTACTACAGTCGCGCCGCTCTCTCATCTACACCGCCGTATTCACAGGCCGTGATAGATATTTCGCATCAGTAGATTAAAAAGAAACATTTCATATCAAGTAAAAATGACTTCTTATTTCCATAAAGCAGGGGTAGATTAATATTCCAGAAGACATACACAAAAAATAATATTAGGTGACTGTTAAGGTGTGATTGTGAAATATGTACACTCGCGATGCTTGTGTATTTCATTCTAGTGAAACTTGCCAAACATATTGACATGCGAATCGAGTCGCGTATTGTCGTTGGGCAGATGACCCCGTAGGGCGGGCGTCTTCGGCCCCCTGACATACATACAAACAAACTAATTTTAGCCGTGATTCCCACTAGAACTGCACGCTAGACGCGAACGAATGGATTATAGTATTATTAGCACTAGTAGAAAATAACCGCACCGAGTATTGCGGACGAAATTTGTTACTGGTGCACCGGTCCCATTTATATGACATTATACCTCATTTTATTATTATGTATTTTGCACGAAAGTAAAATAAGTCTTAGTTGAACATATTATTTAATGGACTGGCTTCAGTTCCCGTAGCATGAGCACCACAATTTACATTATACGTTTTTTATCGCGTATCACTGTCAAACTCCATAGTAATTTGACAAGTGAGCGTGATAAAAACGAGCTAAATATCATACTGCAGTGCTCATGCTAAGAGGACAGGAATACTGTATTTATTTACTGAACAATAATAATGGAAAATCGATGAGCAGACTTTACTAAAATCAATTAATAGTTCTAACACTAAACTTGAAATCCAAGTTATGAAAGCCTCGTAGATGAAGGAAAAAATATAGATAGTCTGTTATTTATAATGATGCTAAGACCATATACAACTTTGAAAGTAAAAAAACGCCAATCTATGAATGCATTGCTCTTGAGCGTGAAATTAGGTAAAATTGATCTGATAAAAAAAACGGTATTTTTTTACTTCCCAAGTAACTAACTGTGAATTAGAGGAGATAAGTTTTATTTTATAATATAGGTTCCATTTTAGCAGCGTAAGAAATATATATATAATTTGCAATTTGGAATTAACTATAATTTTGTACCGAAAAAATTTAGTCCATAAAGTTTGTCGGGCACATCTTGGAATTTCGTCGACCGGGTAAAACAAAACGCTGTCGATAAGTACTTAAATTAAACTTTAAGTATTAACATTTTTAATACAATACTTTGATGAGACGAGGCCGGTCGTGGTAAGCGTTGCGTAATATTTGGGACACAAACATCTAAATCTGACGACTCACCAAATAAAAAACTACAAACAATTTAAGTATGAGCTCGATGCGCGTGATGAAACAATGAATAAATCTAAAAGTTTTCTTTAGATTTATTATATACCAGAAAAAAATCCAAGCGTTCCACACCAGTGGGGGTTCTCCCCACTTTCCGCTATCCGGGCAGATGATAGATAGCGGAGGGTGCGGGTTCGAGTCCCGTGTTCCGTCTGGACCGCGTGGATTTTTTTCTAATATAATTCTCATTAGATTTATAAATATAGCAGTTACAAGCTTAAAATAAATGTAATAAACTACAATGGAATTTCTTTAATATGTTGTTTTCTCTAATTTTCACGAGCCTACGGTAGAGTCGATTTTGCAGTGTGCAAAAAAATTACACTTGTTATGCAAATCCACTGCCGCGAAGCAGTTAAGGTTCCATGGAATAAAGCTAAAAGTACCATTAATTGCAAAACATGGCTTCAAATTATTTTTAGGCTTAACAAAAATACAATTTATTACATATTACTATTCCCTACATCATCATCGAGCTAAACGATTGCACCTAATCTGAGTTCAAACATTTTCACAACCTGTGAAAATGCGTATGCGGTACTTATTGATAATTTCTACATGGTTGTACAATGTATTATATTTTCGCAACTAGGTATCATAGGTTTCATTAGCAGTTTTGTCACGTCTGTTTTGTACCTACATATATATATAAAGAATTATTATGGTACCTACAGTTTTTCGTGTTATGGAACTCCTGATTGTGCATGCGTAACTTTCACCTGCTGATAACGTACTACAAGCGTGAAAGTATCAATTACCTAAGCGTCATACGCACCATAGTTTTCAGCAATACAGTCGCGGTTTTAAAAAACTAAAGGATTCCTTGCTCCAATCGAGTTTAAGCCTTAACTTGTATGACATTCAACTTATACCATTATAATGTGACCACTACATAACTTAAGAAGGTACATTTAAAATGAACATTCGATTGAATATCGTGAACTTCGTCCTACTCAACGGCATTAAAAATAGGCAAATACAGTAAGATAGAGGACTATGACGATCGCAAAGTCAAATTTAAGAGTCAGAGTTGAAGGCTTATTTGTTACTTTGAGTCCTTCGATATAATTACAAAAATGATATCTTACTTTTTTCTGAATACGATTTTGCATGTATTCACAAAATAAATCATTAATTCAACATTATTATGAAATCCATATTTCCAAAAATATCATTAAGATCACTAGGCTTTTAAACGTCGGAAAACAATCTTTATCCAAGCAAAGTTAGATGAGACACATTAACGATTTCTGGTTTAGTCAATGATTTACTAACACAATGATGACCATAATAAAGAAAGACGGAACTGCAGCTTAATGTTTATTCCAGCGAGTGAAGTGTGTAGTGTAATGCAGTATTCACAACACAGTACCTGTCCCGTTACCACACTCCTCGTCGAATACGAAACAGTGGACACACGATGGCAACTCCATCATAGTAATGACTGTCTATCTATTGTGCCACTAACACATCTGTCATTGAGTAAACTGTATCGTAAACTACTTTGATGGCTATCGTTCATTTTGAAGTAGTCCAACGCTTAGATCGACTTTCCAGTTTAACCGATTAAGTAAATTCGATAAAATTGTTGAGTTCAGTCATTGATGAATGTAACCTTCGATGTTTGTATGAAATGCATTCCTAAAAATTCATGTTATTTAAAAATACATTGAGATTTCTGTTTCAATTAATGTTTATATAAATGTTCATTCGAAAGTTTCAAGGTATTTAATTATCGTTATTTAATTTGTCGAGAAAACCTAACGATTACCCGTGAAATAATGTAAATAAAGACATACTATGCAAATCAAGCGATGAGCTGTAATATTGTGTTGCATACGTTACAAAATTGACGACAATAATTTAAACTAGCGCACTATGCCCCGGTGTAGGCGCATCATTTTATTATACTTGTGAAGTATTCGAAGGGCTGTCAACACAAAATTTCATAATAGACAGCACGTAGGTAGTGTGTGTGATGTCTATTAGAGCCGTTCGTTACGCAATGTCGACAGGTCGCCGGCGACTCGGTCGCTGGCGACTGTGACTTACTATAGTTTAAATAGGTTCGCTCGGACGACTCGCCGCGTAGTGGCGATGCACAAGCGAATGCTGTTGGTCGCCGGCGACTAATAGGAGCACGGCTTCAAATGAAATTCATTCACACTGCGAGCGACTGTCGTAATGACCGGACGTGGAAATCGAATGTATTTGGAATACTGTCGCTCGGCTTGATCTCCGGCCCTAGTTGCCTATGTTTTGGTCGCCGGCGACCTGTCGACAGTGCGTAATGACTCTACGCAGTGTGACGTCGATTCGCCCGGACGACGCGCGCGGCGACCAAGTGCGTAGACATCTTTATAAACTATAGTAAGTCACAGTCACTATCGACCGAGTCGAAGGCGACTAGTCGACATTGCGTAATGACCCTTAATGTAATTAATATATTTTTACTGGAATATTATAATAAATAAACTTTAGGTACGAAAATGTTACACTCGCTTTAAAAATGCTTAAAATGTAATACTTATGAAAAAAAATTTCATGTTTTTATTATGTAAGTGGTCGCCTTCTGCCTTTGCTGTCAAAGAGCTATTGTACATGTAATAGCATGCGTTTCCTAAATTTGCACCTTTGCATCTCTTCTCCACACAGGAAAACTTTATATTAAAGCAAAACGTACTTATAAAGCGTTACAACAGTTTTTCCTCCACGTATTTTTAACATAATGATATTACTATTTTTTTTTATATTATTGTACCTAGGAATTATTTTACTTTACATGCATAAATTAGTTGCGCCTGTCATCCCTAGGGCATCGTATTAATTTGACGTTTCAACAACGTACCCAATGAGCTTGGGAACAGTATTTATATTTATTTATTATTGAAATATATACATTTTAACTTAAAATATTACATTAATTTTTTTTCTGTAGCCCTTCAAAATACTTCACAATTAATTTTTAAAGATTCGTAAAAATGACCACGCGCTCTTGTTTTCGTGTGCGCCCGGAAGAAGCGGGCGTGACGTCATGAGATTCTATTCTCTCGCTAGTCCCGTTTGGAAAGTACGGGTGGTGCAACTTGCGTATGCAATATTGTATTATTCGAGAATATTATCAACATGTCTTCACAAAGTCCGGTATATAAATACTGTATTGTGCCTCAGTGTACGAATACTTCGATCAAAACACCGAATAAAATCTTTATTTGTGTGCCACGAGGTGAAAAAAATCGAAAAATTTGGTGCAATGCGATGAAAAGGGACTCCAAAAAAAATAAACCTCTATCGAGTATAAGCATGCGTCATTGCTGTGAAGATCATTTCGAGGTACGTTAATAAAAATACAATATACTCAATCAGCTATCTGTACGGTTGTTTTTATAATTCTTGTAGGGTAAACTCACCCATAAATGTCACTTCACATAACCTTTTTTGGACCTGCGGCTAATATTTTCTGAATGTTTATTGATTAAAATTTTTATTTTGGAAACTGATAGCTATAAAATATTTCACATTCTTTGAGTTTTTGTTTTATCATACTAACCTTGTCATTATTTTGTCAGCTCGAGAATGATATGGAAAACCATATGCGATGGAAAATGATGGGTGGTCCCATCAAGCTTAAAAGTGGGATAGTACCGCACATTTTTGACTGTCAACGTCCAACAACAGTGAAACCCAAAAGAAACGCATCAGCGAAAAGGCATCACATGAGTCTTGTTCAGGAAGTATTAAATACTCCTCAACCATCTGCTTCTACGACTGCATCAGATATGGAATGGGTTGATTGTGGAAGTTCAAATATTGAAATCGATCCTATTGACATCAGTGAACGTGAAACTTTTTCAGATCGCAACGAAATTCGCCACATAGATAAAAAAATCCAAGTAAGAAAGAAGGATTTTCAAGCATCGAAGAAAACTCAAACAGATCTATTATGTAAAAAATCTGTTACCTCTACTGCTTGTTCTCCAATGAAACTTAAGGTATCACATGGTAAAACTTTTCCCATTAAAGCAAATGAATTTTACTCTATGACAGATTCTGAAGCAAGTTCCGGCAAAGATGATACATCAGAATATGAAGATGATGCTTTTACCTATGAAACATGTGACGATGAGGATAATGATATTGATAAAAAAATTAAATTTTATATGGTACAAGGAACTATCATGTCCATTGAAAAAGACCCCAAACTTTATTTAGGCATCCCAAAAGATTCATATTTCTGTTTAAAAATGCTTGCAGATAAGATGAAAATTCCGATATTTGATATTTTTATCACACTTAAAAAAATTCGCCTCGATGAACCTTTTAGCATATTAGGTACGCAATTTGGAAAATCATCACGTTACATAGGACAAATATTCAAACGCACCGTGCCCAAAGTGTCAATGTTTTTGAGAGAGTTTATAGTTTGGCCAGATAAAAGCAAAGTAGCTCAGTGTTTGCCCATATCTTTCAGAAGTAGGTATTCAAATGTGCAGTCAATAATAGACTGCTTTGAAACACAAATTTTAAAACCAGGTAATCCGTTGCATCAGTCTCTGACTTGGTCAGAGTACAAGGGATGCAATACAATTAAATATATGATATCTTGCACGCCTGATGGCTTAATAAATTTTGTTTCTTGTGGGTTTGGTGGCAGAGCATCTGATACTGCGATATTCGAAAACTGTGGCTATATTAGCAATTTGTCTCCGGGTATGGACGTTATGGCAGATAGGGGCTTCAAAAATATATCGAATATTCTTAATCAACGACAGTGTAGACTTATAAGACCTCCTAGTGTTAGTGCCAATTCTAAGAGCACTAAAGAAGAGGTGTTAGAATCCAAAAGAATAGCCTCTTTAAGAATTCATGTTGAAAGAGTCATAGGAAGGTTAAGAGATTTCAAAATGATCTCACCTCATGCTTGTGTTGACCTTCGTTATTTATCAATATATGATGAAATAGTTATAATAGTCTGCGGACTTATTAACATGCAAAGTAGCCTAATAAAATTCTAAATACTTCTTCAAGTACATTACATTACTACAGTACTTTACATTTATTTCTAAAATAAAAAGACTTTTGATCAAACTTTGTATTTTATTTTAAACCTTAAACACATATTCTTGGATAAACAGCATAGCGCCAAAACTCTAAACATTTCTCAAATAAATCTTTACAATACTTTTCGTCATAATCGACATTTATTATTTGAATTTCTTTAGAAATCTCAAAGTCAGGATAGGCAATACAAAATATGCTTTTTTTTCTGTCGGCAAAATACATTTGCATTTGTATTTGTGCTAAGTAACGGCTAGAGGGATTATAGTTAGAGTCAAAATATTTTTTAAATGTGTTTTCATTGATGGGACATTTGATTTCTAGTATATAATCATCACTAATTCCATCGGGAGATGCCCCAAACACAGGCAGGTTCTTTTTCAATATTATACCTTGTTTTTTAAACTTTATACCAGTTCGTTTTTTAATTTCAGCCAAAACAAGCGGCTCTAAAACTCTTCCTCTTTTCATGGCTGTAGTATCTTTAATACTTTTTCCTCCAAGTATTGATTCGACCAGCGAACCATTTAAAGTTTTACAATGTGCCACTTCGTAGGCTTTCGAGGCTGTAATGCGACCATAACGCATCTCATGCCATAAAGGACTATTGGCTTGTTCTATTGTTTGTTTACAAATATCGTTGCAAGCACTACTATCAATATTATCTGAACAATATTCTAAGAACAGATTGACATCTAAATCATTTGTTGTAGTTTTAAAGCTGTGGTACAATAAATGGATCGATAGTTTAGTGAAAATGGAAGAAACATTGTAATATTTACTTATCTGTGTCTCTATGTTTCTTTTCTTGTATTCTTCCATTACAGATTTCATGAAGCTACCATCTGTATGGCCATTATTTGCAGTTGTTGACGTTTCTCCTATTTCTTTTATTTTTACGAACTTTATAACTGAACCCACGGATGATAATTTAGCTTTAGACCAGTAGCATTTAACTGAAGTAGGACTTGGTTCTTCACTCCTGCGATGCACCCATGACAAAAATGCTATAGCATGTTTACAACCCCCAGCACTCGCAGCGCAGTCGTGACACTGAACGTTTTCAATGATGGACTCCTTTTCATCATATATCAGTGTTACATGGTACGGAGTCTTTCGAACTTTGTGTTCAGGAGTAATTCGAGCCTTAAGCGTGCATATATTAGCTTCGCGTTTTATTTGAACATACCCTATGGCACTGTCTCCATACGACTCTCTGGTAGCTCTGTAAATAGAAATTATTATTAAAAGATAATGTAAAACGTTCCACTATTGGTGAGTTTACCCTACTAAACGAAAGACCTGAAAGTTCACTATTCGTTCGCGTAATCTTAGGTGAAAGTATTTTGTAGTCAAGGTATACTGTAACGAAATTTTTATGAATAAAATTCTATTCTGTTCTATCTTTGGGTGTCGTCGTCTAAAAACACCACGAGTGCGAAACATGTGTCCAAAATGTGTATTTTAATATCGTTGGTCGTCGTTGTCACCTCTTGCCGGCGAGGGATTATAAAAAAAAAGTATTTTAGCAACAAAAATGGTATATCTGTGTGTGTAATCTACCTAAATAGCGGTGCGCGGGATAAACAACGATCTGAACACTAACTTTAATACCTAGGTACCTATTCTCTTACTTATTGTACCATACCTATTTATAAGTAAATAAATACATCTTACCTTGCAGCTTTTGCACCGCGAATTTCAGCGCTTATATAACTATTGTTCGAAGCAAAATAACTTGCCATCGTTAATGAGTCTATTTGCGGCAAGTTATCGGATTGACATCGCTCAAATCCTTGCTCCATAATAATAAATAAGGATATCACTATCACCCACGTGTAAAAATGAACTAGTAGTAATAATCAACGATAAAAACAAGACTTTAATACAATGTCTGCTCTGAACCAGTGCAGTTGCGCAAGTAGGTAAGTATGACCGGTGCGGTGCGGGCGGCCGGAGTTGGCTGGCCGTTAGGATACGATGACGTCACACGTTAAAAGCCGATTGCCAGCGAACCAAGCGAGGCAATAGCGTTTGAGGCAAATTTATTATTTACAATAACTTTGTAAATACTTATCGTATCGAAGTGAAATAAAAACTATTGGTTTAGAAATAACGGCTTCTATAATATTATAGAATAAAAATGATCTTTATTTTTATTTTTCCCACGTCCATTGAAGCCCACACGCCGCTCGTTGCCTGCCCTCCGCCGGCCATTCAAAAATTACTATTGAGACATCATCATCCGCAATAATTATGTCTTTGGCCCACTCGTGACGATGCTCATTTGTTTGATTATATCGTTCCGTATTCTTCCGATACAGTTTGTATTCAGATAAATTAACACAAAAATCCTAAAAGTGTTTAATCATTGGAAACATGTAGTATGGAAAATTGAAAATCTAAGATTAATTATGTTATCTAAAAGAAATTAGGGATGAAGCCAAATCTAACTTTTTGCAACGAATTTGTTAAAATAAAACAAATTATCAGAAAACAGTAAGTTTTTAGAAAACTTACAAATTATCAGAAAACAGCGATAGAGTGCGAGCTACTAAAGTTATAAAAACATATAATATTATCCTACTTAACTTTACTATAATAAACGATAAATAAATATTATATAATAATCAAATATCATAAATACACATATAATTATATACATATAATAAACTAGTTAGAAATAACTAATTATGATGTTACAGATGACTGAAGATTACAGAAATATTAGGTCGACAGATAGTGTGCACGTACTAGATTTTTAAACTCCAACTTACTACGAGCACTGCGAATATTCAATGGCAAAGCATTCCAAAGACGTATAGCCGTAATGGTGAAAGATTTGGAGACGAAACCAGAATGGTGAAAATGGGTTTTGAGGGTAAGGTGCCTACAAGAGCGAAGATCACGCGGTGTAGAGGGTCCCAGAAACTGAAACCTAGATTTCAAGTATTCTGGGGCACGTGGATCGTATAAAATAGTGAAAAGCATGCACATAATTCGGAGATTTCTACGGTCACGTATGGACAGCCACTTGAGTTCATTTCTATAGTGGTAGAGATATGGTCGTACTTACGCAAACCGAAGATAAAGCGAATACCGCTATTGAGCAAACGATCCAGTTTAGAAAGAAGGTTTTGATTGATGTCAGAATAGCAGACGTCAGCATAGTCAAGGATAGAAAGTACGATAGCCTGTACGAGTGTAACCTTTGTACTGGAAGGGAGAAAGAACTTTAATCTGTACAGAACCCTAAGTGTGTTTATATTTTACGGCAAACTTCATTAACTTGATCTTCCCAGCTGAGCGAACAGTCTATGAGTAGACCCAGATCCTTGACACTAGCTCGAAATCCAATTGAAGTACCATTATACAGTAACGGTTTTAGTGAACCTAAATCCAGAAGGGCCAACTGTCGAGAGCTCCCTATTGTGATTGCTTGGTATTTTGCTCGATTTACAGAGATACCGTAATAGTTGGACCATTCCGAAATCCGATGGAGGTCATCATTTAGGCATGCCAGGGTCACATCTAAATCATTTTTGTCGGCATGAACATATAGTTGAAGATCGTCCGCATACAGATGGTAAGACGAATGAATCATAGTTGTGAGAAAGTTGATAAACAACGAAAAAAGAAGAGGAGAAAGAATACCGCCCTGTGGAACACCAGCAATGAGTTCGCACCAGTCCGAGATGGTCTGGTCTATCCGAACAGCCTGTTGGCGTCCACGAAGATATGATGAAAACCAGGTCCCTACTGAAGAAGAAACTCCCAGATGTGAAAGGATTGCCAGGAGAATATCATAGTTAACCATGTTGAATGCGTTTGAGAAATCAATGAGGACCATAACAGTTAACTGCGATTTCTCCATACCATTGCGAATGTCATCCAGGACATTGATAAGGGCAGTAGTTGTACTATGACCAGGACGAAACCCAGATTGTAATGGGCTAAGAATTTTATTGCGAAAGATAAAAGAGGAGAGTTGATTGTGGACAGCAGCTTCTAAAACTTTTGAAAGAAAGGGAAGTATACATATAGGCCGATAGTGGCTTAGAGAGGAGGGACTATTTATTTTAGGGAGAGGGGTAGTTAGTGCTTTTCGCCAGATAGAAGGAAAGGTACTAGAAGAAAGCGAAAAATTGAGAATTAAAGTGAGACTCGGAAGTATACATTCTAATATAGGTATAATCATATTTCTGCTAATATCGTCACAACCCACTGCCTTGGACTTTATTGAAAGGACAATCTTACGGACGTCTTCTTCAGTTAAAGGACGAAAACAAAATAAATCACTTGTTGAGGAAGCCAAGGAAGTGATAAAGGAAACAGTAGAGAGCATAACAGAAGTATGGAGAGAAGAAACAGATGAGAAATGCTTGTTAAGCTCATCCAGTGAAAATGAAGGGATATGTTTGGTGGTAGTTTTACCAAAACCAAAACTTTTTAATAATGATAACTTACATCTCATTCATTATTTTTGATAGACGGATGTCGTGGGATGAGATGAGAAAAGAGAGAAAAAATATCAGTTTACCAGTACCTACTGGAAAAACGGATTAACAAAATAGAATTGTCTATTTTGCTTTTACAAAACGTAAATTAAGAATATTTTTTGGTGCAGTTAATTTACGTTAAAACTACAGTGCGTGCAATAGGAAAAGTCAATAACTATTTCTACTCAAAAGAAAAACGTTAGCTTAGAAACAACAGGCCCAACAATTTGATTTACACAATTCGTTAATGAAATTCATCGTAATGCTACGGCTACGGTTGTTGGATTAAATTTCTAATGCTTTTATTAGTATCGTACGGCGGAAATGGGCGCTGCTCTCCAGTGCAGCATTTAATGATGCGTGAGCAACAATGTGGTCTATCAATGGCTCTCGTGGGAAGAGTTTTTTCATTATATTTTTGTGTTTTCTTTACATTTCGCTTTACAGCATTCTGTCTCAGTCTTGTTTCAAAGTCTCCTAAAGATCAAAGGCAAACATTAATTGATAAATCGTGTGTTTTATTGTGTTTCTTGTTATATAATGATGATGTAAATAAAACGTCTGTTAGATTAACGAATACACATTAATAAGTTAAGCTAACCCTTTCAAGCGATCGTCGGTAGATAATAGACAAGAAAATCTGCAAAATTTTCCCACTAGGGGCGCTGTAATCCCTTGACCCAAAACTTCTATCAAATACATACCTATTAGCTTATATTAATTTAAAAGCTTTTTATTAAACAAATTACAAATGCCGCGTTGTGCAATTCCTGGTTGTTGTGATAAAAGTGCATGCTTCCCGACTAAAATATAATTTTATGTTGCTTTGAAGGGAGGGGGGGGGGGGGGGGGGCTAAAACTGAGCTGCTGCTTTGTTTAAATATGTATATACGAGTATGTACCGAGAATGACTATTCTAGCATAATAATAGAAGGAGTGCCTTTCTACTAGATCGGCTTTTCTGCCTTGCATACATGCTCCTCTCCTTTTCAACTCTGTTTTCAGCTGTATTACAGACCATGTTAAATTCACTTTTACCACTTATTTAATATTTTTAATAAAAAAAAACACCTTTCAAATTTGACAGCTGCAATATTCGGCTGTGGTTTGGGTCAAGCGTTTGCAGCGCCATCTATGTCGAGCTTTGCGTATACTTCTCCATTATTATAAGACGTCAACATGAGGTGAATGCCTTTATTGCACTGTCACATGATCTGAATTGTTGTTCGTATTATATTAGTGGGCTAACTGTGTAAGCAGTTTAGAGTGAATTGACTCGGAATGCAAACTTAATAAATATAATTAAAATGGTTTGTACACCATTTAGATTTTTTATTATGCATGTATATTTAAATACTTGTCGCAGGTACTTAGATTGACGTTTTATATGTGTACGTCAATGATCAGGTGTGAATATTTGGATGGGTTCAAAGCGCGTGGACTGAATAACAATCACATTTTCTGTCCATATAAGAACTGAAGGGTTCATAGTAAAAAGAAAGTAGCAGTTAGATAGTAAGATAGATTTGCGGAAAATTGATCGAAAACAATTCATCGAATTACAATTCTTCGAACACAATTCATCGAAAAAACAATTCGTCGAAATTACAATTCTTCGAACACAATTCATCGAAAAAACAATTCGTCGAAAAACAATTCTTCGAACGGTAATTCCAAAAAAAAAAAAATGAAAATTTAGCAGGAGGGAGGCTAAAACGAGGTGGGGAAAGGGGAAAAAGTATGAAAAAAAAACGTTGCACGTACAAAAGTGTCGTTTCTGGCCCCCCCGCCCCACTTCGGTTCTGTCACTAATAATATGAAATATAAAAAGCATGAAATTGTTTTTCGGGGAATTACCGTTCGAAGAATTGTTGTTCGACGAATTATTTTTTCGATGAATTGTGTTCGAAGAATTGTAATTCGATGAATTGTTTTCGATGATTTTTCCGGTGAGGAGTAAGATAATGAAAGTTACTATGACATAGACTTTAAAATAAACATTGTTGTTTATTTATTTGTTTTTTGCTGCATTAGACGTAGACGCGACAAAACGACTATGGTGGGAGTACTTCACAAGGTGCAAGTTTTCCCCCCTTATGTTGTTGTGCCACGCTCGAGTAAATCCCAAAATCCCAGATTGGGCTTCCCTACTATAATCATCAAATTGCTAGATTTATAAATCAAAAGAAAATTTTACTAGATCTAAATTTATGTTTTTATTTATTTTTAAGCATTTAACTGCTAGATGTTTAAATCTAAAGAAAAGTTTACTAGAAAAAAAAATTAGATCTAAATTTCTTTAGCATTAACATTACTTGAGTTGGAAAGTTAATGGCTTTTCTGAGTGCGGCCGTAAGTGAGTATATCTTTGCTGCTTTAAATCAGAGTGTTGATAGTAACTTTGTTTTTGTTTCTTCACAGAACCGCCACGAGCGGCCACAGCTGTCGTACCGCGGGGTAAGCGCGTCCAGACGCCGCCGCAGAATGCTCGGACTCCGCAAGCTGCGGCGCCCACGCCCGTTGCCTTGCCGCGCGGCCAGGCCGATGCGCTCGCGCACGCGGCAAAGGGAGTCGAGGCCCTCGGCGTCTTAGTTCAATATTTGGTGTTCCGAGTAAGTAAAACTTCCTTTCTATGATTTGCATGCATAAAATTTGAGAGCGTATTACCAATATCGGTATAGCGTAGAAATTTGAAAAAAATATTGTATTGTACAATTAATTATTCAAAGTTCTACGTATCGATAACAGGGTGATCAGAATCTTCAAAATGATTTGCTGTACCATTACATTGATATCGTTGAGGTGGAAATGCTACTCATTTAGCCACTGTTAAGTAGCCACTTTCGGTATGGTTGGGTTGAAGGTCATACCTGAAAAGCTTGTTAACAAATTGCCCACAACACAAAACTAAAAACACTAAAAAAATTTTTTTTAACGCCGAGCCACTGCGAGCTTGCTACATTTCCTTTTTTCTTTCACCATCAATAATGAGCTTTTAAGCGAAGAAGGAGTTGACAAGTTTTTTGTTCTTCTTTCACTCCGTGTCATTAGTATATTCATGATAAATAGCTTTGATTTTGAAATACGATTATAAATGGTTCAATGAATAATATGTTTGCAGTTGGACGCACTAAATGGCGGTTCTTGGCGATTGGAGGCCGAGAGATGGCGTGGCGTCGCCGCAGCGGAGCGCGGCAGCGCCGAGCGGGCCGACAGAGACCGCCAGCAGAGGGCTCAGAAGGATCTTGACACAAGTAAGTACTTACTTACCTAAGTAGTAGTATATATTGCCCACACCATTGTCTTCTACCTCAAAATTATATTGGTTGCCCGATGAAAGCAAACGAAAGTCAACTTGAAGACGACCTCACCATGCCTGTGCAAAGTATTTGGTTGCGCAAACAACAAATATTCGTCATCAAGAAAATTTTAATAGGAAAAAATACTTTTGGCACATATTACTTAATAGTTACTTTGGGTCCAAGTTTCCTACGAATTTCGAAGCCGCATCTTTGGAACTAGGTCCTAGGAATTTCGTCTGAAACCTGGACAAAGTGGTGATTTTTATAGCATTTTTTTTTATTTAATCATCCATCAGTTTAATGTTTAAAATGATTCATTAATTAATTCATTCAATTCGTCCCAAAAATATTCACTCTTATCCCCTTATTAATAAACAAAGACTAAACCTTAGATTAGTAACACTATGTTTGTTGTTTGTCTCTGTTCAATGGTTTCAAGTTTCATTTTTTGTCAATAAAAGAAACCTTATGTCTTTCTTCAAGGCTCCTTTATCTTTATACCAAAATACTTATGGAACAATTTTACCTCAGTTGCAGAATGCTTAAGCAAGATTTCAGAGTTGGAGATGGAGGTCACATCGAAGGAGGAAGCCAATGCTCGACTACAAGCTACGCACATCGAAGCAGTAGCATCGCTGGCAAGCGATATAAAAGGGCTTAAGGTACACTAGATTTCAGTGCTTTATGTTAACAAAAGAAAGTCTAATCAAAAGGTGTCTAGGGATCTAAATATTACTTGACGCAACCTTAACTTGGATTATTTGTGCACAACTTACAAATACAGTACTGCAAAAAATCTATATATTTACAAAATGTACCTTTACTACACACTACACAAAGGAATTCAAGTAATAAACCTATCTTGAAGATTGATTTTGGTAAATATTGATTGGATAATTTTTTATTGCATAAAATACGTCTTACCAAGGTTCAAGCACGCGATCAGGGGCCTACCTTTCTATTTTTGTTTAGCCGCCTATCTTTAACCATCGCTAACTTATATCGCTTTTGTTGATAAATCACCACTGTTCGATATTTAAAATAAAGTATCCATAACAAAGCCCTGAAATTTATTTCAGGATACAATCGAGTCCCTCAAACACGAAGTCGCTGAGAGTAGAACGCGCTTACACGCACATAGCGAAATCGAGCGAACATTGCGTGCGCAACTGGAAGCGGCGCGGGCAGAGTTAGAAAAGTCGCGAGCGCAGAACGAAGCGCCATGCGACAAATTGTACGATCTGTCGCGCGACAAGGTACTAGACAAGTCGTGCAACATGTGCGACGCTGCCTGTGATCCCGTCCTTTGCGATGCGGAAGACTGCGAGCTCCGGTTGGCTGCCAATGAAGAGCTCAGCACGGACGCCAATGAGTTGGCAGCGGAAGTAAGTTTGTTTGGCCTCTAGAATAATGATTCATGCGAAACATGAGTTTTGGAGAGCAAGTAAATATAATTTAAAACCAAGAGGAACTAAGTAATATATATATTGTGCATATGTGTGATACGTTCATTTTAAATAAACACTTTTTTATGTCACTAGACATATAATTTCTGTAATAGCAAATTGTAATATTAAAACCCATTTAATGAAAAAACTCTCCATACAAAATTACCGATCAGCTGATCGATTTAGTATAAAACATTTTGTGACATGTGGAAATTTATTAAAAAACATATTCGTTTTCAGGTGCGATCTCTCAGAGCGGTGATCGAGTTGAAACAAGCTGAAATGGCGACATTGCGCGACGCACGCTCCGAACTGTCCGCCGAGCGAGAGAGGCGCGCTGCGGCGGAACGCGACGCGCTCGCCGCCCGGCACGTCGCCGAGGAGCTGCGGGAGCGGGCGGCGGCGCGGCAACGTGACGTCGACCGGCTGCGGGACGACAACAGGCGGCTGAGGGACGTTGCCGCCCGGGACAGAGACCACGCCACCAGACTGGCCGCTCTTAACGAAGAGCTGAGGTACAAGCTGCGGCAGAAGTCTCAAGTGAGTATCGTCATCATAAGCCCCACCTAAGAGCGGAATGTGACGTGCTTGTTGTCCGGCACGTCGACCGGCGGCTGGACGGCAATAGTCAGCTGAGAGATTCCGCCGCCAGGGAAAGAAGATTGGCTGGAGAGATAAGAAAGAACGGATGTACAAGGTGCGGCAGTAGTCCCAAGTGAGTATCGTCATCATCAGACCCACCTGAGAGCAGAATGTAACGTCTTGGCCACCCGGCACTTCCCCTAAGAGCTGCTGGAGCAGGCAGTAGCATGGTGACGTGACGTCGACCGGGTGTGTGACGCTAATAAGCGTCAGAACTGAAACATTTTCAAAAAGTAATAAAATTTGCTGCCTCCGTTACCTATGGATGGAATAGAGAGATTGTGCCGTGACCTAATACGCGAATCGAGTGCGGATTGGTGGATCCTAACGTCTGCAGATGAAGCCGGGACCAACGGCTTTACGTGCCTTCCGAAGCACGGAGGAGATTCAGCCGGGACCAACGGCTTTACGTGCTTTCCGAAGCACGGAGGAGCTCGAGATATTTGTAGTCGTTTGTCTGCAACTCACACTTATTTTCCAGGTAGTGTCCTTGCTAGCAGGCGGCGGGTACATAGAGCGGACTCCGATGCGCACTCGCACGTCTTCGGGCGATTCAATGCGGTCCACGTCGCCGACGCCTGACTCGCCCCCCTCTCCCGCCGCGTCGCCCGCGCCCGAGACGCCCCCCTTGCCCGCTGTTAAAGGCGTCGTCGAGAAACACGATTCAGTCAGTTGGGTGCTCGAGATTGAGGAAACGCCGGAAGAAGTTGCTTCTAGGTATGTAGTGCGTATTGATTTTTGGGGGTTTGTGGTTGTGTTAGGTTAAAAAGATTAGAAAGGTGGTCGCTATAGATGGACCAAATAATGTACCGTATAATATTAAACTTTCTTTTGCTCAGTTAGACATAAAAAATTTTTTTTCAGTTTGAAAGAAAACACTCGATTTTGTCACGCCATCTTCTACACTGTTGTAAACTGGACATTGCATCGTTTTAAAAAAATATTTTTTTACTCATTTTTATAATATTTTAGTATTTGATATTTTTGTATCTTATCTTATTGAAATTAGTGACCTCTTTTCATTATTTGCGATTTCATTTAAATCCTCATTAAATGTGTGGCTCTCAAGATTTGGCAAACATTAATTAGGCTGGCGGACTGACAGTGTGTGTATCAGCTTTCGTTGCTAACAATCAAACCCAACTCAAGAACAGTACCCCTAGCACGAACCATTATCGAATTCGAATAGTTTGCAAACCGAAATGCCAATGTCAAATTTTGCATGAAAACTTGAAAATTAGCGCCATATCGTACGTAAAGAGAACAAAAAATCAGTTCACATTTGACAATGACATTTCTTACTCGCAAACGATATGAATTCGATATTGGTTCGTGCTAAGGGTACTGTAATGGGTACTTAATAACACGCGCTTACTGTCGGTTTGTCAGTATAAGACTAGTAATCAGTGGAAACACTACTTCCAGTGTTGCACATGTTTAGAGTGAAGGCCCCAGGTATCAGGAGCATAAAATAAGTAAAATTATAGTTTATGTACCTAGGAAAATAAAGAAAATAATTTCTTTAGTGATAAAAATCAAGGAGAAATCAGTCGAGAACTTTGTATGGATTGTCCGCCTCCCCTGTTAAGAACAGTAATGGGTAATAACACCCATGACACACGTTTACGGTCGGTTTGTCAGCGTACGACGACTTCCAGTCTTACACTTGGGATAGAGATGGCCCTGTTTTATAGCTAGGTAGGCAATGGCTCAACCCCGCCTGATTTTAAGTGGTGGTAAAGTCCAGACGCAAATATAGCTAGTGCAGCAGTTATAAACTGCCACACTAACCATCCTGACCTTGCTGGTCTGCAGTAATGTTTCTTCACGTCTCTCTTATGCCTCTTCTTCACGTCAATAGATGTATCTGCAGATGCCATCTTCGGATGCATCCGCCGACGTGTAGACGGGGTAGTTTGCGCATCTGTGATAGGTATTGTCCGTCTGCAGATACGTCTGCCATCAATCCGTTAGTTGTCGGTTTTTGTGGCACGTAACAAATTGCTTCAATGCTGATCTCCGGCGTGTTTGTCTACTCGTCTCACCACGCATCAGTAGTACTGGATTTGAGAATGAGTGTGAACGCGTGCTTGCAATTAATTTTTGGTCGTTTGTTACTCTCGTTCACCGAAATGGCTAATATTATAAGCACTAACGAAAAATTTTAATTCCTTGAGTTGCATTCAAGCAGAAGAAGAACAAAGTGGTGGCTGCTGGTACGGGTAGTTTACCAGTAGCTTCTTCTTTTCCATTTATTTTTAATAATTCCACTGCGATGCACCTCAAATAGTAGTTAAAAGTACTAAATAAATAAATAGCTGCAACATTTATTTTTATGTGCGTACGAGCTGCGTTTGTTGAGAGTGAACACAGACTGTATGACCTACAGACGTCGTCTGACCTGTGGTAGGCTCATAGTGATCCATCTGCTGATGAATCTGTCGACATCTGTGGACGCATCTTTCGACGTGTAGAGGAGGCATTAAAAGACCCCAGATTGTAGGAAGGAGGGAACACGTAGAAACACATAACATAGGTTTTTTCACTTCACAGATTGGCGCGTCGCTCTTCGTTCCGCGCGGGTGGTTCTTGCGCGAGCACAGGCTCAGTACCGACCACGGGCGCGGTGGCGGTGGCGAGTGGCGTGAAGCGTCGCGGCGGGGGTTCCCCCGGCGGTTCGCCCGCGCCCGCCTCTCCCGCGCCCAACGCCTCCAAGCTGTTCCGAGGCGACCTCGACTTCCCCCCGCCCCCGCCGCCCCTGAAAGAGTCCGCTGGCGAGGCCATTTACATTTACGACGACCGCCAATACTGAGCACGGACCCGTCCAACGATGGACGATGAATACGCGCCGCTCCACTACGCCGCGACGCACGTGGACACATCAACAATCCTAAACTCGCATCATATTAAAACGGTGTTTGCAATTTTGCAATGATTGGACATTGTAGGCGACACACATATGCAATATCTCCTTAAATCTCATTCCCACAGCCACATTTAACACAATCATAAGATGAACGACACCATTGGACGATCACTAGGTAGGTACGCGTTGGTACCTAGGTGGATTCCGTATCGGCGACTGAATACAATTTTGTGGATGTATGGCGAGTTAAATTTCACAAATGAAAGTTTGATTCATGAATCTACGCAATTGTGTTCAAACTGTGATACTGAAGCTACGTTTTTTTAAAGAAGAGAATGATATGATATTGTGGGTGATTATTATAAAAGATGAACGTTTCATTCAATGGTTGTGCGATTGGGATTTTGTCTACGGTGGCACGTGACGTCACATGGTTGTGGGCGGCCTCTGCTGTGTCGTGATCTAGTCTCGGATTATCAGTTCCCGAGGTTGAAGCGAACGGCTGGATTCGATATTCTTGCCGGATAAGTTTTCGCATGTTACAGTCATAGTTTTAATAAAACGTGGGACCCGACCGGAATGTTTACTTAGTCGTAATATTAGACTTACGGAATAGACGCATCGTCACCGCTCAGGTGATTTTCGAAAGTATTTACCGGAGATTGTATACTTGAATTCTCAACTGTTAAATTAAGGCACGCACTGAATAAAGGACTAATTTATAATGTAAGTATGAGCAAATGTACCTATGAGCTGGAATCCACAGATACGTTGAATGTGCGAGCTTGCTCTTTCTTGACAGTCATAGCTTAAAGTGACACTTTATGCTCCTAAATGATATTACTGAACAACTTTTTAGATACCATGTAGATATTTATTATAGTCGGTAGGAGTTACTCACTTAACTTATTCAAATTTTTATCGACTTTACATTTCTGATACCTACGTAGCGGGTTAGTGGATGAAGCGATTTTAATAAGATAAGGTAGTAGCTCCGCTCTCACATATTGTATAAGTATCAGCTTTTCCCAAAATTCAGGCCTCGGAAGATATATAAGTGAATTAGGCTATGTTTTGAAGGAAAGTGTTTATGTACCTGTAATTGCGCCAGTGAATAAAAGTAAAGCTGTCTAAACTTGCAGTCAAGTTAAAGCGAGCCTTGTCTTATTCTTTTCTTCATTGTTGATGTTACGGATTCGAGCATCAATTGTGAATATTGATTCTCATGTAATAAGTAGTATCATAATAAGTACTATTATTGAGCTTCGCTGATGCTTTATTGCAAGCTTTAAGTATTTTACTTCCGCGTACTGCCCTAAGTACCCCCAATTATTAATGAATATTTCATTATACGTACGTAACGTATGACCTTTATTGGTATTTACTTATTCTGTCTCATCTTCTTTGTCTTGTTTTCTTTTTCTTTTTCTTACTTTTATTTATTGGTGCAATGCCCCTTGTTTCTGATTGTTTGTAATTATTAAAAGTGAAAAAAGTATTTATCCTGTTCAGGCTAGCAGGTTGTTGTCTGCATAACTTAGCAATATTACGAATGCTCACACGCTGGATAACAACGATTCACATTGTTAGACGCAGCATCTGTGCTCTTTATAGAATTTGAATCCATAATAATGGCGAATGAGCATTCGACCAAGAGTGATTTTTAAATATTTATATTGTTTTGTATCCATTGTAGTATTTATAACTTAATTATTATAGTTTATCGTGGTTGTTGGCACTGTATTATTTTTATGTACAAATAACATTTTTATTAATGAAAAAATTAACCTAGTTTTAAGTGAAACATGTGTCGAAACTAGTGTATCGATGCAGTAAAGGTTTTGACGCTGATTAATTTAGAATTGATGGATGATGTTTTCTTTACATTAACTGTACAATTTTATTTACTTTTCTGAATGGCTGAATTTGTTAAAACCGTTTTGAAACATCTCTATCGAACCAAAGAGTCGCACGATCGTCTAAGCTCTTTCTATTTGCCACGATTAAGCAAATAAACTTATTTGCATATTTGCATGATTTTTCTTGAAACAGATGTATTTTATTTATTTTAAGGTAATCTATACACATAATACCATTCCAAATTATGAATTTTAAGCGAGAATATTATAACGTGATTACGGAAAATAATAATATAAAAAATAAAAATAGTATGTTAAAAGTACCTTGTGGTTTCAATTTCTTACTACTCCTCTTGACAAATAGAAAACAATATGTAATTACAAAAGTAATAGTATCTACTGTGAAAATTATCAATACCACTTGAAAGATTAAACATTTTTGGTGTCACCAAGTAGGTCATGGATAATTTACTATATTCCATAAACATACGAATAGATATACACATAAAACAAAAAATGAATTTGCATTTGTTGAATTGTGACGAGAAGTCATTCATTCTTTTCATGTAGCGAACTAGGCTGAACCCAGAATTAAAATTCTTCGTTGTATAATGCAATCTCTTTGAGGAGCAAACGAAAAATAAGGCAGCCCTGCCTATACATCCAAATAGTTAAAGTCACAACAGTTTCATAATATACAACGAATAAATAGACAAGTCACATCCTACATATCATATATGTAATATTGGAAATCTTTTAAAAGACTAGACTCACCAGCCGTTTAAGCTGAGCTAAGCGATTCTAGTCGTAAGTATTGTTATAAAATTTAAGAGGCGTGAAGAAGCAATGAGCGGGCTGGCAGTAGTGGTAGTACTTTATCTCTGAGATCAGCACAATGTAACTCTTCTGATGGAAGGCTTACATAGCCTATTGACGCTTGTGGTACCATTGTGTTTGTCTCAGAGATAAACTACTTAAATATAGCACCAGTCGAAGTAAGTGCACTTAACTCGTCTACTTAACTCAAATCTATACTTTTTTATATAAAAAGGTGCTTAAATGACTACATCTCACCAGATGTTAAGTGATGGTGGAGTCTTGAAGATAGCTCTTGCAGCAGTTTTGCCTGCCACCCCAGCCATCCTCACCGTGCCAGCCCGCACTTTGCTTCTTCACACCTCTTTTAAATTTTATAACAATACTTACGAGTAGGTTTGCTTAGCTTTAGCTTAAATGGCTTGTGAGAAAGCGACATGTCATCGTGATTCTTGTAGCCCCCCCCCCCCCCCTACGCCGAACTGTAATTTTCCTACAAAAGTTTATGTTGAATTTTAGCTACAGTCTTAGAAGTCCTCGGCTTATCTTCTTTGTTTCGGCAATTTCAAACACATTTTAGTAGAGTACATGCTGAAAGATTTAATTTAACATAAGAATATGATAGGCAGAAAAATATTTGATTGCACAACAATTGTATGCGGGCAGAATCTGCACCCGCATCCGTGTAAACGTCTGACCACGTGAACACGCAAAGCAAGCGAAGGTGCGGGCGTTGCGTGCGGAATGACATTAATTATTTTTTCTACTAATATCTAATTTCCATGTGCAAGTATGGAACTCCTGTAATTCATATTTTTTCTCCCACACATGTAGACTCCGTGTTACCAATGCGCGTACAGGGTTGTTGAGGTAACGGAGCCAGCCCAGCTCCTTTCAAAAGCCCAGTAGTCTCAAAGCACGTTGACAATCTTCTAGGAGCATCCTCGGTGAAATGACCGCTCAAGTACGTAGTTCTAGAATGATGGTGCATTCTAGAACTACCTACTTTAACGTTTCATTTGCTGGCAGACATCCTTTCCACTGAGCGCTGTTTGTTATAATTATTATGTTTATGGTTAATAAACTTGTGAGAAGCGCAGTACTTTGTTATGGTGCCGATCATTATTCGGAGTTTTATTCGGATAAATGAAATGAAATGATTTGCTCAGGACCTTCCACGATATGCGTTGATCCCTTTTTTGCTAGTTCATCGTCTGCGTTGATTCGGGCATAGAAACACTGTGTCCTCTAATCCATTGCAAGATAGCAATGTCGACTGGTGCTTTTTGTTCCAATGCTAGGTGACATTCGAAGTAGATGAACCTAGAAGTTCTTCTGTTGCTTTTCTGGGCACTGAAGACTTTACCTTGGGCTATTGATATGGGTTGATACGGTCTAGTGAAAAGAGGGGGTCTAGATCATGGTACTTTGGAGCCGCCTGTGTTTAATGCGTAG
This sequence comes from Chilo suppressalis, assembly GCA_902850365.2. Taxonomy (NCBI): domain Eukaryota; kingdom Metazoa; phylum Arthropoda; class Insecta; order Lepidoptera; family Crambidae; genus Chilo; species Chilo suppressalis. The sequence continues at coordinate 13,570,236 of OU963900.1, forward strand.
TTCATTAATCAATCATTGTTTTATTACATCTAAAATATAATATTAAAGTCAAATTAATATTCGCTGTTAGTGCTATGCCAACCCAAACAGTAGCAGTAAGTGGGACCACTTGTAGTTTGTGGTATTTTCAACGAGGACCTGGACTGGAAGGAAGGGCCTTAGAGGCTTCATTACTTTAATTTACTATCGGAAACATAATTTAATAAATTACCTTAGAATTGGTCGAGTCTTGGCCTTTTGCTTCTTGTACCATATTATATTGTATGACTGATTTCTTTGGTGTATTTTTTTGTTAGTTACTTTTCAGTTTATACTTCTATGTTGCATAGAAAATAATAAGCGTATTATCCATCTATATCAATGACAAAGTATTTACTTAATACGATAATATCTACAAAAACTCTATTCGCTATTTAGTCCAAACGTTGTTAACATAAAAGATAATAGCGAAGGTGACGATGACCTCAATATAGTTACTTACGCGTGATGTATATCGTAGCAATGTCAAGGGCAACTTTACTATAGTAACCTTAAACTTTTCTTAATTCAAATATATTTCCTATAGACGTGTGTATGTGACTGAACTTTTAGATGGCTGGATTGAATTTATTGTTTTTGTGTGCAGAATTTTTTGATTAGTTAAAGAAGAAAGAAAGAAAAAATATTTATTCAGTACCATGACCATTTTGATAACATACATAATACATACACAAGTAATATACATGGTGCTGAAAAGGTATCTACTCAGCATAATGTCGGAGCATCTAACGATGCTTCGACGCTGGTCTTCCGCAGATACCTACTAATATTAAATAAAGGTACCGCTACGCGCAAAAATTAAATTTATTTATGAGTGTACAACTGCGGATAATATATAATGGGCAATAATAATTTATAATGAAATGGAACGCAACACAATATAAAATAGAAGAACAGGGACATATACATGCATATATTTACACAAATACCATATAAGTATATTACACATGAATGATAAATACATATCAAACAATAAAAATGAATACATACAGGTTTTAATAAGCGTCCTTTTGCATTTTAAGTAAATAATCCTTATATTTATATTTAAATGTACGTATCGTGGCACAATCTTTAAAGGGTGGAGGGATATTGTTCCAGCACCTCGTAGAGGAGTAGCGAAAACTCCCACGAAATGCAGCTGTGTTATGACTCGGACAACTTAGAAGAGAATTCGAATTCTTGGCAGTTCGAATACGCTTGGAAAATTTTAATTTTTCGTACAGATATGAAGAAGCACAAACTTCTTATTATACCAAATAGAAGACAAGCATAATGAAGTGATCGTCTAGACTGCATATTTATGAGATTACTTCCATTGAGAAAAGGTGTAATATGTGCTCTACGTGGAACGGTAAAACAATAGCGTGCACATGAATTTTGGATGCGTTGGATATTTTTTTTAGTGTAACCAAACATGCATTCGCCTATTACTGTGTCAGCATAGTTAAGTTTTGATAGTATTAAACTTTCACAAAGCATAATTATTAAGTCCACATCCAAAAAAATTCTAATCTGATACTTAAGATCTTAAGATCTGATCTTTACTTTCTTTAAGCCTGAAATAACAATTTTTCGCTGTTTCCAAGATATGATTGTGAAAACGAAGCCTGTTGTCTATAAGGATTCCTAGGTTTCGCGCTTCAGTTACCTGCTCTATGATCAAATTACCTATCTTTACTACAGGAATAAATCTGTTAATACTACTTATTTGTATATCAGAACCAAGTACAAGAAATTTAGATTTAAGTGGATTTAAAACCAAGCCATTTTTATAGGCCCACTTCTCAATAGCCTCAAGATCTTCGTTGATTTGATTTACATCAACTAACGTTTCACTAGGTTTAAAAGACAGATAAATTTGCAAGTCATCTGCATATAAATGGTAATTACACTTTTTGATACAAGTAGTCATATCTGCACTATATAATATAAATAGAAGAGGACCCAATATTGAGCCCTGTGGTACACCTCAATTGAGAGGGGTAGTCTTTGAAATATATTTATTTCCGCATTCATCAACCACCTCAACCCGCTGTGTGCCCACAGAGATAGCTTGAGAACCACCTTAATGCACTACTACTAAAGCCATAAAATGATAATTTAGACTTTAAAAGATTGTGATTGATTGTGTCAAAGGCACGTGAAAAGTCCAGAAGAGCCAAAATGGAACCTTTTCCCGTATCCTGTCCTGACAAAATATCATCAACAACATCCAGCAAAGCCGTAGCTGTGCTATGTCCAGCTCGAAATCCAGACTGCTTCTTAGGTAGAATACCGTTTGCATACAAATACGCCGTTAACTGCTGGCACACAAATTTCTCAATAATTTTTGATAGAAAAGGAAGAATGCTGATCGGTCTAAGGTCCTTAAAATCATTGGGGTCGGTTTTTTTCGGGGTCGGTTTAACGAGAGCCTCTTTCCAAAGAGTAGGGAAAATACTATTTTGAATGGACTTATTTACCAATGTCATTATTGCTTGGAGAGTATGAGGCAATGTTAAATAAATCATATCACGGGTTATTCCATCTGCGCCCATTGCGTTAGTTGAAATATTAGTAATGATTTTTAAAATTTCTGACTCATCAACAGTATGAAGACCAAAAGACGAAGTATTAAAGCGGTGATGCTCAAAATATGAAAGGTCCGAGATGCTCCCTGCATCATTACCCGGTATATTGAGAAAATGACTGTTGATAAGATCTGGGTTACTTATATGAGAAGGTATTGGAGTTTCTTTATTCTTAAAATCAACTATGTTTTTTTTTTACATTTTTCCACAGCAATCCGGAATTGTTGTAATGGGTATTAATATGTTGCCGATAAAATGCGGCTTTTTCAGTATACATAGTTTTTGAATTGACAGCTGGACCATAGGTATAAAAATAAAAGACAATGTGGTTCTTCTTCCCATTCTTATGACAATTTCGGGTGGAATCCAGTAGCATAATAGTTACTACGGTATAACCACTGCGGTATTTCTACACATGGTTATCTATTTGTATTTGAGGAGCTGGCGAACAAAACGGTATAACTACGCATCTAGTCAAATTATGTTTTTTTACATCTGGAGGTTTCGGGCCCATTGAATTTGAATCTCAAATAATATTTAATCAAAATCGCCTAAAACAGTGTTAAAATTGCAAAATATATAAAAAAATCATGCCAAAAGCTCACTGGAGGTATGTCATTCAGTTTTATACAGCTCCTGTAAATTTTATTTTTATGTTATAATACGTTTGTTTGCAGTATTTGGAATTATTTTCATCAGCGTCATAGAAACGATAACCGTTTTTTAACCAAATATATTGTTTCACATTTGCCGATAGAAATTAGGTAAAATGTACCTTATGTATATAGGTAAAAATAGTCTCAGTATATTAAAGTTATTCATTAAATAAAGTTAAGGCACTAAAATGCATGTGTAGGACGGCCTTGAAGAACTCCAGATCTCAGCTCCAGATATTACACAAAGATACTGTTATTCAGCTTGTAAGATGTGAGGAACGTCTAGTTAACTGGAGGAGCAGAAATCAGCGCTATTCTCAAATGTATTATTCTTTAAGTAGGCACTCTTTTAATAAACTTTATGGCTTTATTAAAAAAACACCGTTTGATGAAATTAGCAAAGATTTTTTTTGAGTAAGACTTAAATTGAAATTGTCGTCGAATCCTTGGTAAAAATAAATTAAATTAGTTTAAAATATGATATCTTATTATTAATAGTCTATAAAAAACTTAGTACCAGTATGAGTATTGTTTATATAGTTTTCGAATGTATACGCTTATTTCTGGATTAGCCAAAAACATTGATTCATAATCTCTTCGACCATAATATGTGCCTTGAACGACATGTTTTCACTAAAAACAGCTCATAATAATAGTACCTAAAATTTTGAAAAATATAGACCATATGTACACCCATTTTCAGTATATAACAGTATGCCTGAAATTAAGGATACGACATCATATCTAAGACACAGGAAACCTCATTTAATAACACTTGTAATCAGTTGTATGTCAATGCTATTGAAGTAACAGTGAGGACAATTTGATACCGGCCCCTATATAAGCAGTTCAAGATGCGCCAAAGGACAATTCGTGAATAAATTGCAAAATGGCGAGTAGCGTGTTGCTTTTTGCCGCCTTCTTTGCTACTGGTGAGTTTATTTTTAGGTTTCATATAAATATTCCAAAAATATTCCTATCGAAATTCACAGTGTAATTCAAAATTACAACACGAATTTCAAATTTCAAATCACACCGGCGAATTCCACGGTGAAAAGTGAATTGGTTTTTAAGGAAAAGCACTGCTGATGCAAGATTTTCTTGAAGTTCGTCGTTCCTGAAACTATACAATAAACAATTAAATTCCCATTTTGAGTATTCCGAAATTGTCATTTAAATGGTTTTGTGATATCGCAATAACACCTGACCGACTGTAGTGAGTATATTCTCGTTCTTCCGTAGTAAAATAAAGTTTTTCATGATATAATGATATAATTTAATCTTTGGAGTTAAATGAGCACATGGATACCTAGGTAAAAAAAACGACGGCTTGCACTCCGGGAGTGCCGGCAGAAGTGAAAACTTGAATATTAACGTTGTGCATTTTTGATATTTCGGCATGGTTAGGGAATAATTTTGTACGAATTGGTTTAATTATCAGTATAAAAGTAGTAACATTTATATTGGTAGAAAATAATATTTATTTATTGCGCAGTACACAAACATGACAATTTATATTTCATTAAAAAGTTTATCTCTCACAAAAATCAACTTACAAGAATCACATTTAAGCGCATCTAGCGACATCTATTGTAAAAAATCAACTTACATAAATCACATTTTAGCGCACATAGCGACATCTATTGTACAAAAATGCATTTTTTTCGCAATAAAGCTGCCACCTGGACGTCCTTGATGGAGACTTATTATTATATTTTGAAAGTCAACAACCTTTCCAATTTTATTGTTTTCGTCTTACGAATTTTCGATTAGTTCACGTGTCCTAACGCGATCAGGCCACGTGTCCTGACGCAAGTTTTACAATTTTTACCCATACAAAAAAAGTGCGCAACGCCGCTAAAGAAGTTTTCACTCCAAAAACTAAAAGAAAACCTTGTTTTAATTAATTAAATTTAAAAATTATTATGCCACGCTTATAGCTCTATCAGAATATTTTCACAAATTTGACTATACATTGTCTACTGTCCATCTACATAAATATTATTTAAATATAAATTATAATTTCTATCGGTTTCTTTCCTAACCTACCTAAGTGAATACAATATAAGTCGAGTGTGTGTCCAATACGCAGACGAATAGTTCCGTACAATCTTAAGGTGTTATCCGACGGACTGTGTTGTCGCTGGTGCGGCCGCGCCTCGCTGGGTTGCCAAACGTTACAGAACTCTAACATTTGAGAAGTAGCAGTCTCTATACATCATCATCAGCCTATTGATCAGCGCCCGCGGAAAACACAAGCCGTCGGACAGTACCTTTACAAGGTTTATTCGTAAGGTTGAACAAAAACACAAATAACCCTTTTCTTTTTTTACATATGTTAATTGTTGTTATAGCGGCAATAGAAATAAGCACTTTGTGGAATTACCTATATACAAAGTTCATAATATGCAATACAATCAACAATGTAGCATGCTTATCAGAAGGAGGGGTACACGGAAAGATAGTGACGGCTTTGTAATAGCCACACCGAAAAGAATATTAATATTTTGAAATCAAACTTTTAATCATCATTAAAAATGATTTTTCTTTCTCTCGCTTTGTTTACAAAGTAGGTATTGCCCTGTTCAGGCTATGATGTAATACGCTTTTATTTGGAAAGTTTGTTTGTACAAAATGGTTTAATTCCATTAGGATTAAAATTGTTTCTACTTTTCAGATATTTATAACTGGTGAGCTTTGGTTTTCAAATATTTTTTTCGGTGTTGCTTATATTTAATAACATATAGAATAATTAGAACTCCTCATGGAGTTCTTGAACCTTACTCATCAAAAGATGAACAACATCACTAAAATTTTGTGTTACTAAATAACCAAAACAACATACGCAAACTTAAAAAAAAAAGATTGGGTTTGTTCACTCAAGTCATCTGTAAGGTGGAGGTTATCGTCTCAGACGGGCGCTCCGATACGATGAGATGAGCCCCAACTAGATGGAATTGCGTCAATTTATTGAAGTTTTGGTTCCGTCGCCAAATTATTGATATCACTTATTTAAATCCAAATCCTGCTCAAGACAAAGCGAACGATCATCAACCATGTCACCTTCATGTTATAATAATAATGTAAGGTAGTGGCACCAATGACCGACTAGAATCAATGATCGACATATTTACTGTGATTAGCTGTAATATATCACACCGCAAGCCATCATAAAAAAGAAGAAGAATAAGATCAATGAATTACCTAAAGTCTGTTTTTTAATCTCGGAGACAAATATGACACATGCAAAGGTCAAGTTTGCAAATAATTATATTAGCTTTTATTGTGTAAGTATATGCCTTTTTCGGGGTTATGAACCTATATGTAGGCGCTTTACACTAAAATGGACAACTGAAAAATATTTTTAAACAAAAAATAAAAACTGACTTAAAAATGAAAATAGAACTAATAAGTAAAAGATAATGTCCGATTTACACGAAATCGGGCAGTTATTTGGAAGTCGGGTGGGGTCATCATTTAAAACACTTACATAATTTATACTGATTTGATTTTTAATATCAAAATCTATTCCATGTTTCAGTATAATTTTATACTTTTAAATGGAAATTTTGGATTTTCAAGTCCATTTTTTTTATTTTACTTATATCAAAGAAGCGACGTACAGGCAGACATGCCGCTAGGTGGTGAGCGGTCACTGTGGCTCATGGACTTTCTCATATCTGGGAATCCGATTCCGATAATGCTTACTAAAACTCTTTTCAATAAAAAACGATACTAAATATTTTATGAAAGTTAATTTCCGATAGTAGTACATCACTATATAAGACAATATACAATAAACCGGCAACATAGGTTAAGTCATTTTTGTCTCTGCGATTAAAAACCAGACTACTCTTATTTTAATTGATTACAGAAAAAAAATACGATCATTGGTTCGTATCGGCCATTGGTGCTATAACTTGATTTGATTACCTTTAAGGGGGAAAACGGTTTACCGCGATATTTGGGAAAACTACAACTTCTATCGAAAAAAAATTATGGCACTTTTGTATTCACACCTTTTTCAAATCACCTTTTTTATGTTGGGAATATACGTGAAAATATCTAAAAATATGTGCGAAAAATCAAAATAATCGACTACTGATTACTTACAATTTTGACATAGACAGTTTTTCGACAGAAGTTGTAGTTTTACCAAAAGGATGTAATTATTACGGACTCAACAGGCCGTAATTTATATTTAGTATTTTTTATGTGTTCCCTTCGTTAAAAAATAGAGGAAAAATAAATTACGCGCAATTTGAGGTCGAGATAATTACACCCTTTTGGTATGGATTTCATCCTGCTCCGAATAATTTTCACTTTTTACGATTTTCAAAGGCATCCGCCCTGGCCCAATAAGCTAGCGGGTCGGTTTGTAATTTGTATAATGTAAAATAGTCTCACTCAATGGCAAATCTAATCATCTTTTACAACATAAAAATAGCTATCCCGATTGAGGAACGTTTACTGTTCAGGTTGGTTCCTGGTGCTTCAGTATCGGCGCCACTTCACCATAGTATTGTGATAAACGTAAATTTCTGAATTACAAAAAATCAACAATCATAACGTAACTCGTGCTTTGCCTACTTGATTGGTTTTCATTACCAATTTGACTTCACGAGGTGGTACTTTCCAAAAACAAATGACGAGTTACAACTAAAATACCTACATTGATGGGCCTATACAATTTCTCTGATTTCTCTAAGATTCCATTATCAGATCCTGACTTAGTAAATACGAAAACACCTCGGGAGCATACTCTATCAAATAAAAAGAATTTTGAAAATATTTCCGAACATAAACAAATAAAATTATGCTCGACGAATATATATATATTCTCCTCCTTCTTAGGGTTCCGTACCTAAATACAAAAAATGGAACCCTTATGCTACCAGCTATGAAAAAAACAAACTTCTATGTTACCGTAAAAAAAATGATACGACCGTTTATGTTGCATACCTACAAGGACGGAACGGATATTACATTATTGAATTGGACTGTTATTAGTAGTTGATGTGTTTAGTAAGATTGTTTTTTCGAATGAATGTTTATATTCTTTAATTTTCTTCAAGGTTTTCTTTTTTTACAGTTGTATGTGAAGAGACTGCAAGGCTGAGATATTTTTACAAGTAAGTTAGTATTTTTGAGTGTACCTAGAAAATTTATGCTTATCAATCGACAAGGCATATTTGGAAAACAAGTTGTGGGCAATGTGCTGGCAACTTTGCACTATTGATTCCTTGGAGCTTTAAATAATTATCTTCCAGCCCCGCAAGGGGTATAAAAATACCTTTATTTGTCATTAAAGACGCGTCAGAGAGGTATCGATTTCATACATTTAGTAGGGTTAGAATTATATTTGTGTGTCGCGATGTGTGGACGAAATGTATGACGAGTCACTACACAAAACGATAGACAAATATATTTCCGGTTTAAATGTATTTTTTAATACAGTTGCTCAAAAAGTGGCGTATTGCAGGGACGTGTAGCGTTCGGGATCTGGGCTATTTCACACTCGTGCTTTTTTTTTGCCTTTCCCGAACTCGTGCGTTTTCTTTCCCAACTGTCAAAATTATTTCTATTAAAAAAAACAACCATGAAGTTTTAACTAAAAAAAATCTTAGAAGTTTTTGCGATTCATGCAAATAGGTTTATTTGTTTTTAAAAAGAAGCTACCTATACTAATTTGTCCAATATCAGAATTAATTAATTGATTGAATGAGTTAGGTAAGGTTTCAGTTCATTTCATATCATTAAATTTCAATTTCATTTCTTATAATAAAAAATACTAAGTACTGTTTGCTTTCCAATTACAGAGCATAATGCGACTCAGTGCCGCACAATGCCCAATTATGCTGATGCTTAATTGGAACGTGAATTAGTTTTCAAATGCACCAGCAGAGTGCGCTAAGTTCAGTGTTGAAAAAAAAAGTCAATGTTTGTACCTTCATCCATACTTATATTTATTTTTTAACAGTTTGAATGAACTTTGATTATTCAAAAAAAACTATTTAATGAAACGAAAGCTTTAATAATTTTTCAACAATAAATAATATTACAAACGAAAACATATAAATAAAACATTTCGATCAATGCCAACTTAAAGAAAAAACACTTGTTAATTTTCTGTCTCTAAGTTGGTACGATTGCACGCATCACACGAAAGCATCACTTTTGAGAGTGCTCAATTGTGCGAAGCGTAGCTGTAATTGGAACACTCAACGTTATGCATTATGCCGCATAATGCGCTATAATGCTGTAATTGGAAAGCAACCACTAAAGACTTGGCTGTATGGGCAGTTCCCTTTGCCTACCAGAATGGGTGAAAAAAAACTGCTTACATTCTACGGTTGGCGCCATTTTCCGAAATTTTCTTTGCGAGTTTAGTGGTTTTTTACACAAAATGAGTAATTTCGACCTAAATTTTTTTGAATTAACTCCACCGGAACTCAGTATAGTTGCACAAAATGCTTCGGAGAACATTTTACCGGAAAAGTCAAAAATTCGCTACATATCTACATACGATGAATTTATTGCGTGGAAAGAAGAGAAAAAAGCAAATAGTTTTTCAGAAAATGTTATGTTGGCATACTTTTCCGAACTCTCAGCAAAATTAAAACCTTCTACGTTATGGTCAAGGTTTTCGATAATAAAAAGTATGCTGAAAATAAGGAACAACGTGGATATAAGTCAATATCCAAAATTAACCAGTACTAGGTTTACCAGTAAAAAGTCGAAAATATTAACATCGAATGACGTGAAAAGGTTTTTGAAAGAAGCTCCCGATGATTGTTATTTAGCCACAAAGGTAATTTATAAATAAGTATACATATCTACATTTTTCTTTAGTGTTCAGTTTACAAAATCGCAAAATACAGTCAATACATTATTTATATGAATCAAATCGTTTTTTTTAGGTTGCTCTGATTTTTGGGGTTGTTGGAGCTTGCCGCAGAGAGGAGTTAGCCAATATTACTTTAATAGTTATTTATTATACAAGAGTGGAAAGTTCCTTTTTAACCGCGTGCTCGATTTGGATGACCGAGCAAGCGAAGGATTCTAAAGTTGAATCACGAGCGCAGCGAGTGATTCTAAATTAGAATCCTGAGCGTCAGCGAGGGAAACAAACGAGCACAAGGTGAAAAATCTTTCCACTCGAGTGCAATACGTAACTTTTCATCCCACCTCAGCGAGGAAATGACAAAATGAAAAAGAAAACAATTTATAATGACAAAATATTTAAGCAATAAAACGTGAAAAACTAGAATGGCGCGAAGCACGCAAATAAAACAAAGAAACCAAGAAGGTTCCAAATTTAAATTTTTTCACAATTTAAAAAGTTCTAATCATAAATTTGGCACCATAGAGGTTACATTAAATAGGTTTAATGACGTTTTGAATTTACAATTATATTAAGTACTCATTATATGTGATGTTCTAAATTCAAATCTACTTTGCCGCTCAAGCGAATAAAATAGAATTTTCCAGCCAGATTTCGAAGCGCAAAATTACACTTTCCGAGGTGGTGGGATGAAAAAGATATTAAAGCCCATGGAGAAATGCTACTTATCAAGATTCCAAACACAAAAAATAAGATACCGCGAAGCTTTGTTGTTGAAGGAGATTTTCTCACAATAGTGAAAAAATATATGAACCAGCGGTCCGAAAAGGAAAATCCGACCGTTTTTTTCAAAATTTCCAAAAAGGGAAGTGTACAGCTCAAGTAATCGGCATAAACAAATTTGGTAATATGCCAAAAGAAATAGCTACGTTTCTTGGTCTGCCGGATGCTGAGTGTTATACTGGGCCCAGCTTCAGAAGGACCTCTGCTACATTATTGGCAGATTCAGGAGCCAATTTGACGTCCTTAAAGCGACTAGGTGGTTGGAAATCGGACAAAGTTGCAGAAAGCTATATTGGTGATTCATTAAACAACAAACTAGAAACTGGGAAAAAGATCACACAATCCATTAATTTAAGGTCCAGTCCGTCTCCTTCACATGCTGAAGAGAACGTTCGTCCATCTACGAGTACCTTCGTTGATAATGATAATTCATCAGATCCAATTCCATCAACTAGCAAACGCCATTGTATGACAAATATACATGAACAATCATACGAAATTAATAATAGTTTGTCTCAAACAGTAAATATGCAACGTAAAACTTCCCCAGTTAGTATAAAAAACTGTACCAATTTCAATGTATATGTGAATTATAACTTTTATAAGAAATAAATGATTAGTTAATTGAGTTTATTGTGTTTTTATAATTTGATTAAATTGCTTCATTTTTTCGCAACTGTATTAAAAATAGTCGTTCAGTACACGTACGGAACCGTCATTGCAACTCGTTCCGACTGTCAACCCTCGCCTTCGGCTCGGGTAGACATTTGTCGGAACTCTTTGCAATGACAACCATTCCGTACTAGTAATGAAATATACTATTTTACTATACCTGTTCGGAAAGTGTTCTATTACTTTTTTAAAAATGGAGCAGAAAGGACCTCATTTCTATTGTGCTACTGAGCGGGGCTGGAAATTTGTACGCAAATCCATTGTTAACGCGCTGAGTGGGCAGAAAAAGTATATGAAAATTAATTTTTAATGTAATGCTGTTTATTTCTTAAACATTAATTTTGAAAATGAATAAAAAGTAAAAGCGTAGATTGTTTTATTTTATATGAGTTTTCAAGTTGTTGTTATTTCTACTTCAGACGGTGTATATTATTGATGGGGAAGATTAATTAACACCGCCAGAACTAAAAGAAACTAGTTTCTACTAAGCAGTTATTGAGAAACTATTACCCATGAAATCGAGAAACCAATTAAGGCGAAAGTATCATATTAAGTTTTTAACAATTTCATTAATTTAATTTATTTAATTTAAAGAATTTGTCTTTAATTTCCTCGTAGCATAGTATAAAGCACTATGTATTACTCGAAAGAAAGTGCTATTCCCAAGCGGTGTAATATCAAAAAACACCCTCGTTGTTAATCGTTCATTTTCTCCCCTCGGTGAACAAATGTACTATTCTGCATTACGCGATGGAATCTAACTTGAGGAATATCCGGTAAGTTATCGTCTCAGGAGCTAAATGGCGCAAGTGGTTAGCGCGTTCGGCTGCGATCGTTGAAGCTAAGCAACTTTCGGAAAGGTTGGTCATTGGATGGGTGACCAAAAATTTACTATCTCAAGCTTCTCCGTGCTTCGGGAGGCACGTTAAGCTATTGGTCCCGTCTGCATTTGCAGTCGTTAGCACCCACTAATACACGCTGGGCCCGCGTGCTGGGTCATGACCCAATATCCCTATTCCATTCATAGGGAAAGCCTGTGCCCCAGCAGTAGGGACATTAATAGGCTGATGATGATGATGATAACCGTCTCAAATACCATTCATAAGCAGTAAAAGCTCTCGTAGCTACGTAACTTTAAAGCTGAGATAATATTTTTAAGTATCATCAACATTATCATCAGCCTATTAATGTCCCCATTACTGGAAAAAAGGCCTGCCCTATGGATGGAATAGTGACCCACCACGTGGGCCCAGTGCGGATTGGTGGGTGGGCATCGAACTCCTCCGCGATCCTCGATTTTACTCATCACACCGCGTATTTACACTAGTATGGAAAAAATCTTAAGCGATCTAAGTTAAGCGTGTTGTCGTAATCTTTGCATAAACTAACTTAGCTCTTCATCAGATTTTCGTGTTTCGTGTTCACCCAGCGACGTCATATTAGACACGAACTGCTACAGGTAGTATTTTTTTATTATCTGCCAGAGCCGTGTAAAATGATTTGGTAAATAACTTGCGGCAACGTAATGCGATGATGTTCAGTCGATCGAATAATGCTGGCCCCAGGGTAAACATCAAAACACTGCTCGTTATCCAGAAAAATAACGAAGTCACAATGAATATTGCCAGTTGTGGGTCTTGATCCAGTCGATTTTGTTGGCTTCAGTATGATGCGTTAATATATGTGTATATTATAATGTATTAGGTAACTAAACATATCTGGAAGACGTATGATGACATTAGTATTAATAGTTTTTTGACAATAATGATCATAGAAAATTAAGGTAGACCAATATAAAAAACAGGATGCCTGCTAGTTGTGTGTGTGTAAGTAGGTGCTTTACTACTTTCTTAATGGCACAAATAATTATAAGATGAAATTTTGAAATAATTTCACTTCCGGACTCCACCATCACTTAACATCAGGTGGGGTGGAGTCATTTGTCGGACCTATCTATAAAAAAAAGTAACAAAAAAAATTTTACTTCAGCGCATGTGACATATACAGGACGTCCCACGGCTACCTCACACGGAGGGAAAGTATATTAAATATTGAAGTTAGGATATTTTACTGAAAGAAGACATCATTTTATTTTTAATAATAACTAGAACTGCATTCACAGCTTTTTAAAAAATCACCTGCTACTACTGGGAATCAAACTCGTGAAATTTAAAAAAAAAAACAACATATTTTATGATAACCATCGCAAGGGTTAATCATAAAGATTAATTTTTAGAATAGCATTTTAAACGAAACAAAAGTAATTTAATTTAACATTTTATTTAAAATTATTGAACACAAATCATCATCATTGAGTTTTATCATCCGCTGCTGTGGTTCTGTAAGCGCATATCAAAACGGCCTAAATACTTAACGAGAAGGTACGTACCTCTATCAGGGTATCATTCGCGGTACCACCGCAAAGCTAATGTCATTGTGGTACGTTAAGTAAGCTTCCATTAAATCCATTTTATTTTGATTTGATATATGAGTAAATTAACAAAAAGTTGGAAAAAAATTAAAATGAAACTTACAATAAACAAAAGAACAGACGCTTGATTTATGTGTTCTATTTTTAAATTATTATTTTTACAAATTTCAGCCAATCGCATTGTAACTGTGAGTTCAAAAAGAAATGCATACGTACTACAGTTTGTTATCACGTAATAAGACATTCCTTTCATTTAAAATGCTATGTTATTTAGCAAAAAATAATCCTTATGATTAATCCTTTCGATGGTTATCATAAAATATGTTCTGTTTAGTTATTCGAAATTTCACGAGTTTGATTCCCAGTAGTAGCAGGCGATTTTTAAAAAAACTGTGAATGCAGTTATAGTTACTATTAAAAATAAAACGATGTCTCCTTTCAGTAAAATATCCTATCTTCAATATTTAATATACTTTCCCTCCGTGTGAGGTAGCCGTGGGACGCCCTGTATATGCATAAAATGTAGATTTTTGAGATAAGCATATTGAAGTTTATTATGTAAGTATAGAGGTACACAATTTTCATTAATTATAATAATTATGGTTAAAACGAGATTACAACAGACAGCGGTAATCAAATCGCTGTTAAACCAAATGCGACCTTAACTGTACCAATAAAGTTCTCTGTCGCATCTTTTCATTTACACAGTGGTAGTAATAAATATACTATATTAATTGCAGATCGATTGATGATTACGCAGAATTACCATTGGAAACAGCTCACGACATATTCAAGTTATCCTGGTATAACTCAAGCCGACCTACTGTCATTTTCAGTCATGGTTTCACAGGTAGAGCCCAATTGTATTATTAGTTATACGATACGTTTAATTGAGTAAAATTGCGTTGTTGACGCCAGTCGCGTCTGGTACTTTAGTATGGTCAATCTAGACTTACAAAGGCAAAGGTACATAAATTTACGTCAAGCTGGAAATGAGTTAAATTGTTCAAAACATAATTAAAAATAACATATCAATATTCCTCATTGTTCCGGAACTTGGAAAAGTAATATTCGAGATAAAAAAATAAAAAAAGATAAAAAAATGGACAAACAAAAATTGTAGATCATAAAATTATCTACAAAAAAAATATCACTTTTTCAACATTGGGTGGTCACCAAAGTAGAGCTCGTGTATGTTTGTATCTGATGTCCTTGTTTAAATCTGTTTTTCAGAAACAAAGGAACTAATATTTATACAAAAATATTTTTCTGTAGCAATTGCAACCGTGGGTCGTCGGAAACTGCTTGTAAAAGTGCGTCCAAATCCCAATGGCAGTCAGCAGTTTTCCTGTAGCTGTAAGATTATTATTTAAATAATATATTTCAGGGCATCCTCAAGGGCCTGCAGTCATGGCGATAATAAACTCATATTTGGAACGGGCAGATAGCAATGTTGTCCTGCTGAACTGGCAAGAAATGGCGGCGTCAAATTATCCTAATATGGCAACATCATACGTCAATTGGGCCGCTCCTAACGCAAGAAAGGTGATTTGTTATGTTTTTGCGAACACAAATATTTTATTCAAACCAACTTTACGGGTTAAAAATCGCGTTTTCATGATAACTTGATGCGTTTTAGGACTTATAGTGACTGTTGAACTAAAATAGTTGTGAAATTATTTCTCTTCTCTATCTCTCTCTCTATTCTCTTCTCGTTAGTTTTTTATTAAAAGAAAAAAAGAGTATGTATATAGTCAGCTCCCGCACCACAGCTCCACGACTAACCAAGCCTTCGACAAGCAGGCTTATTTTTATTCGAGTGTACGTACTTAACGCTAACTTTAAAGTTTACAACCAAGTGATAAACTTTAAAATTGCGTAAAGCAAACTTGTCAATTCCGTGCAATAAAATGTTTATCTATATATATAAAACTCAAAGGTGACTGACTGACATAGTGATCTATCAACTGGCACTGGACGGATCGGGCTGAAATTTGGCATGCAGGTAGATGTTATGACGTAGGCATCCGCTAAGAAAGGATTTTGATCAATTCTACCCCCAAGGGGATAAAATAGGGAATGAAAGTTTGTATGAAACTTTGTCAATTTTAAACCGATCGGGCTGAGACTTTGCATGCAGGTATGAGAAGAATCATAGATGAATGTCATTGTGTAAAATACAAGCCTGAGAACAAAAACTGTAGTCTACACTTCAGCTCTACACCGAAGCGAAGCGAGGGCGGGCCGCTAGTTAAATATAAAGCTTTTGTATAGTAATAATGTATAAATCACATATAATTTAATGGTTTCTTTCTTATTTTTTTTTAATTTAATATAGTTACTTTGAATGAATGAAAAGATTGCAATTGAACCCTTATATCTTTGTATCATCACTAAGGATATGATGGGGAGTAAATTTTAGGGTTCCAAGTCAAGAAGGAACTCTTGTAGTCTTGCTATGTTCGGCCAGCCAAACGTCCCTCCGTCGGTTTGCAGTTTTACTCAGAGGCAGGCTATTTGATGGATTAATATATATGTTGTAATTTGGTATGAACATATACGAGTATATTATTAGCCATTCCGACAAAGTGGTAAAATGTAAGTTAGAAGTATTAGCGTAATAATACATATGTTACGCTCAAAGATCGAAAACGCTCAGTGAGCGGAAAAATAGCTCACAACGCGTTGTCGTCAGAGTAAAACATCCACATCGCGAAATTCGTGTTATGGCTCTAATGAAAACGCGTACGACGCGTTGTGGCAATCACAGAAGGACCAAATAGGGAAATTCGTTTCGTGGCTGTCATGCTATTTGATCTCAACGCGTTGTGGCAATGAAGAAAAGCCATGACGCGTATGAAATATTATTTGATTACGACGCTCACATACTTTCCGATATGGATCCTACTAGGCCTAGGCTGGAAACGTTTTGGTAGATTTCTTTAGAAAATATTTTTTATTTTATAAAATCACTGCTAAACGTGTTTGTCATTATTAAATATGTCATATAATTATATAAATTAAAATAAAACGATATTTGTTATTTATTGAGATTACTTTATATTTAAAAAAATCAACGTGTTAAGTAATAAATTACTGAATACAAAATATTAATCATTTGTAAATTACTTATAATTCACTTAAAATAATTATGGATTTTTTTATGACAATTTAAAATTCTTTCAAGTAATGAAAATATTTAACATAGACATAAATGTTTATTGATCACCAATAAATAACAACAATGTACTCAAATCAATTACTTATATTAGAAATTACTATAATTGTGGAAAATATGTATTTGATTGCTATTTATTTTTACAGGAAATATTACTGTGGCATTTTGAGTTGTATTTTATATTCTTGGAGCGACACTTGCACTTTTTATCAATACAGTATCTTTTGCAGTGGCACATTATAAACCCTTGCTTACTTCAAGATGATAACATAGATGCTGAGCGAAGTGTTAATGACGAAGTTGAGGACACATCACAAATGTTAATAATGTTGGTTTCAGAAAGTGTAAACTCCTTACGTGCATAAAGTCTATCGAATGTACCTTCCTTATTTTCTAACTGGTAGAGACCTGATGGATTAATGCTCGTAACAACACACATAACATTCCTGGGTGCTGCACGTCCTCTATCAACTTACAACCTGTCCGTCGTGATATGGTTAAAACAATGAATGCTCAGAACGCGTCATGGCTTTTCTTCATTGCCACAACGCGTTGAGATCGAATAGCATGTCAGCCACGACACGAATTACGCTATTTGGTCTTTCTGTGATTGCCACAACGTGTCGTGCGCGGTTTCATTAGAGCCATAACACGAATTTCGTGATGTGGATGTTTTACACAACGCGTTGTGAGCTATTTTTCCGCTCACTGAGCGTTTTCGATCTTTGAGCGTAACACATATATATCACCAGTGTGCCAGTTATATTCTTGTATATAACCATCACAAAATAGACTTACTTATGCATAAATTCGAAAGATGTACAAAAAATACAAACGATAAACGTTTATAGTATCCAAATAGCGTAACCTACAAATATTTTCGAATGATCTGGAAGATATGTACTGTTAGCTTGTAGGCTGAAAAGATGGCTGCCACCACGAAGTCAGCACGGTTACGACGTTCCATTTTACGATGTATAATTTAAACTGAGTTGTCTCTTTTCCTGATAGGAATTTTTCAATCGGAAAAAATACCCTTTCTCGATACGAAGATTCAAAGTAGTTGCTTTATTTCCGGAATCATTTTATATTCACTTTATTATTTCCGGACGCGCTAGGCGACATCGTCAATGTGCCTAACATACATGTTCAAAGTGTTTAACATATTGAAGATGTTGTTTGTGGTAAAAATCTCGCTTGTAGAAAAATCAAGTTAATGCTAAAATAAAAACTGGGTTATTGAAAAGTTTTTAAATAGGTATTTAAGTATAAACTCATGTACCTACTTTTTTAATGAATGGGAATAACGATATTTTTCCTTTCCATTGCTCTCTTGTTAAATCATTATGGTTTTTAATATTTAATTTGAAATACACTAGTAAGTATGTACTGTGGCTTATAAACTAGGGTAGTGCATGATAAATATTGTATTGTTCAAAAGGTTCTGCAACAAACAAACTGGCTTTCAGAGGATTTGAGCTTGGGGGTCGTAACACAGGTTTTGTTACTAATTCTCTTAAAGCAAAGCAAAGCATTGATTTTTCATTGTTTGTTAGTCATACCCTCTATTTATTGGAATAATACTTTTGTTGTAATTGTTGAGAAAAATAAATGATTCATTCATTCATTCAAATAACGAAACATTTAACCCCTCTATTCCATACTCCAATACGATAATTACGAATTTATCTTAAGAATTTATTCAGAAAGTCCTGAACCTACCTCAGAAAATATCATCATGTTTGTTACGCCGATTTTCCCAGTTAAGGATCAAATAAGTAATTTATAGTTAGAAACTCTATAACTGTGAATTAAAATATTTTACATCGAAATGTTTCAGTAGCAAATTGAGTTTTATAAAAATACACACGCGAACACACTCACTCAACGATGTTCATATACGAGTAGGTTAGTCAAATTAAGTAATTGTATTATGACAAAAATAAAACTACACAGTGTTACTTTGTTTTTAATATTAGGAAGCTCTAGTGGTTTGTAGTCGAATATTAGACTGTGAATTACGTTTAAAGCAGTAATTTTATATGCTTATGCTGAAATATAGTGATATTAACAAAATATGCCCAGCGCACACAAAGAGTTCCTTTAACATTTCATAATATTTTTTTAAACCTTCATAGCAACGACTCGTGTAGGGAAATTCGTTAATTTGCCTCATTTAATTTATATATTTGATTGTTAACGTTTTAAATTTTTACAGAACATATAGTGCGCATATATTATTATGTTTTGCAAGAATTTAAAATTTCTACCTGTTACGGTTCATATGCAATCGTTAACACACATCAATCCGCAGTGGGCCTGTACTATGATGGATCCGTTCAATCTATTCTGTTAAAAGGGAAGACCTGTCTAAGATATTAATGGGTTGATGATAATGATACAAATATAAAATGAACTTTGGATAGTTAAGCAACACAAGAAATAAAATAAAATGAATGCCCCTTAAAGTCAATCTAAAGTTAATGTCACAGTTTATTGAACTCTCATTACGGTCACTATTATTATGGTAATATATGTTTTTAACAGGATTGCTACGATGTACCTTGTCTTTTGCGAGTTCCAAATATATCGGCACTTTTGCAAGCGCCATGACCACGGAGTAACTGAAGTAATTGTGGGTAAGATGTTATTGGCCTACATATCGGTTTACCTTGCGATGAAGTCTTTTCTATTCGCAGTTACTTCAGTAAAGATAGTGGCACCAATGAGTGACAAGAACCAATGATCGACATGACACTTGCAACAGTGACGAAAAAACGGAGACACGGAAAAAACTTGGTACATGATAGCAATTCCGTTAAGTACATTAATTACAATAATATCACAGTAGTTATTGGATTTGAAACGATAATGCTTTCTTTGTTTAGGGAAATACCGATTATTCAGGAAATCATAAGTATTTTTATTGCGCCCAGGGAGATGGTGTTTTTTTTTTACTTTTTTAATAATTCATTCACTCCTGCTTTACTATGTGGAGAATTATTTAAATGATAATTTATACTGTTTCAGCTTGGGCCCATAATGGCGCAGACCTTTTTAAATATGAGTGAGGCTGGCTTCGATCTGAATAACACAAAGCTCGTGGGTCATTCTCTCGGCGCTCATATCTTTGGGATAGCGGGGAACACACTGTTGCAGAAGGGGATTCTGCTACCGTGGTACTTATGTCTCATCATATTTAAATTTCTTACATGCATATTATTTGTTTAAATACTTACTTATAAATAGCCTTTAATCTCCACCTACTATGAAATTTTCATTTTCAAAATGATAGTATGCTCAATAATTAAGTTATAATTTTATGAAAAACACAATCAATTCTGAGAATTATCTATTGCTCGACAAAATATTTTATTAATTATGTTTTGAATATTTGGCCTTCCCATAACTAAGTGATTTGTTTATTTTACTTACCCCTCGTTTCCACCCAGAAAAAAGTCATACACTTGGATTAAAACAAAAAGGGAATATACGGCACTCGCGGCTCAAAAGTGATCCGCTTAAATTGTGGTGCATGACCACAATTCGCTTTAATCACAATTGGACAATCAACCACGATGCATGTGCACCCTATAATACGCAATCATGTACATATATTCTGTGCAACTCGCGCCGTTTTCGTACAATTTCGTTAGCGTACAATTCTGTCTCGCTCGCTCGATTGAATGTTTATTTACAGAAGTGTGCGTGTGCGAGAGTTGATTATGTA
This sequence comes from Chilo suppressalis, assembly GCA_902850365.2. Taxonomy (NCBI): domain Eukaryota; kingdom Metazoa; phylum Arthropoda; class Insecta; order Lepidoptera; family Crambidae; genus Chilo; species Chilo suppressalis. The sequence goes on from OU963900.1 coordinate 13,591,139, forward strand.
GTTGAGTTATATTTTATTTGATGCTAGTATGAGCGTACCGTATCTTCCCTTTTTGTTTTAATCTAAAGTCATATATTATTTTTAAACAAAATTTGTAGAATACTTGTTGTGGCTGTTTAAAACATTCTTGCGTTCAACTAGTATCGTACAAGTAAAACTCACTTTATTTACTTCACATATTTGGTTTATCGAATAAGTTTGATGCAAGTATTGTATACTACATGTATTATACATGTAATGAGTGTGAACAAAAAATTAAGACATTTATTATTTATCAGGATAATCGGCTTAGATCCGGCTGGAGTGGGTTTTGAGGGCCGACCAGCTAGCAGACTCAACCCCAGTTCTGCTGGTTTCGTATGCGTTATTCACTCTGACCCAAGCAAGTACGGGACCAAGAGATCCATAGGAACTGTCGACTTCTGGCCCAACTTCAGAATGAATGGAGCTATCGTACAGCCTGGCTGCCCTTCGAAAGGTTCTATGTTCTCAACGGAAGGTAAAGCTTATTATTTCAATGATACTTATAAACACTAGATGATCTATGAGATTTACTATTGAATGAAAAGAAAAATACATAAACTACTTATTATTAACATCAGCTTATAGCTTATCTCGTTTTTTCTGTAAATGTCTTTGGATACTATAAACGAATATAATCAGCCGGTGAAAACTATTAGAAACTGACGAGTTACTTCATTTGGTTTATGCCTAATATATTAATAAGTTCACAATTATTTTTAATCTGATTTAAACAGTACCGTCAAGTTGGGCCCTTTTCAATTAATAAAAATGTATTTGACAATGAGTAAATTATCAAAGTTGACAATATACCTAGTTTTAAGAATATAACACATGAATTCCTAGATTATTTTTTATAAATATTGTTCTTTTTCAGATTTATGCAATCACAACAGATGTTGGCAGCTTTTATTAGATGCAATGAGGTATCCAGGAACTATAATGGGGAGCTACGCAAAAAACTACAGAAGATGGAAAAATAATTCAAAACAGGAGCGCGAAGCTACCGTTTTAGAATTAGGTGTCTATGATAAAGATGCGTAAGTCCTTAATTAGCATTATTATATGTTTTTTTAATGGGTAGGCTTTTGATCCTCTATTCACCCGACAGCATAGATAGAATCTACGGTGTAGCGAGCTTACCCAGAAGGAGCCTATTCTCTCTAGCTTTAAAAAGCGTCCGATTATATTATGTTTTCGGAAACACAGACGCAGTCAGGCAATGCTACTCTTTCGCTTTACGCATAATCTACATAAGTATTTGAGAAGAGATTTGTGCAATGGGGAGAAACAGCAACCAAGAAAGGATGGTAACCTGCCGTTTTTATTGACGACCGATAAATGTGCAATGTCAGTAGGTACTATATTCTGCTGTAGTGGTCTTGGGTTTAAATTTTAGCATTTAATAATGCGATAAACACTAAAATTTGCTCCGAAGTCATTGTTGTTTATATAATTATACCTACTTTCTTTATATTCTGAACGTTATTTAGTTTCCATAATACAAGTTGTACTTAGTTTGAGACCCAACAATTGTGAGTTGCCCAGAAATAATTTATTAAGTTTTCATTGTTATTTCAATGTCAACATGATAAAGGAATGAGAGTATTACAGCAGGTAAATTTAAAATAATTCGTAAAAAGTTTTTCTTGGGGCAGATTCAATTTATTTACATGAAAAATAAATTACGTCCCCGGGCAGTATAATTATGATAGAGAAATAGTAAAGAAAGTAAAAAGTATTGTAAGTGACTGATAAATCAGAATAAAATTAATAAGTCATAACCATGGACTTATAGTTCAAACCATAGTTCAAAAATCAAATATTCTTGTTCACGGAAATGACGTTTAGTGGGTACATAATATCCGTGATATGATATGAGCGTGAATTTTTTTCTTAACTTTTCTGAAGAAATATGTGTTTAGAAAAGTTCACGGAGTATGAGAACGGCTCTGATTTGTATTTTTGAAGTTATACTTCTTTAGGCGCGTTATGAAAAAATGATGAGAGTGAAATTTTAAGATGCGCGCGCATCACTGTAACACAAAAAATTAACTGTTACTTTTGTGTTTACCGCACATTAAGAAAATCTACCAACAAAATAGAAATAGAATCTCTATTTAGTGGGTGCTAACGACTGCATTGTGAAGGCCTATCAAAAGTATTTATTAATCAGGAACAACGGTACCAAAGCGCGATTCAGGAGACTACAGCGCCATCTCTTGACCATTGGTGTAGTAGAACCAAAAACCACATCTTTATTTTTTGTAATAAAGTAACAGTTATAGGTATACATATTTATAATATTTATCCACATGTTTCTAGTTTGTATATTCGGAATACGTGTTTGAGTTTCATACAAGTGCAAATCACATATGTTCTAATAAATTATATTCAGTAGCGATTTTAATTGAATATTTTGATCAAATTAAAACTGAACTTTATTGACTGTGTCCTTTTCCAGACTTTTTATTAATTTATTGTAATTAATTATTTGCATGCTATTAAAAACTAATTTTAAACGAAGCCAAAGAAGGATAACTTCTCACGCGCCTACATAAGTACACGCACCCATTTTTTTTTAAATGTTAATGGATAACGTATGGTTGAATATGTTATAGTAGTTATTTGTAGTGATGATAATAAACGAAATAGATATATTCAGCTTTTGACTAACTTATAAATAAATAAAAATCACAAATGAACAGTTTTTATTGTACTTCGTATAATGACCCAGATACTACCAAAAAAACCGGCCAAGTGCGTGTCGTGACACGCACAAAGTAGGGTTCCGTAGTTACCACATTATATTTCAACAGGAGTCTTTATATTCTGTATCGAAAATAAAAAAAAAAACAATGTTTATCAAACTATGTATCTCAACTAAAATACCTAAGTCAAAGTCAAGCGTCTCAAACTCAATTTAATAAGCAATTACCACTGAAACCGGGATTCTTCCACTTTGGATTGGATACGGGTTCTCTTCTTTCCCCGGGCTGCTTCTCACCAAGGTGCGCCCCCCGCGGAGCTTGGTTAGGCGACGAACCATATACTTCTTGCCTCTTATGCCCGCTCTCGCCAGGAAACTTGCGACGCAGCCCTCAGCGCGGTCAGCCAAGCCGGGTGAAACCCCATGAAGGGAGGCCCAGCTAGCGCCAGTGAGCGGGCTGCGGTTTAGGCAAGCGAGGGTTTGCGAGATTGCTACCTTTTTTTTTAGTGTGTGTGCTGTTGGTCGCAGATGACCTTTACAGCGTCACCGGGTTTGGGGATGGAGAGATCCTTAGGGGAGCTCAAGCCGAGAATTGGCGAGTGCCTCTAGAGGTATGCGAGGCGTATGGCATCTCCCCATGGGGGGAGTCTCCTCTCCGTCTGGAGCCTCTAGACCACTCGAACCTGAGGGGGTCGGCTCAACTAGAGGGCGTCTCTGAGACTCGGACCTCGACTCTAGTTAGCCGTTGTACTAGGGGACGGGGAAAACGCCCATGTACGTTCTTGTACCTCTGGTATAGCGTGTCGTGTGTAGACCGGTTCTTCGCACTCTTATCCTACGGGTGCGGTGTCTGCTTAATGGTTAGCTAGTGTGCAAGTTTGCTAGCTGTGTAGTGTTGTCGTTTGTGGCCTGTGTGGGAGGAATCGGAGGCGCGTTGGCGCGGGTTGCGCAAGTACCACGGGCCACCCGTGGCACCGCGCAACACACAATTTTGTAGTGTTTGTAGTGGTTTAAAACGTGACGGTACGTGGGGGAAGCAAACACTTTTTGTCAAAATTGTCAACTTATGCCTAAGTGACATTTTACTAAGCTTCCCTATGAGGTGGAATAGTCTGTCACGAATGAATGCTGCGCGATCACGAACTATCTTAAGATGAGGTGCAAACGTAAATCAGTTATTTAACGTGACTCCAAAGTACTTGACCAGACCCAGGGGATGACTCGGTCAAATAGTTGGATGCTCGGAAGAGAACGCGTGGGAGGTAGTGTCTTGCTAAAGAGGATCGCGATTTTTTCCGGATATGTTAACACAATACCGTGTGGATTGTTTTTATACAACCACTAGTGGCCCGCCCTCGCTTCGCTTCGGTGTAGAGCTATAGTTTAGATTATATTTTCGTTCTCAGGTTTCTATTAAACACAGTGACTTTCTTTAAATACCTAATTACTAAAGACACGCGCCGCCGCCGGCCCCCCGGCCAGTACTGCCCGAACCGGTATGTTCCTGCATTTTAAATCTGCAATATCTTCGAAAATATTCATTTAAATTACATGCTGTAGAGGGTTATATTGATCTATATTACACGCACAATGTATTTAAGGTACTTAATTGGATAAGGATTAATGCTGTATTGCTTAAAATCGCTTGTTCGTAAATAAGCCATTATTTTCTCGTAATAAGTAATTAAAAAATGGTTATTGTGGGTTATACCAAAGAGATAGGCATATACCATCGCGGACTTTTTTGTAGACCTTTTTAAGGTGTATAATACTGTAGTACATTATTTTGATCTATCTCGTTGGGTTCAGCCAGCGTTTGCAATGTAAGCGCAAAAAATGTGTTTATTTACGACCTTATATTAAAAACCTCTAAAATTATCAGTGTTTCTCTACTATATTATGCATGTATTATACATATAAACCTTGCTCTTGAATCACTCTATCTATTAAAAAAAAATCCGTTGCGTAGTTTCAAAGATTTAAGCATACAAAGGGACATAGGGACAGAGAAAGCGACTTTGTTTTATACTATGTAGTGATAGTGATGTATTATACATATAAACCTTCCTCTTGAATCACTCTATCTATTTAAAAAAACCGCATCAAAATCCGTTGCGTAGTTTCAAAGATTTAAGCATACAAAGGGACATAGGGACATAGGGACAGAGAAAGCGACTTTGTTTTTTATTTAGTATGTAGTGATGATGCGTAAGCGATGCACTTCTCTCGTCAGCAGGATACAAAGCAGCCCTAACAAAATTTTCAAACTCTTTTTGAGTAGATTTGACTGTCACACTATGAACCATGCAGCTATAATTAATGAAGTGACTTCGTAATTTTTGTTATATGTATATAAAATAAACATTAATTTCATAATAACATGTACAGATATTTACACTATTTCTAAAATGTACCAAATTAATATAATTTTGATTTTAAATTCTGACTTTTTATAATTAAATAATATTTTTTAAATTTAGAGATTTTATATTTTTGACATTTTGAAACTGTTGATAAGTTTTAAATTTATTCTGTTTTTAATGTAACTGTATATTGACATGTAATTTGATTTGTTTTCATTTATCATAATTATTAATATTTATTATTATTTTGTCATTGGCATACTATGATCTTTGTGGTGGAAATAAGTAAATTATTATTATTATTTTGCCAACGGATCCCTAAATCGAAAAAAAATCTAAGAGACCCCATTTTAAAGGACCTCTTCAATACCCTACACGATTAGGTAAACGAGGAAATAAAACAACTACAGGTTACATATCTGGGAGCTACCCTAAAAAAATAATTTTCAAAATTTTATTCTTCTATTTTCCGGCGTGATCCATAGATAGGGATCAGGGTAATTTTATGGAGATATGTATAGACATATCTCCATAAAATTACAGCTATCTAATGCTAACGGTCTCCAAGCAAAACCGGGGATGGAAAGAGGGAGACAACGAATCTAAAAGGGTTCCTTATCAGGACTACGGAACCCTAAAAAGTGGTATTTTCCTGTGGTCTTGTGTGGGTAAGATTTAGTTTATTTCCTAAGTCCGACGCTGTAATTTGAGTGTAAAAACTGCTGAGCCCTAAGCTCCCTTAATAAATGTTTATCCGTAAATTACATGCTTTATCTTTATATTAATGGTTATAAGTTAAATAGCCTATTGAGTAAACAGAAAAAAAATTGTATTGAGTTTGTAGTTCCATTTTTACTTTAATTAACTGGCTTGAAATACGTTTTATATAATTATCTTGTTATATTCAGGTACTTAGAGAGGCAAACATTGTTTTTTTTTAATATTCAATAACAATTAATCAGGCACTGGCCATTTTCGCTGGTAAAATCAACAAAGCCCACGTATCTAAATGGTAATGGGGTGCGTCTGCCTAGCGGGAGAGGGAGGGAGGAGGTTGGATTCCAAAAAGGGTGGTTGTTTTTTTTCAGTGCATTAATGATTTGTATGTTCGAGCTTACAGATTCATATGTTTGTTACAGAATTCCTGGTGATTATTTCTTCACAACATCTGCTCAGTCGCCGTACGGTCTAGGGAAAAATGGCTTATAAAATTCATTGTTATATATAAGGTTCATAAAATGCATATCTGTTTACTTAGTTTTTGCTTGAAAATAGCAATTATGGATACTAAGAAATCTATAAGATTCCAAGAAGTTATACTAGCGAATTACAGAATAATGAGAATATAAATACTCTCTTCTGTTTCGCGAAAGGAAATTACATGTTATAATATAAAGATCTGGCAAGGATTATTAATAATGTATTTTTCGTGACACAGGGTAAAAGTAATTTACTCCACCTTATATAATACTTTGGCTAATAACACACGGAGCGGTTTTTTCCGCACACGCAGCGGGCGGCCGCAGAACTGTTTTATTTCAAAACTCACGAGGCCGCAGTTTTCTGCAGTCCCGCAGCCTTCGTGGTTGCAAGATCGAGTAAAGTCCGCCGCGTCTGCAGGAAATCGCGCCGTGAGTTTTGCTTTTGCGTTTTACCTACAATTTCACATTCTGCGTGAATTGCAGGCCTGCAGCCACGGCAGGCGAGGTAGAAAATCGCGCCGTGAGTTTCTAGCCTTTGAGTTTGAGTTGAGACAAATTATTATTATTACGAAATTGCGATAAGTGGGAGAAAAGTTCACAAATCCCTCATTGATCAGGCAAGTCAATAGTGATTAGTGGAATATTCATCTGCAAGAATTGTGTGAGAAAATTGATGCAACAAATGGGCGGCAGCTAAAATTTGACCAGGAAGATTTTACAAGGAGCAGTAAAGCTGGAAAATAAGTAATAACTAATTAAATTACATGTAGTAAGCTGATAATTTATCAATTAATTTGTTTTATTTACTCTACGATATTTTTTGCAAAATTTTAATGTTTTATTTTAATGTTAGTATTGGCTTGAATAGTCGCTTGTAGGTGCCAGCTCATTTAAGCAAATTGAAGCAATTTTTACTTTGTTCATTAGTGACATAACAGCTTATACATATAATACATCTGACTACATTTCCTTTATCGTCTGATGAAAAATTGGCAAATTTCAATTTGTCCTAATATTCTAATTTATATAATGAATACCAGTATACAATGTTTAGATTATCAATGGTAGAGTTATAATTAATGAGAGAATGGCACACTATTTTTAATACACCACTTAGCCTAGATACTAAGGTATAGATACTAGGGTAACGGTTAGAATACATATACTGATACATAGTATATATAGATATACTAATGGTATTTTTATATAGAAATACATATTAAACATCCTTGACTGGAGTACATATTGCTCGTATTCATCACACAAACATCTGTCGTCGTAATTAATTAAGTAAAAACGCACTAAATATCAACAAATTCTTTAACCTTACACATTTTTCAATGGGCTTCTATTAGAAAATAACGATCTTAACAGAGTCAACGAACCTAAAAAAGAAGTGGGTCTCCATTTCATTTTATGTACTCGTACTCGTAAGTAGTACGCATAAACACCCGACATTTTCTCCATTACCTTTTCATGATGAAAGGCAGCGGGCTCAATTATTTCGTATTTAATCGAAATTGTCAATGGAGATAATCAATCATCAAAATGTATTTGGCGCGTTAATCACTTGGGACCTGTATTTTTTTTTCAACAATCATTAATGCATTCCGCTAGGGAAAATGGATGTTTCGATACGGATGCCAAATGGATTCTGCGATATTTAAATATCACAACTACATTTGGTCAAAGCAGAAAATAATGTTGTTTCTCTCTCGTTTTACGTGATCATCTATAAGCTTTTATGAGGTCCAATCATAATATCTATCAGTATGATTTATTATGTTTTGCTTGTTTCCTACTTATGAAGAATAAAAAGAAGGTCATTGGGTTATCTGTATAATTGTATTTTGAAACATAAATACCATCAAGTAGTGATCAATATGTTTTGGTATTTTGAATAAACATACATCATAATATTTTCTGCTAAAGATAGACATTCGATAATGCTCTAATCTGGATGTAACCTTCTTCGAAAAAAGGTTCGTATCATCGAACACACTTGATATGAAATTTTTATTTTGTTTTGTTGTTATTCAGATCACATTAACAATAATCTGAATTTAAAACTCATGATGGTGTTGTATTTTTGTTAATAAAATGGAAAGTAATTACACCCGTGTTTTATTGCACTACCCTTAACATATAGAAATAATAGCTTTTTTATTTTATCAACGGAGCGTAATTCGAATAAATATAACATGTACTTACATACATATATACATAAATGTAACACAAAAAAATTTTCATACGACCGGTGCCGGTGTGTAGAAACGTCGGGATAAAGAAGGTACGAAATCCTGTAATAAGGTTTACTTTTACCCGTTAAATGTTATTTTATACAAGAGGACTACCTACAAGGAATGAGCTTCATACCGTCAGTAGGTCTTCTCTATTTCAGCGAAAAACGAAATTTCAATCGAAATTTCGCACGTTCCTTACTCTGCTTCCTTTTCATTTCGAAAATTCGTTCGTCCGTCCGTTTGACAATTAAATTCTCCAAGCCTACTCTAATTCACAAAACTTCCGAAGGAAAAGTTGAATTGGACAGATAATTGTAAGAAATTTTAACCTCAAATTTCATGTTCGTTTTGAGATGTTTGTTTTAATTAAGCCTAAAATGCTTGCAAGATTTTTTTTAACCAAGGCTTCTTAGCTCGAGAATCATTTTTAGCATGTAAAAGTAAACCATTTTTTTATTATTTGTTGTAATTCCGATACTTCAAAGTATTAAACGACAAATTTAGGTTGACATACAATAGATTTTATCAACTCTACAATTTAGTCGACTAACACTGTCAAAGAAGGTTCTTTGAATGTCATCAAAATATTTGCCGTAAAATCTATATTGTTTCCAAGTAAAGAAACGTAATCTTAAAAGTAGAGATAAAAAGAACTCACAAACATGACTCATTCCATTCGTTCACGAAAACTGTTTGTGGTCCCGAAGATTATGTGCCTGTTCGAAAATGAAATAGGAGTCAATGGCGAAATTTCGTTTAAAATTCGTTCGTTACCGAAATTTCGTTTCGGAGAAAGAGAATAAAGCTCCAGCCCCTCTAGCATGACCACCGAAACGGGATATGATAAAGCGATGTATCGACATTAACTGTCAGACTACTATGGAGTTTGACAGTAGTCTGACAGTTAATGTCGATATATCGCTTTATCATATCCCGTTTTGGTGGTCATGCTAGAGGGGCAGGTCTCTAGCCATCGTCGCGGAAGAGGCCATTAGGCTCAAGGACCGCTGGTACATGGACAGCGACAGAGCTCTGCGGATTATAACTGAACACTTTTATTGAGCGTTCGGTTATTTCATTGTTCGATTTTTAAAGTTTTATTGTCTATGTATGAATTTATTATTTAATTTACTTAATAAAGTATTTTTATTTAAAATTCTTTTTTGTAATTTTTGAGTTTATTTATTTGACCCTAACTTCCATAAACTACCACCGGTTCCAAAATTGGGAGACCTTTCTGAGAAGAACGGGCGAACCAAAGTCAAGAGAGGCTTTCTATCTCCTTCTTATGTTAAATTATGCAAACAAAAAGAACTAATAGTATCTGTTGGTCTTGCAGTGTGTGCTCGGGGTTGGGATTTTATCTCCTGTATAATATGTTCCCAAGCTGATGGTATATACCAACCATCTTTCCTATTGAAATTTGGATATTTTTTAATCTCAATAGCCTCGCGCATCAGTCTAGGAACGAACCGCCGCTCAGCTGCAAGGATCTGTGGTTTATCAAATCTAATGTAATGGTTTGGTCCCCCTAATGCATGTTCACATACTGCAGACTTATTTTCGCGCCTATGTTTCATATCTGCGATATGTTCTTTTACCCGAGTCCCTATACTTCTCTTTGTTTGCCCGATGTAGCTGAGCCCACAGTCGCATTCAAGTTTGTAGACACCAGCAACTTGAAAGGGTATATTGCACTTGACAGGTCGTAGAAACTGGTTGATCTTCTTTGGCGGCTTGAAGTGAGTATTGATTGAAGCACGCTTCAGAATCCTCCCAATCTTGTCAGTGACTCCTTTCATGTAAGGTAGTATAGCAGGTTGTCGGTCGACTGTGCTAGGTTTGGCGCGACTGTGACGGCGACGTGGTACATTCAGGTTATTATCCTTCAGTACTTGCTCGACATGCTGAAGTGCAGCTGCCAGGTGTTGTTTGTCACAGACACCCCGTGCTCTAGAAAACAAAGAGTTTCCCACGGCAGTTAATTGTTTTAGGTGATGGTGTGAGTCACCAGTGAGGTACCTATCAGTATGAGTCACTTTACGATACACAGTATGGCTTAAACTTTGGTCAGGATTCCTGATTAATAAAATATCTAGAAAAGCTAGTTTACTATCTGCTTCTAACTCCATAGTCAATAGGATGTTGGAGTGTATAGAGTTAAGGTGATTTAAAATGGCAGAAATATTCAAATTTCAATAGGAAAGATGGTTGATATATACCACCAGCTTGGAAACATATTATACAGGAGATAAAATCCCAACCCCGAGCACACACTGCAAGACCATCAGATACTATTAGTTCTTTTTGTTTGCATAATTTAACATAAGAAGGAGATAGAGAGCCTCACTTGAGTTTGTTTCGCCGGTTCTTCTCAGAAAGGTCTCCCAATTTTCATACAAAATTCATACATAGACAATAAAACTTTAAAAATCGAACAATGAAATAACCGAACGCTCAATAAAAGTCTTTCGAAGGAAGCTCGAAAAATTAAATATAAGTTTGATTCTGACGACGTAGCCTGTAAAGGCTACGAAACGTCAATAAATAAATAAAGTTTCGTGCATTAACCCGTAAAAACTAGTTTTATTTAATGAGTGATGTGAGTAATAACCTTAGAAACAAATATAGTAACTGTCCATTAGCAATAACGACATGAAATGAAAGTTAATAAACATTATCTACTTCTATGCCAACATAAAAAATAAAGAATCTTGAAGTTCATTTAGGTAAATAAAGATGTTTTAACAGTAATTATTAGTTTTATTTTAAGACGACCTCCGTGGCCGAGTGGTTTGTACGCCGGGTTTCATGGTGTCGCCGACTCGAGAGGTCCCGGGTTCCAGTCCCGGTGGGGGCAGATATTTGTGTGATGAATACGAACATTTGTACTTCAGTCATGGATGTTTAATATGGCATTCTATATAAATATACTTATATATGTACAGTATATGTATTCTATCCGTTACTCTAGCATCCCATAACACAAGCCTTACAGTGCTTACTTTGGGGCTAGGCTAATTGGTGTGAGTGTTGGAAATATTTATTTATTGCAACTGAAATACACGTACGTACAATAAACTCGAGGGCATAGAGAACAGAGAGAGCGAGCAAAAAAAACATAGATTAAGACTAGTCCGGTTGCGGTTCAATTCTATCACCCACCCCAGAACGCAATTCCATATATGACATACAATAATAATGTTTATCTGCACTGGTATCTTTAGTTAGTATATAGACACATTTACGTAACTTTTCACAAACTTTAACTTTAAACTAGTAACAGCTCTCTTAAAAAAGGATATCTAATATCTAGGTGCTTCAACCTAGGCAAATAACAGTCATTAGCCGTAAGCTTGATTGCACTTATGTTGTCACTATGGGTGACCAGTGTACTCTCTCTTCCTCCAAGTTCTCCCTGCAATTGCTGTAGCCATAGTGCCTCTTGTGCCGCTGATGACATGGCCATGTACTCGGCCTCTGCTGTATTCCAGGCCACAGTTTGCTGTTTTCGTGAGCACCATGACACAGCACCACCCTGCAACATAAAAACATAGCCCGTACACGGCCTACGGTCACGAACATCACTCGTCCAATCTGCTTCACAGTAACCTGTGATTTATCTTTCATCGTTCTTGGTAAAAGACAGTCTTTAATATTTAGTACCCTATAGGTAGCAATCAGAAAGGATGGTATAAGTATGAAAGCAAGACTAAGACTAAGGCAGGGCAGCGGCTTATCGCCCACTTTATACTCAGCTTTCACCGACGACATTCCCGTAATGGGCGGGGCACACCTCGACCTGTACACATACGTTCGAGCGGACCACTCTGCGCACGTGCACTTGCGTAGTATTGCGCCAGTGCACGACCGCTCTCGTACACACCGTAGCAGAGTACTCCCCAGAGAGTTGGTGCCAACAGAAACTACGCCGTCAAGTTCCAGCGAGTGGATCAGCTACCACGACCATGTCATGGACCATGATGACCCCCCCACACGAGTAACGACAACCCCGCCCGCGACAAAAAATACGGGCTGACCATCTCACTGCTTGACTTGACGAAACCACAATGACTGTTCTATTAAGTGGGGGCACTTAAGTCCGCCGCCTGCTCGCTGTTCGCTCACTGGGCACTACAATGAAGAAGGCTATTCTACGAGAGAAATAGCAAGCAGAGTTGCCAAATCCCAATCCTGTGTAATAACCACGTTGCAGAGGTACTACGGCATGAGTAATTTAGCTGATCGACACCACAGCGGTCGCCCAACTGTTTTGACAGCTGCTCAGAAGCGCTACATCAGGTTGCTGGTAGCCCACGACCCAACAATAAACACCACTAAATGATAAGCAGAAATACGGGCTGCCTCCGGACTTGAAGTTAGCACTCAGATCATTCGAAATTGCTGGATTACGAGAACGGAGGTCTTGGCGAGCACCTTTGAATTTGCGGGAACGTCAGCGACGGAGATTACAGTGGACTAGGCTGCGGCAAAAAGAATAAGACGAAGAGGAGAGTGTTTGGAGAAGACCTGGAGACTCTGAAAGGCAAAGAATGGCCACTGGAACGGTTCAGCAAGGCGGAAAATCAGTGTCCGTTTGGGGTGGTTTTATGATTAAAGGCGTTGCCTTTAATCCCTTATCACGGTTTCATGACGGCAGACAGATACAAAACAGTCGCTATTGATGGAATCGTCAGAGTAAACCATGGGCACCAATTTTTACTGGTTGACGGTAGTTTTACGAGTTCAACGAATCAATGCTGCTCTCCGAGAACACGAAATCAAGGTTAGGCTGGCCTGCCGGCTCCTCTGACTTAAACCCAATAATTAAGAGAATAACGCGTGGGATGCTCTTAAGCGAGATGATTGGAACTGGAAAAAAAATGATTTATTTTTTTAATTGCAAATAGTGTATTTTTAAATAAAAAAGATGTACCGTAAACATTTTCTCTTGATTAAGTTAAATTTTGAAAATAAATCAGCTTTTGATGGTGATTTCAAACTTTTTTTGATGTGTGTATGTCCATCATATAAAAACTCCACAAGGAAATCAGCAACGTCTTTTTAAAATTGTAAATATAAGTTTCGTCATGATCGTTCTCATCCAAACCTTTGCTTTGAAGAGCTTTAAAAAGTCACTGTACGGATGTAGAGTCCGTTTCAATGTGGCGTTTCGCCCCATCAAAACCTCTCTGAGTGTTTGTGAAAGCTGCAGGCCGCATCCGGCGCACGCCCGAGGGAATGGATCCTTTTGAACTATACGCTTTCCATCTACGTCTTTACGGTGCGGTCACTCTTTCAAACCATAAACAGAAAATAAAAACTCAATCCACACATACTTAATCATCATTTTAAATCTTTTAAAATACATTTTAGCAAAATGCTCGCATATTTTTTTTTTCATTCGCTAGAGTTTCATGAATCTTTAAGTCTGAATGTATTACGTTCTAGCAAGTCATTATGTGAGCCTTTATGTAAGGTTAATGCTGTGCTAATCTTAATTCTTTTAGAAGCCCCTTTGGCGAGTGCAGCTTCATTCACACCCTTTGTGTCACGATTTCAATTGAGTTATAAATAATGGATGCAAACTCGTTAGGTGAATTCAGTGTTTTAGTAGCTGTTTTTGATACAGGAAAACGTGCGGTTTATTATTTTTATTAGTATTAGGTGAGTAGATAAACATAGCTTTAAAAGTCAAAACAATAAAAAATGGGTACCAAACATACATATTACTTTGCCTGACAGTAAGTGGTCATCAAGCCTATACAAGTTTGATTTACAAAAGTATATCGCGCGTTGCCTACACTAAATTGCCGCGGGGTACCGCGGAGCACTAAAAACAAAGGTAGAGGCAGGAGAGGTAGAGCACAGCGGGTTTTCCGCTCGAATTGAAGCGCTGCTCTGTGGTAACAACCTTCACCTTACAGAAAACTACAGTAAACTGAAATTACGTTTTGGTGGTGTCCCTACTCAGGGCTCCTGGGCTCCGCGGGGTATAAGATTGGGTTCAGGCCGACAAGGTGAGGATGGCTGGAACGGCACACTTACTGCCGCATCATCTATCTTCGCGACTGGACTCCACTTCCACTTAACCTTTGGTGGGGTGGGGTAATTTGTTGCACCTCGTATAAAAAATAAAAGTAAAGTTAACTAGCCTAAATTGGTGCTCTGATTCATTTGCAGTGACAAGCTCACGGTTTTTTATCTTTGAAAATTGTATTTTTTTTAATTCATTAGGTATTTTGATGCTTATTGATTTATATGTGTGAACAATAACGCAAGCTACTTTTAATCATTATTCAAGATCGTAGCTTGAGACACAGTGACTGAGTGAGTAGTGACTGATCAACTTTGCAATCTACGCAGTAGGTATAAAGTAGATGGCTCTCATAATAATCTCCGACATAACATAACAATAAAAATATTCTTAAATTTACTAAAAGTTAAGAATCGATAATTTAATTAAAAGAGAATATTTGATATTTTGCAAGTCTTTTTACCTACCTATTACAGATTTATGTTTAAGATATAGATATCTAGTTATTCTTCAAAATATTTGAAAATTATACACTGGAAAGCAATTGAGTCGGTTGCCACCGGGACTCTGATTTGATTTCCTCAAAAAAGTGAAAAACTTACAACTATCAAAGTTATACCTTCAGAAAGTGCATTTCACGATGATTAAAATAAACAGAAACTTTTCGAGATTAATATATTTTTAAAGTCTTAATTAAGAGTTTTCCAAAGAAGAGTCATTTTTCAATTGTGTTAATCGGTAGTAGAATCGTAGCAAGGAAACACACGTCTGAGAAAACTATGGTCAAAAACTAAAGAAATGATAAGAAGTAACAGACTGACTATCTTCATTTTATAGCAAAACGTTAGCTTTGTTTTTCTTGCTTGATTACACAGTAAGTTGACAATATTTTAGAAAATTACTCATTTTAATCACCATGAAACGCGTTCTGTAGGTATAACTTGAATAGTTATAAGATTATTATAGTTCTTTCAGAAAATCGGATCAGAACTCCACGGTACTATCGAGTGACCCGATTTCTTTGCGGTGAGTGTAGTTTTAATTTCACGGTTTAATTCTAGTAGATATTAGCAGAAAAAAATTATAAGTCCAACAAATGCTTGGTTAAAAAATATTATATACTTAATTATGCTAAGATAATTGTTGGCAAAATACCAATAAAAAAGGAAGGTATTTTTTGGTGAGCGATACACAATATACAAAACGATCCAATCAACGTAAATGCTAACAAAATCGTGCCGAGCCAGACTTACGGCAATTTTCATTGCGTTTTAAAACAGCCGGGGACGCAACCAAAGTCGTTCAGTACATCTGTTTGACAATTTACGCTTTTAATAATGGCCGGCAGAGCCTTTGAATCGGTCGCGCACGAATTAACAGCGGGTAAATTAAAGCCTTCAAACTTTTTGCGGGGCAAACGGTCCGATACGGCGCAGGGCAAGCCCCTTATTTAGCCTCGGGAGATTCAGGCAAAATTAGAAATGTGGCAAATCTGCCACACTAGTATAATTTCATCCAATAGAAACCTTCTTTGTGTGTAAATGGGTAGAAGTCTAGTCAACTCTATACGTAATGTAGCGTTAAAGCAACACCCAAAAATAAAAAAAGTTACTAATAAAGAGTTTTTAAGAATACAAGAACTGCATTTTTAGTGTAATACGGAATACGCTACTGTTTGGAAATTTTACACGCGTAGGTCGATAGGAAGATCGTGCTTACGCGCGCTCATCCAATCGATCTACGCGGGTGAAACCATGGGACACTGCTTGTATATTATATACCTTTCATGATAAATACGCATTTATGTAACGAAAACCCCATCCAAAACGGAACAGTAGTTTTTGAGATAATAGCGGACAAACATACATACTTACATACATACAGGTCAAACGGAGAATATCTTTTTTGGAAGTCTGTTTATTATGGTCTATGCCGACTGTGACCACTCGACTTTCACTATTGCAAGTGAGACCTGGCTAGTATCTCAAATTTTATACCTAATCTGTTTGATATTATATTTGCCGCCTGCTCGTATTCTTCCTATAATAATATAAGAAATTTCGTCGTTTTTACTCATCTAGTACCTACCAACGTAGAAAATATAAAAGGCTGTGTCTGTACCGTACTGTTTCTCTTCCATTATCAAACACATGCATCTCCCACGGCGGCAGCATGAGGCCACCTCGGGGACTTATGGGGTTGGGAACCCAATGGTAAATAATAATAATCATACAGACGCAACAAAACTAAATTTAAAAGAAATCTAAGTCGTACAAAAGCGTTACACAAAAAAAAAACTTTGGACGATTACCTGATCAATACTCATGCATTCAAACGAGACTATTAGGTCTATATTACAGAATGACAACTATGGGCCTAAGGCTAGTATTACAGAATTACAGAATGATAAAAAATGTTGAGATCTTTACTTGAGTACCATTAGAAAGGGATGTCGCTTGAAATAGCACAGAGCGACATCCCTTTCTAACTGTACTCAAGTAAAGACCAACACTTTGTTGTCATTCTGTAATACGAGCCTAAGTCAATGAAGTTGCATTTTGTATTTGCTGCGTGTGGCCTGCCTTCTAAAGGTATTCTCGATTTTGCCATTTATTTAGTTTATCTCTTTGAGGCGATTATCGCCCACAAGTGGCACATTTCGAATCCCTATTCAAGTAGTCTAAGAATAGAAAGTTTTAAATATGTATTCGGATGAAGTTCGAATACGTTGGCAGACTCTGTAAGTATGTCTGAGTTACAAGCGACGGGTTGCACACGCTACTAATTATAGACGCGACGGGCGGGTGGTGCAAAATTATCCACCGCAACTAGTATTTTAATAATTTATGAGAAAGCCAAAGTGCGGGGTGTAGAACAAGGCACTGAGTATGAGTTCGTTCAATTATCATCCACTTTCTGCCCATAATCCTGACGTTGAACGCTGCGCTATAGTTGCCGACTGCCGCTGTACTTTGTCAACAGTTAATTGTTTGGCGTACCGCATACGACAGTAAGACGGGGAAATTGCTTATTAGAATTATTAGTAATTAATAACCGTAGACAGACATGTTTACTGTATCGCTACTGATGGTTCTAAAAACAACTACTGTTTCCATCTATCTGTTATTTTCGCTCTTATGTCGGAGTATCGAATAAAAATCTGGTGATTTGTAACAGAATTACTTATGCTCGAGTTATTTTTTCTAACACAGAAATGTAGTAAAAAAATGTGAGTATGTTACGGTAAATTATAATTAAACTAGCGGCCGGCCGCGACTTTGTCCGCGTTAACTTAAGTATTTTGAAAAAGTACCATATGTCTCCAGGTCATAAACTGTATGTGTAAAAAATTTCACCCAAATCCGTTCAGTAGTTTTTGTGTGATTGAGTAACAAACATACAAACATTCACATTTATAAAATTAGTAGGATCACAGTAAACACAGAAAAAAAATTATGAAGAGTGCCGACGAGTCACAAAAGTCTACAGTCGTGTGTCTGCCCATTGCGTCGCGAGCGTGCCCGCTCTCCAGAGGCCGTCACACCCGTATTGGTGCAATAGATGTGTCACATTAAGTTTACTGTATACAGTGAATTAAATCATGTTTAAGAAATATCATAGTATTCTCCGCTTTGCAGGCGAGTGAATAAAGTTTCCAAATCTTTACGAGGTACAACTAATAGCAAATTAAGAAAATCTAAATTCAGTTTAAATAAAAATTTAAAAGAAGAAAACAAGTCTAATTGTCCAAAATTCTGTTAAGTAAGGATTTTTCATTTTTAAAGGACATTGGAAACTTTACTATGGTAGAATACTCCACAGCGCTACTAGATGAATTCCTTATTTCATAGCTTTAGAACTCTAGGTATGTTATTTTATCCTTCAGCCAGCTGCAGGCAGCACAGCAGCAACCAGGGTTATGTCAGACACTTACTGACTAATACATACATGTGGGGAGACGCCTTTGTTCATAAAGACCTTACAGGCTTCGCTGATACAAAAACCTGATTTTCTCGGCATTCCCATAGGTTTCAAACATAAAAATTACATAGGGATAGAGTAGATAAGTGTATCTATCAAATACACACATCAAAAGTGTCTAGGGATCAAGCATTTTTATGCGGATTTCTTGAGATTGAGATGTGGCTTTGTAATAAATTTATGATTTTATAAATTTATATGGATCCTTTTTGGTGCATTTCATAATTTGAATCAGGAACTGTGAATCAAATTCGAGTAAAAGATGAAAATCAGCTGTCAATATTTTCCCTATAAAAACATACAACGCATTGAAGACATTATTAGTGCTACTGTTTCCCTACTACTGATTAAAACCAACGTTATTATGGAGCGGCGACGTCATTTAAGCAGGGAAGAAATGATCAGAGCCGTGGGAATGATAGAAGCTGGTTCCCGGCAACGTACTGTGGCTTTAGCTCTGAATACAAGTCAGAGTGTTATCAGTCGACTTTGGACACGATACCGAAGCACTGGTACCGTGGCTGAGCGCCATGGAGGACGGTATCGCTGCACCACACGGAGACAAGACCGATACATTCAAATCTTAACTCGAAGAGCTCCAACAATAACCGCCATGATGTTAGCCGTGAGGCTTCATCACTCTTCAGGGAACTTAATTAGCGACCAAACAGTCAGAAACCGCTTGCATGAAGTGAACCTTCATTCCCGAAGACCGCTACGGGTACCACCTATAGCAATGCACAATCGTAGGATTCGATATCAATGGGCTCTTGAACACAGAAATTGGGCAGAAGAACAATGACGTTTCGTGTGCTTTTCTGATGAGTCTCGTTTTGGTATGAGACCGGATACAAGACGTATACGACACTGGAGAACCCCTGGACGCCAACAGCGATTAAAATCCTGCCAGGAAATCCATCCTTATAGTGGTGGAACCATCATGGTATGGGCGGGTATTTGGATCGGCGGAAGAACTGAGTTGATTTGGATCAGAGGCAACCTCAACGCTCAAATTTATGCTGAGACGATTGTATCAGACGTCATCGTTCCTCTACAAGTGCAAATCGGTCCCTTATTTCAGTTAATGCATGATAATGCACGACCGCACACCGCAAGAGTTGTAAGACACACTCTCGCCGCAGCTAACATCAATGTCCTGCCCTGGCCTGCTCAGTCGCCAGACTTGAACCCGATTGAGCATGCATGGGATATGCTACAGAGAAGAGCTCTGCCGAATATGGAGGGTATCCAGTCGCAAGAAGACCTTTTTTTGTTGTTGCAACAAACATGGGCGGCCATTCCACAGCGTGATTTGGATGAACTCATTTTGAGTATGCCAAACCGATGTTCTTGTGTTGTTAGTGTTCGCGGTAGAAATACGGATTATTAATTGTTTAAGTTACCCAATAAAATTTTAGAGAAAACTGTTATTTCAGTCTTTTTTTCGAACTTTTGTGTTAGTGGTTCAAATGTCAAAAATCCCTTTATTAGGAAAATGGAAAATTTCTTTATTAATGCAAAGGTGACTTGGTTTATCGTTACTGTGACAAACGAAAACACTTTATTTGATGAATCCTTAAAGAAAATTTTAATTAATATCAATCAGGAGAAAAGTTATTGCAAAAATATATGTTGATCCCTAGACACTTTTGATGTGTGTAGGTTTCGTTTCCTGCAATATTTTAATTTTAAAATATATTACTTTAAACTTTATAAGAGTTGTATTTTTATTTTTATTTTTATTTCCTGAATTGTAAGCATTTTAAAACTATTCACTTTGATACCCCGCTTGATGGTGTATATGCATTTTTTCAAGATATATCATTTTGGCGCAAAAATCAGCAATTTAGATTTTTTAGAAATTTTAGTATCACTGATCATTACTAATCTAATAACACCTCGCATGTCAAAATATGTGTGTGTGTTCGGACCGTAGTGGCTGCAGTGCGTGCCAAAGAAATGGACATTTATGTACATACGCTCGAAAAATATTACCCGCCACAGTAAGCTAAAATCTTGGTTTAGGCCAGACCACGTGCTGTAACTGCCATGGCTTGGCAAAAAAGTATCTTTTGCAGAAGCTATATCTTCGCAACTTGACCCAATCGTCAGATATAATGTTCAAGCATAAAAGTAAGCAAATTTTCCGCACGAAACCTACGTCTGGGGAAGTAGCTTTCACTTTATAGAAGATGACAGTAAAAGAACGCTACCTTTTGATAGTGTTCTGTTTACATTGCTTAGTAAAGCTCCAGGGCATCACGAGATAGGGGGTTGGGTTGAGGTCAGCAAGGTAGAGATAGAAAAAGTTTATATATTTCTTTGGAAACACCACTGTTTATAAACCTCCAGAGAATTCGAAAATAGTTATGGTACTTTTATACTAAAATTTAGATGCTTCACAATATTTCATTACAGCCGAGGAGGATTGTTGTTTATGAAATTTAAATGTTAAAGTCAAGAAGAATTTTGAGTAGCTATTTAATTCAACATTTTGGTTGACTTTTCAATAGTACCTTTATTTTATATATATCCAGCTTGCACTGAAATTCGGGCAACACAATTCACTAGAAGTATCCACTTATTTGGGAATACTGCACTCAAAGACGGTTAATAGTGCTGTGTATGAGAATTCAAATAAAATTGTGTCATAGTAAGAAAAGTACGAAAATAGAAATTGTTAACTTAAGACGACCACTTTCCAATTACATCTGAAAATGAAGCACCTAATAAAAGTTTTATTCAGAGGCTACATGGTCTAGAGGTTGTCAAAAATTTAAAATTATTATAGGCAACAAGTAAGCCCATACAAATTTACTGTTATAGGTAGGTATATACACAATTTCAAAGTTTTTTAAAATGGACGAACACAATGTAATGCTTATAATAATAATCATATTAATATTATATTATTGAAAGTTTGTATGTTGGTTACTCTATCACGCATAAATTACAGAACGGGTTTGGATGAAATAAGGTAGGTAAGCATATAGATTATGAAGTGGATTGAGACAAAGGATACTTTTTATCCCGGAAAAATTTTAGGTTCCTGTGGGATTCTCAAAAAACTAAAGTGAACGTGGGCGAAGTCGCGAACAGCCACTAGTTATGTATATTTCTAAAGCAAACTTTTTCGAACTATGAAAGTTGAGTGAGCTCGTTATAAAGGCCTAAAGGACGGAATGATTTCGTCAATATGAGGTAAATCAACAAGGTTTACCGGAAAAAGTAATACGTCCGAGCAACTATTGACCACAGTTAGTCATTCTAATGCGGGCATAAATTGCGGCCGCCATTTTATTGAACTTCCACTCGTATTGCATTTTATTATTAAAAAGTAAACTCACTAAGTATGCGGTAGAGGTATTACTGTAGGGCTGATACCAGTATAACTTCTGAAATCATTATAAGCTTTTCGTAATTATGTTTATAATATTTATAAAAGAAATATTCAAAATCATCAGCCTATTAATGCCCCACTCCCGGGGCATAGGAGCCTTCCCTATGGATGGAATAGGGAAATTGGGCTACACGTGGGTCCAATGCGGATTGATGGGTACTAACGATTGTTGATGCAGCCGGGACTGGTACCTTCCGAAGCACGGTGGAGCTCGATATAGTAAATTTTTGTCACCCATCCAATGACAGAACTCTGCTAAAGTTGCTTAACATCAACGATCGCTGCCAAATGTGCTTAAGCACCATCGAGCTACACTATTCTATACCTATGTGTAGTAAAATAAACCATAATTTAATTAAAAGGATAGCTCAAACTTTTTAAAATATTTTTTTTAAAACGACCTACTTTTATTGCGGGCCAATAAATTGTGTTATTATTAAAGTGAGTTACGCCGAGCGTATCAGCAAGGTTTCGAACTCGATATCGGCGAATTCGCCACATTTTTTCTTTGTATTAAATAATATTGAATTTTGTTTTACGAAAACCATTTTTGTTTTACTTTATTATTTACCATATTTTTGTCTGTGCATAAGTAAGATGTTATTTTCAGGGCTTTTTTCAGAGATAATGTGAAAACACTCAGAAGGCGGAGCAGAGGCGACAGCGGCTTTTTTGTATAGTTCGAATTAGTTTAAAACACAATACACAAACCGGAGCGGTGGCTAGGCGGCGGCTTAGCAGGATGGGTCATATAGGCGACACAAACAGGCGGCGTGCGCGGCGCGTGGCGAGGGTGAGGCGGTGCAGTGCAGGGTCGGAGGTGTGCGCCGTGATCGTGGTTTTCCTTATAGTGTTTCGAGTAAGTTCACACAGAACGGCGGGGTGGCGCGTTGCGATGCGGAGGCGTGCTACTAGCGGTTTATTCAGTTGTAAGTATTTTCGTACAAAATAGTTCATCGAATGGTGATATTTACAATAAATTTCGAACTCTTTAGATTTTTTTGTAAACTTAATCAATTAGAACATAAAAAAACATAATTAAGTGTTTTCTGAACCGTTAACAACCGCTGTTTATGGCTGATTAGCGAAAAAAGCGATTGTTATCGGCTGGCTGAAAACGATAACAACCGCCTTTACATCTATAGTCGACGCCCGCAACGCGACCGCTACGCCTGACTTTTTTTATATACTGTACGCGACGACCGAAGCGAGAGAAAATGAACTTACGACAATACGAGAGCAATGTATAAAAATGTATCTATAATTTCACATGAATCGGTTGTATACGCATTAAAAATATCATTCCCTTGTTGTCTTATTAGAATGAGTCGGATATCGCAACAATAGATAGCTCTGCCCATAGTAAACCATTGTAAAATTGATAGTTCAGAGCGATATTCCGCCCCGTTCTCTCCAATAATCTTATAAGACTTTATCTAAACGATCGCCACGACGCCAAGCGGTGGCGCGGGGAAACTAGTCAGAATACTGATAGTTCCGACCTATAGGAGGGACGGAGACAATAGGTTGTCCTTGTCTCACATCTTATAGGATTTTACCTGAGTTGACAGTTTTCGATAATAGTATGTTTTATGTTTTGATTGATTTATCTTATGTCTTATTAGAAAGTAGGTAGTCATAGGAATAATATATCGAAGTTTTGTATGAATCGTGTTAGTAGTTTAAGCGTAATTAAGGAAAATATTGGGAATAGTTTTTTACGAATAGTCAATAGGATATAGGTATAATTGTTATAATAATGATGTCATTTTGTGTGTTTTTACTTCTTCTATAAAACGGTATATGATAGTTAGGCATTAAGTGAATATAAGTACGCCCGCAACGCGACCGCTACGCCTGACTTTTTTTATATACTGTACGCGACGACCGAAACGAGAGAAAATGAACTTACGACAATACGAGAGCAATGTATAAAAATGTATCTATAATTTCACATGAATCGGTTGTATACGCATTAAAAATATCATTCCCTTGTTGTCTTATTAGAATGAGTCGGATATCGCAACAATAGATAGCTCTGCCCATAGTAAACCATTGTAAAATTGATAGTTCAGAGCGATATTCCGCCCCGTTCTCTCCAATAATCTTATAAGACTTTATCTAAACGATCGCCACGACGCCAAGCGGTGGCGCGGGGAAACTAGTCAGAATACTGATAGTTCCGACCTATAGGAGGGACGGAGACAATAGGTTGTCCTTGTCTCACATCTTATAGGATTTTACCTGAGTTGACAGTTTTCGATAATAGTATGTTTTATGTTTTGATTGATTTATCTTATGTCTTATTAGAAAGTAGGTAGTCATAGGAATAATATATCGAAGTTTTGTATGAATCGTGTTAGTAGTTTAAGCGTAATTAAGGAAAATATTGGGAATAGTTTTTTACGAATAGTCAATAGGATATAGGTATAATTGTTATAATAATGATGTCATTTTGTGTGTTTTTACTTCTTCTATAAAACGGTATATGATAGTTAGGCATTAAGTGAATATAAGTAGGTTTTTTGAGACTTTTTAATTTGTAAACTTTATAGGGCCGTACAGCTGTTGTTTATTAATATTCTTGTAAGAAACTTGTTGTATTAGATAGGTAACACGTAGGGCTACGTAAATAAATAGGTATCACATCAATAAGTGTAAAAATGTACCGTGTAGGAGACAAAACATGTTTGTATAGAACCGTTTTCTGAGACATGTTGCGCTCCCCACCCGGCGCGCCCGGAGCGCGCGGGTGGGGCAGCGAAGCCCCGTGGCAGGGCGAAGCCCTATGGAGGGGGAAAGTATAAATATTGCGGAGACCTATTTTTTGCGCGCCACACCTAAAATATCGTGTTTACGGACACATAACTGTGTTAAAAATATGCCTAAATGTATGCCCGATGTATGTACAATTAGTTTTAAGCTCGCACTATTGTAATTTTGGAGAAAATGAAAAATAAAGTATAGCGTGGGTGAGGTAATGGATCGCTGGCCAGCTCAGTCCTAGCATATAAAATTCGAGTCGGAACATGCTCCGACGTGCATTCAGCGACAGGCGCTCCTACCCTAAGGAACAGGAAGAAACAATCAAGCGGTTCACTCTGGACAACATCAGCTCCTCTCAGCGGCCATCTATTCGAGCTGTACCCGGCGTGCCACGTACATTTTTTGGTCGCATCGAGCCGGATCTACAGCGCCGAGGAAGAATTGAAGAAAAATTATAGAAGATTGAAGAAAAATTATAGAAGATTGAAGAAAGAAGATCGTCGTGGTCAATTATAGAAGATTGAAGACAGAAAATATAGAAGATTGAAGAAAGAAAAATGCCACGAACAAGATCTCAAGCTGACAAAATGGACCAGGCCGAAGAGGAGCGCATCGAGAGAAGCATCGAAGAGCCAGAGCGAACCGCCGCAGGAGAGAATCCTGTCCAACCCCCGTCAAGAGCGCCATCGGAAGGGAGCGACACCGTGACGCGGCCACCATACCCGCTGCGCCACGACCAACCACCGAAGTCGCCATCAGCTGCAATGACATCACACCGAACAGAATCGAAGATAGCTGCACGAAGAGCAGCAAAGAAGAAGCGCCTGGCGGCGTTATATGAAGAATTAGAGAAGACTATAAGGGCGAAGATACGAATGGAAGAGCAAGATAGCGAAGATGAGGACCAAGAGGACCCGCAAATAGAAGATAGAAGAGAAACCGATAGCACACATGGCACCGAGAATGAAGAACGCGTCATCACCTGGCTGGACACAGCGACAAAGGACACCACCCCCGACGGCGGCACCACCGAACCGTATAGAAGACCGACCGTCGAGGACACCGTACAGATTGGTGGGTCCGTCGCACCACTTGCCGAAGATCCAGTCCCAGGGGCGCTGAAGCCATGCATTAAGAAGAGTCCGCCGTCCCGTATTGATGAAGCTCAAGAACAAGTCACCCCTACGTTGCCGCCACCGCCACCGCCGGTCCAGCAAGACAGAATGAACGTCTCCGAGCTGGCCGTCGCAATCAACGCCGCCGTCCGTGCCGCCGTACCGCCTGCACCGGGTCCACGCTACGTCGGAGAGCTGCCACCCTTCAGCGGCGCGCACACAGAATGGCTCACCTTCAGGGCGGCGTACCTAGAATCCGCAACCTACCTATCGTCGGCGGAAAACTCATCAAGATTAAGAAGAGCCCTCAAGGGGAAGGCAAGAGAAGCCGTGGGCAGCATGCTAATAAGCAACACTACGCCGGGCGACATTATGAAGCAATTGGAGCACAGATTCGGCCGCCCGGACAACATCGCCGCAACCGAAATAGAAAAGCTGCGCCATTTACCCCGACTCACCGATTCGCCGAGGGACATCGTGATTTTTGCAAACAAAATCAAGAATAGCGTCGTCGCACTACAAGTACTGGGGCAAAACGAGTACCTACGTGCGCCGGACATCATGAAGACAATTATAGAAAAGCTGCCGTCGACTATCCGCTTCAGATGGAACGATTACGTCAACAATCACCGAATGCAAGAAAAAATGAAGACGGATCCGGAACTATTGATTTTCGCCGAGTTCATCGAAGTCGAGGCAGAGAATAACGCAAGATACGCCCCACCGGAGTACATTGGAAATGAAGAAAACTCCACAACAAGAAAATTTCGAACACATAACATCGAGGCGACACATAATAGAAGAGCGCCTGAAGATCGATTCCCATGTCCGGTATGCAAGAAATCCGGACATTCGACGGACACCTGCTTTACGTTCAAGACCGCCGATCAAGATAGAAAATGGGAAATAGCGAAGAAAAGCAACCTTTGTTTCCGTTGCTTACAATACAGAAGCAAGATGCACAGATGCAAGACGCGAGCGTGCGAGAGGGACGGCTGCGAGCGCTCACACCACCCACTTCTTCACTACAAACCGAAGTCGCAACGTGAGGAAGAACCAGCCACGAGCAACACAGAAACCGAGAGGGTGGCCAGCACACACAGCAGCCGCAAGCGAGACGCGTACTTGAAGATAATTCCGGTTCGCATTACGGGACCGAGCGGACATTTTGATACGTACGCGCTACTGGACGACGGCTCTACAGTCACACTTATAGAAGAGAGGGCCGCCGAGAAGATAGGAGCCGAGGGACCTACCGAGCGACTGAAGATAGAAACGATCGACGCCAAGCTGCCAGAGACACAGTCGCGCCGGGTCACCTTCAAGATCGAGGGACAGAACAGAGGCTTCAAGGTGCAAGCACGCACCATCGACCAAATGAAGATTTCACCGCAAACCATAGAAGAAAGACACTTATGGGGCTGCAAGCACCTGCGGGGAATCGAGAAGCACGTCACCTATGAAGACGCCCGGCCGACCATCCTCATCGGGCAAGACAACTGGCACCTACTCTTGGCCAGCGAAGTCCGCCGGGGGAATAGAAGACAGCTAGTGGCATCGAAGACGGCTCTGGGATGGGTACTCCACGGCACAGACTCGCGCACCATCGGTCACCGGGTTCATTTCGTGAACCACCTCACCGAAGAAACAGAAGATTCGAAAATGGATGAACTACTTCGTCATCACTTCGCATTGGAATCGATCGACATCGAAAAGAAGAAACCGCATTCCGATCCAGAGGAGAAAGCCATCAAGATGCTAGAAGAACACACCCACAGAAAAGAAGATGGAAAATTTGAAACCGCGCTACTCTGGAAGAAAGAGGACATCAAGATGCCCAACAATTATGAAAATGCGTACAGACGGCTGCTCACCACAGAGAAGAAAATCGACCGCGATCCACGCCTAAGGGGAAGATACATCGAACGCGCAGAGAAAATAATAGTTCGCGTAATACAACACGACGCATTTCAAGACGAGTTGAAACAACTGCGAGGGGGCGCCACCATCGCTACGAACAGTCGACTCCGCCCACTTTCGCTAATAGTCAACGACGGCGTGTTGTACCTACGAAGCCGGGTCAACGCAGCGGCGGGAGTAACCGAAACTCAGAAGACACCGGCGATACTCGACGGGAACCATCGAGCCACCCAACTGTGGATAGAACACACACATAGAAGCCTTCTCCACGCCGGGGTGGAAACTACAGTCAACGAGTGCAGACAACACTATTGGATTTTACGCATTCGACCCGTCACGAAACGAATAATAAGCAGTTGCATAAACTGCCGCATAAGGAGGGCGGCGCCACCGTCGCCACCTACCGGAGATTTGCCGCCGACGCGCCTCGCTCATCACCGACGGCCATTCACGTACACCGGATTGGATTATTTCGGGCCGTTGACAGTCACCGTGGGCAGGCGTCAAGAAAAACGCTACGTCGCACTCTTCACATGTCTTACTACGAGAGCCGTGCACCTCGAGTTGGCCGCCTCACTATCGACGGACTCCGCCATACACGCACTACGGCGCATGATAGCGCGCCGCGGGTGCCCTACCGAAATTTGGTCGGACAACGGGACCAACTTCCACGGCGCAGAAAACGAAATGAAGAAGGCAGTGCAGCAGGCGACGAGCGAAGAAGCAAGCATCCGCAGTATCCGGTGGAGGTACATACCGCCGGGAGCACCATTCATGGGCGGGGCGTGGGAACGCCTCGTGAAGTCCGTCAAAATCGCGCTAAGTGCGGTTTTGCAAGAAAGAAGTCCGCCCGAAGAGGTACTTACGACGCTACTCGCCGAGGCCGAATACACCGTGAACAGCCGGCCTCTCACCCACGTGTCCGTGCACCATGAAGACGACGAAGCCATCACTCCCAACCACTTTCTGCTGGGAGGTTCAGCGCGCGTCCCACTGCCGGGCGAGTTCGACGAGAGCGACCTGATAGGCCGCCCGCACTGGAGAGCAGCACAGCGCCTCGCCGACCACTTCTGGGCGCGCTGGGTACGAGAGTACCTACCCGAGCTGCAACACCGGCGGGAGCCCCACGGGACCGGGAAGACCATCGCCATCGGGGACATCGTGCTCATCGCCGACAGCAACCTGCCACGCAACACGTGGCCCAAGGGAGTCGTCATCGCCACTTTTCCCGGGCGAGACGGCACAGTACGAGTCGTCGATCTGAAGACAGCCGGAGGAGTGCTACGCAGACCGACCAAGCGACTGGTGATATTCGCATCGGCCGCCACTCCCACGGAAGATGGATGCAGCGACGAGTCGACCGACGCTGCACGGCGGGAGTATGTACGCGACGACCGAAGCGAGAGAAAATGAACTTACGACAATACGAGAGCAATGTATAAAAATGTATCTATAATTTCACATGAATCGGTTGTATACGCATTAAAAATATCATTCCCTTGTTGTCTTATTAGAATGAGTCGGATATCGCAACAATAGATAGCTCTGCCCATAGTAAACCATTGTAAAATTGATAGTTCAGAGCGATATTCCGCCCCGTTCTCTCCAATAATCTTATAAGACTTTATCTAAACGATCGCCACGACGCCAAGCGGTGGCGCGGGGAAACTAGTCAGAATACTGATAGTTCCGACCTATAGGAGGTTATTATAATCTCCTCAGTAATGGCAACGGCACTGGCCGATAGGTCCCTGTCACTGAAGCAGCGCTGCTTCCAGGGGACGGACGCAAAGTAGTCACGCATACCGTCCCAATCTGCCGACCCATAATGCCAGATACGGCGCTTGACCACTGCTGGACGCGGAGGCTTGGCCTGTGGTGCTTTGGCAGATATTAGGCAGTGGTCTGACGAGCCCAGGGGGGCTCTTACCACAACCTGATAGCCCTGTGGATGGGCCGTGAGCAGAAGGTCCAGTAAAGAAGGCGCTTGACTTGGAATATCTGGGATCCTGGTGGGCTGATCAACCAGTTGCTTCAAGTCATGCGTGAGAGCGAATGCGTGAGCAGAGATCCCTGCATGGTTAGTTTTGGAGGAACTTAACCACAAATTGTGGTGAGCATTAAAATCCCCCAAAAACACCAATTCTGCATTGGGAAATTGTTCCTGCGCGTCATCTGCTGCCCGACTAAGGTGTTCAAAAAGTCGAGTTGTCTCAACATCGCCGGTGTGGGATCTGTAGAGACACACGTAAACTCTGGCCAGAGGGCCAGAGTCGACGTGTACCCCCACCATGGAGAAGGAGGGATCTTCCAAGCAGCGGAGACGGCGACAACAAACATCCGCCCGAACATACAGGCATACACCGGCTTTCGCTTTGAAGGACTCTTCAAGCACGTAGCCGGGATAATTAAGGTAGCCTGTGTCAGCAGGCGGAAGTATTTGTGTCTCCGTCAGGAACAACAATGCTGGCCGTGCTGTCTCAGGATGGTGGTGGACAGCGTTGAGGTTAGAGTGGAGTCCGCGTATGTTGCAGAACTCGTCCTCAAACAGCGTTGAAGGCGTGGGGGTGTGCACCGCTGAACGTCCAAACTTTGTTTTAGGAGCTGCCATTATAGAAGTGAAAAAGAGACGTGAAACGAGTGGACGTTGTCGCGACAAGACCGGGCAAATTAGGGAGGCATGTTTCCCCGAATGATTGCCTGCAGAGGATATACGCCGACCCGCCGGACGGAAGGGCCCCCGCACCCCCCCGGAAGTGGCCGCCGGGACCCCACGCCCCGGTCACCAACCGGCACGACGGTCCACCCCGAGATTATGCGTGACATGATGGGGCAGCCTCGCGAACTTGTTAGGAACGCTCGGGCCCCTGTACTGTGCCACGGGCGGCCAGCGGGACAGCCGTTTCTACGGGTCTCCCTGGCCGGCGGGTCGATGCAGTCCTCCTGACATCGGTTCCACGGATGCCTAGCCCTGGACCGAATCCGTCGCGACAACCTCCACTCGAGCCCTGGTTGTACGCTGGCTGACCCCGAAACGCGCGAGAAGCACTTCACGGGTTTTTCACCATGCGCACGGTGGTAACAAACCAGGCGGGTGTTAGGCACCCTACCACCAGCAGAGCGGATGGAAGCTCCGATATCCCTTAGTCGCCTCTTACGACACCCACGGGAAGAGAAGGGGCGGTGAGTTGTATTCTTTCTCCGTCACCGCACGGATAAAATAGTTTAATGTTTCAGGAAGTTTCTAAAAGCACTTTGAACAAAAATCCCGCCATTTAAATTTTTTTTGATACTTTGAAAATTTGTGTGTACTGAGCTCAAATCGCAATTTCGAACTTTCGAACAAATTCTAAGTGAATTCTGCAATGCCTAGATAAACCATAAGTTTTAGGGTGCTAGGTTAGACTATATTAGTCAGTTATCACAAAAAAACTGAACCAGAAACGTCCAACAGAATGAGAAAAAAATCGAAAACTGTTGTCGTTGAAATTACGAAAAAAATCATTAAAAAATTATAACTCGAAAACTACGCAAAATCGGAAAATACGGTGATTTGGATACTCCTCATTATAAAGTATTTAAATTTTACGCTTGAACATCAACTCCCCGGCCACCCTGTATATGCCAATGTCTAGTGTCTCAAAAAAAATATTATTGTTATCTTATTCGCAATTCTACAAGAATTGCTAATATTTTCCCGGTAAAAAGTACCTATTGTGTGTCTTAATAGGTAATTAACTACAACCAAATCCATTCAGTCATTTTGCGTAATTGAATAAGAGATATTAAAGAATCTGAAATTATAAACAGATAAACTTTGATATTTACAATATTAAACAGGTTGCGTGTATGTATATGTATTTGTATCTGTATTTATGGTATTGTGAAATTGATACTTGTAAAACAAGGCGTTGATACGTCGTTAGCGTGGTTTTATTTTTTCACACTTTTCAACCCTGTAGTTTGCAACTCTCTTATGGGTCAGCAACCGCTCGACCCGTCGAACCCCGTTAATTATTAAACGGAACTGAATCGAGTTTCAACTTTCAGTAACTTTTACTTATTTAAGGAGGACTTAATTTTTTATTAAATTGCGCTTGTCTTTCCGTAAAGCACCTAACTTTGTTACGAGTACATTGTACGTTTTAATGTGAGTTGTGGGATCTTAATAAGCCTCGTTCTTTATTTGCAATCGTTATTACGGCGTTATAACACTAATATCTGCTATGTGCACTTTTTGGAGATTTCGACACTTCCATCATTATGACTTTATAACTAGTATACTAACGATTTTCTAATACAAAGACTACTGTGCGAATCTTTTGGATTAAAACGGTGAACAGAGGTTACTTAAAAATATGCTATTTGTATCAGTCAGAATATTGTCAAACAATAGCTGCTATGTTAGAGTTTTATTTTTGCACATATCAGATAGTGGTTTGACGACGACGTATACAGGACGTCCCACGGGTTCGTCCCACGGGTTTGTCACACGCAGGGAATGTACATAAAATATTGAAGATAGAATCTTTTACGCAAAGAAGATATCACTTTATTTTTAATAATAAGTAGAACTGCATTCATAGTTTTAAAAAAATCGCCTGCCAAAACCGGGAATATACTCGTGAAATGTGAAACACAACAAACATAATGTATCTTATGATAACCGTCGAAATAGTAATTATGAGGATTATTTTTTCCTAAATAACATACATAGCATTTTAAATGAAAAAAAAGTCACGAAATTTGACTTTTTCTTTAATAATAGAACACAAACTACAATAAAAGAGAAATCATTATTTTTTCACGTACTGATACTAAGGAAATCCTGTATTATTAAGTGAGCAGGTACTAGTTAGTTAATACTTTGAAATGATAATATTAGCTGTTGGAAGCCATGCTTCCAATTTAAAGGAAAAAGCAAAAGGACAATGGGCAAAACACACCCAGCTCCGCCAACAATGTAATGAGTATGAAAGATCTATGAAAAAGTAGCCTTTTTTATTATGACACCGTAAAAAAATATAACGGTAGTCAAAAGATATGACACCGTAAAAAAATATCCTGGTAGTCAAAAGATATGATACATGGGCATATTTAAGTAGCTCAATAAATCAATTTTATACTACCTTCCTTTTATAGTATTAGTTACCGTAATAATATGCCATATCGTACTATACAACTAGATATACGACAAAGCCTGCCGACCATACTGCGCTTGCACTTACTGCGCCTCCACAAAACGGTTTACGGAGGTTGAAGTTCTTGCAGTTGCAAATAGTCGACTCGTCTTACTTCGTTGTGATTGTTCGCTCCCTGTCACTTGATTGATTTTTATCTAAAATGCTTTGGACATTGGAACACGATTATCGGTTTTGTCAATTAGTATGGATGAACTGGAATCATGTTTTCGAAGCGTGGACAATTTTGTGTGATTTCTGGTCGCTCCGTTTTACATAGAAGACAATTTACTATAACGAACAGACTATTTGAAAAAAAAAATAACCCATACGGGGATTTTTGGATTTACTTTAGAGCGGCAGAATAACATAAAGGTGCCCTTACTCCCATAATACCTGAGCCCTTTATGTACGGTCGAACTAACTAACTAAATTAATACTCTTGTTTGATTAATGTTCGTTCGTTGTACTACTTGTACCTATTTAACTTAAAATAACTAAAGACCCCCTGGATACAATTTGATGCGCTTTGGAAGAGATAATCATGACTATAATATCTTTCAAACAAATGTAGTTTAAGCCGTGGCGGACAAGGGTGCAGCATCCATACATTTTTGCCCAATGTCCTTTCCTCTTCCAAAGTATGGACAACAATACAGACAATTAACATTTTGCCTTCGGCATATTTTAAAACAGCGAGCGTTTTTAACGAACGACGCCCTTTGTAAAATTCGGAATCATACAAATTGCCGGTGACATACATATATATATATTGCCAAAAATATTGAATAAAGGCGGTGGCACTTGTTTTTGCAGTGGCTTACTTCAAATATTGATTTATGGTCAGACTCTTGTGGGTTGAAGTAGTTTTGATTGGAGTTCGGGATGATACCAATCTAGAACTTTGAGTCCTCTTGACTAAAGATGGGAAGTAATATCAATCATTCTTGATAATAAAGAATCGCTCAAATGCATGTATATTGTTTGTACATAATAGACTATACTTTCGAAAGACTGCACCGAACTTAAAAAAAATCTTTCTTTGTCATTCGACACGAGTATAAAGAAGACAATGTCATACCAAATTTCCAAACAATAATAAGTAGAACTGCAACACTGTTTTGTTTTTAAATCGGCTGTAACAAACGGGAACCAAACTCGCGGAATGTAAAAAAAACACATTACGTATTTTATGATAACCATCGAAATGGTTTAATCATAAGGATTGTTTTTTCCTAAATAACAGAATTACGAGTATGATAAAAGGAAGATCAAGAAATTAAAATTTTGTTCAGGAGAATTTCCTTTAATTTTTCCTTGCTTCCTAACATTATCATTTCAACTATTTACTGGCACTAGTCAGTAAATACTTGACTTTTGCTCATCATCATCATCAGCCTATTAATGTCCCCACTGCTGGGGCACAGGCCTTCCCTATGGATGGAATAGGGAGATTGGGCCATGACCCACCACGCGGGCCCAGTGCGGGTTGGTGGGTGCTAACGACTGCAGATGCAGCCGGGACCAACGGCTTAACGTGCCTTCCGAAGCACGGAGGAGCTCGAGATAGTAAATTTTCGGTCACCCATCCAATGACCGACTACTGTGAAAGTTGCTTAAATTCAACGATCGCAGCTGAACGCGCTAACCACTTGCACCATCAAGCTCCTCGCGCTTTTCGACGACGACACCGCCCTCTATACCTCCGATAGACGTCTCGGACCAGTCTGTAATAGACTTCAATCAGCCGCTACCACCCTTGGCTATTGGTTCCGTAGATGGCGTATCGAGGTTAATCCGGAGAAAAGCGTCGCGATCCTCTTTAGCACGACACCACCTCCCACACGATCTCTTCCGAGCATCCAACTGGGAGGACCGGGTCAAGTACTTGGGTGTTACGTTAGACAACCGATTAACGTTTGCACCTCATCTCAAGATAATTCGCGATCGCGCAGCATTCATTCGCGACAGGCTATTCCAACTTATAGGGAAGCGTAGTAAGTTGTCACTTAGGCATAAGTTGACAATTTACAAAACTTGCATCCGCCCTATCATGACCTACGTGAATGTTTGCGCGCGACTTTTGCTCACTAACTGTTAATAACACAAGGTTTCCATATTATAAGTAAGTGAAAAAAATCAATACTTATACAAACTGTACTAGGTACTTGTATGCATTTCTTCGTGAGCTCACAATTAGAATGCGCTATCTTATTTAATATACTTTCCCTCCGTGTGGCATGCCCGTGGGATGCCCTGTATATAAAGATCACAACATAAACAAAAAAATACATTACATGTGGTACCCTGCAATGGTTGCATAAAAATGCCATGAACTATATATACCGACATCAAATTCTTTTGTTATAACAAATTCACAACAAGCTTTACGGATCAATCCCTACTTAAAGGTACTTTCATAAATAATATTAGAACGTGTGTTATGTTATCCTTTATCCTCTTTACAACCAAAGACGAAGGAAAGAAGGTAAAACAAATATTTGGTAGGAAGGAAATACATATTGAAATAATACTATGTATTAAAGTCGTCGAAATTTTTATTTACAGTGCTATAATATATTTATCAACAAAAGGTTTCGAGTTAATCAAATACAATAAAAAATAAAAATAATAATTTTCCAGTGGTGATACAGCCAGTTAAAGAAGTGAAATTAAATGAAATGAAAATAAATTTCATTCAAGTTGATTTATAAAAAGCTCTTTTCAATCGTCCTTCTAAATCTGCTGTGGATTTTCACATAGTCAACAAATTTTTAGTTTCAATAAAATAAGAAGAAAGCTCATCCCTATTTTTGCCCCTTTTCTCGTTGAGGAATTATAAGTATTTGAGAAATCATAATTTAAAAACAAATATAAATATATAACCATAAAACAAACGCAATTTTTGAACGTTATTAGTTTGATCTTGTGTATGTGAACATGAGAGAGTCCGTCTGTTATTTTTAGCATTTTATCTTTTCCAGCAGCTTCATTGAATTACGTGTAATATTGTAATGAAATGAATCAGGCTTGTTCCAATAATTATTTAGTATTCAGAATACTAAATAAATATTGGTCTATGCAATTCAGAAAATTCCTGTGCTGGAAAATTGTGTTCTAGACTCAATTTCCTTCTTTTTCTCTGCATTTGTGTGTACCCACTTCTTTAGAATTAAGAGGAAAAAAACCGGTCAAGTGCGAGTCATGGCTCAATTACATTAGGTCGTTAGCTCGCATTCGGGTGCACGAAAAGCATTACTGGAATTCGAGCAATCGAATCAATATTTACCCTGGAATACGAGCTGGATGACGGTGTGGGGTAACCAAAACGAAAAACTACCTGAATAAACATTTTGAAATCTTCTATCTATTAAAAATGGTTCATGAGGTACGGTCCGCTAACAAACGGAGAACGGAATAGGGTTTGGTTAAGCTTTCGGGTACGGAACCCTAAAAAAATTGCATCGGTACAAAGAGCCACTTAAAGCCTTTCCGTTCTTGCTAATAATTTACACGCCAGTAAATACCTTACCGTTCAAATAATAAAGTTTAAAATAGGTTACAATTGAAAAATATTGCATTACTTTACTCTGTTAGTTTCTTTCATTCTCTTTGTAAAGATCCGCCTTCAATGATTGCAATTTGTTTTCAGCATAGAAAGGGTTTATTAGGAATGGCGCGATGCCAAATATGAAAATATACCGAATTGTATTGGCAAGAAAAAAGTGCTTGTTCTGGTCTGACTCGGAAGAGAAGCCTTAAGAGCCTGCTGACTAGACAACTATGTCATGATACTTTGACTATTAAATATTGTGAATTAAGTACTAGGCTACTAAGTTCTGGGTCCAAATGCTAATCGGCATTCTATTATAAGAAACTAATTATACTACTTAAATATGGAGTTTACTTGTTTGAAACTTGACTACATCCGTGGAGCCCCGGAATCCTAATTCATCGAGATAAAAATACCACCAAAATGTAATGTTATTTTATTGCTATCGTTTGCAACATGGACGCTAACTAATACCTAAATGCGCTTCAATTGGTGCGAAAAATTCCCAGTGCATTTATTTTTATTTTAAGACAACATTTAGATCTAAGCGTTAACTTGTATTCATATTAAGGTGTGGATGTGAGTGTATGTTTATATATTACATGTGCGAGTGATATATTTAATTTCTATTGTAATGGTACGTTTACTAGCTGTGCTAAAGCCACGAAGAAATGTTTTTTTTTTATAGATAGGTCCGACAAATTACTCCACCCCACCTGAAGTTGAGTGAAGGTGAAGTACAGACGCGAAGATAGCTGATACAGCAGTTCTACCTGCCACACCAGCCATCCTCACCCTGCCGGCCTGCATGTTTTTTTTTTCTTTTTTTTGAATGTGTATGCTGTTGGTCGCAGATGACCTTTACAGATTCACCGGGTTTGGGGACGGCGAGATCCTAAGGGGACCTCAAGCCGAGAATTGGCGAGTGCCTCTGAAGGTATTCCAGACTGATGGCGTCTCCCCACGGGGGGAGTCTCCTCTCCGTCTGGAGCCTCCAGACCACTCGAACCTGAGGGGGTCGGCTCAACTAGAGGGCGTCTCTGAGACTCGGACCTCGGCTCTAGTTAGCCGTTGTCGTGGGGGGCGGGGAAAAACGCCCAGGTACGTACCTGTACCTGGTATAGCGTGTCGTGTGTAGACCGGGTCTTCGCACTCTTATCCTACGGGTGCGGTGTCTGCCTAATGCTAAGCTAGTGTGCACGTTTGCTAGCTGTGTAGTGTTGGTGTTTGTGGCCTGTGTGGGAGGAATCGGAGGCGCGTTGGCACGTGTGATTTCGTCGTCGAGGAAGTCTAAGACGTGCCTAGGCCGATGGAATCGGAGGGACCTACGATTGGAGGACGGGAGGGCGGACGTATGATAACTACTTGCTTTTACTACTAAGGGGTTCGGGTTATGCGCGGCTTTATCGAAGTAACGCCTCGTAACGCGTCCTTCATATACTTCGCGATGGAGTCTAATTTGAGGTCGCGATGCAAATCGATGTTGCGCACGTACCACGGGCAACCTGTGGTACCACACAACACACGATTTTGCAGCGTTTGGAGTGGTTTAAGACGCGACGGAGGTACGTGGGCGAAGCAAACATTCACGTAGGTCATGATAGGGCGGATGCAAGTTTTGTAAATTGTCAACTTATGCCTAAGTGACAACTTACTACGCTTCCCTATAAGGTGGAATAGCCTGTCGCGAATGAATGCTGCGCGATCGCGAATTATCTTGAGATGAGGTGCAAACGTTAATCGATTGTCTAACGTAACACCCAAGTACTTGACCCGGTCCTCCCAGGGGATGACCCGGTCAAATAGTTGGATGCTCGGAAGAGATCGTGTGGGAGGTAGTGTCGTGCTAAAGAGGATCGCGACGCTTTTCTCCGGATTAACCTCGATACGCCATCTACGGAACCAATCGCCAAGGGTGGTAGCGGCTGATTGAAGTCTATTAGAGACTGGTCCGAGATGTTTATCGGAGGTATAGAGGGCGGTGTCGTCGGCGAAAAGAGCGAGGAGCTTGATGGTGCAAGTGGTTAGCGCGTTC
This sequence comes from Chilo suppressalis, assembly GCA_902850365.2. Taxonomy (NCBI): domain Eukaryota; kingdom Metazoa; phylum Arthropoda; class Insecta; order Lepidoptera; family Crambidae; genus Chilo; species Chilo suppressalis. The sequence continues at coordinate 13,629,665 of OU963900.1, forward strand.
GTAAAGACCGAGTAGAGGATAGGCGAGAGTGGCGAGCCCTGAGGGACTCCGGCGCGTATTGGACGAGGCGAGGAGAGCGTTCCTTCGACGCGATAGCGAAACGAGCGATTCGACAAAAAGTCCCGTATGATGAGCACGAGTCTATCCGGCACACCGAGTTTGTATAGCTTATAAATTAAGCCATCGTGCCAGACTTTGTCAAATGCTTTCGCCACGTCGAAGAAAAGCGCACCTGTGGGATACGCGGAGGCTCGATATAGATCGCGGTAATGGAAGATGTGCCCCGTTAGGCGGTGCACCTAGTGGACACACGAGTGTTTGGGACGGAAACCAAACTGTTCGTTCATGATGAGGTTGTTCGCGAAGAAAAAATCTTTAAGGCGGCTAGCGAGGGCGCGTTCGTAGAGTTTCTCCAGTGTTTTGAGGAGACTAATAGAGCGGTAGCTAGAGGGTAGGGCGTCGTCCTTACCGAGTTTCCGGATCCCGATAACGACGGCCTCTTTCCACTCTGAGGGAAATATCGCGTTTGTCATAGCCGCGTTAAAGATAGCAGTGATAAGGCAAAGGAGTTGGGCAGGTAAGATCTTAAGGACCTTACTAGAGATTCCGTCTGACCTGGGGGCGCTACGCGGGCGCAGTTTACGGATTAACGAATGCACCTCGTCTACTGTGACCGGCTCAAGTGTGGCGGTGGGCGGTACGGAGGAAGACTTTTCGACTTCCGAGTCGACTGACTAACTGTACGTGTTCGAGGGGGACTGGGAGGGTGCTAGGCGAGCACTGCGCCTCCAGGCTGTCGGCCAGGCACTCGGCCTTTTCGTCGTCGTTAAACGCGATCGATTCGACCTTTGACTTGAAGGATCTCGCCAGCTTCCAATAAGCGTGGTGTGATGGCGAGATCTCTTCAAGTAGTTAATCCCACTTAGACTCCCGCATTTCCTTCATGCGCGCCTTAACAGCACGCTGCAAGGCACGCAATCGGGAGCGGTTGTCGTCCGTGGGGTAGGTGTCGAATGCCCTAGTGGCAGCGTTCTTTGCCCTTAACAGCTCTCTAGCGTCGTCCGGTAGGTTGCAGCGATGGTCTGGTATCGCTGGAACCTGTCGGGACGCCTCGCTTATTGCGGAAGTGAGATGCCTTGAGAGGGCTCCGATCGCAGAGAGGGTGTCCTGAGTGGAGTTTATGTGGTCGGGGATAGAGTTGAGTGGCGAGCTGGCGGAGGGTTCGAGTAGTTTTTCGATCCTCCTCCAGTTTCTCACTGTCCTTGAGGATGGGAGGTCAGAGGGATGACCCAATTGTAAAACAACTGAGCGGTGGTCGGAGAAGAGTTCATGAACCGTTTCTATCGAACGCAGCCTAAGGGCTACGTTCTTTAGTAAGGCCATGTCTAGGGGGGCCTGCATGTTGCTTCTTCACGCCTCTTTTAAAGGATCCCAGGTTGTAAGAGGGAGGGAACACGTGAGTGGGCAGAGCATTCCATTTACGGATAGTGCGACAAAGAAATGAGTCATCAAATTTCTTTGTACGCGTTGGAATTGTGGCCACAGTTAGACGGTGACAACGTAGGCCAGCGCGCGTGGTCCTCTGAAGGAAAGGGAATGGTGGAATAAGAGAAAATAACTCCTCAGAACACTCGCCGTGATACAGACGATAGAACGTGCTTAGTGACGCCACGTCACGGCGTAATTGAAGAGGCACGAGGTGTTTAGTTTTATTTAATACCTGCTCGTATATCATGGGGTGCACAAAAAATGCCATTGGTAAGCCGTCCTGAATATTGAATTTAGAATGATGACTCCCCAGCCCTCAACCAGGTTTCATTAATAGCCAAAATATCTAGGTCTAACTCATCCATTGCCACAACCAACTCGTCATGTCCCGTGCCGAGAGACCCCACCCCGCATTAAAGAGTCCAATCATATAGGTTCTTAGATTTTAGCTCTGTGTACCAGTAATTTGAATTGCAGTCACAGAAAGGACAGTAACAGTTGACTTATTTTTATACAAATATGTAGCGGAGCTTTGAATCAAGCAGTGTGTGAAAATGAAAACATATACAAAATTAACAAGATAAAAACAGAATGCCTTGTAATTAACACAAACTTGGTCTAGATTATAAATAAATTTAGTGAAAATTAATAAACTAAGTAGTAATACTGTATTTTTTACAAATAAAGTGAATGAAATTAAGAAATAATTTATTTTTTTGTATGCTGCTCGTAAACTAAAATAAAATTGTTGCTGGTTATTAAAATATTCAGATAAGATTAACGAAAAACAAAGTATATACTATGCTATCGACTGAGTATAATGATGGTACACAAAAGCAAACACCCGTCACTTGGGGTCACTTCTCAAGAGGTCCCAACACACGTTCGATATCCGCTTGGGACCTGATTTGGTGAACGGATGTTCCATCCGCCTGACGGATGTATACTTGACCTCGCTTCGTCCACGTGTACCTCCACTGCAGCTTCTTGCACTGTCCACGGACGAGATGGAAAATCTGACGGTTGTGGCGTGTGAGTCGCTCATTAATGTACACGCGATGCTCTGTAGGAGCGGGCGCGGGGGCCACTTCCCCGTCTCCTTCGACAGGTGCAGGTGCAGGCGCTACGATATTGCGACGCACGCGTCGTCGCGCAGGTGGCGGCGCGTCAATCGCACCACCACACGGCGCGGCCGCCCACCTGCCTCCGCCGGGGGCGCGTCCACGCGCTCTGCAAACACCACGTCCCTCGGCTCCAACGCGACACCTAGTCGCGCGGCGAGGACGATCACCGTCTGGACCACGCTCACACCCCTCTCCTCTGGAAGCTCGCTTATCTCAAGGTCTGTCAGGAGGGCCTCTTGATCACGTTCGTTGAGCTTCTGTTTTAGATCAGCGATGGTGCGCTAGAGCTCCGAAGTATCCCTTGTGCTCTTTTCCGCCTGTCGCTGCTCCACCAGACATAACCTCTGTTCGAAGTTGTCCAGTCGTACTGACAGAGATTCACGCAGAATATTCATTTCCTTACGGAACTCTCGCATTTCTGTCATGAAAACGGCCAACTCCCCATGGCCACAGTTTGCTTCGGTGTTATTAGCCCAGCCGGAACCCTCCGGGGTCGACACCGCCGAGGTGGGCAACGCGTCACACATTCCCTTCTCCGGCGTCTGGCTATTATCGCCTTTTCGGACATTTTTTTTGTAGTTTGGACAAACCTAATCTCTGCTTATATCAGCCTTGTCCGGCAGCGCCAAACACGCCTTATGGTATTTTAACGGGCAGGCGGAACAGGCAGCGCTACCTGTCGCCGCTAAAAATCTACCGCAAGCTCCACAGTTAGGCATGACGTTGAAAAAAAAATAGCAGCAAAAAACAAGCAATAAGCCAAACTAGCAAAACGCTATACCAGCAGTAAGCTCCACAGATAGCAATCTTCAAAAAATAAAAAATAAGTTTGTCTTGCTAACCATAACCTTTTAAATATTGACCACTTTTAGGGAAAGTTATTAACACAGCAACACTCAATTGATTTTGACACTTGTCAAAATCAAAATTGACACTGTCATTTGATTGTGACACTAGATATACAGTGGACATGAGGGTACTTGAAAGTAATAAGCAGTATGTGGGTATATAATGTCTACTTATCTCCCTTTGTTTTAGTGTCCATGGGAAGAGAAAAATGCTTATAACACTGTCACTGGTGCCGCTAACAATAATTTACACGATAAAACTATAGTGGAACACCCTATTAAAAGAACGTCTATTACGTTTGAGCAATGTTGCCAACCATCAAAATTTCATCTCAATTCATTGAAGATATTTTTTATGTTTATCCAGGTAAACGAGCTGGCAGTCCACCTGTACCCTTAGTACGAGTTTTACAATTACGAAGACTATGATAGTTTTCGTAAGCTCGCACTCGTACTAAGGGTACTGATTTTATTGTTTTCGTTTAAATACAAATAAACAGTGAATAAATTCTATCATAAAATCATTTGCGTCTTCTTAAATTTTAAGTATATTTGATTACTTTTCACCAAAATGGACATAGAAACATAATTTACAATTACAAAAACTATGATAGTTTTCATGAGCTTAAACTGATACTAAGGATACTGATGGTAAGTGGTCACTGCCGCCCATGGATACTTGCAGCATCAAGGGGTTAACCGCACGGTGCTAGAATGCCAAGCGTCCAGCTGACTGCACTGAAATTTCATCACAAAAGATTTGACCCGAACATACCTACATCATTCCATCATCGCATGTTAAACCCAGATAACCCTTAAACTATTAACCATTATGGATATTTATAATATTTTAGTGTGAGGTTATATAGGTCGTACTGTAAATATTAAATATCAAAAAGGTATCAAAATGCGAATTGTCATAAATAGCTTACCTTTTATCAGACATACATTAAATCATAATAACACAGCTACTATAAAACGCAATTTTTGCTGCAAAATAACTATATTTTGTTTATGACAACTGCACATTAATAAAGCAACCTTGATAAGCACTGAATGAAATAACCGCAGAAATGCGATTAGAATTCATATTTTTAAATTCAAAATTTGAGGGTAAACTTAGATAAATTTTAGCGGTGTTAAATAAATTTGTGTTTGCCTGGTCGGATTTTGAATTCGGAAAACAATTTTGAATTGAAACTTTTAACTCTTTTGGTAAGCAGGCATTTTCAATAGCCTACGCAATATTGATTGAGTTATCTCTGGAATTTATTAAAAAAATGCATAAAAGTAACTTGCTACTCGCTGTGCAAAGTGATATTAATTATGTCCCGTCCGGCGAGTATGATTTCAGGGATATATTTTTGCAACAGTTATAGTCCAGGATTTTTTACATCTCACATCGCATGGTACGTGGTTTCGATCATTAGGTCCTTATACTTTATATGATATAGGTATTATGTTCTGGTTTTAACATTGAGTAATTATTATTTTGGTTGGTGTCGATGCAAATGTAGGTGATTCCAAATCAAGTGCAATATAAGCAAGCATTAGCCACAAATCTCAATGGAAGTGACAGAAAGATGATTGCACCAGCACTTTTACTGTATCAGCTCTGCCAAATGGGAGCAATGAATACGATTAGCCTTCGTATATGTTTGTTACATAACTCATAATAATATCGTCGTTCTACTTATTCAGGCCATTCATAATATCCAAGCTTTGCTTGATATTGTTGAAATTTATAATATGCATCCGGAATTGAATATTTGCCAGTTAAGCTAATATCACCTCACTTTTTCATAAAAAGTTTGCCACTCGGAATTAACAAATATTCCTTAAAATATAATCGCCTAAACAAAAGCCAATGATATTCATTCTTAGATTAAAACAAAAAGGGAAGATACGGCACTCGCGGCACAAAAGTGATCCGCTTAAATTGTGCTGCATGACCACAATTCGCTTTATTCACAATAAGACATCCAAACACGATACATGTGCACTCAATATAAAAATATTGCATATTTTCTGTTTTATAAGATAAAACAATGCCTTCGATGCTTTTATAAAAAACACAAATAGTTCAAAATCAAATAATAAATGCCACGGCAACACTTTTGACGCGGTTTTCGTTTTGACGTTGACGTTGCTTTTCTGGTTATGGCGTGGGTTCTACTAGATATAAACAAGGTAACATGGACCAGTATCATTACAAAGATATACTCGAAGAATGTATGTTGCCATATACAGATGACAATCTACCGGTAATTTGGAGATTCCAGCACGATAATGACCCAAAGCATACTGCACTCTCTGTAAGAAGATACCTCGACAATCATCTGGTAACTGTATTAGAGTAGCCACCGAGCAGTCCAGAGTTGTCTCCCTTAAATTTATGAAAATATAAAAAAATCTTTTTCATTTGCTGCCACAAAGCTACAATTTTAATATGTTGAATTTTCATATGATATACCGTAAAAAAATTGGCATGGCCTAGAATGTTCTGGCCGTTTACATATATATTTCGAAATAATTAAAGGAATGTTTTCTTCCCGTTCGCGAGACTGCCTGGCGCCATCCTGTGCCAGCGAAAACTGCTGCGCACCCAGCCGCAGGCCTTGAGCGCGCCGTGAAGCGCCGCTCGGCCAGGCTCGCGCAGGTGTAGCCCCCAACGCGCAGCATGACGGACTACTGGACGCCGCCACTACCCGAATATCCAGAGGACCCCGGATTGGTCCAAATCAAGGCCATCTTCGCAGCAAGGAGGATCGGTACGGGATCGCCTCGTATCCAATATGAATTGAACGCAGCGATGTCCGGCCGACTCATTGACTCTGGTCTCTTGTCGCAGAGGACGAACGACTGGCTCTGAGTCTTTATCCGCCTCATGGAAGAAGACGAAGCCTGCACTGCCTGAAGACAAAAGATTGAAGGAGGCTTGTAATTTTATCAAGTATCGCACACTTTTGCTTCCGCCGCCCCAGCACTATCATGAATTGCATTATATCTAAGAGTTTAAATATGCTGGGATTTCTTTGGCGTGGTTTTAAGCGGTTTAATAATGTTGAAGCATTCAAACTTCTATACTTTGCTTTGGTACGCAGTTCCTTGGAGTATTGTTCTGCTATTTGGAATCCTCTTTATGAGTGTCATAAAAGCAGGAATGAAAGAATCCAATTTTTGTCTTTTGTAACTAGACACCGGGGAAAATGATATGAACTCATCTCATATAAGGATAAATTGGAGTATTTCAAGTTGGTTTCATTGCGGAATGGGTTGCTGATCAGATTTTACTGTATAAAATTCTGAGAGGTAACATTAATTGTCCTCAACTTCTTAGTGAAATTAGTTTTAATATACCACGACCAAATTTCAGACCAGCTAAGCCGAAGTGCGGCTACACCTAGTTTTAGCCGGATAGAACTAGGTGCAACCCGCCACATGCGGTTATACTTAGGTGTATCCTACTTATCTTCTATTACAACTAGGTTTAGCTTTCATTATACCGGCTAGAACTAGGTACAGCCGCACACTGGTGGTTAAACTTAGGTGCATCCTATTTATTATCGGCTAGAACTAGGTTTTCAGTTCACTTAAGGATTTTGGTTTTATTTTGAGATTCGTATCTTGCGTTTTCTGATTGATTCGATTTTGTATCATCACCCCGGTAGATAAGATATCTTATCCTAGACAAGCCATAAACCATGCCAGTCCGAAACAAGATTTATACTCGTAATTGTGTTGAATTATATTATGAACTGAAATATAATTTCGTCTTTTAATGTGGAGAGTCCCTCTGTAGTAAAAACTACAGTAAGTAGGCACTAAAGAGTTCGTCAAGTTGGCAGCGCGGTATAGACGCGGGAAACGTTTATAGAAGAGGTTAAAGCTGCAAAAATAGCAACAAAACGTACAACATTACAATATCGTCCTTTGAAACGTTTTGATGTGTGTAGTATTGGGGACACCGAAAAGTTAATTAGTGCTTTATCTACCAGTAGTTCTGAAAATCTTAAATATTACGTCAAAAACGAAGAATTGTTCGATATTCTTAATGAAATACATGTATCTATTGGACACGGTGGGAGAAACAGAATGGTTGCAGAAGCAAAAAAAAGTATGCAAATATAACTCAAGAGGCTATTCTTTTATACCTTAAATAATGCAAGCCATGTCAAATGAAGCAAAAATCACTTGGAAAAGGTCTCGTCGTTAAACCCATTTTGTCTAATGAGATGAATAGTCGTTGTCAGGTAGACTTGATAGACATGCAAACAAATCCTGATGGAAATTTCAAGTTTATTTTAGTTTATCAGGATCATCTCACTAAATTAATACAACTACGTCCTTTACAAAGTAAAACTGCTGTGGAAGTATCGAAGGTACTCCTTGACATATTTTGTATATTTGGATCATCCTCAATACTCCAGTCTGACAATGGCAGGGAATTCTCTAATCGAGTTGTGGAAAGTTTGACACAAATGTGGGGTAGGTCTGAAATTGTGCACGGAAAACCTCGTCACAGCCAGTCACAGGGCAGTGTCACGAACTGTCAACACGTATTGAACGTGCCAATCAAGACGTTCAAAGTATGCTGTGACATGGATGAAAGACGAAAACTGCGAAAAGTGGTCAGAAGGACTTAGATTTGTCCAACTTATGAAAAATAGAGCCTATCATCACGGAATTAAAAGATCACCTTACCAGGCTATGTTTGGTTGTGACGTAAAAGTGGGCCTACGATCTTCAACCCTTCCGACTGAGACAATCGAAAATATAGAAAACGAAGAAGACTTGGAAAAAAAATCTTAAGACGTTAGAAGAGGGCGGAAATAATGCTGAAAGTGGGACAATAACAGATTTAAACCAAGAAGAGACTAAAGGTGAAGCAGCAGAAAACAGAACGGATTGTGAGTTTTTTAATCAAAATGAAAAATGTGACCTCTGCATTAAACGACAGACAATAGATACTAATAGAAAAGGCGCAAAAGAGTCGTTGAGAGTACAAACAAATAAAATGACAGCATTATCTAATAGAAAGTTTCCTCCGTGCAAAATAGGTGACACAGTTCGGGTAAAAAATACCTGACGTAGACAGAGGTAGAGGCGATTTTTCTAATGTTTTGATGGTTGTACTTGATGATGGATTGTATAAATTGGGTAACCAGTTTGGCACTATTACTGATTTATTTTCTAGGAATCAATTCACTGTATGCGAGACAAAATTTTTAGATATTGATATTGTTTCTCCCGAAAAAAATCATTACGCCAAATTGCTAATGCCCAATCTACAACTGGAGGACAAGGATACAAAAGATGCCACTGCAAAACTAAATGTGGTAATAGAAAGTGCCTCTGTAAAGCAGCCGGTATTTTGTGTAACTCCAAATGCCATTCAAGTTTATCTTGTTCAAATAAGTGATAGACATTCTTGCAACATACTACCACATATGCGAGTTTATTGATTTTTGTATAATTAAAACTGAGTTAAAAAGTAGGATAACTTTTTAAAAAATATGAGAGAAGAGAACAAAGACTTAGTTGATTTTTTCATAGTTAAGAAGTAAAACTTTATTTTTTTATGTTTATTTTTTTATCTTTGCGCCAAAGATAGTTCTGTTAGTTTATGAAGAGAAGATTTATAATATTTTGTGTTTTAATTACTTATAATAACGTCTTTTTTGGTTAAAAGATATTTGCCAACGATATAAGAAAAAATGTAAAATATATTCCAATACTTTTCTAAAATTATAATATAACTAGCTGACCCAGCGAACTTCGTACCGCCCTTAAAAAAATAGGGGTTGTCCAGCGGACAAAATTGTGAATCTAAACCATTCTCAGATCCCCTTGAACACACACAAAAAATTTCATCAAAATCGGTCCAGTCGTTTAAGAGAAGTTCAGTGACATACACACTCACAGAAGAATTATATATATAAAGATTATTATAGTATTTTGTGTAACTCTAAATATCATTCAAGTTTATCTTGTTCAGATAAGTGATAGACATTCTTGCAACATACTATCATATATGAGAGTTTGTTGATTTTTGTATAATTAAAACTGAGTAAAAAACTTACCCTATTTGTATTAACATAAAATTAAGAGAGAAGAGAACAAAGACTTAGTTGATTTTTTCATAGTTAAGAAGTAAAACTTTATTTTTTATGTTTATTTTGTTATGTATAGTTCTGTTAGTTTATGTAGAGAAGATTTATAATATTTTCTGTTTTAATTACTTATAATAACGCCTTGTTTTGTTAAAAGATATTTGCCTGTCAAATAATGAATAATAAATGTCACTTAAACATCCCTGTCTTTTATTTATTCCATGTAATCGAATCAATCGGGAAACGCAAAATTAGAATCTCAAAACAACTGAACTGAAAATCTAGTTCTAGCCGATGATAAATAGGGTACACCTAAGTTTAACCACCGGTGTGTGGCTGCACCTAGTTTTAGCCGCTATAATAAAGGCTAAATTTGGTTTTACTTTTATTTATTTATTTATTCAAAATACATTACACCATTATAGTTGTAACCGAAGATAAGTAGGATACACCTAAGTTTAACCGCATGTGGCGGACTGCACCTAGTTGTAGCCGGCTAAAACTAGGTGTAGCCGTACTTCGGCCATTAGCCGTAACATATATATAAATTATTTAATTTAAAAACTTATAAAACCAACCTGGTTTTATAAGTTTTTACGCACGTAAAACGCAGTATTTTAAATAGGATTTGTGAAGAACATAATAAAATTTGTACTACGTCCTTGGTAGGCGTTGATTTGTTCGCTGCGTCATTGATTGCATTTAGAAGGGCTTTGCTATCGAGCATTGATTGTGAAACTTGATTATAGTTTAGTTTTATGTATGTTTTTTTATACCTAGTTTAGTTTTTATCATTAATTTTGACAGAAATAAGAGTTGTGTATGCCTGTAACTGTTTTTGCACAACTTTATGTATAACGTATGTTTTAAGCGGAAGAGAGACGCTCCCGCGCGACACATCAGCGCGACACGCGCCTCCGCCGGTCACGCAGCCAAGGAGACTCCCCTACAACCCTGCAGGCACCAGCCCAGGAATGAAACCACCCCCGCCGCACAAGCACAGACTGCTTTACGGACACAGGCGTATGCGGAAGCCGCAAGAAATTTCGCGCCTACCCCCGACACCACCGAGAGAAACTAACCTACCGCCGCATCATCCACACCGTGTCGACCGCGCAACCGGCCTCCCGCAGCGCTCCAACTCGTAATGGGTTCGTAAGCACCCGCCGATTGTGATGGAGCAGCTCAAGGACTGACCGAAGCACCTGCGCGCCATACACGCTTCACCGTCGAGTACGCAAAACAGATGAAAGCCTGTATTTCGCAGCGCTGAAGCAGACCTCCGACATCACCCCGGCTATATACACGGTGAGCGAGCTCCTGTGTATACCCGGCATCCGGATCGAAGCCTGGAGAGGGAGGAAGACCCCCGCGCAATGCCACCGCTGCCAAGGGTTCCACCACTGCAGTCTAGGCTGTCACCGCCCGCTTGCCTGCGTGCGATGCGGTGACCCGCACGCCGCCGCCGACTGCCCACACCCGCTCACGCAACTAGCAACGTGCGTGAATTACAAGGGCTCGCACCCAGCCAACCACAGCGCGTGCCCCGTGCTACACTGCTAGGCGCGCAACCGACGCGCCACGACAGTGGCCCGAACAGGCCGCCCACCCGCCGCACCAGTACCAGCATCACCACCACTACAGCAGCCCACCGAGGTGAGCGAGCACGCGCCGGCCACCTTGATGGCCCCCGCGAATGCTCCTCCCTCGCACTCCAGCCCAAAACGCCGTCGGAAGAGAAGCCGCCGTTCGAGCAAGTCGACCGATGCGACCCCCGTCACCCCAACAGCCAACAGCGATGAATCAACCCAAGACTCGCCGCCAACCAAAGAAGACACACTACAGAAGTTGCTCCAATATTCGGACCTGTCCGCTGATTTTTTCAAAAAATTCGGGCGGGCCGAACAAAAACGAAACCAAACTACCCCCGCTCAAGATCCTATCCCCTCGCGCTAAGTCCGTCGCCCGCTCGCTAGTCGCTCACCGGGCCTCCCTCATGGGTCTCACCCGGTGGGCTTGACCGCGCCGAGGGCGACGCGTGAAGACGCAGAGGGGGGTAAGATTGTCCCGTCCCCATAGACCGTCCCGTATGTTTGCGGGACGCGAACCCGACACTACTGAGGTGGGCACCCGCCCAGAGTAGTTTCTCCGCACGCCGCGGCGCCTTCGGCACCAGCGACGCGAAAGTTCCCTAATAATTTGTGCCTTGTGCGAGCAGGCTATGGGTAACTATCCCGATGACAACTTTGCTATCTGGTACATACCTGCAACCCACAGAATACGTTGGCAATTTTTTTAGGCTAAAACAAATGTAAATTACGACATATTAAAATTGTAGCTTTGTGGCAGCAAGTTAAAAAAAGATTTTCTTTGCATTTTCATTAATTTAAGGGATGATGACACGCGAGACCCTGCCAGAACGGTACTTTCTGTATTAACAGATAATAAAACATCATTTCAGTACAGTGTGTTGTTTCAGCTCTTACAAACACAACAAAGTAATATACAGAAGAGGAAATATCTCTATACCTTTATCAAATCTCAAAATTTTATTTTAATCCGGATGAGCTAATGCAATGCTTTTCCGAGTTACTGAAAATAGTATATTATTCCTCAGATTACTTAATACACGCTGAGAGGCAACAGGTGGTGGCGGACCAAGAACGCATGCGTGACGATAGCTCGAGAGCCTCTCTGAAACTTTAGTCACCTTCCGGCTCCAAGCTATTGAAGTCGCACCGTGACTTCACTGTGACTTCCGCGAATAACTTTGAAAGAAGTTGATACGGACATTGTAGAACATCGAAAATATGAACTTCTCCAGTCGATTCGTGCTTATCATATTGTACTCGAGTGCGTATTGTTTGTTCCGTCAATGTTGCACTGGGGTTTTCCGGTGTTATATTGCGCGTTTTATTCACGTGTAATCTATGAAATCTCTTTCGTCATCTCTCATTGCTGATTACGGTTGTGTTTTTTTCGGTCATGTCGAGTGTTTTATATAAAAAAAATATGTTCATATTGGCGTTTTTCCTCTTAACACGTACGTACAAAATTCAATGAGAGCTTTAAATTAGTACTTTTTACATATGGAAATGCTTTTATCTGGATCAAAATAGGCGCCTAACGTGTTTATTTTGTTAAGTTACAAAATTGACAAATATTTTCCTTTTTTTGTTTATGATTAAAAGGAGCTTTTTATTAAGTATTTGGTTAATTCTTTAAGCAACAAAACTGGTTTACTAAAAGTATGTTTTTATTCCTTAACATTTTTATCTGTTCATAAGTGCACACATCATTATTTTATATCAAGGCAACTCTATATTATTATGTCCTAAGCGCGATGTATGTTAACATATACTATCACTATAGTAGTACTATCACCTTCTAGTTGAAGACCTTTAAGTATTCATTGATTTTATGACCATTGATCTTTCACCAGTGATAGTTTTCATACATAATTCTAAAAACGGGAGTGTGTACAGTACCAGTTCCAACAATGAAAAGTGCTTTTGCACGAAAACAATTTTATAATATAGCTCCTCGAGTTTACTCGCACACACACACACACACAAACACCCACACACACCTACACACACCCACACACACACACATAGACACACACACACACGTACACACCCACACACTGGTTAATGCTATACCTAGATACTTTTTAAATATTATTTTTTTATAATTTTTATTTAGTATTTTTAAATTATTCTAGCTTTAAAGTACATATATCAACCGCAACTACAATACTTTGTAAACACAATACAACAATAGTGGGGAGAGCACTGTCTTCTGGTCCTTAGGGTAACCTTTTCCAGAGGGCCGGGTTCACATTATCATGTACCGTAAAGTGGTTCCAATAAATTATTAAAAAAAAAATAACGATTGAGCGTATCTTCATTGTAAACAAATTTGCTGTGGTGAATCGCCTTTACGACTAGCGCCCTTCGCTCGCTCGGCTCATGGTTTGTTTTAGACACAATTCAACCTAACCAACCTTATAAACTAACTAAAAAGAGAAAAATATTTCTCGCTTCACGAACAATCATGGGTGAATTTTAACATTTAAATTAATGTTAGTCACTTAAATCATTCACAGAATTGCTCTTGTGCATTTAAAGCCTCATCGATATATTATTTTAGATCCAAAAAAATGTCACCATTTCGGACTCACACCATCGCGATTTATAGTAAATTGGTGTTGTCGAAATACACAGAGCATCTGTGTATTTAATAGTAATTAATTTCCAATATTCATGTTAACATAGTACAAGTTCATATTTAATCATTTCAACGAATCTCTGTAATTAAATGACTTATATGACTTTGCATTTTTCTCTTTGTATCAGTTTTTCGGTAATTGGTCCGGTTAACCGTTATCTATGTACAGATTGGTTGGTGCCAACAACACTCCCCATAACAACGGCTAATTAGAGCGAAGTTTCCTCTAGTTGAGCCGACCCCCCTCAGGTTCGTGTGGCTTATGACTTATTACATACAGTAATGAGTTCATATATTACGATGTTTTATTTGAAGCGAAACCACTCAAGTTCTTAGTAAAGGAAAATCATATACATAATGTAGAACGAGTTAATTGATAATCTCCTTAACAAACCAAAACGCTCCCATATTTACATGTTATGTCAATGTCAAAAACTTGAAATTACCGATTAGCATATGGAATTAAACAAAAATTTTTTTTGGCAAAGGCATAACCTTCATTGAGGTATGTTGACATGATATTGATAATATAAGTACTTTAGGCTTTTTAGGTTTACCAAACACCATGAATATATTTATATTATTATATAAAGTTGGTAATTATTATTTAATATAATATAGGTAAAACAATTTGATCTATAGCAAGTAATTTGTAATACAAGTATGGATATTTCTCCATTTCTATTGTATGTCCATGATGATGATGTAATATAATACGTCTGCCCGTATCAATTCCACTTGGTAAAATAAAAGAAAATTCAACTTGATAAAAGGAAAATGAATTGAAAAGGATCCGAAACATAATATGAGAAGATTATCCGCGATCAAGGCTACCTACCAAAAGTGAGGGTTGAGACATGCAGAAGCATAAATAAATTGGAAGCTTTGGCTCTTCTTATATGTAAGCTTTCGAGTATACATCTAAGGAAGTTCTAATATTTCAAATTTTATAAAAGTTTACGATTTAAGGCTTGGACTGTCTACCAAACAGTGTTTCTTTAAGTTTCAACCCGCTGACTGACAAACGGACGGAAGGAGCCTTAGTAATGGGATTCTATTGTGGCGTTTTGGGTACGGAACCGTAAAAGGGTAGAACTACATACTTGAAATCACTACATAGTATAAAGCAAAGTCGCTTCCCGCTGTGTGTCCCTATGTCCCTATGTATGCTTAGATCTTTAAAACTACGCAACGGATTTTGATGCGTTTTTTTTAATTGATAGGGTGATTCAAGAGGAAGGTCTATATTTATAATACATGCATAACATAGTAGAGAAACACTGATAATTTAGACGTTTTTAATGTAAGGTCGTAAATACACACATATTTTTGCGCTTACATTGCAAACGCTGGCTGAACCTTACGAGATTGATCAAAATAATGTAAAAAGGTCTACAAAAAAGTCCGCGATGGTATATGTCTATCTCTTAGGGATAACCCACAATAACCATTTTTTATTCTATACTATTCACGAGAAATTATAGCTTATTTACGAAGCGATTTTCAGCAATATAACATTCACCCTTAACCAATTAAGTACCTTAAATAAATTGAGTATTTAATACAGAACAATTTGGCCCTTTAAATCATTTCAATGAATATTTTCGAAGATATTACATTTTAAAATGCAGGGACATAGCGGTTCCGAAGCTACCGGGCGGGGGGCCTGGCGGCGCGTGCCTGTTGTAATTAGGTATAAGAAGAATGTCATAGTGTATAATACAAGCCTGAGAATAAAAACTATAGTCCACATTTCAGCTCTATACCGGACCGAAGCGAGGGCGGGCCACTAGTGATTTATAAAATCAAAATCAATTGTCTAGATCCCCATGGTCAGTAGATAAAATACCTACTTATGATCCTATTTTTCTTTATTTGTTTAGGAGCTTTGATCTATATATTCAATCATGCCAGCTCTTAGCCTAATTTTATTTACTAAATCATGATAAAAATTGCAAAATTTAACAATTACTTTGAAAATGGCTCAGCTAAGAAACTACCAGTTCATTTACATCTAATTTAACATGAACACTGGGTCTTAAGCTACGATTCCTCTTACAAATGATGTACGTACGTCTTCTTATACTCCAGATATTGCTGAGATTCTGATAATCAAGTTTAAATTTATTTATTGAAATATCCGCAACCTATGAACTATGACTGTACATATATACATTTAAATATTGTATTAACTAACCAGGCTCAGATTGTAACGCTTTGAATCAAATTTCCATTTTACAAGATCTTCTGTCAAAATGTTCTTTAAATAAATTAGGAATTGTATAGGTACTTGTATTTATTAAAAAAAACGAACTACTAGGTCGTATATCTTTTATTTCGCCATCTGTAATGGCCAACTTTGCTGGGACCCATTGCAAAATAATGTGTTTATTATTATTTTGAAACTAAAACAATTCTTGCAAAATTGCATTAGGCAGTGATCATATAACGAAAAGCACAACTGACCCTAGATAGGCTATGAATATAGCTTGTGTTAGGGGATTCAGCCCTTTCCAATAGGTTCCTTAAGATGACACGGTAAAAGGTTGTTATTGGATAGCGAAAATCAGATCAGGTAACAGAATTTGTTCATAACAAAGAAATTAACATAATTTAGCTGACTACTTAAAATGGATAAATACGCATATACGTACATGGTTAAGTGCGTGTGTTTGTGGTATGTATGTATGTGTATGTTGTGTGTGTGAGTGTGTCTAGTGCGTGCGTGTGTAAGTGCGATGCGAGATATACTTAATTAAAGATAAAGATTATTACACTTAGAATAGTAACAGTTACCTTAAACATAGCACAGCGCGAGTGGAACTCTGCTGTATTATGAGCGTTTATAGGCCATTAAAAATTTTCCGTGAAGCTCTGGAAACCTAAATTACTGTTTCATTGTATTGTTGTTCAAGTAACTGTTTCATTTTTGTCTAGACTCGGGATGTCAAAACAGACAATATTTTTCAAAACAAAGACAAAACTGTCGTAAAGTACACCTACCTAGTAAAGAAGTGATCGTTTCATATGTAACAAAAGTGATCTCAAGCCAACCATTCCAAATAAGAGTATTTATTCGTATATTTTGGATGGGCAGTTCTAGAATTAAATAACAATAATAATTGATGTATTTCAAGATGAATTTAACAGAATACGATTTATTGGTGCTAATTGCCAATTAGCCATTTAGCTCAGTAGCTGTTGTGTTATTTTCATTTTCATATCAGACAGTGTACAAAATACCAACAATATTCAGCGCCCTTATTTATTACAAGCAGTCACCCGCGACTTCGACCGCTTAATTTTTTTTTAATCCCTCAGGAACTTAACACTTTTCTGGGATCAAAAGTATCCTATGTCTCGTTCCAGATTATAAGCTGTCTGTGTGTAACATTTCATCCAAATCTGTTCAGCCGTTTTAGCGTGATTGAGTAACAAACATACAAACTTTCACATTTATGATATTACTAGTTGACCCAGAGAACTTCGTATCTATATAATTTTTGTGTAACTTTTACCATTTCATAGCGCAACGCAACGGAAATTCATAAATGGAATAATTGTTCCCATATTTATATTTAGTATAATAAAATATTTAATTATTTATTTTGTTTTCAATATTTTTCATTAGTGCTCCGCTCCTATTAGTCGTAGCGATATGTTATATAGCTTTTAACCGTCTTCGATATATGCACTATCTAACACAAAAACAATTACTTTAATTGACCCAGTAGTTTCTGAGATTAACGAGTTCAACCAAACAAACAAACAAAGTCTTCAGCTTTATAATATTAAATATAGATTTTCCTCAGATTCAGAATGGCACACTGTCGTTACGGTTGTGTTTTAAAGAGAATCATCATCAGCCTATTAATGTCCCCACTGCTGGGGTACAGGCCTTCCCCATGGGTGGAATAGGGAGATGGGGCCATGACCCACCACGCGGCCCAGTACAGATTGAGAATATGCATGATTTTTTATTAGTATTTTTATTTAGCAATTTACATCCCCTTTATACAGTATAACAAAAAAACAACGTCGAAAAAATAAAGTGTCAAAAAAAATAGCCATTTTGCACGGGCTGTCTATACAGCACCTCTATAGGTGCGCTATTTTGGAACGCTAAGATTTGACGTCACGATACATTAAACTTACAAATAAGAACAATCTGCGGATGGAAGTTGGAACCTACGTCAGTCAAATAGACATAATGTTTCATAAATTTTTGGTAAAAAATTAAATGTCACAGCAAAAAGTTGCACTCGGTGTCTAGGTGGAATGCGGCATTGACGTCTTGCTTTCTTGCTTGAAAGGAAAATTTTATTAACAAATATTGATAGAGGGACAACTTAAAAGTAATTGAGTCAATTATTACAATATGTACCGAAGTATTTGATAATGCTGATTTCTACGACAGTTTCTGAGCATAATAAATTGAATGTCTATCATCCGAGAATATATCCGAGTTGGAGATAATCAAATTTAGTGTGTTCACATTCCAAAGGCAAAACGCATTACAGGCCTTTCTATGAATTTTAAGTAGAAATAGACGGACATCGATATACATATTACAAGGATATTGCTAGAACGTAGGTAATGCAGCTTTGTTTGATATATTGGGAATAAATTGTTCTCAAGAAACAAACTACTATAGCTGTAACGATTACATTACTCTCTTCCTTATATCCTTAAATAAACAAAGTGAATCTCGATCTGGAATGTAGTCTTTAATTTCAAAGGATAGTTCTAATATTCTGAATTATACGAGAAGAGCCGACTGCAAGGAAGATTCTTAGCTTTACAAATATGGATTTAATGAGCTCTTTGCATACAAAATATCTACAGTCTTAAGCTTTCCATTACAGTAAAGGATACTTGAGAGTACATTTAAAATAGTGCCGTTTAATCAGTAATTACATATTTGTATACAATAAAAGGGGAAATCTATACTACTACTATATTTTATATTAATATTATAAAACAGAAGAGTTTGTTTGTTTGTTTGGTAGAACGCGCTAATTTCAGGAACTACTAGTATGATTTGAAAAATATTTTTGAATTAGATAATTAATTTATCGAGAAAGTCTCACTTAGTGATAACACGCTTAGCCTATAGGCTATGTAACATCACGCTATTACCAATAGGAGCAGAGCATTGATGAAAAATATTACATAGACGGGAAAGAAATATTCAATTTGAGAGCTACCGTTTGTACTGCATAAACGGTTAAAGTTACATAAAACCTATCTATAACGGAATTGTTTCCCTTTCTTCTTTAAAAAGTCTGCTACAGCATAATATTATGTCCATCTTCTAAGTTCGACTCACCATATCCATTTTCCTTAAATTAACGCGGGTGAAACCGCAGGGGACCTCTACTAACTACCTAAATATGATTACAGTTGATCGACACAAATTAGGTAATAGTAAATTAACATACCGTAATGAACTGTTTAATTTGGGAGATAGATAAATAAGAAGTTAACCTCCGCCTTGTATAATACAACAGTGAAATAAGGAACTGGTGTAGGTTCTGTTGTCGGTGAGTAAGGTTGTGTTTTTTCCTTAAGAGAACATGAAATGACATCAAAATTGCACGCCGAGTGTACGCCCGCTCCGTGCCCCGCTGAAGGCAGCGCACGCTCATTTTTCTTGCCACGTTGAGGGATGTCTTGATTATCAAATCTGTTAGTTTTGATATGGATTTCAATAGACACGGTTTATACGGATACAGTATCACAAGCACCATTACGCTATAGAGGCCGCTTACTATCAGGCGGTCCACGTGGATTAAGTTCAGGCAGGTAAGGTTATGGATGTCAGGTGTATGCGGTGGAGCAGTTTCTTCGCTTTTTATTCCTGGCTTAAACACTTAAGATTAGATCAAACACTAGATATGCTAAAAAAGCTATGTGAAAATTAAGAAAAGTCTTTCACATAATAGGTTATTTACACTGATGAAAAGCCAAAGCGCTAACCATAAATTATCCTCGGCATATCACTTAAAACAAATCTTGTTCAAATATTTTTAAATTTGACTGTATTTAGTAAATACACGTAAGTGCGTATACATTAGTATGGATTATGTCGCGAACGCTGTACAGTGAAACTGTTACGATCCAAATTGAGTTTTATTATTGACATCTAATTTGCCCAAAGACGAGGCGAACAGCGGAGAGCACGTCAAGCTCAATAAGTCACCTTCTTTAATCCTGTTACTTAACTCGCAGAAACGTCGCCAACTTAGGTCGACACTCGACTCGTGGGTAACTTTTGTTTTGATAGTTTCATTCCTTACTTGCTTTGTTGATTCTGTATTTATAAATTCTTAATAATAATCCATTATTTATTATTTATTTATTTATTTATTTATTATGTACCTACCTATATCTGACTGTCTTGTGACCACGGAGAGGTGAGTGTATTCAAAATGTCACGAATATTGAAAATAGTAAATCGCGATTTATACCTTTTATAATGTTTTAGTACATGATTGATGAGTACGGTACTGAAGGCCTTAATTTCATTTAGCTTGGCATTCAAAACGTCTCAGTAGTACACTAACCAAGTGTGCAAAATACATAACTTGTTTACATAATGCCATGGTTAGAAAATTGGCTTAGTTTCAGGAAGACTTACGTTGCAAGAAAAACAGTAAGCAGAATGACTCAATATTGTATTAAGGTCTTGATTGCATTAAGAACATTATAACTATTTAACTATTAAAATATTATGACAAAGTCGTTTTACAGCCAAGTCAGTTCGTCTACTGTGGCTTATATGAGCAATGAGGAGAACAAGATATTTTGCTAACCGGTCAACAATATAACTAAGGTGCTTTGCTTGCCAAGGCTGAATGCAATTAAGGCCTTCACTACCGAACCCAATTGGTGAGCGTGAAAACATAGTAAATAAATCAATATGTCTGATTGGTGTAGTCATGTATGTGATGAGTTTAAGCCAGAAATAAAGTTTTCTGTCTTTTTCAAACTCATCTTAAACTCCGCGGTGTTAAATGAACGAAAGCGAAGTTATAAGGCTGGGAAATACGGGACTAGAAAAGGTAATAAGATTGGTGAATAAGTCTATCTCTCTATATTTATCATCACGCCGAGTCCCGGGTGGGGTGGGCAGAGAAAATAGAGCGCCATAGGACATGGTCCGTACACTGATCTTTCGCTTCATTCACATTCATTACTCTTTTCATACACGTCTGCCAGTTTTTGCGGCTTCTGACGTCACCTACCTGTAAAATGCGATCGATTGGATCGTGCTAGGTAGGTCTAGGCCTTCCTTGGCTTCTACATCCTTGGTTCCATTTTCAATTTAGAAGTCGGCTTTTATTTTTTGACTAATATTCTTAAGATGCTAACATCGAAAGCTGCTGCTAATTCAGCTGTAATTGAGAATCATCAGCTTCCACAATCGCCTTTAACTCATCATTGTCGACTCGTTTTCGGTCGACCACGGGGTTCATTTCGAAGGTCGAAATTTCTAGAACAGAAGTGGGCAAATCCTCAGATTACAGAACAAATGGTAGATGGAACGCACGGAATACGTAAATGCAGCCACTAAACACGAACCAATATCGAATTCGAATATTTTTCGAGTGCGAAATGTAATTGTCAAATGTGTACTAATATTCAGTTGTCCTTGAGGCCGTTATAGCGCTGGCGCTGCTGTTCAAGTTTCCATACAAAATTTGACAATGACATTTCGCACTTGCTAACTATTCGAATTCGATATTGGTTCGTGCTAAATGTACTGCTTTTACAATGTTTGAATAAGGCGACACAGATTTGATAAAAACTCAATATTCACGGGACGTATTCACAACACGATGAGTTGTAGTGTACTGACGCGAGTTGATATCCACTTTTGACTTGATATTTGCTTTGGTAGCACACAATCTGTGACCATGCGCTTCATCTACCTTTAGTTCTGTAATCTGAGGGCAAACCAATTACAGGTGGTGCGATCGTTAGTAGTGTTCCCGGTCGTATACGTCGTTAACATCAACGACGTATACGACCGGGAACACAGATTGTGTGCTACCAAAGCAAATATCAAGTCAAAAGTGGATATCAACTCGCGTCAGTACGTGCCGCTTCTGCCGCTTTGCTGACATGACGGTACTCATAGATAATAATCACTCGAATATTGAACGTATCCCTGATGACGAAATACATACAAATGCACAGAAAACAGGAAGGTTAACCATTAAACAAATGAAAATTTTTCAAAAATGAATTCCATATTACAAAAATAAACTTAGAATTCTTAGCGGAAAAAGAAAATTGTACTTGAAATGGCCAGTACAGCAGAAAGGCAATTCCATAGGTAAAGACCTATTTTTTGCTTATATAATAAATTATAAAATGTAGGGATTATATTTTTCCTTTTCTATGAACCATGTAAACATTGGACGGGAAGGAAAAACTCCAATCAATACTCAATCGAAGTTTGAATCTGATGAATCGACTATATACTTACGTACCTACCTCCATTAGTTTGAGAAACTTACAATAGTAGGTACTACTAAACTCGCCACAGAAACAACATTGAGCCTTAATTTCCTGTTATTCACCGTGTCGTATAAACTTCCCATCTTTTCTGCTACGATTCTAATTATTTTTTAGAACAGTATTTATTTCCTTGTTTACGTTCCTAAAACAATATCATACACTTTAAGCGTTCGTATAGCTAGGCAAACAAAATCTCACAAACTGTAAAAAATTTCACGCTCCAAAATTTTGTACTGTTTAAGAGATTTTTTTTATTGACTGTGCATCGATGTGTATGTATATAAGAATACGAATTTTAAATAAATTTCAAATAATGAACGAAATTAATGTTTAATACAAATCTTCTTAATATTTGCTATACAAATAAAACCTAGAACATAAAAACCTATAGACTTTTTATAAAGCTACTAGATCAATAAATCTACATGTGTCCATTGTAAGTATTAAGATTTGGAAGCTTCAAAGTTTTATTTGTGAATGTTTATAACTTGTACCTTGTACATACACCATCATACCATTTAATTAAGCATATCCTTGATGGACATATCCAATTTCTTCTAATTAAGTATTACATAGTATCACTATTAATGTGATTGTTTCAGAGTAATTTTTATTCCAGGTTTAACTGTGAAACTTCTTAATTATTACAGATAGGTATGTATCACGGGTTAAGTTAGAAATTGCTGACTTGTACACACATTCGACCTTTCTAAAATTTATTAAATTAAAACATTTTCCCTTAAAATCTATACATTGTTGCCATCTATTCGGAAGTTTATTTATGCGTTTGCGATAGAACTCTAGGGATCCAGTTTCGACAAGCTGTGTGAAAGCATTTCATATTGCCTCTTGGAAAGAAAATTATTTAGCATGTATACAGTCGGACCACAAAAGTCTGCAGTAGACTGACAGTAGCAAAAATTAAAACTTTTCTCATGGCTGTACTGATTATAGTTAAACTTCTGTGATTCGCCCTTCGAGATTACACTTAATCCACTTGTAGTAGCATGTATTATGTGCTGCCACCGTGCACAATTTTAGAGCAACACTAACGTTGCTAAAAAAATAAAGAAAATATATAATATGCGCTCGCACTGTCGGTATCTCGATATATTCATACACGTTTTGGGTCGCGGTCATCGTGCGCGTAATTTTACATTCGCGTTTAATTTATAGTGTTTTTTGTGTATAAAATTACAAAAAAATCATAGGACAACGCAATCTCCACGAAGGAGGAGTATCTTTCTTGTAAAATCAAGAAAAAAATATTATAAACTCTTCGTAAATATCGCCGCAGTTCGGGTTTGAGGACAGAATTATAAAAAAGCAGATAAGTTCTATCCATTACCCTTTCTATGATTTACAAGAGAATTCGCCAACAGAAATATAAATTATTGTTCACATATTTATGGGCTGATTTCGATGATTTTATTTTAGGGTTCCGTACTCAAAGGGTAACAACGAAGCTTTATTGCTGACATTCTATCGTCTTTCTGTCTGTATGCTACGGGTCTATAGATCGTAAACGGAATTTTAGTTCACAATTCAATTTCATTATTTTAATAGAGTTGTCTCATACATGTGATACGTCATTGTCTAGGGCTCGTTGAGTAGGATATGAATGTTGTTACACATCGGAATGTTGTTTGAAATTATAATGCCACTTCACACTAGACAGTTCAACTCAATTTTCCCTGCCCGGAGCCAAGCGCCCTTAGAAAAGAGTAGCCTTGAAAGTTGTAATTTTAAATAAATTTTTGCTTCGTAATCATCTCAAAATTGAAAGTTATCAAACTAACAAAATCACACATCAAAACTTCAGTTTCAAAATCTGTATTTAAAAAACAAATACTGAAAACGCCGATTCATAATGCACTTTGTAAATTGTGATAAAAATAAACAAATGATTTTTGCGTTCGCGGTATACTGCGAACTGCGATGTAAATATCGCTAGCGCTTGGAAAGGAACTATTTGATAACTTAGTGATATTAGGTTAGCTTCAATAACTGGATTATTTCACTGCACAAAACCTCAAAAGAGCGTACTAGAATCGCGCTTGACCAGGTTTAAATCAGTTCTTTTGTCGATTTTGTCCCATGTATATAAACATTATTTAAACTAATGACCAACTAACCATACTTGTATCATAATGAACTGATAAATATTATATGTACAAATAAAAAAAAATGAGGCCTAATCATACTCGCCTACAATTTTTCTGAAGAAGAAACATACGCCGAATGGTATTATTACACAAAAATATTGATATTTTCGCATTTAATCAAGTGCATCTTCTATAAGTAATTCATGAGCTATATTTGTAACCCGTAACATATAAATTTAAACCAACTACATTTATAACTAATAGAACACAGCAAACAATATTTTCGCTATGACTTGGGTAGCAGTTGAGCAGCTGGCTACACGATTCTTGACGTACAATAGCATCTTTGCAAATTGACATCCGCACTACAATAATTAGTTGCCGCATTTACGGAGCTGTTGTTTTTTGACAGCTTGGTATTTACGTAGTAACTATTTAGAAATCTATGGCGGTATCTAGTGGAGCGTAACGAGACCAATCATTCATCTATGTTTTTTTTCTTATTTGTTTATTAGAAAAATGGAAATCACATCCAAATAATAATAACTTATGACTCGATTACATCAGGCAGAGAAATAATACTAATAAATTAAAAAACCGGGCTACAAATTAAAAACAAAAAAAAGAGTTTAGTAAATTGTAATGGATATAAGTAAAATTTGGGGTAATTGGTTGGGGCGAAAAAAACTAGGGGTTACCAGTGTGATTGAGAAGTTCATGTTTAAATCATTTAGCAAGGAAATTTTTTGTGAAAAAATTCGCAATATATTCACTAGAGAGATTGAGGACATCAAAAGTCAACATCAATGTCAGAATTTGTTCTTGGAAAGGGCTTAGTATGTAAATTCGAGTAACGTAAGTTTTAGGTTTCGGAAAGTGTCAGCTGATCGTGTATCCAAAGTCATGGATACTATGAATTGCAGCATGGCACCGGGATCGGATGGTTTTAGAATAAGAGATTTAAAAGAAGTTTAATTTGTACTTTCATCCGTAATTTCACATTTTATAAATCAGTTTATCACCAAAGTTAAGTTTATCGCAATGAATAGAAACTGGCATCTATCAGACTGATATATAGGTATAAGCAAGTGTCCCACTAAGATTTCACAAATTATAGACCGATAGCGATTTTGAATATAATTAATAAAATTATTGAAAATATTTTAGTAAGTCAAATAACAGCTTTCATGGAACAAAATAGGATTATACACAATTCCCATAAAGAATAAAAAAAATGTATTTGCAATATTTATCGACTTCAAAAAGGTTTTTGATACGGTTAATCACGATGGCTTACTGCAAAGAAACATTACCTAACACTTTGTCCCTAAAATAAATATATAGCTACCATTTCAACCAATTCAACAAGCAGATCTGTTCAGTCGTTTTTGCATGATGGAGTAAGATAGATATAAATTTAAATATATGTAGGGAATAGTGGTTGATCCTCAGGGGTTGCAGTTGCTAGCCTAACGTTATTTTTAGGTTACCAACTGTGTTTGTTGGGTGATCATTTATTGTTTTTATGGGGATCGTTTAAAAATTTTCCGTTTCATATTTAGGGTATTTATAAATAGCAGGCCACTCAGAAACTTTTGCGAAAAAAAGGTTTTATGTATAAGACACTGGCCAATTGTTATTATTTTGAAAACTTTGATTATTTAAAAGTAAAAATACCACTGTTCGATTTTCAAATTTCCCTCCGCATTTTTTCTAGAGCATTTTAGTCGATACAACCGTTTTCTTAGGCGTAACACTAGACCACAAACTTCAATGGAACCCTCACATTACAACACTAACCGGTAAACTAAGTTCTGCTGCTTATGCAATTTATAAAATAAGACGGCTTACAGATGTCGACACTGCTAGGACAATATACTTTAGCTACTTTCACAGCATTATGTCGTATGGCATTCTATTATGGGGCACGGCCGCTGACATTGAAACAGTTTTTATTCTTCAAAAACGAGCTATAAAAGCTATTTATTGCTTGGGATCTCGAACTTCTCTTAGGGATAAATTTAAAGAAATAGGTATAATGACTGTTGCCTCTCAATACATTTACAATTGTATATTGTTTGTGCGTCAGAACATAAATTTATATACGAGGCGCGATGATTTACATAATTTCATTGAGACTCCAAAAGGTTCTTGGTTCATTTGTGGGTCAAAGAATATGTTACTATAATAAAATACCAAAAGAAATAATTAATTTACCTTTTAATAAGTTTAAAGTGTGTATAAAAACATGTCTCCTTAAGAAAGGTATACTGTAAAAGATTTCATAAATGATAAGTCACCTTGGGCTTAACATAATAGACTGTCGTTTTACTTTGCTGATTTGGTTGAAAATTGTTTAATCGCCACTTCTAAATTTAAAAATAGTACCTAGCTATACTTAACTTTTGTTAATTAATAATATTAATGTGATGGAAGTCGACATCAACACATGTATTCAATTTTTGATGTCATCTTTCAATTGACGACACTGTATGAAACAAAACAGGGAGAAAAAAATAGCCCTTGCTGAGTTTCTTGCCGGTTCTTCTCAGTACAAGGTCTCCCGCCGTAGATTTACGAACCGATGGCGTAGCGTTTGACTTGCACAAGAGCTTGTAACAGCCTAGACTGAATAAATGAGTTTGAATTTGAATTTGAATTGGCATTGCAAAATTTTCTTGTCTCATTAAAAATTTGATCTGCATCGAGAACATTTTCGTGGTATGATTTTTTACGATTTTAAATGTGGCTTAAAACCTGATGAGTCATTTGATCGATTTCGAACTGCTTTTATGGACGAAGGACCTTCAAAAGCAACCATCTAACACTGGTGTAGTGAGTTCAAACGCGGTCGTCTTACTTTGGGGGATGAACATAGGAGTGCTCGTCCTACGACGGCTGTCACCGAAGAAAGTGTGCTGGCAGTAAAAAAAATAATTTAAGAAAACAGACGTATTACGTACGAAGTGATTTAGCATACTCTGCAGATTGGTTCAGGAAGTGCTCACAAGATTTTGCACGAGCACCTTTGCGTAAGGAGGGTAGCTTCCCGCTGGGTGCCGCACAACCTCAGCGAAACTCAGAAGCAGGCCTGTGTGGATTGGTGCAGTGATATGATACAAATATTTGATGCAGGCTCGTCACGGCGCGTTTACGATATTGTGTCAGGTGACGAATCCTGGATTTATCAATACGATCCAGAAACAAAGCGTCAGTCGACAGTTTGGCTGTTTCAAAATGAACCGACGCCTATGAAAGTAAAGCGATCTAGGAGCGCAGGAAAAATTTTGTTCGCTAGTTTCTTCAATTTGACAGGGTACCTAATTTTGATTCCATTTCCAGACCAAAGCAGCATCAACGCCGAATATAGCAAAAGCCTGCCAGAAGCTTTTTCTGCAATGAGCTACCTAACAACGGGCTCCGCGGGGTCCATCTTCACCACAACGCGCCCGCGCACTCTAAGATCAAAACGAAGGACTTCCTGGACTCCACAGTAGTCAGAGTCCTGGGACCCCCTCCGTACAGTCCTGATTTGACTACGTGTGACTTCTTTATATTCCCTAAAATAAAAAATCAGCTCAAAGGGATACAGTTTTCATCGCCAGAAGAAGCGCTAGCAGCGTTTGAGAAGGCCGTGGAAAAGGTGTCTGCGGAGGACTGGAAAAAATGTTTTGAAAATTGGTTCAGACGCATGTAACTTTGTATAGAGAGAGAGTTCTTTGAAAAAATTTAATAAAATTTTTTTTTCATAGAAGTTAGTTTTTTAGTTTCTCAAAACTTTCCGAGTGTCCCGTATAGTGAGATTAGTACAAAATAGTTATGCAACGTCCACGAGAGCTACTGCCGACAAATGTTGCACAGTTTGGCAGAATAGAAATAAGTGTTGTACTTAATATTTATTAATATTTTAAGAAATAAATAATAATAAAAGAGATGATGATGATGAAGAATGAAGACAGAATGTATCGCGCACAGAGGGGATAGCTATATAACTACGCATGTATTGCGCGTTTTTTATTTTATCACAATCTTATTTTTAATTTGACATGCGCGAGATTGTTTTTTTATACAGCCTGTGACTTGTTTAAATGGTCTTGATTGTCTCTTTGGTGATTGTAACTTCAACTAACAAATTCCACAATCCTAATTCAAATCATTTTAGTCCCAAGAGATCAAAACGCTATTTTAGTTCCTGTAAATGGAGAATAAAATAGCTCTTTTCGAATAGATATAATAAAAAATATTTATACTACACCCCCTCGGAAAGTGATTTATTCTTGTTTTATAAATGAAGCAGAAAGGATCTCATTACTGTTGTACTACTAAGCGGGCTGGAAAGGGTATGGAAATCCATTTTTAACGCGCTGAGCAGGCAGCAAACTCTATGGAAATTCATTGTTCACCGTGTTGCTTTTTTTTTAATTTATGTTCCGAAATGTGATCAGTACGAATTTGCAGACTTCGCCATATTATTTATTTTTTACAATTCTACTGTTTGCTTTTTGAGTTAATTTTGATAA
The DNA here is from genome assembly GCA_902850365.2 of Chilo suppressalis. NCBI lineage: Eukaryota > Metazoa > Arthropoda > Insecta > Lepidoptera > Crambidae > Chilo > Chilo suppressalis. The sequence goes on from OU963900.1 coordinate 13,658,619, forward strand.
AAGGACAAAAAGTAAAGAGCACGCTGATTATTATATTTTAACTGAATTTTAATTTGTTTTCTCATGTACTCGAGACGGCGAACATTACTGATAAGGAAGATTTTATTGACACCGCCAGAATTAAAATAAATTACCTAAGCACTCATTGAGTACCTTTACCCGTGAAGTCAAGAAACCAATATAAAGCTCCCATGAAAAGTTTAGTAACTGTAATAATTTAATATAAATTTTAATTAAAGAATTTGTCTTTTATTTCCTCGCAGGTATGGGTATAGAGCACTATGCATCCCTAGAAAGAAAGTGATATTTCCAGTTCGGGTGTGTTAAGGCCCTTGGCTGCGCCTCGGGCCTCAAACTACACCCTCGTTGATAAATCGGTCACTTTCTCCTCTTAGAGAACAATGTACCTCGCGTTATTTGGGCAACCTGTCTTTGTTGGGCAAAAAGAAAAACCATCATATCCACGTTTTTAAAGCAATGAGCAATTAGCAATGTGCCCCTAAACAAGCATTCTTTTTCTAGAAATATTCATATTCTAGCTCTTTGAAATATGCATGCTTAAAAGTAATTACTGTGCTTTAGATTTTTTACAATTGCTTGACATCGTTTATAATGATAAAAATGCATAATATGCATGGGTTCGCGCAACGCGTCATGTCCATCCGTCTGTCCACAGCTTTAAGACAGACAGACAAACATTATTGCGTACGAGAGAGCTGTAATTTGGTATTGATTTACATATTATAAATTATGGCAGTAGAAAAAAAAAATGGGTGCGTGTACTTTACATAAGTGAGAAGTTATCCTTCTTTGGCATCGTTTAAAATTAGTTTTTAATTGCATGCAAATAATTAATTACAATAAATTAATAAAAAGTCTGGAAAAGGACACAGTCAATAAAGTTCAGTTTTAATTTGAAAAAATAAATAAATAATCAAAATATTCAATTAAAATCGCTACTGAATATAATTTATTAGAACATATGTGATTTGCACTTGTATGAAACTCAAACACATATTCCGAATATACAAACTAGAAACATGTGGATAAATATTATAAATATGAATAGGTACCTTTAACTGTTACTTTATTACAAAAAATAAAGATGTGGTTTTTGGTTCTACTACACCAATGGTCAAGAGATGGCGCTGTAGTCTCCTGAATCGCGCTTTGGTTCCGTTATTCCAGATTAATAAATACTTTTGATATTATAAATATGAATACCTATAACTGTTACTTTATTACAAAAAATAAAGATGTGGTTTTTGGTTCTACTACACCAATGGTCAAGAGATGGCGCTGTAGGCTCCTGAATCGCGCTTTGGTTCCGTTGTTCCAGATTAATAAATACTTTTGATAGGCCTTCACAATGCAGTCGTTAGCACCCACTAAATAGAGATTCTATTTCTATTTTGTTGGTAGATTTTCTTAATGTGCGGTAAACACAAAAGTAACGCATGAAGTTGGTCGCTAAAGCGACCAACTTCATGCTGTTAAAATTTTGTGTTACAGTGATGCGCGCGCATCTTATAATTTCACTCTCATCATTTTTTCATAACGCGCCTAAAGAAGTATAACTTCAAAAATATTAAATGGTAGGTATGGTTATCACTTATCACATTTCAGGTGTCAAAGTTTATTCAACTTTCACCCTTCATTGAACCATACATAAATGGTTATTATATACATATAATCTTATCTCTCTCATCTTTTCAGTAAGCAAAAGTGACAGCGTCCAGCCGGCGTATTCTCTAACTTTTTTGACATTTACAGTGTGTAACTAAAGAAAAAAATGTATATCCATCGATGCTTTTCAGAACAAGTATCTTAGTGGCGTTTTAAAAAAAGCAATAATGGATCACTAAATAGCTCAGTGATTATCACTTCCATCTGTCAAAAGAAGTTAGCGAATGGGTCTACAGGTTTAACTTTAGTCTAGGTTTTGTAATAAGGCGGTAAAAGTTATTCCTTAGTCCTCAATCGACTTCCAAAAGAAGGTTCTGAATTCGCCAGTATTTTTTTAAATTATTTTTCGCGCATATTTCTGAGGTAAATGGACCGTAATTTTGGTGTATTTTTTTTTGATTAAATAAGTTTTTTAACCAGTTAGTCCCATATCAATGGGAATGGAAATGTTCTGATCGGTACTTCTAGAAACTAGAAATGAAACTCCTCAATTAGTTATTAAACAGTTCACATATCTTTTTTTGTTATTTTAAGAAATATGAAACAAGAAAATTTGCAGTTTTAATTTACATTTAGGGTCGGAGCCATGGCAACCTAAGCAGAACTTAAATGGCAATGCAGATCTAACTTATATCTGATCTCGCATATATCGCATCGACTCCAAATGTTAATTTAACTTTAATTATACTTTAGATATAATAGGGATGATGACTAATTTTTTTTCTTCGTTTATCGGGTAGATTATCAAAAAGTTTTGGACCCGTATTTTTTCTTTTTTCACATAATATAAGCATTGCATTGATATATTGATTTGAAAAGTCGCATGACGTCACGTTTGAGTACACTTATAAGGGAAAATTCACTCAAAAGTGACGTCACGAGCCCCTACTCCCAAACTTTGACGCGCTATAACTTTATCATTTTGTAGTTGATTGCCCAAAGATAAATTACGTGTCCATTATTTTTTGATCATCTAACTGACGGACTAAATAGAATTTCGTTTACTGTACCCCCTCATCACCCCTATTGAAGCATACAATTTCTGATTTTTTGTGGTTTTGTTTTTATAAAGTCACTTTTTATTTTTGTTTGGTATAATGTTAAAACTGTTTGTCTCTTAACAACTTTGACACATATAAAAAAAAATACTTAGATTGGTTACCATTAAGTATAAAAATATTAAAATAAACGTATTATTATTACCTTAATGAAAAGAATGAACCGGTGTTACTGTAATATACAAATTTTGTAAATTTTTTGACATCATTAATTATAATAAAAAGTACTGAATTCGCGTGGGTCTCATTGGGGAGTATGCTTCCTGGCAGGATCCCAGAAAATCGTTAATGACAATCGAACTATTGATGTAATTTTCACACGTTATTTACAATACAACGTTATCTCAGAATATTGTTTCCATAGCGTGCTCCATACTTAGTTTTCGGGGGACAAGTCGTCTGCGCTGGCCATTAGTCGTAGTAATAACTTTTTTGACGTGACAACTTATAATTCGATGGAGACGGCTGCACGCACGAAAAAACATGACTCATGCGGCGTTACCTCGCTCTGAGGCGTTACATTTAAGGCTTGAAGTGCAAGCAAGAGCGCGCAACGAGCGACAAAGAGGCACAATCGGCCTCCGCGTTCAGCAGCGTTCAACATCTGTCTCTCTCCTTCTTGAGTGAGCGATGCGTCCGCGTAGACAGCTGCTATACAATAATACATTTACATGTTTTCGTCAAGTATCAAGTGCAGTGAAAAGTGAATGTGGTGTCAATTGTTTATAGCAACGATAATTGCTTTTTCAAGACACATAACACTCGAAACACTCCCTTATATTTGTTACTTTTCCTATCATCATCCTATTCTCAACAGAATAACACAAATTGTAAGAAGTTATATAACACACATGTTTAATAGTTGTAAAATAAAAAAAATGCTCAAAGCACATTCATACTTGTAAAAGCTATGTACATTGTAAAAAAACGTTGTCACGTTCAACTATCGTCAGTAAACCGACTTTATAGACAACCGGTTTTTATACCCCTTAAGCCAGGGGTTCCCTAAGTGTGCGCCGCGGCGCCCTGGTGCGCCGTAGAAAGTACAGAGGGGTGCCGTGAGTCGATCCTCTAATTATTGGACACCACAAATATTGGCAGGTAAATGAACCGTTTCGGGTATCTTGTGATGAATACTTTTGAAATTTTGAACAAAATTCAGACCGACCGCAAAAACAGCTTTGTAATGCCATACATTTGCGATATATTCATATGGAAAACCAAGTTGCTAATGTCGCTGCTCAAATATTGTACCTATATGTAATTTCGATTTGTTCAGCGCGGTGTCAGAAAATGACTACGGAACTCTAAACGGAACTCTCTCGTGGTCCGACACGCACTTGGCCGGTTTTTTTGAGTGTTCGCATCATCGGAAACGAACACACCGTCGTAGAAATATTATTTCGCCGTCGCGTTGCCGTCTTTCACTCGCCAACAAATGCATACCTTTTTGTTTTGTCGATGGGAAATGCATTTACTCACCGTACCGCGCGCTGGCTGGGCGCGCGGCGTGTGTGGGACTCCCCGGCGCGCGGAACAACGCCGGTCCTACCCACTAAAACCCACGGGTACCCTCCTACGCCCATATGGGAGCGTTTCAGCAGTGGCGGCGCTAGACCACATGTGGACGTCGGCGACATCAAGTTCTCGAGGCCTACTTTACTTCGCAGAAAAAAACCGTTAAGTGAGCCAAATTATAAAATAACGTATGAGTAAACGAGTTTTATTGTTGATAATCAAATGATGACAAAAAATAATTACAAAAATAGTGTTGCCAGACAGACGATTCTGAATACCCGTAAAGTACTACTCGCTTCCATCACGCACGTGTTCGAAAATAATAAAAGTCATTATCATCTGCTTAGCTTTTTCCCCGAATTGTTCGGAGTCGGCTTTCTAAGCCAGGCCAGGAGAAACGAAAATAAATAAGTAACTTGTAAAAATTTTTTGCGAGGCCCCCTCAGGCGCGAGGCCGTTGGCGGTGGCCGTCCGTCCGAGCCCGTCCTCCCCCAGGACAGGCCCGCGGCTCTCACGGGAGTGGGGCGTTTGAGGGGAGCAGCTAGAGCGTCCTCCTCCCGCTCCCTCTCCGCGGCCTCCTTCTGCGTCATCACCGACAGGCGGCAGCCTTCCAGGCCCGCTCCCTACCAAGCATGGCTCTAATCATGCTTGGCAACGAGAGGTCTCCACCGCCGAGCGCCGCAACCAGAGTGCGGCGCTCGTTTCCCCAGGCCGGGCACACGATTAGCGTGTGCTCGGCCGTGTCGTCGGGAGAGGCACAGTGATGATACCGCATCGACTCCTCCCGACGGGTGACAAGGTGCAGGTAGTGACCGAAGCACCCATGCCCGGTCAGTACCTGCACCAGGCGGTAGCTAAGGTTGCCCCGCTGGCACCCTACCCACTCCTCCAACACCGGACGGATCGTCTCGATCGTCCGGTGGCCAGCGGCTGGGTTGGCGAGTGCCTCGCCCCATCGGCACAGAGCCTTCCTCTGTGCCTCGGTGCGGACCCGTTCTACTTCCAAACAAATGCATACCTACTCGCTTGAAAACTTTATATTGTGGTGTTAATGTGGCGTTTTAATTTTCGTTACGATCAACCTTGCTTAACTACTATTATTGTGGGTACTTATTTCTTTCGATTATTTTCCTCAAATAGTTAACTAGGACAGGGCGCCGTGAAAAAATATTAAACTTGTAACTGCGCCGCGGGTTACAAAAGATTGGGAACCCCTGCCTTAAGCGATATAGGTTTTTGAATAGTTTATCTTTTTTCAATGACTTGGAATCAATAAATACTTATGGCCCTATATTTTCACCGACCTTTTTTGGGCGGTACGTAGTTCACTGGGCCACCTAGTTTTTACTTAAAAATCTGTAATCATAATTTTCGAGCCTAACCCTGACCAGCTGTGACTACACCGCGATTTGAACAATATTTTGGCCAAAAAAATCCCACGGCCATGTATTACACTTAACTATGGATGAAACAACGCGGCATTAGTAAATAGTAGTTAATTTGTACTTGTACGTTTAAATACCTAATATTATCGTGCAACATTAATTTTAAATCAATCCAATTATTCTTCCTTCTGAGTTACTTTTTATTATATATCCGTAGCACGAAAAACGGGTACAGATGTATGTTATGTCACACAGGTAATGGTATTACCATCATTTCTAAAACAAGCACATTTCAATCTTCTTGAAAGCTCATAACGATATAACGTCCATCACGACAACAATGCATTATTCATAGATCTTTTCCAGGAGATAAACAGCCAAAATGTTTTTGCTCTACAGAAAAACAGTTTAATTTTATTAGGGTGGCTGATAAAACAAACATAATTACCTTTGTTGACTTGTTTCTAAGAAAAAATGTCTCTCTTCTATTCTTGTTACATTATATTTATTAACATAAATTGAGTGCGTATGAAAGACGAGAGCAATAATATTATGATTGCCAAAGAAAAAACAATAAAGCATAAAAGTGACAAGTAATTATTTTATTAATTAGAAATAACGGAAAAAGGAGGCGTCGAGTTGTCGTTTCGTCTCTCCGGTCTCACACTCACTATCAACCAAGGTTCTTCTAAACGGAACCTGAGCTTTTATGCGCCACACTTTGACTCAATTACCAGGGGTGTATTTACCAAAGGGTTAATAAGATCATTGTCCATGGCGGCACATTGCCAGAAGTAGCGTGATTGGCACAGAAAATACAGAACTTCAGCTACAATAAACTTTCAAGCGTTATTATAATCATTAACACATGCATTTACCTCCACCAATATTGGTGTCATTTAAAGGCCCAATAAATTAACTTAAAAAACAATCAATGATTTTTTTTATTGGAATAAAGCTTACCAAACAATAAAAATCCTCAATTAAGCCTTAATTAAAAAAACAGATTAATTACACAAAAAAAAAATACAAAAAGGTTCTTAAAACTACACTTAAACCTGGTGTTACCCCTCCTTGCCCAGATGACGGCTTCCATACGCTCTATCATGAACTGACTAATTTGACGAGCTCTTCTTGAGGGATACTGGCCCATTCCCCAATCACTGCCTCTTCGAGCTCCTGGAGGGTCGTGGGAGCGGAATCACGAGACCAAACCTTGCGTTTCAAACGATCCGAGTTGCTCTATAGGGTTTAGGTCTGGACTTTTCGCTGGCCACCGCATGACAGAGATCCCAACCTCTTGAAAGTAGTCCCACACAATTAATGCAGTGTGAGCGCGAGCATTGTCGTGCATTAATGTGAACTCATCGCCAACAAAACCGGCGTATGGGACTACATGCTCTTCCACAATCTCTGTGACGTACTGGTGAGTAGTCAGCGACCCTTGCCCGTAAGCACCACCAGTCCAGGAGACGCTTACATGGCTGGTTTTGCCGTCGGCAATCCATTATAAGCTGTATTTAAAGCTGATTACGTAAGGAAGAATATCAGACTATTTAAGAAGATTTGAATGACAAAACGGCGTGGTCATGATTTCTCCATTGTTTTTGCTTTGTAATTGTTTGCAGTGTCCTACAGATAAATGACTTTAAGTTTAAGTAAATATGTTGTGGTTGATATAGGTGGTTATGGGTAGTCATGCTCTCTTAAAAGTCTCTTCGGTGGTGTCGTGTGAGGCGGGTCGTTACGTTCCCTAAAATATGGTTGAGCGAAGCGATGGCTGGTTCATGCGTCATGCTCGTGAACGGGTGCTGCCAGCGGAGATGAGTCTGCCCTAACTACTTTGATATTTAAGATATAAATGTTTAATTACACCTATTATAAATAACTCTGTTTGTATTTATACTGTGTGACACAGCAATCAAAATGCAGGTGTACAATTAATGTATAATTTCACATTATGTAATGAAGGGTGACTTCATGAATCATCTCTGAAGTCATTTTTCAACTTGACGACTCTGTAAATGATAAAACAGGGAGAAAAAAACAGCCCTTGCTGAGTTTCTTGCCGGTTCTTCTCAGTACAAGGTCTCCCGCCGTAGATTTACGAACCGATGGCGTAGCTTCTAGACATTCATATGTGCTTGTAACAGCCTAAACTGAATAAATGATTTTGATTGATTGATTGATTGATTGATTACTTTCTTTACTTAATGAACTCAACGAAAAACTTCAAACTTCTAGTTATTGTGCTAATAAATCTCTACCATGTCTTTTAATTCGTTATAAAAGATTTGCCTCACTTTTTGCCCCCACAAACAGTTTTAATTTTAATTTTTCTGTTATTATTAATACCGTATTTAATTTCCGCCATATACTTAGTGAGGTATCTAAACATTTATCGACTACGTGTGTTGGGGAAGGGGTTTAACATTCTCAGTTTAATATAGTGCAGAAAGTTAAACTTCCTCCAGAATCGTCGGTTTATTCAGGAAAATGGTATTTTTAAAACCGTTGATTATATTAAAATCATGAAACATAAATCTGCTGCAATATTTTTAGATTCAAAAAGTGCCTTACAATCACTAGAAAAGTTCCTATTCAAACTGAAAAATTATTCCCCTATAATTTTTAATATAAGACAAATGACACAGAAACGTATCAACAATAATTGTCTGCATAGATATTGCGTGGATTCCTACCCATATCGGCATAGCTGGAAATGAACAAGCTGACAGTCTGGCAAGAGATGCTGTATCAAGTAGCGATGGTGATGTTTTTCCGTTTCAGAAGTTTCAGAACTATTGCTTAGATTTATTAGCTATTACTAAATCTGTATTGCGTGAAAATGGGAACAAATGTGGAAATAAATATAGCAAACTACTAAACCTTGGTTTTTCAACATGAAGTTTGGTAATACGGAGACGTCCATGATTAATAGAATGACTCTGGGCCATACGTTTGTATTTTGCCATCTTGCCAAACTCAATACAATAAATAATCCTAGGTGTGACTGCGGGTGTGATGAGGGAAATGTTGATAACATTGTGTTTTCCTGTCCTCTGTTCCGTAGATCCTTACTTTTTAAATACTTATCATCCCTTCATAAACCATTTCCAACAAATAAAGCTACATTTCTACATAGCAACGACCTATCTGTGTATAAATGTATTATAACTTTCCTTTTGCTCAATAATATAAAACTTTAAATGTAAATATATAAAATTGCCTATATATTTTTTTTTACAATCTCCCAAATTTCGTAATATTTCCGATTCCTTTTTTTATATAATGTTTCCTTAATTTTTTACTTGACATCAGCTGTACGCACAAGCGGTGCATGCCATAAAAAAAGAAAAAAGAAAGATGAAGCAGTTAGTCAGTGAAGCATTACTTAATATTTTTTTACAGTACATGTGCTTTTACGTGAAAATAACTATAAGAAGCCTTAATTCAAAACCAAGTTTTGAGACACATTTCTTTATTGCGAAATATTGGCGAAATGTGTTCTTTCTCTTTGTAAAGTGATTGTTTTGAAATCCAACTTTCTAGTAGGGCGTTGTGGGTTGTGATGTTATATTTTTCTCCACTGCCCTCTACAATCTACCTCAGAGTGCAGGGGAAGCAATGAAAGAAAATCAAGGAATTAAAATAATGTTATATTTATATTTTACCAACTATAGATTCTAAAGAAGATGAATACAGTAATTTTAAGTTATAGTTTATATATATCACCAAGTTGACATGAAATGTTATAACTATATTTTAATAACTATAAATATCATAACGAAGCTGAATACAGTAGTTTTAAAGTGAGAGTTTATATAAATCACCAAGTTGGCATGAATCTTAGAATTATATAAACATCAGACATTCATAACAATCTACCATGTACTTACATGAGTTCTTAAACTATATCTAATATATTTTACCTACTCTGCAATGGACTGTCAATTGAGAGACCACTAAAACTAGACTTTTCCAGATAATAAGCTATTTAGTGGATTTCAGAGGTTCTACGGCTCGTTTGATCGATATTGGTGATATTCTAAGTTAATTCTAGTTCTCAGTGAGACAACCAGTTATATAAATATACTAGCTGACCCAGCGAACTTCGTACCGCCCTAAAAAAATAGGGGTTGTGAAAATTGTGAATCTAAACCATTCTCAGATCCCCTTGAACACACACAAAAAATTTCATCAAAATCGGTCCAGTCGTTTAAGAGAAGTTCAGTGACATACACACTCACAGAAGAATTATATATATAAAGATATATAGAAATGGGTAGGTCGGGGTCCAACCTCGCCTTGTGATACCTGCTCCACGCTCACCCAGGGTTAGTTAGAGAAATACCTTGTTTAGGATAGGTTTAGGAGTGTATGATCTGTCCGCAGTTACGGCCGGGTTACATGAGACTGGAGAGTGGCTTGCAACCTTTATTGTAATAATCTCACGCGTCCCCTCTGGTCCGGGTACAGAGAGAGAATCTCCTTGTTATTAGCTTGTTCTTCCTCCAGTACTTCTTGAGGAGAACGGATAAGCCTGAAGTTCACATTGGAAAAATCGGTCAGATATTGGGAAAATACATAGATTACTACATCTGCATCACTAGCGGGTAGAGTGAGGGATATTCACGGTTAATGTTTACATTTTTGAATCACTACATGACTGGGAGGTCCATCTTATTGAGTTGAAGGAAATCAATTTCATGTTCACTAACTTGACAAGAATGACTAGGTATATCGGATGACAATAATCACCATATCAGGCATAATGAAAGGCCTGCATTTCAATTAGTGCTAGGAGAATAAATGTGATATCAGAGGTTGGGCTTACCGGTCGAGATGTAAAAAATTCCGTTACTTTGTTCCCCCTATCACAAGATACTGTCCAGCCTTCCAAGATTCCGGGACCATCTACCTACGATACGGAAGATCAACAGAAAGGTTATTTTTCATAGCCACAACTTGCAAAATAAGTAGGAAAAGAAGCTAAGACAAAATACCTGCGAGATTTTACCACCCCGAATTACAGTTCGGTTAGCGTCTCCGCGCTATTTCCGCCAATACCCTCCAGGATATAAACTTTTCGGATCTAATTCACCGACTCCGTAAAATGTAGGGTCCTCCTTATTATATACTTTGGACAGAAAACAAAACTAGGCATGCGTCCGATATATCAAAACGAATCCAAAATCCGATTTCAAACACAAATCGATACCGAACGATTTCTCAACAAGAAAATCCGATTTCAGAAATCTAACCGAACCAAAACGCTAGCGATCTAATACCATAAGTACCATAAGTATAGTATAGCTTTCGTTTTCGGAAGTCAGATTTCGTGCTCGGAAGTCCGATTTCGATTTGCTGTTTACGGAAATCTATTGCTCTTCTCTGAGGCGGGATTATTTATCACTGAAAAGATATGTCGTCTAAAAACATCAAAAGTCGAGCAACTTACATTTTTGGACGCTAACCTGAAGTAATTAGGTTTGATTTTGTAAATGGTTTGAAAAATAATAAAAACAAACAGAAAAACAAAAAAAAATACTAAAAAAATATGTAAAAAGAAATCATTGTATATAAGTCGATTTTTAAATGCGCCGCAAAAGTTTTACTCTTAACCGTAAACATAACTTTTCGGCTAGTCCTAAGCGAAAATCTACGAGTATTCTTGCTTCCTACAATTAATTGTTTGTGATTGTCGTTAGCTAATAAAACCAAATCATAACACAAACTAGTGAATTGGCTAAGTTTGGCACATCTGAAATCGGATATCTAAAAACGGATTTTAAAATCGATTTTGAAATCTGAAATCCGATAAATATCCGTTTGCGTTCAAAACCAAAAACGCCCATGTCTAAACAAAACTGAATGTGCCTCGATTAATTTCGAAAATTTTAAATGTTGTTTTGACAACTCAGCATAGAGAAAAGACCACCAACTCCCAAATATGTGTCTATGATTGTTATTCTCTCTCCAACTGAAGGCAAAGGTCACAGTCAAACAGACAGCCGCTGCATTCGAGACGAGATAACGAATAAACTCAAACTCGTATAACTATGCTCGCCGTAAGCGGAGGAAAAGAGAATACCTACCTACATCAGCGAGGAAATTCAAATTCGAGTAAAATTCAGAATCGAGTAACAAAACGCCCGATTGAGAACTCAAATCGATATGGGAAAAAATAATTCACAATTCAACAACTGTCAAACTCCATCCACTCATCCACACGCACCAACAGAGATTCACTGCCTTCTTTTCCATTTTTTTTTTCATAAGTCTCAAGTCGATTTTTTTGTGTCGAATGAAAAAAAGCAACTATTCCCTCAATGCTACCAACCCAATCAATGAAGTTTGACAGCTACGCCGACGTAAGCGGTTCGCTATCATAGACAAAACAGCTGTCCTACGTGTGTCAGTTATATAAGTGTCAGTGTCACGCCCCGTTCAAAAACAAACACTACAGGGTGAGGTCTTGAGAGAGCTTGTGGAGGTGAAAAGATGCGGTTCGTTTAAATATAATTCACAATATTGTTTCTGCCAAACATAACAAAATAGACAATGGAAACTGGGTACGCATTATATATGTTTAATCTGAACTTGAATAAGTTAACACTTAATAACTTTTTACTTTAAATTATTTTTTGTCAATTTTAAAAGACTTTGTATAACGCCTATTGCGTTACTATACAAAATCTTGATAGAGTCATGATTTAATTTAAGACGCATTTTGACTACAAGTGATAGTCTTTAGTATTATACTTAGAAAATTCATATTACTACAACTGGCACTAATTTGGTTGGTTTAGTAATACTTGGAACAAGTTCTGCATAGTTTGGGATAAAGTAATTGATGTAGAGTTGACTTTATTGCCGTTGTTGCCTGTCCATTTGTTAGGCTATGCTCCGGCGTCATCGGCCGATTGAACGAACCTCGAAGTGTATGAAATTTGGTCGGGTGCATCCGAAGACATACGCTTTTACGCCGCTGAATAAACTATGAAGAATTTTTGTTATGGTGTACCTCTGCGAAAGACGTAAGGCTCCTTTTCAATATGAAAATAAAGTAATGTGTATGACATAGGAAAGGAAAGTTTGTGCGAAAAATCGATTATTCTGCGCAGTCGGGGGTACCTACCTACTAGTAACAAATATATAACAATGCATAGATTTGATGTTAGGTACATAAAACAATAGTAACTGTTGTGTAATCTCCAACAAAATTTTCAATTCCTAAAACATAGAAATAGAATTGTAGAGGATCGAGCATGGATCGACGAATTTCGGGTTGGAAAATTATTTCTCCGAACTTTTATACTTAGAATCCAATTTAACTTTTCTGTAAAAAAGTGGCGTTTTGCTTGATTATTGTTTGTAATAAGTGTAGCAAGAGAGACGAGACATTTGCTCTCGTAATAATTTCATCCAATGCGTGCGTTCTTATAGCCATGGATTTTTTTCTACTTTGGGACCACTTATTATTTCCGAATCTAATAGGTTATGTTAGTGTTACGACCAAAACGCACGATCCCAGCGGAGCGGAGCGAGCGTACCGCGGCAGCGGCCGGTAAAGCGCCAGGGAAAGCTTTCCCTTTTTCCAGAATCCTACATTAAATTAAGTACATACGTACACTTTTTTGAGTTCAGCACAGTTTATTTTTTGATTCACTTTTCAGAAAATAAGAAATCCTATGGTAGTTTAACTTAAATGAATGTACAGACACAAAAAAATAAGAATTCCGCTTAAAGTGCCAATAATTATCATAGTCTACCCTAGTTTAGAATTACAAAAGATATTAATTTTACACAGATTTTATTTATAATAACAGTATTTGATTGTTCGTTATCGTTCACAGAATGCATAGCAGTGAACATAACTCGGATCGAAGTGCCTTCGTTGGTGGAGTTGGGGACACAGTCTGTGGTGCTGGACTGCGAGTTCAGTGCCGAGGCGACGACACCGGGTGCTGGTCTGGTCATGAAATGGTTCTTCAATGGCTCCGCCAACCTTATCTACCAGTGGATTCCGCCGATGCGACCGCAAGTGATTGGCCTCCTCAAGGGGAAGGTTGATCTGAATTTCAGGATATCCGGTAATTATTATAATTTAAGGGCTGGATTCACACCAGAAAGGCAGAGACCGGCAGCGACGCAGCGGGCAGTTTCTGTGTGATATAAATATTTTATCTACAACCATGCTTTACAACCTCTATTAAAGATTCTGAAACAGTTAGCTTATTGCCAACACTAAAACATCAATGAAAAAAATACATTATTACACTGAAACGGGTGCTATAATGTTTTTTTTTAAATAAATTCATAATATAACTCCTTCGCTTTTTAAATCCTTCCGCGCCAAGGGTATGTTCACCAGGCAGCCACAAATTTCACCGCTGGATGCGTGGCATTATGAATTACAAAAAAAAGAACATTCACGCGCGCTTCACTACCACAGTGCCGAAACTTTCCATGAATTTTAAGTTCTTAGAATGCAGATTTTTTTTAGAGGATTCATATCATAGGTGTAGATAAAGTCTAGTATGAAATTGCTATAATTAGGTATTAAAATATGAAATACTATTATGTGATACTATTATCACATAAACCCACATTCGTGTTTTAATACCTCTCATTATACAACAGTTGCATAAATAACTGTTACGTACACCCATGCTTTAAATCATAATTCAAATTATTTTTATCTTTCCAATAAAAAAAAATATTAAAATCGGACTCCTCTGTCAAAAGTTATGCGTGATCATACATTTAAAAAAAATATACGCGTCAAATTGATAACCTCCTCCGTTTTACGTCGGTTGAAAAACTAGTAACGCTTGAAAAGCTTCATCGCTGCGAGCGGGTGGCCACCCACCCCTGCTGTTTCGGTGTGAATCGGCGTTTAGAGGAAATAAAGAAAGGGATCTCAGATTACAATTTATTTTGAGTTGTTAAATTTTAGTAGTAGGTGAGTGAGTAGTAGTAGGCCGCATTCGAAAACGTCACTTATATTTGAGGAGGCGAACAAAACGGTATCGTAAACGCATCTGGTCAAACTACAATTTTTTACAGTCCAAAGGTCTCGGGCTCGTTGAACATAAATCTCAAATAATATTTAATCAAAACCACCTAAAACAGTGTTTAAATAATAACTAAATTTATAAATTAAAAACCATGCCAAAAGCTGACTGTAGGTATGCCATTTGGTTTTATACAGCTCCTGTATTTTTTTATTTTATCTAATTATACCGTTTTGTTCGCCAGCTCCTCATTTAATACTTGTAACAAATTATTATGTCCTTAGAATTTGCTTTAAGAACTGTATCTATAGAGAAAAGAAAAGCAAACAATGACTAATCGTTTTTCAGAAATAGGTAAAAGTTTTCCTCTTCGCTGGTATTGACTGTAGCTAAATAATATTTCTTAGCCATCTCGACATCAATAGAAAGTAGCTCATTTAGCAACCGAATTCGGTGATTGTCGTAGAGATAAATCATTAGCTCTCCTACCTGAACAGGGGGAAGTTTTTTTTTGCATCATCTACCCCATCGTGTGGGTTGAATACCTATTTAACGATATCCTTTAAAGTAACTTAGGGGTTCTTAAGATTAGTTTTCGATTTAAGGATCCGTTTGCGAGATATTGAACTTAAAAGTGCTAATTTTTGTTAGAGCAGGGCGTCCCTCCCCCCCTCTAAAAGCTAAACTATTGGCTCGATAATTTTGAAAACATTCATGATAATAGTACCTTTTATGAACATTTAAGGAAAAATATAACGGTTAAGATAGATTTGTTAGTTTAAGAGTAATGGTCGTTCAACTTTGGTTACAGAAAATTTATTACCTGTTAAAAACTCCTTAGAAGAAAACATCAATAGTGACATAGATAAAGTTATTATAGCGTAAAACTTTGCATTGCAACAAAATCTAAAAAACTATTTAAAACCATCACAATAAAATATCGTCAGTTCCACAACACTACCACGAGTTTCAACGGCAACGGCTTGTGAGTCGAGTTACGTTTTTATAAACTTGATAAAATCGGCGGTTATACCGCATCATCACCTTCTCAGGGGATGATCGTTTCAGATGAAGCTTGTAAGGCCCTTCTGGCCATAAACATAAACTACTGGTGTGTTTTAGTCAGTTAGAGTTTGACATTATTATCCTTGTAGCCGGCTGTAGAATAGGCTTGAGGATTTCACACTCGCCTTGGAGACAATAAAAATCGACGGTATTAATAGGTATTTAAAAACAAATTAATATTGAATTGATTTTAAGTTTGAGGCGCAATTTGACTTTGATTTAGGTATTTTAGTTGAGATACATAGATTGATATTAATTGGTTTTTCTTATTTCCGATAGTATGTATTAACTACAGGCAACTACGGAGCTCTACACTGCGCGTGGCACGACACGCACTTGACCGGTTTTTATCTTTCATAAGGAATATAAATTTTAATACCGACAATTTCGTTTTTACGTTTGTCAAGAATCTGTTCTTGATTAATTTCAACAACTCTTAAAGCGTTTGTAATTTGCGTTTTGTCATTTACTTGATGGTTTATCTATAGCTCGGTACTATATGTATACACCGTGAATTTTGAGTTAACTGAGAAACTGAAAAGTCATATAAATTAAAATAGTGAGAACAGTGTTATAAACAGTAAACGTTTAAATTACGAAGATCCTTAAAGTAGTTTTATTTGAATCAATTTATGACCACTGAATTTGCTAAGGTAGGCTAGGGTTTCATAATTTCCTAATTTCTGAGTTAAGATGGTGATTTATCGAAATAAAAGATTTTATCTAAAGAAATATAACCTTATACGTTGTCTGGATTCGCTAGTAAATTTTTTGGGTCTCTTTAAATTCACGGTATAAAAAATAAATAATTAAATATTTCCCACAGTCACACCAATTAGCATAGCCAAAAGTAAGCACTGTAAGGCCTGTGTTATGGGATGCTAGGGTTACGGATAGAATACATATACTGATACATATATAAGTATGTTTTATCTAGAAATATATATAAACAGTCATGACTAAACAAATGCTCGTGTTCATCATACTTACATTTGCCACCACCGGGACTTTGACACCACGCCTTGAGTAGACGACGTCATGACATACCCGGCGTACATACCAATCGGCCACGGAGGTCGTCATATATAGAACACAGTTATTAAAATTCGCAATATTATCGAGACTATTTTCTTTATTTATTTCTTTAAGGATTTCTCTGACTTTGTTACAGACATACCAATACAGGCCTACAGAGCCATAAAGATTTTGAAGCCAACCACAGATTTAAGCGGAAACTATACTTGTGTTGTTTCCACTTTCCTGAAAGAAGATCGGCAGACCAGGACAATGCTTGTTTATAGTAAGTCATATATTTTCCACTGCTTGCTGTGAAAAGGCTTATATATAAGCCTCACAAGAACTTGAAATGTGTTTATAAAGGAATAGGTTTATCATTTAGAAGAGTACGCTATAAAGTCTGGTTTGGCTATGTTAGTATTTCATTCGAATGGTGTATTTTCTAATATTATAATGCTATTCCATGGACTACCGAGTAATTTTTTGACTACAATGCTTCTGCCAAAGAACCTTTAGCAATATGGTTGAGTACAACAACGCGATATAATATTGGGAGCTAATGAACACAAATAAAACGATAGAATTGAATTTGTGTAGCTGTTTGTAAAGTGAGCAGCGGCGAGTAGGGGAGGCTGCTCGCCTGAAAATGGAAACAAATTGGACCGACTCGTCTTACTTACTAAAGTTCTTGATTATAATGTCTTTGTTGTTCGGACATACAGACTCGTAGGTACATAATAATATTTTGTGCTCAATTCTTATTTACTTATCTTATTTACTCACCTAGTAGAGGCTTAATGCCTCACGGCAGTGTATTCTGTACGTTGTTATTAGCGTAGTGCAAAAGTAACAAGCAGATTCTGATGACGTTTGCTAACTTTTAATGTCATGCACATGTTCCAGCAGTGCTATTCCGTAAGAACAAACTCATTTTTCACTTCGGAATTGAGAATTAGTACACGAATTTCAAATAATTTCAAATCACACTTAGACCAGGGTCGATAATTTTAAAAATGGTAAAAAGTGAAAAAAATATATAGTAGGATGAAACCCATTGGAAAAGGTAGAGAATATAACAAAAATGAAAGGAAAAATAAATTACGGGCGATCTGAGGTCGGGAAGGGGGATGGGGTGAGTTTTTAAGGGTAAAAAACGGTTAATCTCGATTTCCGGTGAAACTGCAAGTCCTATGAAAAAAAGTTAAATGGCAAAGTTGTAGGTAATAAAAAGATGTACAACTTTTGTATCGACACTTTTTTCATATTGCCTCAAAATATATGTGAAAAATTCGAAGAACCGAGTTTTTGGTTTTTTATTTTTATTTTTTTCAAAAAAAAATATTTTTTAACGAAATTTAGTGAAAAATCACCTTTGTGTCCCAAACATACAGTATTTTGTTTTATTCAAAGTATTCATTTTATCACCTTATTTTGAATTAATATCGAAAAAGCACCCTAATTTTCAATAGAAAATTCTCACGTCAAAATATCGGCTTTTTAAAAAAAAAATGGTATGTTTTTTGGTTGTTAAAATATCTACTTTTTGATGGTATAAAAAAGTATATACTACTATGGTAAATATTCTCAGAAACTGCAAATTAATAATGAAAAAAACTCGAGTCCGAAATTTTTTTTCGAATAATTATGTATAATTTTGAGCTATTTATTGAAATTTACACTTTTATTACTCGAAAAACGTAAGATTTCATGTTATATTGATAAACAAAAAAAGAACTAATCGAGATATACTACTGTAATTAACAACTAAATAAGTTCATAAAGTTAATATTTAGACATCTACAATATTTTAAGAAAGTTTTCGAATCTTTTTTAAATTATATGCGTAGTTAGCTATTTATTGCTTTTTTAAGATTACTTATATACCTAAGTGACCAACTTATTACAGAAAAAAAGAATTCAGCAGTCACATTTTTTAAATGAAATCCTTTTTAAATCCTATTTTTAATACTTACAACAACTATTTTTGCATGTTTTATGGATTTGTATTTTTTGTTTATGAATATAACATGAAATCTTACGTTTTTCGAATAATAAAAGTGTAAATTTTAATAAATAGCTCAAAATTATACATAATGAGTTTTTTTTATTATTAATTTCCAGTTTCTGAGAACATTTACCATAGTAGTGCATATTTTTTTTATACCATCAAAAAGTAGAGATTTCAACAAACAAAAATCAATTTCAATAACACAGCATCTTTTTTAAAAAAGCAGATATTTTGACGTGAGATTTTCGATTGAAAATTAGAGTGCTTTTTCGAAGGTGAAAAAATGAATAATTTAAATCAAAAAAATTACTGTATGTTTGGGACATACAAAGGTAAGTTTTCACTAAATTTCGTGAAAAAATAATTTTATTTGCAAAAAATAAATACCAAAAACTCGGTTATTCGAATTTTTCACATATATTTTGAGGTTATGTGAAAAAAGTGTCGATACAAAAGTTGTAGATCTTTTTATTACCTACAACTTTGCCATTTTTTTTTTCATAGGACTTGCAGTTTTACCGGTAATCGAATTAACCGTTTTTTACCTTTAAAAAGTCACCCCCTCCCCCTTCCCGACCTCAGATCGCCCGTAATTTATTTTTCCTTTCATTTTTGTTATATTCTCTACCTTTTTCAATGGGTTTCATCCTACTATAATTTTTTTTGGTCTCAAAAATTATCGACCCTGGAACTCGTAGATCCCGCAATGAAAAGTGAGTTTATTACAGAATAGCACTGCAGCATACGAATGATATATGACATAATTTGCAAAGGTACCAAGGATGTTTTCCCATCCACTCAAATGTTTGTTTTTATTTCACTTTGTTTGATTGTTTTGAAAATTTGTTTGCATGCATAAGGTGCGTGTGCTTACAAAATAGCTATGTAGAACGTTAGATAAAACAACAGATAAAAGAACAATTTCATTGAAGTTAATGCGGATCACGAAGCACTTTATAAGAATATTACAAAAAAGGTTTTTAATACTTTTTTATGCCTAAAAATAAGTTTAATGTATACTCCTGGACACATCCATCGGCCACCTAGCATTTTAAGTTTTGACCTATATGGTTTTGGCGAGCCCTAACTCAAAACAAATGTTACATTGAACAAAAGGTTTTTAAGCAATTTTGAAGCTGATTTACTAACCATATTTTTCGAGTGTTTTCAAAAAATATTGCTCACCCTAACGTAACTACAGACCGCTGAAACTTATTACAGCAAGTGGGCCGATAGATGTGTCCGGAAGTGTATTATGCTGCGTTTCCACCTAGTGCTCAGAGAGTTCCGAGTGAACAAAAATTTGTTTGCCAGTTCTCTCGTTCTGATGTTTCCATTTAGCGAGCGAGCGAATGTTTGCTCGTTCAGAACTGTTCTGAGCTTAAGTGGAAACGCAGCATAAGGTATCTTCAATTTCGTAGCAGCACCGATGTAAAACAGCAAGCGTGGGTATTGATATTAATGAGAGGTGGATGAAAGTAACATTCTCGGCAGTCTGTGAAGGAATTTTATATCATAATAATTACGTTATTTATAATACCTAGTTGAATATCAAGGTTTATTCTTAGAACTGCGTACATTCAAAAAGAGTTTGCAAACAGCTCTTCTGATTTTATATGTGTTGTTATTAGGAATAATTACACTGAGTTTCTTAAAAGGTTTGTTACTGAGATAAGGTCGGACAGTAGCTGATCAAAAGGTTTAAGTTTACAAAAATATGTAACTATTTGTAATTTCCCAAGAAGTTGTAGGCAACTGTGAGATTAAGGGATGTCTAAGTTTGGAGAATAGTTATTAGGCAAATACATGGCAACCTTGGCAAACAATAGACCCCGTCTTAAACTTCGCTGATACACTATTAATGTATAAGTTATTGAAATTTCATTTTCTCTATATGTGTACATTATCCTTATAAGCTATTTAACTTTTATGTATTTGTTATATTGCGGCTGTAAAATCCCCTTCAGTCGTCTACGAAACCGTAGTTTCGTAACTTGTTTCGATCAAGGAATTATTTTTCCTTGTACGTAACTAGCATTGGTGGAGGAATTATATGGATTCTTCTTTGTATAAAACCTCGGTTACGTATATTGCAAATTTTCAAAGAGGCACAAGTAATAGACGTGCATAAAAGTGGGACTCAAAGTCTAAAAACTACAAACTATCCCTTTGTAGAAAAAAATTGTTTTCTTTAGATTTGTAAACCTAGTAGATAAATAAAAATAAAAAAAAACGACGGGTTGCAGCACTCCGGGAGTGCCGGCAGAAGTGAAAACTTGAATATTAACGTTGTGCATTTTTGATATTTTGGAATGGTTAGGGAATAATTTTGCACGAATTGCTTTAATTATCAGTATAAAAGTACTATCATGTATGTGGTAGAATACAATAATTATTTATTGCGCTATCGTACACAAACATGACAATTTATATTACATTAAGATTACATGAATCACGTTTAAGCGCACTTAGCGACATCTATTGTAAAGAAATCAACTTACATGAATCACTTTTAAGCGCACCTAGCGACATCTATTGTAAAAAAATGGATTTTCTTCGCAATAAAGCTGCCACGTAGACGTCCTAGATAGAGACTTATTATTATAATACGATAAAATAAAATATTACTATGTTTCGTCCAATATATTGAAAGTCAACAACCTTTCCAATTTTATTGTGTGTCATGTTGCGATCAGCCCACGTGTTTAACCTGACGCCAGTTTAACATTTTTTACCCGTACAAAAAAAGTGTACAACGCCGCTAAAGAAGTTTTCACTTCAAAAATGCTATAAATATAATTAACCATTGTGTTATATTTTCAGGCACTGGCAAGAATTTTCACTTTTATCAAGAGAAAAAATATGTATTTCTAGTTACTTTCATATGCCGCGCAGAAGACTTATACCCGCGTCCTGAAATGACAATATTATCAAAAGGGTGAGTTGTATACAACAACATCCATAAATAATACCACTAATAATTGTTTTCTCGGATCTGAAGTAACATGAACGGTGGATTTGTTTGGCTGTGGATTTTCATTGCGAAATTGTATCGAAAATCCCATAAATAATACAGTGCCCTATCATCGCACCGTTCGGAAAATTTGAATAAATAATTTTGAGATTTTGCCTTTGCAAATATAGTCATTATTACTTTTGATTTCAATTCGACGTCTCAAAATTTGTTGTATTTCACTGACTTATTGAGAAAATCATTGTAGGTAAGTAACGCCCGCTTTCACCAAAGTTCTTAATTCAAATTAAGGCTTAATCGTGTTTAACACATCATACCATCGTTGTCAATGTTTTAAGTCAAATATATATATAGAATGAGGCTATTAGCAAAACTAAATAAAAATCATTATTCTGACGACGCATTCCTGCAAAGGCTGCGAAACGTCAATAAATAAATAAAGTCAGTGCATCTAACCCGTTGAAACTTGTTTTACTTAATGAGTGATGCGCGTGAAAACCTAAGAAACAAATTACTAATAGCTTCTTTAGAACTTTGGTGCAATTGGGCCTAAATATTTTAAGTTAAGGAGGACTTTTACAAAACCATTTTTACAGAGGCTATTTTCATCAAAACACATTTTTTTATTCATAGAAATTATATTCCCACCTGAATTATAGTCCAATGAAACGCCAATTTTAGGAGACGTCTAGTAACTTTTTGGCAAACGGCTGAAGTAATTTAAAGAATGGCTAGAAAAATGTTGGCATTACGGGCGCAGTTTACTAGAATCCGATTCATTCATTCATTCTGATTGGCTTTCAAAGAACGGCTCATATACGAAGGGTTTCGTACCATTATCTATACAATTAAAATAAATTAGTGTTTCTATTAGCTCCATATATGTACATACGTTCCTGTTCAACTGCAGAGAATGTTTGTGGGTCTTGGCTAGGGGTGGACGCTTTTTAAATAACGATGCGCGATGACGATGCCAAGTTTGGGCGCATCCGATGCGACTGGATGCCGATGCCATCTATGTATATTTTGTCAACGTTACTATACCAACTTTGCCACAAACTTATCTGTGCCGGTGGAGATGTCGCTAGCGGTGAACAAATAAGTCATAAAATGTCAAAATACAATGGATAAATGGTTGTTCAAATTTTTGCCACCGGCACAGAAAAGTTTGTGCCACTGGACTGCGTTCAAAACCTACGCTCTGAGTGCAATTTTTTATGTAAACCAGCATTAAATATTTTCATTTACCGTACCGAAAAGTAAATAAATAGTTGCGATTACATTTTCAAGTGATTATTCATCCACAAAAACACGCATCTGTCGTAATTTATATCGCATCGTATCCTGTGATACTACGAGACATTTACTTGGTATCAATGCGATGCCAGCATCGATGCGCGCATCCGATGCGACTTATCTGATACCGATGCGCATCGATTTCACATATATCTAAAAATGCCCATCTCTAGTTTTGGCAGTTTAGAGAGATATAGTCATCTTTTAAAAGCTATACGTAGTTATCGCTCAGCATGAGGTCACAAATTTATGCTGCCACCATTTTCACTTAATAACGTTTAAGTCTGCAATTTTAAAAATGTTGGCATTTATAGAATGGCTCTAGAAAGATTCCTATCTATCTATATATACAAAACTCAAAGGTGACTGACTGACATAGTGATCTATCAACGCACAGCCCAAACCACTGGACGGATCGGGCTGAAATTTGCCATGCAGGTAGATGTTATGACGTAGGCATCCGCTAAGAAAGGATTTTGATCAATTCTACCCCCAAGAGGACAAAATAGCGAATGAATGTTTGTATGAAACTTTGTCAATTTTAAACCGATCGGGCTGAGACTTTGCGTGCAGGTATAAGAAGAATCATAGATGAATGTCATTGTGTATAATACAAGCCTGAGAACAAAAACTGTAGTCTACACTTCAGCTCTACACCGAAGGGAAGCGAGGGCGGGCCGCTAGTTCAGTATTAGCCGAACCATTTAGGCCATTAGCGTATTCAATGGGCCTTCCTGATAGAAGAACCAAAGGGACTGGTTTGGGTATTACACCAGCTTAAATATTTCGATCAGCAACCTCAATAATTAAAAATGCCATAATGTGTTCGATTCTTCTTAATAAGAGTAATAGCAAGACGAAAAACTCAATTTATCACAAATTTTTACAATACCCATTTAAACCAAATCTGGGGTTTTCTTAATCACTAAAACCTATTTCACAATTCAATAATTTGAATACTAATAAAATTCAACTGTTTTTTTTTCTATTTTTTTAAACTATAAGATCTAGAGCGTTATTTAATACCTGCCTACTTACATTTCAAATAAATAAGTATTATAACTTTTCCTATTTAAAATTTCGCTTCGAGTACACTTGAACTTTGTACAATTACTTTGACGAAACATTTGTTCCAGAAAGCCTTTGAAGCAAGCCGTGACCGAAATGAGAATGGACTCTTGGGGCCTGTACACAGTAGAGAGCAAGGCGGTTGTACACGACGATGATGTGGACACGCCGTGGGAAGAATTCATGTGCCTCTTAAGCATTTCAGAAGCTAATTACACTGTTAATAAAACTACTATTTATTATCCTGGTAAGTTATTGTTTCATTGTACTAAAGACATGACCCAATAAGTATTGGTTTATGCTTAAAGTTACTTGTACTATTATATTTTCTGTGTTAAAGTCATAATGTTCTATGTTTGGTTGCACTAAGGACCACTGCGGCCGTCACCGGGACCTCAACGAGAACGAGAAAACGTTCAATTTATTGTATTTTATGTATGTTATGCGTATGTATATAATATATATTTATATGTGTATGTTTATGTATGGTAATATGAGTATTTGATATATGTGCATGAATTTGTATTAAAATATTATTAGTTTTATTGCTGTTATTATGTTAATTTTCATTTTATTTAATTTTAGCAACTTTGCACTATCGCCATGCTATTTGTCTCTAACACTGATACTGATTGACTGGTAGAGAATGCCTATGGCATTAAGTCCGCCGTTTGCTTATGTTTGGCAATGAAGTTTAAATATATAAAATTAAACGGCGACGAGGTAGGGACAAGGTAGGGACACATACATTTACCATAGCCGCTTGTCCAAAGCAAGCCCGTCACGTCATCTTGATCGCATTCAGAAATAAGCTCGTTCTCGGTGACAGTCCGCAGACGGTGGCTCGGCAGTGGACAAAAGGCCTGACAATGGTGCTTCTGCATATGTTGTTATTTATGTATAATTATTTTTAGTACAACATTATCACACTTGTGACGTAAATTGTTTAGTATTTACCATACTAAACAATTTACGTCACAAGTGTGATAACTTTTTTTTATTTTTTTTTGACCCGGAGAAATGCGTTACGCATACCCCGCCGCTGGGTAGGCGTCGGGGTTATGTGGGACTCCTCCCCCCACCTCCCGGCCCACCCACTCAGCCAACTCTAGGGCTGGCTAAGTGGCTGCTCGGGATGGGGGGGCCCTACCCACTAAAACTCCGGGATGTGCCCTCCTTGCCATCGGTGGCGGCATGGGATCCTTACTAGGAAAATACCACGCCGCCGCCGGCAAACAAATGTGATAACTTCCTGTAGGGTTATCATTATTTAATATTAGTCCAGCCCCTCTGCATGACCACCGAAACGGGATATGATAAAGCGATATACAGTGGAGTTTGACAGTAGTCTGCCAGCTAATGCCGATATATCGCTTTATCATATCCCGTTTCGGTGGTCATGCTATAGGGGCTGGAATAAGAGAGCGTCAAACGTGCAACGATATAAAAATATAGGGTAAATTTTATAAATTGCTCTTTTAATTCCTTTATTGTTGTCAAAAGTCAGTCTTTGTTTAACTTACCAATATTAATGACAGATTGATTATTATTCATCGTCTATAATACCAGTTTCCGGTACAAATCTGGCCGTTTTAGATGACTCAAGACATTAAGTCACACCGAAAGAAAAGTCTTATGTTTTCATTTATGGTAAAGGTTAATTCTTATAAGTATGTCAAATTTAAATCAAATCCATGCAGTCGCTTCAGCGTGATATTAAAAAAATATATTTTGCTTACATGGAAAACCAACAGCTTATCTTAATAAACTGAAAATGAATAATAGCGAGCCAATTACAGACATCTCTCATCTAGACATAACTTAACGTAAAAAAAACATTTGCACTGTCCAATCTAAAATTACTCTTAAATCTAGTTTTATAAATGAGGTCTTTATAATAAATATCAGAACAATAATTACGCACCAGTTAATTATAATCGCCAAAAAACAAACGAGCAATGATACGTCTAATCGTCGCCTCGCTAGTGTTAAAATATCTGAATTTACCTGTTTTGATGGTGAATTGAAAGCTGCTAATCGACATAGAAAAGCGTTCTGTCGATAATTTGAAGAAGTACTTAAAATGGGATTAATCCTATGCGGTTTAAGGGGAACCCCAAACAAGATCTTTGATAGGAGTTCCGTGCATTAAACTGCCCCAGAAGGAAGCGATCCCACTAAGGAAAACCAAATCCGCATTTTCGCGACGCATTTCTAAAGGGAGAAGATGATGCTTTCCGCAGAGTTTCCCCACCTGATTCAAAGCATAGATATCTAACAAACTTCCTCTGGATGCCTTCAATGCCAGATATATAGGTGGAATATCTAGGGTTTCCAGACCTGAGATGCATACTCCTACATCTATCAGGGTAACCGAAAATTAATATAATTATATAATTATTATAACCCAACCAACTTCTGCACGCTTAAACATCTGTGTTATTTTCAACGATATTAAATACCCTAGATACACCAACACGAACAAAATCATGCCCGAAACCTGTCCAAAAGGAACGTTGGACGATCCACGGAGCTCCGTAAGATAATCGCATAGTCTAAACAATATAAGTCATTATTTAAACATTAAAAATCACCTTTAAAGCTCACTGTATAAGATCTTAATCAAAGCGCATGCGTCAAAGAGTTAAGACAGTCCGAGATGTAAGCTCGTAAAATTTTACGACTTATTGTTATATGCGGAAGAATATAGACCTTATTTCTTTGACTCTACGCGCAATGCTGAATGGGCTGTTAGCAATACAGCAGCTACGGACCGCGAGGAAAAGAGACGGCTATATTACCGACCATGCATTTGAATATCACAAATATATTCTATTAAACCAGTTTATTTAACCAGCGATGATGAGGCCTAGGATGGTACACGCCTGCCTAGAAGATGCCTGTTCACTCTGGCCTTGAAGATGTCTAGATTATATTGGTCCGGGAAAACAGACCCCGGCAAGGAGTTCCACTCTATAGCCGTTCGCATAATGAAGGCCGAAGCAAATCGCTTCGTGCGGATGGGAGGAACTTCGACAACATAAGGGTGGAAGCTCTCGCCGCGCCTGGTCGTCCGGTGGTGGAAAGGGGAAGGGGAGATCAAATTCTGTAATGCCTCCGCACACTCTCCGAAATGTAACCGATAAAACACCGAGAGGCAAGCTACACGTCTTCGGTGGTCAAGACTCTGGAGATTAGCCTCAACGAGAGCGTCATTGCCTATGAGTCTTTTCGCACGGTGTTCTACCGAGTCCAGTGCATCCAGCTGATACCGAGCAGATCCGTCCCAAAGGTGACAACAGTACTCCAAGCAGGAGCGAACTTGGGCTCGGTAGAGGTTAAGGAGCTGCTCAGATGTAAAATATCGCCAGACCTTAGAAAGTATTCCAAGTTTTCTGGCAGCGGTTTTAGCAATGGACTCTATGTAGCGACCGAAATTGAGGCTGTATGAGATTCTGAGATAAGTATTCATTTCGCATTTTTTCACGGAGCTCAGCGGCATGTTGACTTTTCAACGGTCCGCCTGTGACTGTGAAACAGGAAGTGCTCGAGTCGTGTTCAAGCACTTCTTGATAGAGACACATTTTGAGCGCACATGGTGTATCTAGAGTATTTAATATCGTTGGTTATTTTAGACAATATGTAATTCCACAGAAACTTTTTCCGGGATAAAAAGTATCCCTTGTGTTATTCCGGGTACCTAAGTGACTATCTGAGTGCATGAAAATCCGTTTTGCAATTTTTGCGTTTACTTGCATAACACATATTATTTAGGATGGCTATTAAGTTTGGTCTCGACACCGGATACATGTAAGCAAGTATCATTAACATAAAGAATATGGGTGACCCCATTACAGTCATAGTTCTTGATTCATTAATTTTGGGATCAAAGGAATGTATATTAGATGTACCTACCGAAATACACATGCTTGCAAATATTGCTCTCATACTACTGTATTACGGTGTGGCAAAGCCGCAACCGTTCTCTTTATTTCCTCCTTATTCGACTCTTTTGGCCACCACTAATTTAAAAATCTTTCATATGTGGATTTTATTTTAAATTGAATTCAGTCAAGACTGTCAAAAAAAATTTCATTGTCAGTCCAGAGTCCAGCAATCCCGTAAGAAAATATTATCTATTTAGATTCGGTGCACTTTGAAATCTTTCAATATAATGTGATCTGAAGAATCCCAGGTGAGTTTTTATATTTATATCATAAAATATATACTTCCTATTTTAAGCTTATTGTTGGCGAGTTATTTTGTCGAACCCCCTCTACCGACGACTACCGTTGCAATAATAGTTACTTACATAGGTAATAAAGACGATATCAATGTGTACTCAGATGACAGAACAAAAGGCAGATGGAACGCACGGAACACGCAAGTGCGATTATCAAAGCAAATACGAAGTCAAAAGTAAATTCTTTTTTGTCCTTGTGGTCAGTTTTTACAATGTTTGAACAAGACGGTACAGTTTGATAAAAACTAAATATTCACGGTACGTATTCACTACACGATGCGTTGTAGAGTACTGACGCGAGTTGATATTCACTTTTGACTTGATATTTGCTTTGGTGGCACGCAATCTGTGTAACGTGCGCTTCATCTGCTTTTAATTCTGTAATCTGAGAATGTTTAATAAATCCACTGCCTTTGACGGTACGACATAATTAATAATTTAGTGAAATGGTTGGAGAAGTAAGGCCCGATTAGTTTGGGATTACAAAATTATGTTCGGAGACGTCATAATCACTAACAGGCTGTAATTATCAGCGTTCTGTACCCTTAGCATGAACCAATACCGAATTCGAATGGTTGAATTCAATCTGGATAAGCGTCAAATGCCAAGATTTGTGTATGGAAGATTTTTAAATCTCGTTCCGTCCGTTGTGGCACTGTTCAAATTTCCATACAAAAAACTTCTTGACATTTGACACGTATATCGCCTCGTGCGAAAATGATCAACTTTTATCGTTCAATTGCTTTTCCTCAATTTGATTGCTTCGATTTGATTAATAATCTGTTCAGACGGTTCAAATCGCATGTGATTTGGGAGTTGATCACCTAAAAACGCCTCGTGTGAACGCGGTATTATCGAGACCGAATTCAACTATAAACTAATTCGATATTGGTTCGTGCTAAGGGTACAGTTCTGTAAGGTCTTGAGGGTGATCCTGTGCGAAGTCGTTAAGATTTTATTAGCGATAGTTGTTTTACCTTTTGCACTGACGTAATCAGCGCGCAAATTGTTCAAGGCAATATATAAACCTTAAAAAAATGTACAGTTCTAGAGTTAAACAAAAAAAAACAAACAAAAAAACAAACTAGAAAGAACTTGGTGTGAGGAAGTTAGGCTACAATAGAAATGAAAAATATAGAATTTTCGTTTTCCCGTCCAGAATCATTGAGGTGTCTACGTCTTTTAGAATGCTATTTAAACCAATTTTTTCCTATTGCACTTTTGATGCTTTGCTCAGCGAATAAACACGGGGGGAATATATTGTATTTTTTAATGGTTCTAGTGTGTCAGTAATAATTGATGCAAAAATTGTTTATACTTTTTGAAATTCAATAGTACATCCGACGTAAAGGGCTTCCAGCCCAGAGAAGAAGAGAATTTAATATTTTTGTTTAGTGTCCGTGCGAAGAGTCTCCACCTAGTTTAAATATGAGCAGCAGGTTTTCAGTTCACCGATACACAAGTCACGAGTTTTTTTAACAGAACTTACTTATTTCCATGTCCTAGGTTTGATGCCAACTGCTTATGTCGGTGCCGTCGGAGTAGAGAAGCCACAGGAGCGCCAATCCAATGCAAATAGTGAGTAAACAACATTATGCGTACGACTTAGAAATACAGGCCCAATTCATAGTATTTGCTCATGTGCACCGGGAAATATACATCAGTCTAGTAGTCTTATACATAGCTTAGTCAACCTTACCCTGCAGGAAGGCTATAAGTTAAGATAAGTAACTTACACACCTACTTTTAACATTTGAACAAACATTTTACCTGAAATCAATCTTTGGCATGAGCACTATAAAGAAAAAATAACTGAACTCGGAACACAATTAAGATTATATCGTGTAGTTTGTCAACTATCCCTCCAATATTGGCATAGATACATTCATGATATTACGAAGCCAAAATCAATATCGACTAACAATTAAAACTTCAGCATTTAAGTTGTAGTTGAGAACCACGTATAATACCCGTAGTTCTATGTACCTTGTGTCATTTCAGTTTTGACTTTAGGAAACAAATAATTACACAATAAATTGTATAGTATGATATTGAAAGTTTACCTACCTACTCCAGATTCAATAGTTCTATTGCAGCAAAACTTCTATCGTACGGGTAAATTTATTTAGTTACAAGTTACAAGTATTATAAAGGTTATTTCTAGATAGTTACATAATTTTCCGTTACTTTGAATTTATTTTTGTATTTCTTCGTTATTGTTAATATATATATATCAAAATAATAGTAATTGGAAAAGTACACTAAATAGTGTCTATAGCAACTTAAGTTACCTAATCTGTGTCATTGTGTGACAACCATAAGGGTGTATGCTCTATGAATAAATCTTTTTTTGTCTGTGGCTAACGCTTGTAGTTTCATTAGGTTATGGGCCCAGTCCCGCATTCTTTTTTAGTAAAAGTAAATCGTTATAGTGTGTAAAATGGCTGGAAGTTATATCGTTAACGTACCGAAACTCAGGGGTCGTGAAAATTACGACGAGTGGGCGTTCGCGGCAGAAAACTTCTTAATTTTGGAAGGCGTCGACATCAAGCAAGAAGCCGAAGATGGCGGCAATGCAGTTAGCGTTATCGAGAATCAAAAAGCAAAAGCTAAATTGGTGATGACAATAGATTCGTCGTTATACGTGCATATAAAGAATGAAACAACTGCTTTGGGTGTATGGGAAAAACTCAAGTCATTATTCGACGACGTGGGTTTCACACGCAGGATTAGCTTGTTGAGAAATTTAATCTCAATACGCCTTGAAAACAGTGAGTCAATGACGGCATACGTTACTCAACTTATAGATACGGCACAAAAATTAAGAGGTACCGGCTTCGATATAAATGAAGAATGGATTGGATCGTTGCTTTTGGCAGGTTTGCCTGAGAAATATTCGCCAATGATAATTACGATCGAGCATTCTGGATTAGTCATTTCCGCTGACGTCATAAAAACTAAACTGTTGGACATGAGTGATAATGTTGCCAGTAGTGAATCGGAAAGTGCATTTTTAACATCTAAAGGTTGGCAGCGTCATAAAGTTCATAAAGGAAACAAAGTTGGTAAAACTGGAGAAACGTCATCTCGACCTGTCAAAATGATAAAATGCTACAGATGTAAACAAACCGGCCATTATAAAAACCAATGTTCACAAAATAAGGAAAAACAAGTGAATGCATTTAGTGCCGTATTTCTAAATGGCAGTTTTGTTAAACGTGAATGGTACATTGACTCTGGTGCCAGTAATCATATGATGATCAGCCAAGAAAACATAAAGAATGCAGCACATAACGTTACTACTAAGGAAATTATAGTTGCAAATAGAACAACTATGCCAGTGATATGCTCAGGAGATACACAGATAAGGACTATTGTGAACAACAAAGAATATGATATTGTTGTTAAAGATGTGTTATGTATTCCCGATCTTACCACAAACTTATTGTCTGTCAGTCAGCTGATAAAGCATGGTAACAAAGTCAGTTTTCAGCAAGAATGTTGTTACGTCAGGAATCAGCAGAATGAACTGATTGGCATAGCACAGTTAGTGAACGGCGTTTACAAGTTGAACACCAGGTCAGCATGTTTGTTTGCGGCTTCAGCTACAACAACCTCAGGTATGATATGGCACAGAAGACTTGGCCATATTAACAGCAAAGACATGAATGATATGAGAAATGGTGCTGTTGAAGGTTTGGAATTTGATAAAAAAGCAGAGATTAACAAGTTTAATTGTACAGTCTGCTGTGAAGGCAAACAAACCAGATTACCTTTTCCACACAGCAATCATAGGAGTGAACATATTCTTGAGAAGATACATGCAGATGTGTGTGGACCAATGGAAACAAGATCAATTGGTTTATCCAGATATTTTTTGCTTTTCGTGGATGATTACAGCAGAATGTCATTTGTTTATTTTTTAAAGAACAAAAGTGAAGTCTACTCCTGCTTTACAGAGTTCAAAGTCATGGTTGAGAAACAGATGAATCGTAGTATAAAAGTGTTACGAACAGATAATGGCACAGAATTTTGTTCAAACGCGATGGAAAAGTTTTTGAAACAAAGTGGCATAATTCATCAGCGAACTAACCCCTACACCCCGGAACAAAATGGGATGTGCGAAAGATTCAACCGCACCATCGTTGAACGAGCTAGATGCTTACTCTATGATGCAAGGTTCGAGAAGAAGTTTTGGGCAGAAGCAGTGCACACAGCAGTATATTTAAAAAATAGAACTATAGCTTCTGGGCTTAACCAAAAAACTCCCTATGAACTTTGGACTGGCTGCAAGTCAAATATTAGTCACATAAGAGTGTTTGGAAGCACAGTTATGGTTCACATTCCAAAAGAGAAAAGACTTAAATGGGATAAGAAAGCAGAAAAACATTACTTGGTTGGATATTCTGAAAATGTGAAAGGGTACAGGTTGTATAATCCCAAAACTAATAAGGTTATAACAAGTAGGGATGTCACCATCATTGAACAGGATAATTTAGATATGATGCAAGCTGAAATAAATGAAAATAATCAGTCTCCGTCTGATAAAGTAGACCAGCTTAAAGATCCTGGTGGCTCAGAATCTGAACTCTTAACTAGTACACTGAAGAGTAATAATAATGACAGTACCTACATAGAAGAAGAATCGAGTTCAGAGAATGATTCGTCAGATGAATTTTTTGACAGTGTACCAGCAAGAGAGTTAAAAAATTTAGAAAATATAAAACCAGATAAGGAAATTAGAGAAAGAAAAAAGCCTGACAGGTTTGGTTACAGCAATATATGTATTGAAACAGATACAATTCCATGTGGAGACCAGCTGATAACATTTGAAGAGGCTTTAAATGGGCAAGAATCAAAGGAATGGAAAAAAGCTATGCAGAAGGAATTGAAATCATTTGAAGAAAATGAAGCTTGGGAAGTGGTGGATAGACCTAAACAGGCTACAGTGGTTCAATGCAAGTGGGTATTTAAAAAAAATTGGACAGTGATGATCATGTGAGATATCGTGCGCGATTAGTTGCCAAAGGTTTTACGCAGAAAGCCGGAATAGACTATACAGAAACTTTCTCACCAGTGGTACGTCATTCAACAATAAGACTATTATTTGCATTGAGTGTTAAATATAATCTAGATATAACTCACCTAGATGTAATTACAGCATTTTTAAATGGTTTTTTAAAAGAAAATGTATATATGAGCTTACCTGATAATTTTGAATGTTGTGATAGGGAGAACAAGGTTTTAAAATTAAAAAGAGCCATCTATGGACTGAAACAGTCTGCTAGGGCATGGCATGATCGAGTAGATGATTGTTTACAGACTTTAGGTTATAAAAAGTCCATGTTAGAACCTTGTTTATTTATCAAGCAAACTAATACTGCCAGAACATATATAGCATTGTATGTCGATGATTTTTTTATTTTTTCTGATTGTAAAAAGGAAACTGAATGTCTTAAGAATGAGTTAAAAAGTAAATTTAAGTTGAAAGACTTGGGAGAAATTAGACAGTGCTTAGGAATGAGAGTTAGAAAAAATAATAATGAAATTTTTATAGATCAGGAAATATTTATAATTTTTATTATTTTTAAAGCATGTAACTGCTTGATGTTTAAATCTAAAGAAAATATAACTAGAAAAAAATCCACGCGGACCAGGCAGCAGACGGGACTCGAACCCGCACCCTTTGCAATCCGGGCGAATGCACTGACCAATTATGCTACCGCGGCCCTCACGGACCGCGTCGAAATTCTTTCTAGCTATTCTTAAGCTGCAAGGCAGCGCCATCTCTTCGCATTATAGGTAAACCCACAATGTCAAATGAATACTTTTACAAGTATTAAACATTTGAAAGAAGAAAATAGCAATTATAGTTATAATTTTTATTATTTTTAAAGCATGTAACTGCTTGATGTTTAAATCTAAAGAAAATATAACTAGAAAAAAATCCACGCGGACCAGGCAGCAGACGGGACTCGAACCCGCACCCTTCGCAATCCGGGCGAATGCACTGATCAATTATGCTACCGCGGCCCTCACGGACCGCGTCGAATTTCTTTCTAGCTATTCTTAAGCTGCAAGGCAGCGCCATCTCTTCGCATTATAGGTAAACCCACAATGTCAAATGAATACTTTTACAAGTATTAAACATTTGAAAGAAGAAAACATCAAGCAGTTACATGCTTTAAAAATAATAAAAATTATAACTATAATTGCTATTTTCTTCTTTCAAATGTTTAATACTTGTAAAAGTATTCATTTGACATTGTGGGTTTACCTATAATGCGAAGAGATGGCGCTGCCTTGCAGCTTAAGAATAGCTAGGAAGAATTTCGACGCGGTCCGTGAGGGCCGCGGTAGCATAATTGGTCAGTGCATTCGCCCGGATTGCGAAGGGTGCGGGTTCGAGTCCCGTCTGCTGCCTGGTCCGCGTGGATTTTTTTCTAGTTATATTTTCTTTAGATTTAAACATCAAGCAGTTACATGCTTTAAAAATAATAAAAATTATAACTATAATTGCTATTTTCTTCTTTCAAATGTTTAATACTTGTAAAAGTATTCATTTGACATTGTGGGTTTACCTATAATGCGAAGAGATGGCGCTGCCTTGCAGCTTAAGAATAGCTAGAAAGAATTTCGACGCGGTCCGTGAGGGCCGCGGTAGCATAATTGGTCAGTGCATTCGCCCGGATTGCGAAGGGTGCGGGTTCGAGTCCCGTCTGCTGCCTGGTCCGCGTGGATTTTTTTTCAGGAAATATTTGTTGATCATTTGTTAAATAAGTTTAATATGAAAAATTATAAACCAGTCAATACACCAATGGAAGTAAATTTAAAGCTCAAAAAGGTAGATACTTGTTCTACTCAGTATCCTTACCAGCAGTTAATAGGAAGTTTGCTATATTTATCTATGTTAACCCGTCCTGATATATATTATGCTGTTTGTTATTTTAGCCAATTTAATAACAATTATAACGATATACATTGGAAACATGTCAAACGTATATTAAGGTACTTACAAAAAACCAAACATTTTGGATTAAAATATGTTAAAGATGATTTAGATTTGATAGGTTTTGCCGATGCCGATTGGGCATCAGATTGTGTGGACCGTAAGTCTTACACAGGATATATGTTTAAATTGTCTGGTAGTGTAATTGCATTTGAATGTAAAAAGCAAGTAACAATAGCTTTTTCTAGCACAGAAGCGGAGTATATGGCTATGTGTGAGGCAAGTAAAGAAGCCATTTACTTAAGAAACCTATTATTAGAGTTAAAATGTAGAAATGAGTCACCTGTACTGTTATACAATGACAATCAGAGTGCACAGTTGTTGACTAAACATTGTTTATTCCATAAAAGAAGCAAGCATATTGATGTTAGATTTCATTTTGTCAGAACAGCAGTTGAAAATAATATTGTTAAAATAGGATATTTAAATACAAATGATATGCCTGCAGATGTACTAACAAAAAGTTTAAGTTACCAAAAATATAATAATTTTGTTGAACAATTAGGTGTTACTCCATTGTAAATCTATCTTTGGCCTTGTGTTTCATCAATAATTTTTTTTTGCTTATTTCTGTATATCGATTATTTTGATAAGGGAGTCTGTTAATATATATATATCAAAATAATAGTAATTGGAAAAGTACACTAAATAGTGTCTATAGCAACTTAAGTTACCTAATCTGTGTCATTGTGTGACAACCATAAGGGTGTGTGCTCTATGAATAAATCTTTTTTTGTCTGTGGCTAACGCTTGTAGTTTCATTAGTTATAAACTGATACTATTTATAGCAATCCAAATATAATAGAAAAATGAGGAAAACGTTTAAAACGAACTAGGTCATATTTTCGGATTGAACTCATTGATCTCACCGAGTAAGAGACAAACTACCCTATGAAATTAATTATTGTGTAAGCAAGAAAGTAATTACTTCCCTGCGAGAAATTTACCGGTACGTATGTTGTGTTTAATTAAGAGTTTGGAATATTTCACTACCCACAATTACATGCGCTATGCTCATGGAACAAATCCGTTGAACATTGATCATGTGGTTAAACAAACATGTTAGACTTGGAATTAATTTAAATGGCTTACCTTTGTTCAAGTAACTTAATTTAACCACGTTTTTGTTAAATCACTCTCGTTCTCATAAATTTCACTGTGCTTGCTGGCTGACGTGGGTTTCACACGCAGGATTAGCTTGTTGAGAAATTTAATCTCAATACGCCTTGAAAACAGTGAGTCAATGACGGCATACGTTACTCAACTTATAGATACGGCACAAAAATTAAGAGGTACCGGCTTCGATATAAATGAAGAATGGATTGGATCGTTGCTTTTGGCAGGTTTGCCTGAGAAATATTCGCCAATGATAATTACGATCGAGCATTCTGGATTAGTCATTTCCGCTGACGTCATAAAAACTAAACTGTTGGACATGAGTGATAATGTTGCCAGTAGTGAATCGGAAAGTGCATTTTTAACATCTAAAGGTTGGCAGCGTCATAAAGTTCATAAAGGAAACAAAGTTGGTAAAACTGGAGAAACGTCATCTCGACCTGTCAAAATGATAAAATGCTACAGATGTAAACAAACCGGCCATTATAAAAACCAATGTCCACAAAATAAGGAAAAACAAGTGAATGCATTTAGTGCCGTATTTCTAAATGGCAGTTTTGTTAAACGTGAATGGTACATTGACTCTGGTGCCAGTAATCATATGATGATCAGCCAAGAAAACATAAAGAATGCAGCACATAACGTTACTACTAAGGAAATTATAGTTGCAAATAGAACAACTATGCCAGTGATATGCTCAGGAGATACACAGATAAGGACTATTGTGAACAACAAAGAATATGATATTGTTGTTAAAGATGTGTTATGTATTCCCGATCTTACCACAAACTTATTGTCTGTCAGTCAGCTGATAAAGCATGGTAACAAAGTCAGTTTTCAGCAAGAATGTTGTTACGTCAGGAATCAGCAGAATGAACTGATTGGCATAGCACAGTTAGTGAACGGCGTTTACAAGTTGAACACCAGGTCAGCATGTTTGTTTGCGGCTTCAGCTACAACAACCTCAGGTATGATATGGCACAGAAGACTTGGCCATATTAACAGCAAAGACATGAATGATATGAGAAATGGTGCTGTTGAAGGTTTGGAATTTGATAAAAAAGCAGAGATTAACAAGTTTAATTGTACAGTCTGCTGTGAAGGCAAACAAACCAGATTACCTTTTCCACACAGCAATCATAGGAGTGAACATATTCTTGAGAAGATACATGCAGATGTGTGTGGACCAATGGAAACAAGATCAATTGGTTTATCCAGATATTTTTTGCTTTTCGTGGATGATTACAGCAGAATGTCATTTGTTTATTTTTTAAAGAACAAAAGTGAAGTCTACTCCTGCTTTACAGAGTTCAAAGTCATGGTTGAGAAACAGATGAATCGTAGTATAAAAGTGTTACGAACAGATAATGGCACAGAATTTTGTTCAAACGCGATGGAAAAGTTTTTGAAACAAAGTGGCATAATTCATCAGCGAACTAACCCCTACACCCCGGAACAAAATGGGATGTGCGAAAGATTCAACCGCACCATCGTTGAACGAGCTAGATGCTTACTCTATGATGCAAGGTTCGAGAAGAAGTTTTGGGCAGAAGCAGTGCACACAGCAGTATATTTAAAAAATAGAACTATAGCTTCTGGGCTTAACCAAAAAACTCCCTATGAACTTTGGACTGGCTGCAAGTCAAATATTAGTCACATAAGAGTGTTTGGAAGCACAGTTATGGTTCACATTCCAAAAGAGAAAAGACTTAAATGGGATAAGAAAGCAGAAAAACATTACTTGGTTGGATATTCTGAAAATGTGAAAGGGTACAGGTTGTATAATCCCAAAACTAATAAGGTTATAACAAGTAGGGATGTCACCATCATTGAACAGGATAATTTAGATATGATGCAAGCTGAAATAAATGAAAATAATCAGTCTCCGTCTGATAAAGTATACCAGCTTAAAGATCCTGGTGGCTCAGAATCTGAACTCTTAACTAGTACACTGAAGAGTAATAATAATGACAGTACCTACATAGAAGAAGAATCGAGTTCAGAGAATGATTCGTCAGATGAATTTTTTGACAGTGTACCAGCAAGAGAGTTAAAAAATTTAGAAAATATAAAACCAGATAAGGAAATTAGAGAAAGAAAAAAGCCTGACAGGTTTGGTTACAGCAATATATGTATTGAAACAGATACAATTCCATGTGGAGACCAGCTGATAACATTTGAAGAGGCTTTAAATGGGCAAGAATCAAAGGAATGGAAAAAAGCTATGCAGAAGGAATTGAAATCATTTGAAGAAAATGAAGCTTGGGAAGTGGTGGATAGACCTAAACAGGCTACAGTGGTTCAATGCAAGTGGGTATTTAAAAAAAATTGGACAGTGATGATCATGTGAGATATCGTGCGCGATTAGTTGCCAAAGGTTTTACGCAGAAAGCCGGAATAGACTATACAGAAACTTTCTCACCAGTGGTACGTCATTCAACAATAAGACTATTATTTGCATTGAGTGTTAAATATAATCTAGATATAACTCACCTAGATGTAATTACAGCATTTTTAAATGGTTTTTTAAAAGAAAATGTATATATGAGCTTACCTGATAATTTTGAATGTTGTGATAGGGAGAACAAGGTTTTAAAATTAAAAAGAGCCATCTATGGACTGAAACAGTCTGCTAGGGCATGGCATGATCGAGTAGATGATTGTTTACAGACTTTAGGTTATAAAAAGTCCATGTTAGAACCTTGTTTATTTATCAAGCAAACTAATACTGCCAGAACATATATAGCATTGTATGTCGATGATTTTTTTATTTTTTCTGATTGTAAAAAGGAAACTGAATGTCTTAAGAATGAGTTAAAAAGTAAATTTAAGTTGAAAGACTTGGGAGAAATTAGACAGTGCTTAGGAATGAGAGTTAGAAAAAATAATAATGAAATTTTTATAGATCAGGAAATATTTATAATTTTTATTATTTTTAAAGCATGTAACTGCTTGATGTTTAAATCTAAAGAAAATATAACTAGAAAAAAATCCACGCGGACCAGGCAGCAGACGGGACTCGAACCCGCACCCTTTGCAATCCGGGCGAATGCACTGACCAATTATGCTACCGCGGCCCTCACGGACCGCGTCGAAATTCTTTCTAGCTATTCTTAAGCTGCAAGGCAGCGCCATCTCTTCGCATTATAGGTAAACCCACAATGTCAAATGAATACTTTTACAAGTATTAAACATTTGAAAGAAGAAAATAGCAATTATAGTTATAATTTTTATTATTTTTAAAGCATGTAACTGCTTGATGTTTAAATCTAAAGAAAATATAACTAGAAAAAAATCCACGCGGACCAGGCAGCAGACGGGACTCGAACCCGCACCCTTCGCAATCCGGGCGAATGCACTGATCAATTATGCTACCGCGGCCCTCACGGACCGCGTCGAATTTCTTTCTAGCTATTCTTAAGCTGCAAGGCAGCGCCATCTCTTCGCATTATAGGTAAACCCACAATGTCAAATGAATACTTTTACAAGTATTAAACATTTGAAAGAAGAAAACATCAAGCAGTTACATGCTTTAAAAATAATAAAAATTATAACTATAATTGCTATTTTCTTCTTTCAAATGTTTAATACTTGTAAAAGTATTCATTTGACATTGTGGGTTTACCTATAATGCGAAGAGATGGCGCTGCCTTGCAGCTTAAGAATAGCTAGAAAGAATTTCGACGCGGTCCGTGAGGGCCGCGGTAGCATAATTGGTCAGTGCATTCGCCCGGATTGCGAAGGGTGCGGGTTCGAGTCCCGTCTGCTGCCTGGTCCGCGTGGATTTTTTTCTAGTTATATTTTCTTTAGATTTAAACATCAAGCAGTTACATGCTTTAAAAATAATAAAAATTATAACTATAATTGCTATTTTCTTCTTTCAAATGTTTAATACTTGTAAAAGTATTCATTTGACATTGTGGGTTTACCTATAATGCGAAGAGATGGCGCTGCCTTGCAGCTTAAGAATAGCTAGAAAGAATTTCGACGCGGTCCGTGAGGGCCGCGGTAGCATAATTGGTCAGTGCATTCGCCCGGATTGCGAAGGGTGCGGGTTCGAGTCCCGTCTGCTGCCTGGTCCGCGTGGATTTTTTTTCAGGAAATATTTGTTGATCATTTGTTAAATAAGTTTAATATGAAAAATTATAAACCAGTCAATACACCAATGGAAGTAAATTTAAAGCTCAAAAAGGTAGATACTTGTTCTACTCAGTATCCTTACCAGCAGTTAATAGGAAGTTTGCTATATTTATCTATGTTAACCCGTCCTGATATATATTATGCTGTTTGTTATTTTAGCCAATTTAATAACAATTATAACGATATACATTGGAAACATGTCAAACGTATATTAAGGTACTTACAAAAAACCAAACATTTTGGATTAAAATATGTTAAAGATGATTTAGATTTGATAGGTTTTGCCGATGCCGATTGGGCATCAGATTGTGTGGACCGTAAGTCTTACACAGGATATATGTTTAAATTGTCTGGTAGTGTAATTGCATTTGAATGTAAAAAGCAAGTAACAATAGCTTTTTCTAGCACAGAAGCGGAGTATATGGCTATGTGTGAGGCAAGTAAAGAAGCCATTTACTTAAGAAACCTATTATTAGAGTTAAAATGTAGAAATGAGTCACCTGTACTGTTATACAATGACAATCAGAGTGCACAGTTGTTGACTAAACATTGTTTATTCCATAAAAGAAGCAAGCATATTGATGTTAGATTTCATTTTGTCAGAACAGCAGTTGAAAATAATATTGTTAAAATAGGATATTTAAATACAAATGATATGCCTGCAGATGTACTAACAAAAAGTTTAAGTTACCAAAAATATAATAATTTTGTTGAACAATTAGGTGTTACTCCATTGTAAATCTATCTTTGGCCTTGTGTTTCATCAATAATTTTTTTTTGCTTATTTCTGTATATCGATTATTTTGATAAGGGAGTCTGTTAATATATATATATCAAAATAATAGTAATTGGAAAAGTACACTAAATAGTGTCTATAGCAACTTAAGTTACCTAATCTGTGTCATTGTGTGACAACCATAAGGGTGTGTGCTCTATGAATAAATCTTTTTTTGTCTGTGGCTAACGCTTGTAGTTTCATAAGTTATAAACTGATACTATTTATAGCAATCCAAATATAATAGAAAAATGAGGAAAACGTTTAAAACGAACTAGGTCATATTTTCGGATTGAACTCATTGATCTCACCGAGTAAGAGACAAACTACCCTATGAAATTAATTATTGTGTAAGCAAGAAAGTAATTACTTCCCTGCGAGAAATTTACCGGTACGTATGTTGTGTTTAATTAAGAGTTTGGAATATTTCACTACCCACAATTACATGCGCTATGCTCATGGAACAAATCCGTTGAACATTGATCATGTGGTTAAACAAACATGTTAGACTTGGAATTAATTTAAATGGCTTACCTTTGTTCAAGTAACTTAATTTAACCACGTTTTTGTTAAATCACTCTCGTTCTCATAAATTTCACTGTGCTTGCTGGCTGACATAATTGTCTTTTATCTGTACTAATATTATAAAGAGGACAGATTTTATTGTATGTTTGTTTGTATTTAATAAGCTTCGAAAGTACTGAACCGATTTGAAAAATTCTTACACATTTAGTATCCTAAATTATCCCTGATGAACATAAACTATAAAGCATTTTCAAAAAAATTAGGGTACCGTATGAAAAATTCGACAATGTAACCCAGGGTGTGAAAAGAAAAACCAAAAAATAGTCATATATCGCTTACACTGCGGATGTCATAGACAATAAAGCAGTGATGTACTAAAGTTTTATAGAAGACATAAATATCTACGAAAAAGTCTGCGATATCATTTCACTAACTATTACACACATTATTACAGTTATGACTCAACTAAAGGTCTTCTGCGGTTTCACCCGCGTTAATTTGAGGAAAAGGTTATATTGAGTCAAACTTAAACGATGGACATATTATTAAGCTGTCGCGGACTTTTTTATAGAACTTTCAAAGGAAAATAAATTCGTCATACATGATTTTGTGCAACTTTAATCATTTACGCAGCACACGCAACGGAATCTCCCAAATGGAATATTGTTACCCGTTTTTGCAACATTTTACATCCATACTCCGCTCCTTCTAGTCGTAATGTAATATTATATAGCCGTACGCCTTCCTCAATAAGTGCACTATCTATACATTTTTTTTTCAAATCGGACCATTAGTTCCTGAGATTTGCGCGTTCAACCAAAAAAATGGTGCATTCGATACATTGGGTCATAAACTACGCAACAAAATTTTCATTATCAGTTAAGTTTTTAATTGAAGGTTTATAATTATATAAAGAACAACAATTATTATATTATAGAGAGAAAAGATTTGATGGTTTAGTATATCACATTATTATTATTTTAAAGTTCATTAGAATGTTAATAAAACGCATTTTGATTTAATTTATTTGTATGTTTTGTTGTTTATTGCCAAATACTTCAAATTTCTCAGGATATTTTCATTGAATGGCTATTTAGTGGACTCTCGGGACATATTCGGTAGATTGAGAACATCTTAATTAGACCGCTAGAACATACAACAGAGAGGCGATTTACATTTTTAGAAATGTTGACACATTTGTCAATTAAAGAGAATGTTTTATAATGGGCCAATTTCAACAAGTTCAGTTAACTTTTTGCCTAATTCCGGAGGAAAATTTTAATATCCGTTTATAGTAAGTTTTGATGGACTGAATATTACGAGCCTTTACCACCGTTTTAGCGCAACCGATAAAAACCAAATTTTACAAGAGGTTCTTCGTTTAAATACTTAAAGAAACAAAAATGTGCTATTGGTATGGCGTGTAAATAGCCTACCACAGGAATGCGGTTTTCTATATTTATGTATGCGGCGGGCGAATTATTACGTACGAGCTGATTGAACTCAAAGAAACATTAACTATGCAGCAAATGGAAATCAAATAAGGCGCAATGCCACCAACGACTCACCTGGATGTCTCTCTGTCTCCTTAGCAGGCTTGCAAGCGTAGGCACAGCATAAGCAGATCCTTTCTTCGTCCTCTGGGTGCGGTTGAACGATTTCCGCGAAAATTATCGATGCGAGTTTATATAATATGTGTACACGACCGATCGGTAGGTACAAAACGCGAAGCAGCAGCGATGGACCGTTGAAGATGACTAGCCAACGATCGTTATTAAAGTTTGAGTACCCGCGCATAAGAATATTCGCGGCACCCATGTATCTGCCATCTGGACAGGTGCGCAGATCGAACACCGTGTGGCGCCAGCGAGCATAATCCCCATCCGAAACCCAAATGCGAACATTGATGTAAGGAAACTCATACATAATAAAACGCCAACCAGCTATTAAATTTAGAATTTTAGGTGAATACCTAAATATATAATTCAAAAAAATTAATAATAATGAGTATGCTATTTATTGCCCTAACATTATTTTTGCTATCATACACTTAGGTTATTTAAGCGTTAACGTAACTATATTTGATAAATAAATAGGTATTTTAAAAGGCTTATAAATGAAATAGTCATATGAATTATAATTATTATAAGTTAAGTATATATTATAGACACTGCTTTTTTCATAATTATTGCGATTTTAACGTATTATTATTATTTATCAATAATTTTACTGTCCCGTATATGTTTAAAAACCATACATTGAAATATTGTATCACTCTCATACTGAGGCATAATCTCAAATATCCAAATTATATTAGGTTTATCATTGACAATAATAATAGAAAGAAAACCATTGTTAGATATTGAAACCCAAGCGTTTTTATCTATAATTCATGTAACTATTCTGAGAACATCGTACATCCCTTACTATAATGTGAACGTTTACTTTCATAAAT
The DNA here is from genome assembly GCA_902850365.2 of Chilo suppressalis. Lineage (NCBI taxonomy): Eukaryota > Metazoa > Arthropoda > Insecta > Lepidoptera > Crambidae > Chilo > Chilo suppressalis. Next base: position 13,702,977 of record OU963900.1, read on the forward strand.
TAGGTAACAGTAGGGTCTAAGCACGTAGGATGTAGCTGCGCTTAGTGGGTGATAAACATCAGTAGGGATACCTACTGATGTTTACTACTACTTTAAAAAGACTTAGCGAAGTAAAAGTGATACCGAGCCTGATTCTAACATTATTCTCTAGACCTAAATCTAAATTTGACAGCAGCATATCCTTATCATGCTTTTTAGTTCATGAAAAGGTGAACTACTACTGTCTGCTGTCAAAAGTTTTAGGGTTTGTGAATAATGCCAGACTCAGGCCCATTTTGTAGATATTCAAAGAGATGTATTTATTTCTCAAATTTTGAAGTTTTTCTTTTAAATTTATTTGTGAATTGAGTGAGAGAGTAAATGTGTTATGGAACTTTCATTGGCAATAATTCTTTACATTTATACATAATATTGAACTTGACATCTTTGTAATTTAACTGTTTCCATTATCACAACCAATCTTATGTGTGATAACTCTTAAAAAAATGCAATAATATTTTCGCTTTCTTAAGCTGCGTAAAGATACGTACGGATAGCGCGTTCTTACGCATAGCCGGGACATGCTGTCCTCGCGTTCAGCTCCTGTAAACCGCCGCGAACCAGAACGCGAGCCTGAGCTATAGCGCTATGCGTGCCCCGTATCATTATTCACTATTGAAACTCGATGCGTCCCTTTTGCCGTCAAAATACAGTGTACAGTGCAATGCAAGCAAGATCTTGTGGCCAGTGGCTAAAATCGAAACTCATTTTAGGAAAGTATAAACAAGCCTTTTATTTATATAGGAAGTTGTAAATTAGCCTTTTATATTTCCTATACTCTTTCCGAGTTATTGCAAATTATAACGTTCCCGACAAGTGAAAAGATTTTACATAGATACTGTATCGCCCGTAGCGTTACGGCTTGTGTAAACTCTTTGCTTATGTAATGCCTATGGCTGGCAGTTATATTAAAAGGTAAATGACTTTATTTTAAATATTTGAATATGAGAATCTGTTGTCTCATATCGAACGTTCCAAGAGATAGAATTCAGGCACAGAAAAGAGCAGATGATAGTAAATGATTGTAATTCTCCCAGATTAAAATAAACAACGTTTTATCATCTTATGTGTTCTTATTGTAATAACGATAACAAAGCTACGCTCCCAGGGCTTCCCTTTAGGACCAGCATTACAGTACCTACATATTTAACACAGATTTTTTTTCATTTCACCAGCAGCCTTCTCCTTACAATGTGATCTAAGTGCCACAAGATCTGTTTGCACAGTTCCCGGGCGTGCGTGTTTCCATTGACGCGTAACCGAGAACCGACGGTAGCTCGCCAGCGAGTCAACTCACGCTGCACGCGCAAGCCACAAGTATGGATAGCGCGTTACGTTCCACATCCGTACGCAGCTTAACAAAAACAAAGCGGTCTTTAAGATTAATCATATTGTCATTACTTTATTATCATCAACGATGATTTTGTTGAACCTGAACTACAGTCCTACAATGTGAAGTTCATGTCTTCGGTAAAGATTTATATATTTTTTTCTTTTTTTCAGATTCTGGAAGATATGCGCTGAGCTTACTAAGTGTGGTATTCTTTATATTAAACACTAGAGTCTACTTTTTGAATGACCTTACTTAAATGTTATATAATTAATAAAAAAATTAAATGTAAGTTAAAATATGAAAAATGTATAGAGACTAATGAAAATAACAGAAGATGTGTATTTAATTTACTATGCAAGAAGTCCTTATGCATAAAAAGTCCATTCAGAATAAGATTATATTTACGTAGTAAAAAAAATAAAACTTATTTTGACTAAACAGTAATTGTGTTGAACGAAACGGTACCTATCATTAAACAACAATTTTATTTGAACTCAATTCTACATCGAAAGAAAGAGATGATGTCAAAAGAAGACAGTTGAACGTTTAAAAGTGTTATTAATTAACATTTGCGATCTATAAAGGACAATGGCGAACTGCCATACAATTTTTGTTGAATTTTTTTTTTGCGTCTATGAATGAATTACATGTTAAATTATAGAGTTTAGATTCTCGATTTGATTCGTCTTATTTCTTTTATTATAAAGAAGTCTGGATTTATAGATATTCTACTTTGAAGTTTTGGAGGTTATGTCATCGTAAGTCATACAAAAACGAATTTTAAAAGTATTTTCAAGAGTATTTTTATATCGAAATATAAAATACGTGGAACGGAACTATAGAAGTATACCTGTACCGTAGATTAGTGACGAAAAAAAATTTTTTTTAATGTATGATCTGCAGGCGTACCGACCGCGTCAAAATGCTTAAAAGACAAGGGTAACTGAGTTCGAAAACAATGTCTGTGTTGTAAGAAGTACTTTACAATTTGAAAATGCCCACATCAATAATAAAGCATAAAAAAGGATTTCTAATAGTGTTCTAATGGGATATTCATTAAATATGAAACACTTTTATATTTTTTTTATTCCACCTCTTCTTTGATCGTAATATCATAGATAGTAGATAGGCACAATGAAATAAAATCCATCGAATGGGACAGAATCTTGTCCAAAATCCACAGCAAGAAGTCGTCCAAAATAGTCTTAGGCAAACACTACTCAACAGTCGCAGGCAAAGATCTCGAAAGTCCAAAAGCAGTCAAGTCATATAATATTAGTATATATATTAGTTATCCGTGCGGTGACGGAGAAAGAATACCACTCACCGCCCCATCACTTCCCGCGGGTGCCGTAAGAAGCGACTAAGGGATATCGGAGCTTCCATCCGCTCTTCTGGTGGTAGGGTGCCTAACACCCGCCTGGTTTGTTACCACCGTAGGCATGGTGAAAAACCCGTGAAGTGCTTTACGCGCGTTTCGGGGTTTAGCCAGCGTACAACCAGAGCTCTACAAGATTGCCGCGATGGATTCGGTCTAGTGGAGGCATCCGTCGAACCGATGCCGGAAGGACTGTATCGACCCGCCGGCCAGGGAGACCCGTAGAAACGGCTGTCCCGCTGGCCGCCCGTGGCACAGTACAGGAGCCCAAGCATTCCTAACCAGTTCGCAAGGCTGCCCTATCATGTCACGCATAATCTCGAGGTGAACCGTCGTGCCGGTTGGTGACCGGGGCGTGGGGTCCCGGCGGCCACTCCCGGGGGGGTGCGGGGGCCCTTCCGTCCGGTGGGTCGGCGTATCTCTTTTCACGTCTCTCAATTTTTTCGCATGATGCCAGCCCGTAAAACGAAGTTTGGTTGTACAGCGGTGCACACCCCCACGCCTTCCGCGCTATTTGAGGTTGAGTTCTGTAATATACGTGGACTCCACTCTAACCTCAATGCTGTCCATCACCATCTTGAGATAGCACGGCCAACATTATTGTTTCTCACGGAGACACAAATACTTCCGCCCGCTGACACAGGCTACCTTAATTATCCCGGCTACGTGCTTGAAGAATCCTTCAAAGCAAAAGACGGCGCATGCCTGTATGTTCGGGCAGATGTTTGTTGTCGCCGTTTGAGCTGCCTGATAGACCCCTTCTTCTCCATGTTGGCGGTACATGTAGACTCTGAGAGTCTACGTGTGCCTCTACAGATCCCACACCGGCGACGCTGAGACAACTCGACTGTTTGACCACCTTAGAAGGGCAGCAGATGATGCCCAGGCGCAATTTCCCAACGCAGAACTGGTGTTTTTGGGGGACTTTAACGCCCACCATGGTTTGTGGCTGGGCTCCTCCAAAACTGACCATGCAGGGATCTCTGCCCATGCATTCGCTCTCACAGTTAGCAAAACTCTTTGCGGCTAACTCCCGAATCAGTGATTGCAATGCACTGCCACCTACACTTCCTCATTGTGGCACTACGATGCCTGACATTAAAATCAGGCAGCATGATGTTCGTGTGGAGTTGCAATCACTCGACGTCCGGAAAGCTAGTGGACCCGATGGCATCCCAGCAGTTGTGCTAAAACATTGTGCAGCGGAGTTGTCTCCCGTGCTTACGCTCCTGTACCAACTGTCTTACTCTTTGGGGCGTGCGCCGGAGGCATGGAGGGAAGTCAATGTGCAACCGGTGCCCAAAAAAGGGGACCGCTCAGACCCAGCTAACTATCGGCCAATAGCTGTCACTTCAGTGTTGAGTAAAGTTTTAGAAAGGGTCCTTAACAACCATCTGACCCGCTCCCTAGAAGTTTACTCTCTGATTCACGATCATCAATACGGATTTAGGCCGAATCGATCGACGGGTGACCTAGCGTACGTGACACACATCTGAGGTGAAGCTATAGTCAAGCGGGGAGAGTCTCTGGCTATTAGCCTTAACATCGCCAAGGCTTTTGACAGGGTCTGGCACAAAAGCCTTCTCTCCAAGCTTCTTGCATACGGTCTGCCTGCTCAGCTCTGCGCCTGGGTAGCTGACTTCCTGCGTGAACGTAGGATTCGTGTCCTTCTCCTCTCTCCAAACGGATGTAGTTCGCAGTTCATGTCAGTGAATGCCGGTGTTCCTCAGGGCTCCATTCTATCCCCTACACTCTTTCTACTGCATATCAATGATTTGATTCCACTTGCGAATATTCCATGCTATGCAGACGAAAGTACAGTGCATGCGAGATATTTTGGACATGCAGCGGCTGGGCAGATAGAAACCAAGGAGAAACGGGAGAATCTTGTCGCTGAACTCAATCAGGCTTTGGACCACATTTCCGAATGGGATACCAGCAACTTGGTTGAGTTCAATGCCAAGAAAACTCAGGCCTGCGCTTTCACGGCAAAAACATCGCCATTCCTTCCCCTTCCCTGTTAACGCAACGTTACCATGCTCGGTATGGAAATTCGCTCAGACCTGAATCCAAAGGACTATATCGAAACCGTGATCAAAACAGCTTCACGCAAACTCGGAGTCCTGAACAAGGTGCGGCGTTTTTTCACGCCCGATCAACTGTGCTTGTTGTACAAAACGCAAGTGCGGTCCTGCGTGGAATATTGCTCGCTCCTCTGGGATGACTCCGCTAAGTACTTACTCGATGCCTTGGATAGGTTGCAGCGGCGCGCTGTCCGCATCATTGGCGATGAAGAGGTAACCAAGAAACTCGAGTCTCTACAATTACGCCGAGATGTGGCATCATTAAGCGCATTTAACGACTATACCACGGCGAGTGTTCTGAGGAGTTATTCTCCCTTATCCCTCCATCACCTTTTCTTCAGAGGACCACGCGCGCTGACCTACACGAACCACTGTCGTCACTATTCCTACACGAACAAAGAAATTTGGTGACTCATTTCTTTGTCGTACTATTCGTAAGTTGAATTCTTTACCCGCGCAAGTGTTCCCTCCTTCCTATAATCTGGGGTCCTTTACAAGAGGCGTGAAGAAGCATTTTTGCACGCCGGCAAGATGAGGATGATTGGTGTAGCAGTTTATAACTGCTGTACCAGCTATCTTCGCGTTTGGACTTTATTACCACTTAACATCAGGTGTGGTAGAAAAACATATCTCAGAAAAAAAAACACACTACGCGGATTTAAATCTTTGCAATACGCATACAGAAGCAACGATAATGATAACATTCGATGACAATAATAATTCATTAAACGGTGTGGTAAAAAAGGAAGCGGCTCCTATCTTCATATTCCCTTTTCCAAAACTAATATATGTGCACGTCTTTCCAGAAATTCACTGCCAATTTGACGTTGATATCTCTCAGTACGGGACGCTGGCAGATGGGCCCCAGAAGGAAGGCACATTGGCCAAAAAAAAAACATTGGATGACAAGTATGACAGTGACAGTTATAGTTTTTTGCATTAGAATTGGCGCCATCCTCTTTTTGTATTGTGGAAATTATTTATTATGGTTTAAGTATAATATTGAAAAATAATGTTTCCCGATATTTTTGATAGATAGTAAAATATATTTTAAACGTAAAGCGATGAAAAACATACGAACAATATACTTGAAGTTGATTTAATCACTTAAAATAAATGGCTCAAAAGCCATGACGTCAAGCCACAATAAAGAAATAGTCAATTTTGATCCTTTATTATGTTTTTAATTCCAGACTTAGACATCCTTCCTCAATTATTTAATACATCTTTTGAGATTATTTTATTAACATTTCTGATAAAGACATCTAGATGCTAAAGATTTACTTCAACAAATATTTCGCCATTGTCCTTTATTATGTCAATGGCCATCACTCTTGCGTAATTCTCTAATTCTAAGAAAAAAATTTACAGGAGAATTATTTACTTATCGTATCGTAATGAGAATGAAGAGGACAAACTGCTGTCAGATTTAGTTTGAAATTTAAGAATTTCGTGTCAGAAATAGGTCCAATATACAATAAACAAAATGCAGCTCCACATTTCTGCTCGCCTATTTTTTTTTTAAATTTGCTTTCTTATTATAATAATCTCTATACACTTATCGGCCGAGACAACACTCCTGAAAATAAGTAGCATTGGATTTTGAAAGTTTAAATGTGATTCGATTTTCGAAAAGGTACTTACTTACCTTCTGAATTTGGATACACTCACTCTCTTGTGTGTAAGCATTGTATTATTAATAACAGTTAGTAAACGAGTTACTCATTTATTTATCCATTAGCTCGAATTTATTTTCCGTTTGAAGAATAAGAATCGAATAACAGTCCACGAACGTCCGTCGTAGGTCCTAGTAGTTGTCGCCTCGTGTCCAGATTTTTCAACAAACGGGCTAAGATAGGCTCTGATGGAAGCCCAATATGCGAAATGTATAACATATTAAGATTCAAAAAGTTATGAATTTATTTTATAAATACTCCTGATCAACAATAAATTAAGCCCGGATGTAACCGGTTGTTTTTGGTAGTGGTTCAAGTACCTACGCTAAAGAACACTTTTTATTTTTTGCATTTGTTCAATGTTTTTAATAATTTTTAGTTTCTAGGACAAGTAGACAATATAAAAGCAAGATACAATTAATTGATACATTCAATAAATATTATTATATTATATCATAATATTAAAAGAGAAACAAAATGTTGCACGTGTCAGGCGTTATGTATTCATTAGCATAGGTTTCGTAAGCCTGGCGGGTGCGCGGTCACAGCGGAGACGGATAGTGTGTGTCGGGTGACGGCGCAGAAGTATTGTCTGGTTTTAGGTGGCCCTGTTCAGGGCGTAGGTGGGGCCCTGTTCACTTCAGCGAGCTCCAGGGCTGGCAGTCCCACATACCTTTTTCTTGCTCCCCCAGTGGTTGAAGGATGCGTAAGACATTTTCCAGACACAAAACAAAAAAGGTTTCCTAAGACTAAAACAGATCTCCAATAGACAGATAGAGATTAAATCTCCGTAGACTACATGACTACTTTTGTATGCCAATGCGGCTGAACACGGTTATTCAATTAATGTTTTAACATCCACATTTACGCTGTGAATCATAAATATATAATTTTATTGATCGATTGTGAGTTTTTGTATTCTCGGTTGGGTAGACTTTATATAAAATGTATCTAATAGCAGTATTTTTGTTGAATTCATCAGGCCATCAAATTATAAACATTACTTGTTTCAAAATTTTACGATTTTGGGTCACTCTGCATCATAGTGCGCTTCATGGTTCATGTTATGCCTCAATGTTAATTTAATACTGTTACAGTCACAGATCATGTAGGTAATACTGCAATTCTGTAAACCAAAGAATGGTTTTGGTTGTTTACCATGCTGCGATCGGAATAAAATGGTAAAATAAGACGTCAGCTGCTAATTTCCCTTAATAAAAACCTATTTAGAGACAAGGCAGTCTCGGTAACTTTCTGTCTGTTTCTGGATCATCTTACAACTCGACCACAAACTTGCCACTATAAGCGGGGGCTAAAGCGACGCGCCTAGGGATGCAGTCTTTTGAAATATCGATATTTATATCGAAGTCAGGAAAATATCGATATCCGATATATCGACCATTTTAACTCGATATTATCGATATATCGATATTTTTTCTTTTTTTTTTGCTTTGTATTAAGTTTGCAAAGCAAAAACCTTTAAGGAAGCAAAGGTTTCCGAAATATCGATATTTATAATGTGGGCAGGTAAATATCGATATTCGATCCGATATATCAGCCATTCCAACATTTCCAACACGATATTTTCTATATTTTTATAGCGCTGTAAGAAGTATCAAATCAAAAGCAATTTCGAATCAAAGATATTTATTTTGTTTAAAATGTTTGCACGCAGCCAAAATCAGAATAGATAATCATATGAAAAACAATTGTTATGTATTAATAAAACCTACACATCAGGGGCGTGCCCATGGCTTCAGAATAGGGTAAGCCCAAAGCTTCCAAAATTACTATACCTATCTTACTTTCTTGACTTGGCGAGCTTAAAAAATTTATGATTTGTATAAGATTCTTAATTTTATTTTGTGTTATATTACAATAATATTAAAGGACATGGTAAAATTTTGTATGAATGATTGCCCTAGCAATGTATAAATATTGCACTTAGTAATATTTAATGCTGAATGGCTGAATATTTCTAATTTCTATGAAAAAAGGCTCAGGAACTTTTGATAAAGTCACAATCTTGAAAATTATGAGATCTCCTATGACGTCATAACCTTGCTATATTTGATATAAGACGTTGCCAATTATTTACAGCGCCATCAATTTCGCATTTTCTTAGAATATTGCCTCATATTTATCTGATTAACACTTCACAAAAAGTATTTTTAAAAGTAAAAATAAAGACAAATATTTTTTTGTAATCGGCCTGACAGGAAACTGTGAAGTTTTATTTTGTTCAATTGCAAAAACAAAGGATAAATTATCATACAGTCTTCTCTCAAGCCTGATCAGAAAAATAAAGTCTATTATTTTAGGCCTTCAGTGATTGGTTATAATAAAATAAGGGCCAAATATGTCATAGTCTTTGGGAGTTTGGAATTAATATTGTTTATTTCGATATACTTACAGAAATGTCTTTTATTGTTCATTTATTTTTGTAAAACGGAACATTTTCGTTTTGAAAGAGACATGAAGTCAATTTTTATACTTTTAAATATTTGATTGATCACGAAAGTTATATGAAAGTAATAAACCCGTAATAATTAATAAAAAAATATTATAATGTTACGGGCTAGTGCAAAATAATTATACACGTTAATTAATCAGTAGTTGACAATTATCTAGAAAGAGAGGCAAGGATTTTATTTAAGTGCATGAGTTACCATTAGGTATACATCACATAGGTATAAATAATCGTATACATACGATTATACCTATATACGTTGGTGTCGATTCTGGCATGATTATCTAAGCTTAAAACTAAATTTAACATCAGTCTCTCCTTTTCATTCTGTATAGAGAATGACAAGGATACACTGTTGTCAAATTTAATTTTAGGTTTAGAGAATCGTGCCAGAATTCGCACCAGTTTAGTATATTTCTTGGGGTTCAAGATTTTTTTAATTTAGATAGTCATAGCAGGTAAATTAATTGATATTATTGTGTTCAAATATAGTCTACGAAATATCGATATTTTGGAATTTCCGATATCGATATTATCGATATCAGTGAATTTTAAATATCGATATAAATATTGATATTTTGGTGTCGATATTATCGATATTCCGATATATCGTTGCAACCCTAGACGCGCCGAGCGATGAAAATAAATTTACTAAAATGTAAGAAGCACCAAATCGCGTCACGAAATGATGTTCACAGCGACTGGGCTAGCGTAAAGTCTAGCCCGCATTCGGTGCGCTCATCGCTAAACCAAAAGTCGTGGCTGGGCACTTGGCGACGGGCCGGTTTCGCCGCAACAGACATGCCGGTGTGGGTCGGTCTGGTCCGGTAAGCAGTGTTGTGAGGTGTACATATAATTACGCAGTCAGAGTACCCTAGATTTGGATACAATTAAAAAATGCCTTTTCAAAATACCTAGCTTTTTGGCCTTTTTCTATTTAGGATAAACTGAAATCGTTATAAGGGTAAAATGAAAAGAAGAGCTTGCAACCAGGGTTGACATTTCGAAATTTTAATTTTTAAAGCGGGATCCCCGTTTAGGGATTCTCCGCGTCCCCGCACCCAGCAGCCTCCCGGCCTAGCCGGGGGACCCCCCCTGGAACCTTACTCACCGCCAGAAACACAACACCACCAAAAGTGTTATTGGTATTCTGTAACCGCAAACGACTTCAGGTTGCGATAAAACTGTTGGCCAAAAGTTATAGGTCTTCATTTGCGATACTTCTAATTTGGAACTTATCCAAAAAAAATTTATTGTAAATAATATGAACTATTGGGTTGCCATGTTTTAGAACACGGCAATGAATATACTGCCATGTACCTACCGTGTTTTATTGATGAAAAGACCTAAATTGCTGTGTAACACGACCATTGCCGTGTAAGTGGTGACAATGCTTGCAATACTGCTTACTGGAACGAAGCGGACGGACCTAATCCGGCTAGTCTGTTGCTGCGCTTATATTTGACGCCGTGTGAACTTCTTCACGAGCACGTTTTGTAGGTGGTAGAAAATTTTCATGCATTATGTTACCCGTCCGGTCGTCTTGTCGATCCAAGGCGAAAAACCATCCCATCATTAAAGCGCTTTTTTGGCGTCTGTCTATAAGTCGAATATGGTACAATCGTATACAAATTGTGAAGAAACTCAACATCAAGGCTCCACAAATATATGGATGTGTTGCCCAGGGTATTATTAATCCATATAGTATAATTTGTAATTTATAAGTGTTCCCAACGTGGGCAAAGCCCGCTATCTCACCAGCTAGTATCGCAATTTTGATTTGCAAAAGAATTACATACTGGACGATATTAAATTACTGAGAGTGATAATATAAAATCAATTTACTTTGCTTTCAATTATTAAAAAAAATCAACCCTGCCACTTACTGCTACTACTTATTTCCTCTGATATTATTACAAATAGTTATTAATTACTAATACCTAGTGGGTAAAAAGCCTTATTTTAAGATTATTTTTAAGCAAATTGACTGTTAGCGTAATTAATTGGAAATACTATAATCAAGCTTTCGATGTAAACTTAATTATGAGAATCTGTTAATTATAATAAAGTTTCTTACATATTTGTGTACAATTTGTCTTTCATTACTTTATCTATAGATTAAAGTTATCGTATTAATTTAATAGCTTAAAATCATTATTATTTGAAAGGGTTCCTAAGATAGTAAATATTTAATGAGATGCCAATACTGTGTTTACGTTAACTTTCTCCGTTTACAGCTGTAATCAAATTTTATCAATAATTAGAATTGATGGATGCATTAAAGTGTGACTACAGAAGATGTTGATCAGTACCTACCTTAAGACATTGATTTACTTTCAAGTTTAATTAAAACTGATGTTGGGTTGTAGTTGCGGGTTCGAGTCCCGTCTGCTAGATTTTTTTTCTAGTAATATTTTCTTTCTATTTAAACATCTTGCAGTTAAATGCCCAAAAAATATAAATCTGATTTTGTCTATTTCCCAGAAATAACAAGTAAAACACTTTCTTTGCTTAAAATTCTAACTCATCATGACTCATCTGCTTAGTTATTTGGTTGTGGTTAGAATCATTGTGTTCATTGGATCACTGCTTTTTTTTATTTTGTTTTTTTTTGATATGCTGGGGAAATGCATGAAATTGCGGTGGTTATGTGGGGCTCTCCTGCCCAGAAGGGGGAGGCCTACCCACTAAAACCCCAGCCATCACTGCCAGATACTGCCAGATATCTGCCTGCCTAGGCACTCGCACATTACGTATATCGGATCACTGCTTGATATATGCACGGCTTTATTTCATTTGGACAAACACCATTAGCTATACGTACGAGAACCTTAAGAAGTTATGATTATATTCCCTACAAACTTTGTTTGTGTGGATATTGACGACCAACTTTACGGCTAAGAACCCAGGAGCTGTTTTTTCCCGCACCAAACGCGGGCGCCAGTCCACAGTTTTCTGCGGTCCCGCAGCCGCAGCAGCTGCAACATCCGACGAAATCCGCCGCCTCTGCGGGAAATCGCGTCCCGCACGCGCCCGCACCTTGTGCTGCAAACAACCGCGCGCTCTGCGGGCGTAAAACGCACCGTGAAAGTTGTTTTTGCATTTTACTTACAATATCACATTTTACGTGATTTGTAGTCATGCAGCCGCGGCGAGTGTGGGAGAAAATCAAGCCGTGAGTCCTGTGTTTGCGGAACCCGCTGAGGCGCACGCGGGACGCGATCACCTGCAGATGCGGCGGGTCTGGCCCGTGTGCTCTATGTTTTTGTATGCAGACGACCCAAAGACGCGTTCTGAATTCAAAGTCTGCGGGCTCGCCCAACTGCACAGTGGCTGCAGGACCACAGAAGACTGCGGTCTCGTGAGTTTTGAAATGAAACAGCTTTCCCACTGCCGCAGCCGGCGCGGGAATAAATCGGGCCGTGAGTTCTTAGCCTTAGCCTACATCAGTACCTAAGTACCGAACTTCAATGCCAATAATAGCCAAGTTGGCTGGTATAGTAAACTGCACGATAAGTTCCTAATTGCACTTAGCTAACGTAAACGGGCTGTAGCGGGCTGAGAGGAAACTCTGAAGAATACGTGTTAAAAAACTTTCTAAGACAAACCGGATTTGTATACCAAGTATAGTACTGTCATACAAACATTACAAGTAATTGTTAATAAACAAAACAAAGGCTGAATGAAACACACCCAATATATGAAAACTTCTTGTATGGGAACCTCTTACTCTGATACTAATAAGCCTAACAACAATGAAATCATTGTAAGGCTTGTGTTATGGAATACTAGGGTAATGGATAGAATAAATATAATCACAAACGATATACGTATGTATATTTATCACGAAATTCATATAAACAGCCATAAATTAGGTACAGCTCCGAGGGATTGAGTTCAAGTCGGCAAGGTGGGGATGGCTGGAGCGGCACACCATCTGCTGCATTATCTATCTTCGCGACTGGACTCCATTTACACTTAAAATCAGTCCCCTACGTTGGGTGGGGTAATTAGTTGCGCCTCGTATAAAAAAACAAATGTTCGTATTCATTATACAAACATTTGGCAAACCGGGATTCAACCCGGGACCTCTAAGAAGGCGTCACCTTGAAACCAGGCGTGCCGAACATACCACTCACTCTACAGGTCATCAAGTATAAGTAACCGCTGACGACGGGCGGACAGACAGATTGACAGCGGAGTGTTTATTATACTTTAATAAAGACTGCACGTCACGGAACCAAATTACTGTTAGGTAGAACCCTAAAGCTGTTTCGCAGCCGCGCCGCACCACACAACGCTCCAATTATGCGCAGAGAGAAAGAATGCCTTCAAACTTTAACATTTTTTAAAGCAATCTCAAATTATTAGCACTCTCAAACTCGAGTTATTAAAGAAATTTGTAATGCTAACATTTTTAATGCACCAGCAATGCACCAACTAGGTACTATTTGCACTAATGCACCATCACAAATTTTATAACGAAACGAAACTACTTACTATCAACATCAATAAATATTAATATAAACAAGACATGACTGACATGTAATAAATTAATGAAATATTATCACAAAGAAATGCATGGGCTTATTATTTATACAGAAAATCAGCAAATGAACATTTAAAAACAATTTAAGGTGGCAGCGGAGAGAGTCGTGTCATTTTATTTCCTACCGCGCTTTGATAGATAGATCGATATATTCATAGACGTAAAGGAGTTCTATTGAAAGTGTCGCCTGCTTAGAAGTCCCGGATTCGAATACCGTTGGGGTAAATGTTTGTATGATGAATGCAAGCATTTGTACCTAAGAATGGATGTTAATACGCATCTATATATATAAAAATGTTATGTTGGTTTGTGTACGCTTCAAAAACTCAAAAAGTTCTGCACCGATTGAGTTGAAATTTTAACATGATATAAATTCCGCATCAAGGATTGTTTTTATCTATTTTTTGCATCAGATCAGATCAGAGATCAGCTGTGTACCATACACCGCGCCATCTGCCAGAAGCGAGGAAAACACTCGCTAACAACCGCAATAGTAATGACGCAGTCACATGAGAAACAATTTCGTTCCCAATTACATTGTTTATTTACAAAAAAATTGCATCTGATTCTGATTATTATACAATCTGAATTAATTATTCACTTAAATCAAGAATTTTTGGTGTGATAGTGTTGTGATCGAACTGTTCTTTTCTTCCACCAAACTTCCACCAAATCGTAAGTAGAGGTTATATTTTATATAAAAGATGGACAGTAAACATATTATTGTTTTGCAATTATTATTTATTTAATATTAATTAATTAAATAAATAAGTAAAATATTAGTTAAATAATTAATCAATAACAAAACATATTTATTATTGAAGTGAATCTTTTTTAATAATCGTGTTCCCGAGTCGGCAAACCAGATAGTCTTTATATCTACGCAGACAGTGGAAAAACAAAAATTTTTGTATATCCACAAGTATTGCAAAATTAAACTTATATGAAATGTATTCTTTGTTGTGTTTCTCATTTCTCAACCATTCAATCACAATGTGCCACTGCGAAGCGTGGCAGGGTACAGCTAGTTTCTAGATAAATTAACTCACAATGTATCAGTATATGGATTCTATCCGTTACCCTAGTATCCCTAACCTAAGCCTTACAGGGCTTACTTTGGGGCTAGATTATTAGGTGTGAGTGTTAGAAATATAATGAAAAACTGGAACCTTACTCACCGACAGCAAACAACACCACCAAAACGTAGTGTCATTTTATTTCCCCTGACGAGGACAGCAAAGGAAACGGCGGTTAGGCGGCCTCAGATCGAATAAAAAGCAAAAAGGTTGTGTAAAGTTTTTCAGCTTTTGACTCTTTTTCTTCTATTGCATTAATTTATAAAAAGTTATTTAATTTTATCAGAAATATAAATAGAGACCACTATAAAGAACATTTAAGATAACAACAAGAATTTGACACATTTGCATCATTTTATAAATTGCGATACAATACACTGTTAGAACTCAAAGAAGCTTTGTTGCATAGTGTTACTATTGCAATTTTTTTGTTTTATATTTTATTTCAGTGAATACAATATTAGGATTTTGTTTATTAGTCTTAATTTATGTTTATAATACATTAAGATCAAGGAAGCAATAGAGTGTAATCTTTAAAATAAATTATTATTAATCATTCATTTCCTTAGGTCAAATTAATCAACATTTTATTCTGTATGTTTTCTTTACTTCAGTAATTTGACGCTCCAATTTCAGTATTTTCATTTCCAGCATATTCTTCTTTGACACACACGTCTGATGAATTCTCTTTTTTGTAATTCTCTTAAACGTGTGGTCATTGTTCCACACGACTGAAGTGATTCCGTTTATAAGACATGTTAAAAATGTTTTTAATAAAAAAATATCTGTAATTCTTGCCGATAAGAAAGAACGAAAGAAAATTTTTCATTCAAAAAGTTCTAACGTTTAACGGGGTCACTGGGTGTCACTGTCAATGAATGTGAAACTCGATCAATATACCTATTCATTCTTTTTAACACGCTTTTATTAAGTCAACTTGTTACAAATAACTATGTTATGAAATCTGAGAATATGAATTACACGTACTTGTAATTCTTGTATCATCATGAAACCTGGCAATTATATGTCGATTAGATGACAATACAATATTATGGCACCATCGAGCTGATCTGATGATGGGACTGGAAGGTGGCTGATGGAACCTTGGTTTGTAAGTAAACATATCGAGTTTGGGCTCATTAGATTCACCTAAACATATTTTATTCACTTCTACTGACGACGAGAACTTGACGATGGACTAGAAGGTGGCTGATGGACCCTGGACTGCCTACTAGTGAACATATCGAGTTTGGGCTCATTACATTCGTCTTCATATATTCTGTTTTTTTAAACACGCTATTATTTTTTATATGCTTTTATTAGGTCGACCTGTATGTAATTTCGGAAACGTCGATGAGCACCTATTTCAGCCTATAGGCATCCAGTTCACGGCGAAGTATAGCTGCGGTACGTAGGAAAGGCGCATGCTCCCAGTGATTTTAAGTTGGGCATCTACCGTGCACAAGATGCAAGGCTGTACGGTAGACCACGCAGTGATGTACTTAGGGGCCCGTACTATTGCGGCTGGACAGGCGTATGTGGGCCTAAGTAGAGTAAAATCATATTTGTTTCTTAGGTTTTCTTGGAGTAAAATTACTTAGAGGTCTCCAGATTGAAGAGCTTAATTGTTCTAAACTGACAGATAAAACACCATGCAATACAGACGCACTGGAGGAGATGGAGAGGATGCGGGCTCATTCGCCTACTTAAAACAAATGTAAAGATATTAAGAATATTTCGTTATCAAAGACTAAAAAGTATAAAATAAAGTAATAGTTGAAAAAAACTAGAAAACCAAAAAATAAATTATGAATCGTTCAAGTTGTCGCAATTTCGGGGCTGAAGTGTATATACTATGTGCTCTTAATTATAATATTTGATTGTAAAAGCGTGGGGTGCTGGAAAAGGAAAGACATTTTGTATAACTTGCTCAGAAATCAATTTAAGCGATGTTACGGGAAGCAGGTTACATAGATTGGCGCTTCAGTAACAGAGTTGCAGCACGACTAGTATTCCCTTAGATCTTCTATTCATTATAATGATGAATATTGTATTTCTAATATCTTGATTTCTCAGCAAATTATACAAAAAGTCTTTCCTGTTCCAGCGCCCCACGCTTTTACAATCAAATATTATAAAGAGCACATAGTTTACACTTCAGCCCAGAAATTGTGACAACTTGAACGATTATGATTTTTGTTTTGCATTTATAAAAGCGTCTTTTTCTAGTTTTTTTAAACTATTATTTTTTTACTTTTAAATTACGAATGTTGCAATTTATTTCACGTTTATCCAGGTGTTATGAATGCTTAGTAAATCTAAGCTTACTCGATGTTTATTAATAATGTCGTAACCGCATATGTATTCCTTCGCTAATAAGGCATAATACACTTACACTCTTAGTGTAAGTTCGGGTTATGGCAGAAGTAGGTCATTTTTATTATAAACACGGTAGTAGCGCAATATTTATTTTTAATATGCTCGCCTTAAATTATGCTCGTCGTGCACTTATAATATGTCTATGACAATCTATATTAATTACCTGATAATTTAAAAAAATAAGAAAATTACAATGTATTTAAAAAAAAAATAAGTTAATGTTATTGAATAAATACTATTATAGCCACCACCGCCCCTTGCACGAGCACCGCGATATGATATTTAACGCGTTTTTATCACGCTCAATTGTCAAATTACTATGGAGTTTGACAGTTAGACGCGATAAAAAACGTGATATAATGTAAATTGTGGTGCTCATGCTACGGGGACAGGAATACCTAAATGATAAAACTACTATGGAATAAATATAAGATATATTATATTATTTTTATTGGAGTTTACTCCTTAAGAATCGATTTGCATATATAAGGGGCCCTGTATAAAAAGCACTTTCGTTCACATGAAGCACAAAGTACACACGGTGGCGGCACGACCATTTTATTACGTTTTACCAGCGTGTAGGTATCCTACATTTGAATGGAATCCGTTTTGTCTGCCCTGTTAAAAATATTAAAATTTATTCTTAACGTGCTGCATGAAGAGGTGCCACAAATACTTTCATATAATCGAACTCCTTAGGATTTTTGCAATTTTTTCGCGTTGACCATCTTTCAAGAGCTTTGGTATTCAGGGAATTACATTGGGTGCGTTGTTTCATAGATAGTAAAACTTTTTATGTATACTAGCTGACCCAGCGAACTTCGTACCGCCATATAAATAGGGGCAGGTGGTAGAAGAGAAAATTTAGGGTTGAATGTATTTTTAATACCACATTATAAAAAAATAAATTGTCCGAAAAAAATTTTAGGGGTGTGTAACGTAGGGTCCTATCAATTTCCTGGGATAATATTCCTCCTAACCCATATGAGAACACTACGTTACAATACCCAATAGTTTGAATATTGGCGCGAAGGCGCATTGTAGGTTTCAGAACACTACGTTACAGATGGACAACCATTATCACTTAAGGATATGAAAAATAGATAGTAGCTGATTCTCAGACCTACGGAATATGCATATAAAATTTCATAAAAATCGGTCAGGCTGTATCGGAGGAGTATGGTAACTAACATTGTGACATGAAAATTTTATATATAAGATTTGTCAATTTGACCATTTGATATCTTACAATAGTTAGCCCCATATTACGTAGTTAAAAAAGATGAGCGTTTTTTCATAATATTTTATAGTTAGAGTAGACAATAGTTAATAATGTTGCAACATTACAAATATTGTTGTTAGTAAGATACATATTTCAAAACGTCTGTTTCATAGAGTAAGTAATTAGTAATCCTGTAATCACTATGGTGCAAGGAACTTATATAATATCTGGAATGCTTACGTGGCCCTCAAGAGTAAACCTCAATTAGTGGAAGTTGTCTCTTTCTAGTATTGTATCCAAACAGTAACATAAGTGATAGATAATTATTTTTCTCCCGCTGAAGTAACCGTCTAATTTTCAATTCTATAATCTTAGCTTGAAAGTTCCAAAAATCTTTAAACGACCTTCCGAGCTTATTAAATGTGTCGCTATATGTTTTTCATCTGTTTTTTATCCAACATTGAACACGATTTACGGTTCTCAAAGAAGGATGGCCAAATCGTACCTGATGAAGAAACGATGACGTCCCAATATGCCATATATATCAAAAAATTCCTTATTTTTAAAGGTTTTAGAAAATATAAGCAAAATATCCATATTCTCCCACATTAAAAAGATATACCTTTTTTGTGTTTTGATTATTTATTTGAAATTATTTGGAATAACATGTTCAGAACGCACCCATTGATGATTAATTTCGCACATGAAATGATTTAATATTCATGGACTATATATAAATTATTTCTTTTTCTAAATACTTGTTAACCGTAATTCAATTAATAGTTAGGCATCTGATTAACTAGTGTTATTGGGTATTTAAAGAACTTTTATCATAAATATAATTAAGTAAGTACAAATTGAGTATGAGCTTTTTGTTTAATTGCTTGGTTTATGCATATAACGGAACGTTATATGTCATCGATCGGCGCCATCGATTGACTGACACACAGTGACAGTGATGGACCGCACTACGCCACTGCACGGATTCGTAACTACCCACGGTTTCGGAACAAAAAAATTGTGAGTTTTTTGTCCCTCCGAGACTGCCTGGCGCCACTACGAGCCATCGGAGACTGCCGCGCACCTAGCCGCAGGCCTTGAGCGCGCCGCAAGGCGCAGCTCGGCCAGAATCGCGCAGGCGTAGCCCCCGACTCGCAGCATGGCTGACCAGCCGTCCCCGCAGCCGTCTACCTGGCAGTGCCTCACTCCGATCTCGGACGAGGAGCTCGACAGTGTTTTAGCTCGATCGATCGAGATAGCATCGCCCGGCGTCAAATATGCATTTGACGCCACGATGGTGTCTCGGCTCGTCGGGTCCGGCTTATTGTCGGACAGGCTAAACCGCTGGCTGAGCTCCTACGTTCGTTTGTTGGAGTTCGAGGCGAGCGAAACTCCTGCCCTCTGCCCAGCCGACGAGATGGCCATGGAGGCGTTGCAGGCACTGAGCGGATCACCGCTTGTGCTTCCGCCTCCCATCACGCCTCTCCCTCGCAAACGCCGCCTCTCCACCACGCCGCAGCCAGAGAGCGAAAAGCGCCCTTGCACGGGACGTCAGTGGTGACCACCCCATACCCCAGCTGCCATCACCTGTACCCACATCACCAGCCCAGGTACAGACCCCAGCATCACCCCGGGACCACCAGTCTAGGCGAGAAATTGCCCCAGCAGCCACCGAAGCACAACAGACTGCCTTACCGACACCGCCGTCGGTAACATATTCGCAGGCCGCGAAAAATTTCGCGCCTACCCCCGACGCCGCCAAAAAATCACCGCCTACCGCCGCATCACACATCGCTGCTCTGCCCGCGCAACCGGTCCCAGGCACCGCTCCCGCGGCCCAACGGTTACAGAAATTCCCGCCGCTAGTGGTCGAGCACCTGCCGGACTGGCCCGCGCATATGCGCCTCCTTCACCACGCCTTGGCCGCGCACCGAACGCGCGCCCGTTTGGCACGGGCGTGCGTTTCATCCCCACGGACGCTGAAGAACACCGGCTCATCCAGGCCTATCTCTCCAAGCTGGAGGGACAAATCGGGCTGAGCTGGTTCACATACGCCCTCCCCGAGGACCGCTGTCTCAAGGTGGCTATAAGAGGGCTGCCTTACCACACGGAACCGCATCACATCGTCGAGGCCCTATCCGCTAAGGGCTTCCGATGTGAATACGTTAAGCAGATCCGGGCGCGAGCAGGCCGCCCCGGATGCATCTACTACGCAGCCCTGCAACGAACATCGGACACCATCCCGGCCATATACGCAGTGAGTGAGCTCCTGTGTATGACCGGGATCACCATAGAAGCTTGGAGGGGCAAGAAGGGCCCTGCGCAGTGTCACCGCTGCCAGGGCTTTCGACACTCCTCCAAAGGATGTCACCGCACGCTTGCCTGCGTGCGATGCGGAGACCCGCACGCCGCAGCCGACTGCCCCCGCCCGCGTTCGCAACTGGCAACATGCGCGAACTGCAAGGGCCCGCACCCCGCAAATCACAGTGCGTGCCCCGCGAAACTCCGCGAGGCGCGCAACAAGAAGGCCTCCACTGTGGCCCGTTCAGGCCGCACGTCCAACCAACCGCCACCGAAACCAACCGAGGTGAGTGAGCACGCGCCGGCCACACTCATGGCCCCGGCGAATGCCCCGCCCGCCCAGAAGCTACCGAAGCCCCGCCGCCGACGCAACAAACCCGGCCGCCGTACCACCGCACAGAGTGATGAGGCGCCCCCCGCTACCAAACCAGCCACCGCAGCCACTACCACAAGATCGACACCCGAAGAGGCCACAACTGTCGACATAGGACAGCTGCTCAGCATCGCAGAGCAGATTAAGGAGCATTTACAAAAACTCGGGTAACCGAGTTTTCGATCTACCCACCACACTGAGGCGCTCCCCCCTCTCGCCTAAGTCCGTCGCCCGCTCGCTGGTCGCTCACTGGGCCTGCCCCATGGGTCTCACCCGGTGGGCTGGACCGCGCCGAGGGCGATGGTGAAGTCGCAGGGAGGGAGGATGACCACCGGACCGTCCCGTTTGTCAACGGGATGCGCACCCGCCGCATCAAAAATGGCTAGAGCCAGAAGACTCCCCGCACGCCGCGGCGCCTTCGGCGCCGGCGACGCGCGAGACGAAGACACAGTCAGTAACAGTGATCATTCTTTGCTAACGCTTTCGCTAAGATTATTGTTGTGAATTATTGTGATTGTACTATTTTGGATTACCTTCTGTTCTTTTGACCTTGCCATTGATTTACGGACTGATAAGTAAATAATATTTTTTGTCAAGACTTATCTTTCATTTACCCCCATACACACCATCATTACCTTTACATTATTACTTCGACTCGATTAGTCAGTGAGTGAAAGATAGCAGGTATCTAGTCTCGTCTAACGACTTTCTCTTTAGCCGGCACAGCCAGAAAAATGTCCCAAAATAGGACTGAACTAAAAACCACTTTTTAGTTCAGTCCTATTTTTTTTCTATGAGGCATCGAACAAAATAGCAATGAGATCGTCAATTACCCTCTTCGCTTTTCGCTACTACATTTTGGGCTTCGCCGCAGTCGGGTAAAAGGTACTTGTTGATGCTAACCTCAAAAGTATAAGTGGCGATATTTTAAAAAATCGTGGCTATTTATATAAGATTTTCAAACGGGATAGAATTTACAACATAAAAACAAACCATTCTCACTATAGTTTATTAAGGGACATCAAAAATAAAAGTCAAGTCCAGCTCATATAGAAATCTGGCCATTGTTCTTTTAATTTTAATATGTCAAACGATACGTTTTTCAATAATTCTTATGTATACTTTAGATACCTAGGAAAACAAAAATGAAAGTAAAACCACGGAATAATATTTAATTAATTTATTAGTTAAATTACAGATAATTATTTTAAAAGTCTTAAGAAACATGACGCATCGTTTTATCAATTGATGTTTAGTTTTTATTTTTAACGTTTTAGGTAAAATGATATACTTACATGTTTTTGTCCTGTAAAATGTAATTGTCTGATTTTTAAAATAGAATCTTTTCGATAGCGTTTATCTTATATATAAAATTCTCGTGTCACAATGTTAGTTACCATACTCCTCCGAAACGGCCTGACCGATTTTTATGAAATTTTTTATGCATATTCCGTGGGTCTGAGAATCGGCTACTATTTTTCATATCCTTAAGTGATAATGGTTGTCCACCTGTAACGTAGTGTTCTGAAGCCTACAATGCGCCTTCGCGCCAAAATTCAAACTATTGGGTATTGAACCGTAGTGTTCTCATATGGGTTAGGAGGAATGTCATCCCAGAAAATTGATAGAACACTATGCTAAACAACCCTATTTTTTTTCTGCAATATTTATTTTGTATATATATAATGTGGTATTTAAAAAATACAAACAAACCTAAAGTTTCTCTTCTACCACCTGCCCCTATTTTTATGGCGGTACGAAGTTCGCTGAGTCAGCTAGTAATAATATATAGTATAAATAAATGATAATAGCAAAATCCGTTCAAAACTTCATTCGTAACCGTAGAACATGCTGCTGACTTTAAAGATGAGCATATATATTTTGAAATGATGGCTGGAAATATAACTATAAGTTGAATATTTGTTATTAAATGGAACAATTTCAAACCAATGTTGAAGAAAGGTTCTCGTTCTTTGGGAAACTGCAAAAATAATAAAACAGATTACCTACTATTAGTTATTAGTAAACAAGGTTAATGCATGATTATTTAATCTTCTTACGTGCACACTTAATTTTTGGTATTTCTACGATCCTTGCAGGCAAAGAAAGTATTTTGCCTCATTCACTCTCATAACACTTTTTTCTCTGTCGGTTGGGAGTAGTTCTGATCCTGGCCTTTCCTTGATACAACTAAATCTCAGGTCGTAGGTACTTGGTTGATGACCGTCAGTTTTCTATTACAGTTAGAAGATAGTACATATACTGACATTAAAACAAAAAGGGAAGATACGGCACTCACGATTCTGTGCACTCAATATTACAATTTTGCGTATATTCTGAGTGTGAAGCGATATGAACTCGCCGTTTCACTCGCGATGCGTTGAAACAGTCGGAGCATATTTTATTTTATGCTAATATAAGCGTACCGTATCTTCATTTTTTTTTGTTTAATCTAAGTATAGATAATTTGGAAGAGCTCGATGACACAAGTGGTTAGCGCATTCGGCTGCGATCGTTGAAGTTTTGCAGTTGTCGGTTATTGGATGGGTGACCAAAATTATACCTACTTACTCGAGCTCCTCCGTGCTTCGGAAGGCACGTTGAGTCGTTGGTCCCGCGACTTCACTATCTATTCTATTCTACACGAGCACACGAGTTTCACTACCTATTCTATTTATTTATTTGGAATCTTTTATATACAGCTACAGTCTGGTTTTCGTAAAAAAACACAGTACATCTACGGCTCTTTGTAACATAGTTGACGATATTCTATCTGCGCAGGATAAGGGTATGGGTGCTCTGATGGTGCTCTTCGACTTTTTGTATATTCCTTTACTTCTGCCTAAGCTTACTTACTTTGGAAAAAAAATACAGTTATACGAATGAAAAGTGTTGCCTAGCCATTTTTGATTTTGAACTATTTGTGTTCTTTATAAAAGCATCGAAGGCATTGTTTTATATTTATAAAACAGAATATACGCAATATTGTATATATTGAGTGCACATGTAGCGTGTTTGAATGTCCAATTGTGACTAAAGCGAATTGTGGTCATGAACCACAATTTAAGCGGATCACTTTTGAGCCGCGAGTGCCGTATCTTACCTTTTTGTTTTAATCTAAGCAATAAGCAGGTACTTTGAAAATATAAAATGCCAAGTACAACTTTTTGTGGAAGTTACTCAGGATAGTATTAATAATACATTAGGAAGGAGAAGCTCACGTTCAGAATTAATTTCCGTGCCGCCTTTGAAATTATAAAGAAAACGAAAGTTAACTTTTTGAGTACCTTCTGAAGTGATTTCGAGCAGTGATTATAATACTTTCAGGGCACGAAAAAGTGTCAGGTATAGTGTAGTGTAGGTAGCAAACATGACTGTACCAGTTGCGCTTAGAATAATAATGCCACTATGCCAAAATACGAATTCTAAAGCCGGAAATATATTTTTCTGTCGTGTTGTGTCAGAGAGGTATCGGTTTCATACATTTAATACGGTTCGAATTATATTTGTGTGTCGCGATGTGTCGCAATGTATGAAACAGATACCTCTCTGACGCGTCACGACACAACACGATAGACCAATGTATTTCCGGCTTAAGGCAAAAAAAAGACGTAAGACGCAGAGGGTACGAGGACATTATCAGTTTCATACAAAATGAAGAAGCGTCTCGTGGCCGTGCCCTGTCTTTTCTGTATGTTTTACGACGCGATGCTCCATTTGCGCTTTATATGAACAGGACGCAGAAGAGACTACTTTCGCACCCCGTCTGCATCTTAGGTCTTCTCTGTCTAATCCGCACATGTCCCCGCAGTAATGTCATGATGTCTTTAAATGAAAATGTTTACACTCGGGCTTAGTACCTATGTGTATTCCACGAACACCTTGCCTATGAGAATCTACCCTGAGAAAAGGTATTGTTTTATTGATGTGATAAAGATGACAAGAATTTCATCCCTGTCAAAGATGAAATAGTGTTTGGTTCAGTATTTCTTCTTAATGGGTTCGGCACAATTTCTGAACTTTTTCCGACAGCGACTTACATAAACTTTATAGTAATATAAGTTATTTACGGGATTGTTACCGTACCTGTTGCAAGCGCCATGATCACGGAGTAACTGAAGTAATTGCGGGTAGGCTGTTATTGGCAGACATATCGGTCTACCCTCCGACGAAGTCTTTTATTGCGTTCGATACCCGTACCACTGTTCACATTCTCACTATTCACTCGAAACTGTCCTCGACACACAACACTTACAGTATCGGATCGCGACACGAGACTTTTTTGATTATTTCCGGTTTTACACATACGAACCACAGGATTCCAGACACTCGACAATTTAAACCCGTCCTCACGATTGAAATTTTTATGTTTTGTTATTTCAATCGCTTCCCTGACCAATCTTGGTATGTAGTGGCGTTCTGTCGAGATAATCTGTGGGTTATGAAACTCAATCCAGTGGTTAGAACCAGAATCAATGTTCCGCGATGGCTGATTTCTGCGTATCGTTGTTCTTGATTGCTTTTATGTGTTCCCTCATTCGGCATGATACTGTTCGCTTTGTTTGGCCAATGTACGAACTGCCACAGCTGCAATCGATCTTATAGACACCAGGTTTCTCCAAGGGGAAGTTGTCTTTAGGAGACCGTAGGTATTGTGAAACCTTTCGCACAGGAGTGAAGACAGTGTTTAGTGAGTACTTATTCAGTATGTTTGAGATCTTGTCAATCACTCCTTTGACGTATGGTAAATAAACAGGTTGTCTGTCTACTCTGTGTCTCTGGTGTCTTAGTTTGTGTCTTGATGGAAAATGTCCCTGGTATCCATTACTCTGTAAGACTCGTCGTAAATGCTCCAACTCTTCTTGAAGATGTTCCTCATCACACAGGTCATATGCACGGTTCGTCAGTGAAGTCATTACAGAGTTAAGATGTTTAGGGTGGTGATGTGAGGAGGCGCTGAGATAGCGGTCAGTGTGTGTTGATTTGCGGTAAATGGAATGACCAAGCGAACCGTCATTCCTCACCCGAATCTTCACGTCCAGAAAGGCCAGACTTCTGTCTTCTTCCATCTCATAGGTAAAGTTGATTTTAGAATGGATACCATTTAAATTTGCCAAGTGAGACTCGACATCATGTTTGTTACCTCTTAATATACAGAATACGTCATCGACATACCTCTTCCATAGTTTTATTTCTGTGGGTGCGGATAAAGGATTATTCTTCAAAATGCTCCATCCATATATTGGCAACCACTGGAGCCACGGGACTGCCCATTGCGACCCCATCTATTTGGAGGTAGTACTGACCCTGATATATGAAGAAATTCGTCGACAAACAATGATGCAACAGCTTGGCATATTCCTTCGGGATGTCATTTTCTTGCAACTTCACCTTCACCACTTCCAGACAATCCAACACAGGTACATTTGTGAACAGCGATTCTACGTCAAAACTGACCATCAACTGATTTTCATCTACCTTGTTTTGGTGCAAGATTTCTATGAAATGGCGGAAATCTTTCACAAACGACGACGTTCGTCCCACTATCGGCTGCAATACTTTTGCCACGTGCTTGGCCAGTTCATATGTAGGTGAGTCTATCTGACTCACGATCGGACGTAGGGGCACATTTGGCTTATGGATTTTCGGCAGACCATATAGTTTTGGAGGCTGGATGTTCCTAGGACGTAATAAATATTTGACAATGTCATCGTCTAAAGCGTGGGCGCATTCTTTTATGAGTGAGCGAGTGTTACGATCTGTCCTTGCCGTTGGGTTGTAATTCACCTTCTTGTATATGTGTTCGTCAGTGAGTAGACTCTGGATTTTGTTTTCATACTCACTGGTATTCATTATGACTGTCGCATTCCCTTTATCAGCTTTTAGTACTGGTATATTCTTGTTCTTGTGAAGATCTCTCAAGGCCACTGATTCGGAAGAAGTAATGTTCGGTCTTGGTGGCCTCGCATGACGTAACACCACAGCGACATCTTGCCTGAGCGTATCCGCATCTACTGCTGGTTTTTTATTACGTATGACACCCTCTTCAACTGACCCAATCACTTCCTCATAGGGAATACGTCTAGGTGTAACGGCGAAATTCATCCCTCTTTCAAGAACAGACTGTGCAGCGTCGGACAACTCAATACTTGACATATTGATTACCGTTCGAGTTGGTAGTGAGTTCTCGTGGTAGGGGACATCCGGCTTTTGTCTTTGTAACAACAACTCGAACTTACGATCTTGTTTTATAGCGCTTAGTTCCCTGGTACGTTGAGCTTGTAAGTATGTAACACGATCGCAAATATCAAAGTCACTTGTCGAAAGAGTTTCACTGCACTTCAGATGGATTTCGTATAATTCATACTGACTTTTGTCCAAGTGGTACCTACAGTTACGAATCGATTTTCGCAATAGTTTTACACTCGCGTTTCGCAGAATACTTGCGGAACCATGAATGTCTGGTCGTGGTTTTATCCTAACGCATATAGGGATAATGTCCGAATCACGACACTTCACCAGGAAAGACAGTGATTCCTTCAAACACTCACACTTTTTCCGCGCGCGTTCTAGGTGTTTTATTAATTGAGACGTATCCGGCCCGTACCGGTTAACAATATATTGTTTTAAACTTTCATGGTCACTAACATTATAGTAATATAAGTTATTTACGGGATTGTTACCATGTACCTTGTTTTTAGCAAATTTCCGATATTTCGGCACTGTTGCAAGCGCCATGATCACGGAGTAACTGAAGTAATTGCGGGTAGGATGTTATTGGCAGACATATCGGTCTACCCTCCGACGAAGTCTTTTATTGCGTTCGATACCCGTACCACTGTTCACATTCTCACTATTCACTCGAAACTGTCCTCGACACACAACACTTACAGTATCGGATCGCGACACGAGACTTTTTTGATTATTTCCGGTTTTACACATACGAACCACAGGATTCCAGACACTCGACAATTTAAACCCTTAGTAGTTGCTTATGTAGTTGAGTCGGAGCATATTTTATTTGATGCTAGTATGAGCGTGCCGTACCTTCCCTTTTTGTTTTAATTTAAGGCTATGAATCAATATTTATATTATTGAATATTTACGAAAGCTTACCTACATCTAATATGGGACCATCTTGTCAGTATTCAAACTTGATATATTCTCGATTTTTTTGGTTTTATGACACTAAACGAAATCGAATTATACCTAGTCAGGTCATAAATTCTGCCACATGTTTAATATAAAATAATTGAAACAAATTTATACATTACTAGCTGTCCCAGCGAACTTCGTACCGCCATAAAAAATAGGGGTTGGTGGTCGAAGAGTTAAAATTTAGGGTAGTATGTATTTTTGCATGATGTAGGTATTATAAAAAATTAAAAAAAATATATCTAAAACTGAAAAAAATAATTAGGAGTGGATTACCCTTTAAAAAAATAGGGGTTGGTGGTCGAAGGGTTAAAATTTAGGGTTGTATGTATTTTTGCATGATGTAGGTATTATAAAAAATTAAAAAAAATATATCTAAAATAAAAAAAAAAAAAATAGGAGTGGATTACCCTGAACATTTAGGGGGATGAAAAATAGATGTTGTCCGATTCTCAGACCTACCTAATATGCACAAAAAATTTCACGAGAATCGAGAAAGTCGTTTCGGAGGAGTTTAACCACAAACACCGCGACACGAGAATTTTATATATTAGATGTAACCATTTATATACCAAAATGAACTTAACAAAACATAGATTCTTATGACAATAAAGTTTATTCAAAATGATCTCCGTGATTTTGAATACAGGCCTTCAATTTGCGCGGCCAGTCGTCTATCGCAGCACGAACGAGGTCCATGTCAATATCGGAGGCTGCCTTAATCAAGGTTGTCTTGAGTGACTCCAAATAGGGATGAGGCTTTGAGCACGCCTTTTCCTCCAAGTGTTGCCACATCTTGTAATCTAACGGACTCAAATCTGGACTGGAGGAGGGCCAGTCTTCGTGCTGGATGAAGTCGATTTCACGATTTCACAGCCAGTCTTGTGTGCTCTTCGCTCTATTAGCTGGCGCCGAATCTTGTTGGAATACCCAGTGCCTGTTATTGAACATGGTATGAGAAACAGGTTCCACAAGGTTCGTCAGGACTGTATTATGATACACAACTGCATTCGTTTTTTCACCTTTCTCACAAAAATGTACCTCTGTTAAGCCCCACTAAAAAACTCCCAACCATACCATGAGCGAGGATGGAAAATGACCTCGTTGGACACACGGAATACGGTTGCTCGCTTCTTCACTACTGTGTGCGTACACCTTATCATTTTGTTTGTTGTAGCACTCTTTCACGGTAAAAAATTTTTCATCCGAAAAAAGAATTTCCCGATATTTTTTTCCTGCGTACCGTTTCAACAAAGCGCGGCATCTCTTCAGTCTCAGGTCCATTGGATGAGCATTCAAACGATGTCCTGTTTTTCTTAGATATGCCCGTAGCCCTAAATTTTCATTTAACACCCTTTTCACCGTGGTTCTGCTTAACCGAATCTGAAGGGCCAACAGTTTCTGCTAACTTTTGGGATTTCTTTGAATTCGCGCCTTCACAGCTTTTATCACTGCTGGAGTCCTAACAGACCGAGCGCGATCACTTCTTGATCTGTCATCTACACTAGAGTCTTAATTGTATCGTTTGATGGTACGATAATCGAATCTTTTCGTTATATTCAAATTTTTCAGTATGTCAAAAAATTTTATTGGCGCGTAACCGCAACGATGCAACGCAATAACTGCAACACGGTTTTCTTTAAGCGTCCACTCCATATTTAAAAATGAGTAAAATTCTAAAAAGAATGAATTTTTACCTTCATGAACAATTCGCAATTCGAATTCAATAAACTTTTTTGTGGCCAGCATTCTAAAAGAAAAGTTTTTACTGTGTGACAATACCTATGACCTGACTGTGTATAAAAAATAATGACAAACACAGAATTAGATTTCCGAAAAAGAAACAACGTGCTCGAAATATTATGGTTCTGTGACAATAATTTAATAACAATGTATGCGGCACAACAAAGCTTTTGCTAAAGTGAGATCATACCAATATACGTAAACACTTATCTACTTTACTCCCATATGCACGAAATTTTATTTGGATCTTCTTAATATTTTTTTTTCAGACTACAATTAATATTATCGAAATCTAATTTAGGCACCTCGGCACACTAGACGGCCACGACTACGTACCTATGTACGAGTATATTCCAAGAACACCTTGTATAAGAAAATTTACCCTAAGAGGCAGCGTCTTGTAATCTTTGAAGTCGGACAAAGAAATACCCTATTGATTGATATAGAATAAACAGGAATGTAAAAATGAATAGGGAATCAGGAAACCACACAGACGTAATGTAGATCAATGATCTTTGAAAGTTGACCATTGTTTTTAATGCAGTACATCAAATTACAGATTAAATTGGAATAGTAGTCAGTTTGAATTTCAAAATTACTTTTAAAATCGTAAATCCAACAGATTTTTCGATGTCTTGACATAAAGAAAAACTTTGGCAAATTAATAAGGAAATCCTTAAGGATATTATATGCCTTAAGGCAGAAATATACTTATGTGTCGTTTTCAGAGAGCTATCGGTTTCATATATTTAGTTTGATTAGAAATATATTTGTGTGTCGACAGTGTTCTTACTCTAACTGTACTAAATGTATGAAACCGATAGCTCTTTGACGCGTCACAACACAACACGACACGACAGATAAATAAGTGTAGTTCTGCCATTAGTCCATGAGAAAATCCCAAATAATTTAATATACCCTGTAAACCTTAAAATTAAGCTTTACTATAAACTTAAATTATGTCCAAAAACATATTATCAACCAGGCCGCATGGTCTTTGTTGTCTTTGCCTGCCCAAAAAGGGACAAATATGAAAACAATATTTGTCAGCCAGTCGGCATAGAACCGTTCTTAGTTCTCATCAAAATTGTGTTGCAATGGTTGTAAGAAAATAAGCATAAGGTGGGTCGGGGATCAAATTGGCTGCTAGTACGTATGACGTTATAACTAATAACAAACTGAAACAAATTAGTATTTTCGTGAGCCTTAAAATCAGCAGCAACTTTTTGAACTTATAAAATTTCTGGGTAAGATAGGCTGAGTACGACTATTACCGAGTGGTTAATATAGCCCGAATGGCAATACGACGTTTCATTCAACTTATTTTTCTTTTAAGAGTATAAAGATTAAAGGAAGGTGCAAAATCTAATGTAGTTTTCATCAAATTTTTTATGTTCTTGCAGGCAAACGTACTATCAGTCCACCTGATGGAAAGTGGTCACTGTCGCCCTTGGACACCTGCACCATTTACTTACCCGCCTATACTAAATTTGCTTATACTCCAGAATTCAAACCGAACTGCTTACGCCTGTGTCATGAAGCTCATAATGACGAAATAAGTATCGAATATATCGAGTTCGAATGCCGTCCGAAGCCTGGACCGTTTTTCTAGTAAAAAAAAACTGTGGATTAATAAAACTAGAATTTAAATATTTATTTGTTTTGGTTTTCACGCACATCACTCATTACATTTAACAAGTTTCAACGGGTTAGATGCACTGATTTTATTTATTTATTGACGTTTTGCATACTTTGCCAGAATGCGACGTCAGAATAATGTTTTTTTATTGGCAGTGCATCTAACCCGTCGAAACTTGTCTTATATAGAAGTTAAATGTTTGAAACAAATATAGTACCACAATAATTATTGCTATTTCTTCTTTAAAATGTTTAATACTTGTTAAATTATGTACGTTTGACATTATGTTACCTACAATGCGAAGAAATGGCCATTGAATTGCAGTCTAGGAAATACTAAAGAAAATTCAGCTTGTAATTTGGGTAATACGAATTTATGCGACAGGATTAGGTTGACATGTTTATTTATTTATTTTTTATATGAAGTTTAGCCAATTTGACATAATGAATTTGTATTTTTTTTATTTAATTGCAACTAATAATAATCCAATTTGACGTCAAAAATGTAGGATTATTAAAGTAAAACGAGTTTTGTGAAAAGACTTGCAGTTTTATTATATTACACTTAACGTTATACATTCAGTACAGAGCGCAGCGATGCAGATCATAGAGAGCAACACAGACAATAGACCTTTTACTATAAAGAAAAGAACCAGTGTTGCCAGAGTATTATACTGACTTATACTAACACCCCCCTTCAATATAATACGTACCTACTCTTTAAACCAATCTACATAAACTGAAACTAACAAAACAAATTCAATCTTCTAACATGTTACACATATTTATGAATTTATACAACAAATTTTTATTTATTGCTTTTGTGAACATATCTGCAATCTGATCTTCAGTTTATGTATATTTTAAAACCAGTTTACCCCGCCTAATTAACTCTTTAATATAATGGAACCTTATATCTATGTGTTTAAGACGCTTAACACAATCAGAGTTAGCAACCATTATGGCACTCTGATTATGACTGAACATTACTACAGGGCAGAAATTCTCTATTTTAAAATCATATAATAAATTTATAAGCCAACAAGCATCTGCCACAGCCATACTGATTGCTATGTACTCCGACTCTGTAGATGACAGACTAACACTACCTTGCCTTTTTGAGCACCATGACATCAATTGAAAACATAAAACAATAATCGGTTGTAGACTTTCCATTTTTCAATCTCCCCCCCCCCCCCCCCCCCCAGTTAGCATCACAATAACCAATTAACATGTCATTATTGCACTTATATATCAGACAGTAATTCATAGTACTCTTAATATATCTTCAAATTCTTTTCAAAGCTGTTAATATTTTGGTATTTGCTTAGAATGGACACTGCTACACAGATGTCTGGTCTCGTCCCTAATGCTGCATAGGACAGCATGCCAATGATTTTACTACATTTGTTTACAATATTTTTATCAATTACAGAGTTACAATTTTCATCTAATATTTTGACATCAAAATTAAAGTCCATAGGGGTTTAATAAAGATTCTAAATATTGTTTTTGACTCAATTTGCTTACTTTATTGTTTAAATCCTGTTCTACTCGTATGCCTAAAAAGTATGATATGAATCCCAAGTCTTTCATTTTAAATTCAGAGTTTAACAACGTTTTTAAGTCAGATATTTCATTGTTACCAAAAATCAATAAGTAGTCAACATACAGTAAAACATAAGTATTGCCACTGTTAGTATGTTTCATATATAAACAAGTATCAGAAGATCTTACAGAACCTTGCCTCATAATCACTGAGTTAAATTTATCGTTCCAGTACTTGGGTGATTTCTTTAAACCATATAATGACTTATTCAGTTTAACAGTATTGTTATGCCCGCTATAGGCTCCCTCAGGTAATTGTAAATAAACAACCTCATCAATATTTCCATATGAAATAGCTCCTGTTACATCCATCTGATAGATGGGTAAGTAAACTTAGTTGCAATTGACACAAACAGCCTAAATAAATTAGCCACTGGAGCATAAACTTCATGTGAATCTAACAGATCATTTTGTTCAAAGCCCCTAGCCACAAGTCTAGCTTTATATTGAATACTGCCATTTGTATTTTTAACTTTGAATACCCACTTACTACTTACAATCTTTTCACTCACAGGTTTTTCACAGAAGTCCCAGATTTTGTTTTCATTCAGGGTTTGCAGCTCTCTCTCTATGGCTTCTTGCCATTTTCTGGCATCTTGCCTTTGCATGGCCTCTTGATATGTCTTGGGCTCATTATCTTCAGTAGAAACACAATGACACTTATAGAACGAGGTTTGCTTCCTAACCCGGGCATTTCTCGGGTATTGTGATGTTTCACCTTCTTCATCATCGGATCTCTCATCACTGAAACTTGGAACGTGTATTTGGAAGTGTGTATACACTTCCGTCACTTCCTGTAGATATATCCACAGTTTCTTCTAACTGCGTAGACTGCTGATCACCCTCACTGGATTCTACCTGCTCTACACTTTCGTTTGAATGTACTAACTGTTCTTTAGACTCTTGATCCTCATCAGTCTCTTTGAGTCTATCCGAGTCATGTTCCAATAACTCCAACTGTTCTGTCTTAGTTTTAGGTTGTTCCAGGAAAACTATGTCTCTCTTAATTTCCACACAGTTTTTATTTTCAAAGAATACTCTATAGCCCTAAACATCGTCTCCATAACCCACCATTATTCCTTTCTCTCCTTTAGTATCCCATTTCCTTCTTTTTTCCTTTGGGATGTGGACAAAAACAGGGGTTCCAAATATTTTCAAATTATTTATATGAATATATTTTCCGGGTTCATTGCTTTTACTTGTCCTGTTTAATACATATGCCGCTGTTTGAACTGCTTCTGCCCATAACTTCTTCGGCAAACCTTTTGCACATAACATTGTTCTTGCAGCCTCAACAGCGTTCTATTTTCCCGTTCTGATTTTCCATTTTGTTCGGGAGTATATGGCACCGTGGTTTGGTGTATGATACCCCGTTCAGCAAACAGGTTTTACACTCCCTCGTTTACAAATTCCAATCCATTGTCACTTCGAAAACAGTGTATTTTATTGTTTGTAGTATTTTCTGCTATATTTATGAAGTTTTCGATACAATTCTTTACTTCATCCTTTCCTTTAACAAAATACACAGATCTATAATCAGAGTAGTCGTCCTTCATGATAACGAAGTATCTGGAACCTCCCACAGACGGCACCTCCATGGGTCCACATGTGTCAGCATGTATAAGTTCACATGGCCTAGTTGTTTTTGTTTCACTAGTATGGAAGGGCAAACGACTTATTTTTCCTTGCAAGCAGCTCTCACATTTTGCTTCGGTATTGTCTTTCACAGACACGTTGTTGTTCTCAAGCACGGCCTTCGCTTGTTGCAAGTTTTGATGAACCAGTCTTTCATGCCAGTCTTTGAGACTTGATTGCACTTGAGCCATATTTTCTCTTTCGCATTTGTAACGAACGTCCAAAAAATACATATCGCCGATACGATTAGCCATCGCACATAGTTTGTTTTGTTTAATGAATTTGCACAAGTTATCATCAGTGATCATTGTATAACCTCTATCTGTCACGCAGTTGACAGATAACAAGTTTGTTTTCAGTTCTGGCACAAATAATACATTGTCTATGGTAGTGTCTATCCATTGCTTTCCATCGTGTACTTGCAGCGCCACCTTTCCGCAACCATGCGCACTTATCGAATTCCCGTTACCGACGATCACATGTTTATCAATGGGAAATATGTCGTGAAAAGGTTACGATTATGGCACATATGCTAACTCGGTCCAGAGTCCACTAACCACTGCGATTTTTGAAAATGTTCATTCGAAATCACGAATGCATTACTTGCGTTACTGTCCTTTTCTTTATTTTTCTTGAACCAGGCACTCACTTTTTATATGCCCCACCTTTTTGCAGTAATGACACTTTTTCACCAGCCTCTCATCACTGTTCGAGTTGTTATTGTTTATGCGGTTACTTCTACATTCACTCTGGAAATGTCCAAGCTTACTGCACTTATAAAATTTTACGTTTTTTTCCTAATTTATTTGCAACAAAAGCCACCGCTGATTGCTGAGACCCGTCCTGTTTATCCTTTAAGCGTTCCTCTTCTATTAGAAGCCGAGCAACGAGATAATCATCGGTTTGTTTCTCCTCCGGTGCAGATTCCCAGGCAGAGACAAAATGCTTATTCATATTTATACTGAAAGAATCGTTGTTGAACAATGTGTATGCTTGTTTCCGATGTTTGTTCGTAGACACTCGATGGTTTTCTCCACATTTCCGCTGATGAAGTACATGTTAAAATATGCATCATAGCACTTTCGGACATTCTTGTCACCAACCATGTTTGAGCTTTTGCGTCCAGCCTTTCCCATAGTGCCTTTTCAGTCGCTTCTTCCGGCTTGACCTTGATACCTTGGACCACGTCGAGCAAATCCTGACTTCGCAGCATAATCACTGATTGGAATTTCCAAACATTCCAGTTCGATGCACCTTCTACTTTGATGTGTGTACCAAATGTCTTATTTTCTTCCATTGTACTTATTTTCCTTCCTGCTTGTCCCGTCCTTGTAATACAAGTATTTTTCGTCCCGAGCTCGTGGCGTCGGTCTAACCTCAAAACCGGCGTATCCGGGTTGATGCCGCCGATAGAAAAATCTTTTTTTTTCGTTTTACTTATTCCACGATTTAGGCGCTGGGCCCATAACCTATAGGATTATTAAAGTAAAACGAGATTTGTGAAAATACTTGCAGCTTTATTATATTACAGTTAACGTTATACATTCAGTACAGAGCGCAGCGATGTAGATCATAGAGAGCAACACAGACAATAGACCCTTTAAAAGAACCAGTGTTGACAAAGTATTATATTGACTTATACTAACAAAAAAATTGTAATTTGATTTATTATTTTATTTG
This sequence comes from Chilo suppressalis, assembly GCA_902850365.2. Lineage (NCBI taxonomy): Eukaryota > Metazoa > Arthropoda > Insecta > Lepidoptera > Crambidae > Chilo > Chilo suppressalis. Next base: position 13,739,316 of record OU963900.1, read on the forward strand.
TCTGCTCTTATTTTGTATTATTATTATTTCCAACACAATTATATTGTTTAATGGAATAAATGAATGGAATTGAATTGAATATAACGTCCGCCCGGTTAACGGAAGGTTCGTTCGAATCCCGCTTGATGCTTGCACGCGTGGCATATTTTCTTTTTTACCCGACTGCGCAATGCAAGAGCGCGAAGCGCGACGCGCAGACAGGGTATGGTGTTTAACAGTCTATATATGTATGTTTGTTGCTTTGTGGCACACTAGAGACCAAACGCGTGGATCGATTTTGATGATTCATACATCAATCGATTCGTCTCAATCATGGGAGTGTTACTAAAGATATGATAGTAATCAAAATTCAATATGGGCAAAATTAGGCGCCATATTGTGACGAAGTAAAAAAAATAAGTTGACAAAATATGTCGAGTGGGGTATCACCGTCTAGATAATCGAAAAGCATGTTTAGGTTCCTAACACCATTTTTCATTTTATATGATTGTTTAGGATCTACAACGCTTTAAAGTTGTATATTAACCACTTGCGCTTTTAATTTCAATCTAACGTTTGTATGGATCTTTGTTACTCTTTCACCTAAAAAATACTGAATGGATTTTAATGAAACTTAACAGTAATATAGCTCATATACGATAATAACATATATATAATAATTTATGTAGTTATTGAGTGAATTGGCCAATATTTAACAATAAGTGTCACATAAGACGGAAAAAAATCTCCCATCTGCGAGCCATTTTGGCTGCACTACAAAAACAATAAAAGTTACATGAATGTAATGTAGAGTGAAAATGTATCTCTTAAATAGTTTTAAAAAAAAGTCCGTGACACCATACATCTATTTTTAATGTGTAAGCTATTACCGCTAAAATAGTGAATCAAAACTAAAATATTATTTGATATCTATTTCCAAAATGCACAGTTTGTATTAACAAATTATTTTTTATCAAAACAAATACTTTTATCGCTTTTGATATTTAAAGACGATAAACTTTGCCTTTTACACTATGTCATTTCGACAAATACTTAAAAAGTTACAACGATGACAAAGTGATGGCGCGGTGTACTATGTAGGAGTAGACTACTAAGAGAAGAAATTTAATTTAGGTGTTTATAAACGGGGATAAAACCTAGGCGAAAAAGAAAAAAATGGGCTACTCGCAATATCTGATCCTATACGAAGTACTTACAATAAAACTGTGATACAGTTCCTTCTTATTAAATGATGAAAAATAAATTACCATAATAGGTATTTATGATTATTGAATTTTAATGAAAAACTCAGAATTATATTGTTTTTCAGCCTCAATGAAAAACTCAGAATTATATTGACCGCCGAAGGTTTTCAAATACCTCACGCTCATTTTTTTTTAATATTGATATTACCAATGCAAAAGAAGAAAAAAAGAGCGCGAGGCATATGAAAACCTCAGGCGGCTAGAAATAACAAAATGAAATTGTAAGCGTTAGCGTTTTCCATAGCATTTCCGTTAGGCGAATGGCCCCCCGTTATATGTGAACGCTTTAAAATAAAACTACAAAGAGAACCATAATATGATAATAAATAATAATAATAAATAATAAAAAAAAATGCTTTGGCGATTGCATAATTATTTAATTTAGCGATCTAAGGCAGTTGCCAACATTGTCCAAAACAACAGACGGGAATTACTGCTTTCTTCAACCTGCGACATAAACGTCATTGATTGGTATTGTATATAGGGTAATTAACAACATTTGAAGTTAACTTCTGGCATCTACATATTGGGTTTCTGTGAATTATGTAGGTATATCAAATTATGAGACTAGGATATGATACTGCATTTGTGTATATCACAATCTTAGACGTCCGGCGTTGACATGACAATGCAGCCACTGCCAATTTTAAATAGTCGATAAAAAAAAGTAAATGAATTTTATATTTACTGCTAAACTACTAAAAAACATAACAAAAGATGACTTTTTCCTTTGTTTCCCGTGGTCCACCTCGTAGTCCACCCAGGTGGACCATGGGGATTATTTATTTCCCGTGGTTCACCAGGTGGACTACGGGTATTCCCCCCCCCCCTCGTAGCTCACCTGGTTGAACTACGGGAAATAATTTTTATCCGTGGTCCACCTGCCTATTCCTCAATTTATTACGGCTCTTGAGTGTCTTGAGAACAATAAGAATTGCAATAAGAAAGGCGCAAATTAATTGAAAACAATGATTATATAAAAGATATTCAGATGCAGTTAATTAACAAAAATATTTCTATAGGCATCGCTTTAGAAAAACTACGCCAATTAAATGATTTTAAAATATACGCGATTTTTAAAAATTTTAAATGCTTTTTTGTTCATAAGAACATCCATAATTTACCGTTAGAAACATATGGCTATGCGGGTAGACCACGGGAAAAAAATAATCCCCGTGGTACACCTGGGTGGACTACGAGGTGGACCACGGGAAACAAATGAACTTTTTGAATAAGTGTTAGTTTACTATAAAATTTACATACATTAGAGATAATTATGTAACGACTTGATTTAACTCACACATTTTTGAGAAAATTGAGGCCCATCTGTAGCCTTGACCCCGCTGGTAAAGTCTCTATATGTCTTAATAAATCAATCATTTAGACCACCGCAAGGTACTTCATAATTCCCGCAATATTAATTCCCTTACTGAAGTAACAAGACTACGGTATATACCGTCATAAAATACTAACTAACTAAAAACTGTGAAATAAAAAAGGTAAATTTAAAAATCAAAAAACCCGACTGCTTAATTATACTTCAAATAAAAACTGAAAGGGAAAAAACAAGTCCAGTAGTCTATAATTCTGTTAATAAGGAACAAAGCTGCTTTAACAGTCGGGACTCATTATTGAAAAATATTATGTATTCTTGAATATCTAATGGGTCCCGACTGTTAAAGCAGCTTTGTTCCTTATTAACAGAATTATAGACTACTGGACTTGTTTTTTCTTTTGCAGTTTTTATTTGAAGTATAATTAAGCAGTCGGGTTTTTTGATTTTTTAAATTTACCTTTTTTTTTCATATGTTTAAATCTACCTACCAATGTTCAGTAAGGTTCGTTAGTGTTCGTTCGACATCACAAACACAAGGAAAGTCGACTACTAATAAGAGTCAAGCCATTCTTAAGTCTGACGTAAAGTTTGTTCGGAAAATATCCACAACAGGTAAAGCGAAAATAAGATGAAGGTAAGTCTTTTAGGGTTTCTCTCAATTAATAAGAACATAGACCACTAACCTAACCTTTCGTGAAAAGCTTCTTAGTGAGTCAAAAGGGGAAACCCCAGTGGACTCGAAGGAAAATTTTTAATTAATACCTGGCACCACGCTTATTTTAAAGCGTGACATCTCATCTCAGACGTAATTATAACTTAATTACGCTTTCAACTAAACTGCTTTCCTTCAACATTACAGGCGAGCGCATTAATTAATGCTTTGGTTTTACGTAAAACTTTGGTACTAGTCACACACTCTTAAGTAGAATCTGACCAAGTTTATAAATCATTATTAGTTTAATTAGAAGATGAGGCATTGACATGGAGTCCTATAAATAAATATAGTTACACAATTATTATTATATATGTAAAAATTGTCCCATAGCTGATTGATAGACAATATTAGTTTTTATTTTGTTAAATGCTTCAATTCGAGCGACAAATCCGCTATGCTCTACCTCACTTCCTCACTATACAGATACTTATAAAACTGTCTTTGTGCCTTCGATCAACAATGCTATATACAACGGGTTGCATACAAAATTAAAGCTATAAACTGTCCACGTGTGTTTAAACTTATGAAGTTAGATTCGATTCCCAATGAATAAAGATAAATGTTTTAAAACAGTTTAAGTTGAACCTAATAACAACTATCTCACAAAGTAATAAGGTTACAAATAACAAAATGTTATTTCGCACATATGACCTTTTATAATATATTAATAACTCTTGTTTTTTTTTTATAAATTATATCTGATACTTGAAAAAAAAAAAGATAAAGGTGAAAAAATAAAAATGTGAAATCAACCTTATGACCCACAAACTAAAACATTTTTACCGGTCATTGGACAGCATTATTTTGTATTAACCTAACTAATTTAAAATAAGATCTCACGCCTCAAAGAAAGGAAAGGAAGCTATATTTACCGAGACGAATTTTCCGCGCTGGCCCGCTATCTATAGAATTGTTGATAGAAGCAAGAAGGAATAGCCAATGAAATTCTATTAGCCTTCTAAGCTAGAGAAAAGTGTCAATGTGACACATCAGATATTTTTCACACTAGACTACGAAATCTCCAGATACATTGACAAATACTGTGATCATGTAAATTTTATCTATGTAAGGATTTGTTGGTAATATTTTAAGTAATTGGTAAAATTAAATCCCCTTAGATTACAAAACAATTTCGCACTGTGCGCGCCGCGCCGTTGACAAAGGATAAACTTGGATATTAAAAAAATCCAGAACGAATACTATGGACAAAAGAGATTTTCTGCTGATTTCAAGCTGGTTGTTTTCATACGAAGAAATAGGTTTTGTAAACACTTATGCCACTCCGTGGTGATCTCGTAAACTTTTTTTAAATTTATTAATTTACGGGCTTTTTCCAAATATTTAGGATATGCCAACCCCATGTATCATAACTTTTATAGATTACAAAGTTATTGTAAACTATATAAAGATTCATTGTTGTATTAAATAATAATGTATTTATTATACTTTTGAATACCGCCGGTAGCTGACCTGCAAATAATGATATTTAATTCATGTTCCAGGAACCTGTACGAGTACACTCTACAAGCACACGCTAAACGTTATCGACAGTAGGGGAGACCGTGAGGTGGTCCCGGAAACATGTGAAAGTACATCACTCAATATAAATACTAAAGAATAAAATCCAATAATACTTGCTTTGTGATCGTTTTTTTTTTATCGTTATTCGCACTGAATAGTTCATGGATATATTCAGATATGAGTTATCTTTATTGAGACTGTACCCCTCTTTCCGCATAAGCTACGAACTACGAGTAAGTATGTACGTTTATATATTTTTTTATGATGTGCAAATTCTACGAGAAAATATATTTTTTTTCAAGTATCTGAGAAATTATGACAGCAATCCATTTGCGACATTATGCTTCATATTTATTGAGTCGCATATCATAATAGAAACGAGAGTGGAGCACTTTATTTTTACGTACAGGGAACCGAGTCACCACCAAGGTCAGTATTAAATCAGATAAGTAATTCATTGTTATACTGCCAAAATAGTTTTTTTTATTATTGAAATATCAACTGGACGAAATAAAAACCTTCATTTAATATTGAAGTAACAAGTGAATGCAAATATTGGATAGCGCTCAAGAAGTACGACAAGGGACCAATTGAAACACGCATTATATTTTGACTTTAGGGTCCTATTTCTTTTTAGTAAAGTAGTCGAGTTATCATTAATTAGTTCCCAAAACTGTTAATAAACTTTGACTTCCTTTAACACGCGTGTATGTATGTACACGGCTATCGTCTGAGAGACAATAATGAGTGCATTTGTTTCAAAAATACGTCAACATTTGTTTCTGAAGTATATTCTAATATGCTTCTCCCACACCTACATGAGGAAGCTTTGGTCCTAAATGAGCTAAAATTAGTGTTCTGACCTACGATATTAAATACCCTAGATACACCACGTGCGTTCAAAATGTGTCCCAATCAAGAATTGCTTGAACTCCATTCAAGCATTTCTTGGTTCACAGTCACGCGCGGACCGTTAAAAGGTGAAGATGCGCAGAGCTCCGTGAAAAAATGCGAAAAAAACACTATAAGTATTTTTTTCGTAAATTGTCGTTTTTTCGACAGGTACCTTATCAATGTTTGTTAATTTAACGCACTTGCAGTAAATTTTGTTCTAAAACTTATTATTAACCTGATTTAATATAAAATATTAGTGATATTCAAATGCATGGTCGGTTATATAGCCATATCTTTTCCTCGCGGTCCGTACTACTATATTGCTATCAGCGCATTCAGAATAGGGGTGATGACGGGGTACAGTAAATGAAATTCTATTTAGTCTGTCAGTTAGATGATCAAAAAATAATGGACACGTATTTTTTCTTTGGGCAATCAACCAAAAAATGACAAAGTTATAGCGCGTCAAAGTTTGGGAGTTAGTAGGTTGTGACGTCACTTTTGAGTGAATTTTCACTTATAAGTGTACTCAAACGTGACGTCATGCGACTTTTCAAATCAATATATCTCTGCAATGTTTATATTGTGTGAAAAAAGAAAAAATACGTGTCCAATACTTTTTGATAATCTACCTGTTAAATGAAGAAAAAAAAATTAGTCATCATCCCTATTGCACGTAGAGTAAAGAAATAAGGTCTATATCTTTCCGCATATAGCAATAAGCCGTAAAATTTTACGAGCTTGCATTTTATACTGGCATAACTCATTGACGCATGCATTTTAATTAAGATCTTATACAGTATGCATTAAAGGTGACTTTCGATGTTTAAATATGGCTTTATATTGTTTTTGACAACGCAATCTTCTGACGGAGTTCCGTGGATCGTACAATGTACATTTTAGACAGATTTCAGCCACGATTTTGTTCGTGTTGTTCTATGCAGGGTATTTAATATTGTTTGTTCCAAATTCTCATTAATTCTATACTTAGTACGATCCTTCAGCTGCACATACAAATTTAACGTCTCGCACAACCTCTTATGTGTGTGAAAAACCACCAGTGTAGCTATCGTCAAACTTCTTTCGTGACGCAGTTCGATAATTTGTTACGATAGAATTAATTTTAAATGTAAACACTAATTTTAACCCATCTAATATAAGTAACGGCAAACTTCTTATAAAAATCACAGACAAATATACTTTTTTGTAAATTAAATTGCTACTCCACGGGCTTTCTTCTCTATGGTCGCTGCTTAAGAAGTTTTCCGGGATGTATACCAAAAAATCGTGGGTTCACCCACACCGACACACAATAGATGTATCTTCAAATGTTTGAAGTAAGTACCTATATCATTACTTTGTTATTTTACGGCATTTAAATGTTTAACAAAGTGACACAAATGTTATTGCATCATTTCAGAGATAAATTATTAGTACCTAATTTAAAGAGAATAACTAAATATTTCAATCTTGTAATTAATTGGTTACAGAATAAGATTTATGGAGAGTTATCTAGCGTTTCGATGGTCTCACATGGTTTTGATTGAATGTTATGCTAAAATCCACATATAACTCAGAGAGTACAGATTCAACAGCGTTACCAACTCCTAAAAATATTTACCCCAATCGCAAAATTAAATCCCCCAATATTACTCTAGTTATAGTGTTAGTACTTTAGGTACAGTATTTGTACCCAATAAAAACGCGACTGGCCTAGGGTGTCATCTCTAAAAAGAGATAGCTTTACAGTAAAGTTTAAATATACGTACACGTATGTGTAGCTCCACTACACCTCTCAGCTCAAGGTTTGCTCTCCAAAAATAAGAGAGATAACACAATTCATTTATCTGCATTTTTTTTATAAATAAACCTCTATAAATATGAAGCCCTGAATCCCCATATCACTTATTATTCCCTAAATTTCGAGGGGAAAGCTCTATATTGGTAGCACTGAGATTCAGCAATATAAAGGGTCAGGCATTAACTGATTAGGTAGCTACCCTTTTCAAGAGGCCTCTGAAGACAGCAAAAACGACGGTTTACGGAGCTATTTCCAAATTTCCCATGCAAAAAGTATACGTTACGGCCTAGACAGTTCACATTAGAAAGGTCCAGTAATGCGTTCACTAATAAATCAATTTATTTTACTTAATCACCATTAATAAATCCTATTTACCAACAACATTTCAAAAATTTATCTTGACTTCAGACCATCTAAATTGATGCAGCTATAGCTCAAGGTTTGATCTTCAAAAATTAGAGTGATAACACAATTAATCTACCTGCATATTTTTATATTATATCAACAGTAATTTATATACATTATATTATGTTGAAGTATCGACTATTGTTACCTTCTTATATTTTTATTTTTTAAGCATTTAACTACTACATGTATAAATCTAAAGAATTTTTTACTAGAAAAATGTCAATTACCTACTTACGTTATTATCTACTTTCTTATAATCTACAACGTTCAAAGGAATTGATTAAAAGTGTCTGTTGACTCGATGTCGTAATGTGACCTCAGGAAATTCTATTCATTAAGAGCAGGTTGCCTTGTTGAGAGCAGAGCAATTTTCTTTATTGGAGATGTTAAAATGCTTTCAAGGGTGCTTCTTAAAAAGCGCGGTGCTACAAAACAAAATCGCACAAAAGTAATTATATTTTGAATCTATTGTGAGTCGGGAGGGGTTTTTGCTCTAATACCCGTCCGCGAGCTGAGAAAATTTTGAGAAATAGGTATTTGAAAAAACTATTGCTGTCACGCATTGGAAAATACCGTGCGATAGAGACAAAAGTAATTAACGCTGAAAATTGCGTACAAACATTTCAAAATTCGTGACTCTCGGTTCGATTTCCTCTTCGCAAATTAGATATAGGTATATGAAATTTTACCCAAAGTATAGGTAGTTAAACTATGCCTCCATATCTTGCTTTCTGTAAATGCTTATTAAATCTTCACACAAGATGTCTTTAGTGGTGATAAAAAAAATCATTTTTGCCAGTTTTGTGGGCTTCTAGTTTCTTTAAAACACAAGTTATGGAAAAAAGGAAGAAATAGGAGGATAGAGAATGACTAAAATTATATTTTATGTATGAAATTTTTTTAGTAATAATAATCAAGGAGGAATTAGTCGAGAACGTTTGTATGGAAAAAAAAATTGCCCGCCTCCCCTCTTAACGTAAACTAAAATAATCATAAAAACTGTCAAATAGAAAACAAGCTGTAACGTGTTAAAAATGTTACATGAGTTTTTTTTTGTTGAAGAGAGAGATAGAAGGCCTGTAAGTAGGTTGTCTTAAATAGTTCTCCTTTTCCATAGATCCCTTTTGCTAGTCTATGCGTATTTTCTTTATTATCTGATTCCTTTGCTTACCTTTTGGAATGTGTCAAAGGAAGAAAATTTTAAACGTCAATTCACGATGTAATTTTCCAGTGGCACAATGTTGTTCACTTAATCTTCTTTCAAATTAATTATTAAATAACCCAAAGTGAGTTTGGATTTTGCTTGAACCCTCTTTGCGATTAATAGTTCAATGCCCTTCCGGCGAGTCTATTACAGTAGGTCTGGCGCCCTAGTTCTTTTTTTAATTTTATTTCGACCTATCCATATTACTCAAAAACAATTTTTGTCTTAACCTTAATTATTTTTTTACATGAGAAAGCATGCGGCCTTTACGATTGCGAACAGTAAACCGCAGCCAGGGCTGGATTTAAGGTAGGGCAGGCGGGGCGATGGCCCAGGGTCTCCTATAACAAAGACAAAATACGAATTTGGACGGGTCACCAAACCAGGGAGGGGGCTAAACAGACAATTACAACCCATTCGCACAAGGCAGGAAGTCTTCGAAATCGTATGTACGTGAACAGCAGTGTTATTCTGTGAGAACAAACTTACTTTACCCCGCGGAATTCACCAGGGTGTGATAGAAATTCGTGTTCTAATTTTTTTAATCACACCGCGGATTCCTAAGGGATTCCTAGGTGAAAAGTTTTTTACAGTCTGCTTTAAACTTTTTAAAGAAGTGTGAGGTTGCATTCCCTTACTATGGCGAGCGGCTAAAGAAGAGAAAGAGATAAAAACCCTCACTCAATACACATTCAATTATAAAGGCTGAAATATTATAGTCCAGACATTTTAGGTTTTATCTGCGGAAAAAATTCTAGTGAGTTGAATTTTTGTGTACACCTTTATTACGGCGTTATAAAAAAGATGTGAAAAATCGACATTTAATATCGTGCTGGCTAAAAAAGTTATACAAAAAAGATCACGAAAATCTGTTTTTCTTGAATATCTCGCGACCAGGATTACACGGAGGTCAATAAAGATTATTTAAAAATTTGTGTGCAGCGAAATTATCTACAAAAAGTGCCTCTTGCATTTTTCTTTAAATTAACCGTTTTCGAAGTAGAGCGCTGAGAAAGCGACTAGAATGACTAATACGATTGTATACCGTACACCAATGCGTAAACTCTATTGCTTTTTGTTCATGTTTGTGTCTTAAAAACTTCTATCTGATACTGGGGCATTTTGTGACAAATATACTTAAATTATAAATATAAATAGGTCATCACAGGTCATCACTTAAATTATATAGGTTTTGGAACCAAGTATAATCTACTATATATTATACAAACGACCTCTACTGACAGATATTTCGTATTTTCTTGTTCCGAGACCTGTCCCATTATACCTGCTACTGCCTGTCGGACTGTGCTTAGCTCAGGTGAAAAATATTTCTAGAGTGTTAAATACAAAAATACATCTGATAAGAAATTTTTCCACAGGGTTTAAAATGGTTGAAAATGACTATGGACTCTTATCTAAATACCGAAAATACTCGAAATATAGAATATAAGGAAAGAGCATCACTTGAGCAGGGTTATATTATACATACAAGGATCAACAAAATGCACCTTAGGGTGTGCAACCTAGGAATGCACCCTCCTTATATTATTGAACTCTTTTAA